>OY728148.1:653024972-653670018 GCA_963277665.1 Viscum album | reverse complement strand
ATTAACAGCTTTTTTGTGGTTTTAAAAGCTTCTTCCTTGGGTGTCCTCTATGATTTAGTGGTTTCATCCTTCATTCTCATCTCTTAAGCTGCAAATATACTGTAGAATGGAATTCCCCATACCTTGATACGAGTTAGGGCTGTTTATTTATAGATGGAGTAAGAAATGCATAAAGATCAACCCATGTGGGACTCTTGTAATAATACATAGATGGGCCAAGCCCATTACACACACCAACACTTCCCTTCAATTTGATACAACTTGAAAGACAAGAGTTCCACTAAAGAAAAGAATGCTGAGGAAGTATCCCCTTAAAGCTCGGATGTAGATGTTGTGTAGTCCGATTTTCGTACAAAAAAAATTTAAGTGATGGCTTGGAAGTCCTTTGATGAATAGGTCGGCAAATTGATTTGTAGTGCTGGCCTATCCAAAAATAATGTGGTTGTGCTGAATGTGATGTCGTATGAAATGATAGTCAACTTCAATATGTTTAGCGTGCTCATGGAAGACTAGGTTGATCACAATTTTTATGGTAGCCTGATTGTTACATCAAAGTTGTGCTGGTTGTCGGTCTGGGAAGCTAATCTCATGAAGTTTATGACATAATATCTCAATAGTGACGTCTGTCATAGCACTATATTTAAATTCAACACCGGATCTAGAGATGCCGGTCTGTTTCTTGGTATGCATGGTGTAGAGTGGGAAAAAGGAGAGATCGAACCCCCAAGGTGTACTCTCTAAAGGAGCCCTTGGGGTTAATTTATAATGAATACTAAAGACCACACCGGACCTCAAGTCCGATGTGGGATGCAGACTCCAACACTCCCCCTCAACCTAGGTGTACTTAGCTTGGACACATAAAGAAAAAATAAAGCAGGCCAATGAAAACAAGGCAATCAACAGACTGCAAACATTCCTCCATCATCGGCTCTACCACAAGACGGTCCCCCTTCATCCAGTGACCATTACAGAACAACGCTCTCACCGGATGAGATTGCTTTGATACACTCTTATCGGGCAACTGTGCCACCATCCTCTTCTCCATCTCCCATTGCACAGACTGACAACTTTACCGCCTGTGTTTCTCATCAACATACAGCTTGGATGTTTGACTCTGGTGCGTCAGAACATCTCACAGGGGACTCCGGTATATTCACTACCTATCATTTGTACACAGGTGCCTCTACAATTATTGTTGCTAATGGTTCAAAAATCTCTATTACTAGATTTGGCTAATGTCCCTTGACCCCGTTTATTCACCTGACGTCGGTCGCTCATGTTCCTCAAAGTCCATTTAATCTTATCTACATCAGTAAACTCACCACAGACTTAAATTGTGTTGCTACTTTTACCTCATCTGGTGTTGTTTTTCAGGAACGGAAGACGAATCGGGAACTCGGTCGAGGTTATTTTCGGAATGAGGTTTACATGTTTGACACCCCACCATCTCTTGCTTGCTCATCCACTTCAGCCCGTGCTTCTGACCTGCATTCTCGCCTTGGTCATCCACCGGCTTCCACCCTACATAAACTTTGCCCCCCAATTCAGTTCTCACCTATCCTTCCATTGTGAATCCTGCAAGTTTGCTAAACATCATCGGGAGACGTATGTGTTGGGCGGAGAAAGAAAGGAAGTGATGGCAAGAGGGGGGGTGAATTGCCTTTTAAAAAAAGATAACAAATTAAAAATCAAAGTTGAAAGAGCAGCGGAAATAAAAGAGGCAAGACACGCAATTGATAACGGAGTTCGGCCTAAAACCCGGCCTACGTCTCCGCTCCCAACTCAACCGTTGAGAGATTTACTACCGCTTTCTTTTTAATGGTTTTAGCAAGAAACCCACTAGACTTTACAGGTAGTCTAGAACCTATTACAGCTTGCTTTTAGTGGTTATGCAAGAACCCACTTGCTTTTAATTGGTTGAGCAAGAACCCACTAGCCTTCTTACAGGTGAAGGCTAGCTCACCTATGTCACAAGCCTTTTAAAGGAAAGGCTTGACCAACCTCTTCACACCTTAAAGGTGATGTGAAAACCCAAAAGAAAGGATGAGAGAAAGAGATGGGGTTTGTAGGCACAAACCCAAAATGATGCTCAAAATAAATAAAACAATAAAACCCGTAATGAGGAAGTCTTGGGCGCCAATGGATTGATGGAGCTGATGAAGGGCGCTCCCAAGCTTCTTTGGAGGTGCTCCTTGGATGTGGAAGTGTGTTGGAGCAAGTGGGGTTCCCTTGGAGGAATCCGCCGGAGGTTCGCCAAATGATGAAAAATGTGTCCGTTGGCTTCACAATAGTTCCGGCTATGTTCCTTAGGCTTCCGAGGGTTCAAGGTCCTTTATTTATAGAGGGGGAACCCTCAAATGGCCTTTGGGAGGCTTCGGAGCCGTTGGAGAGGCTTTCGGAGCCGTTGGAGGCCAAGTGGACAGGCTGGTCAAAAGCCCAACGGCTAGTTTGACTGGCTCCACCGGCTGACCGGTACAGGGCCACCGGTTGGCCGGTGTGTGCAAAATGGAGGAGGGCTCGGGCTCAGGCTCCACCGGCTGGCCGGTGCTGAGGCAGTAGCAACCACTGTGCTGGCTGGGTGCCACCGGCTGGCCGGTGCTGAGGCCACCGGTTGGCCGGTGAGGAGGCAGTAGCAACCTCTTCTTTCTGGGTGCCACCGGCTGGCCGCTGGTGTGACACCGGTTGGCCGGTGGTCTGGACAGAAGGATGCCTTCTGTCCAGGCCTCCATCGGCTGGCCGGTGCTCTTCCATCGGTTGGCCGGTGGACTGAATTTCAGTCCACTTTGCCTTGTTGCTTTCTTGGCCCAATTCCTTGTCCACCTGAAATCATGCCTATCATCCAAAAACACTTAAAACAAGATTAGATAAATAAGAGGGTGATTGTGATCATGAAAATTAAACCACGAGGGGTTCGAGAGGTACAACAGTATGTTCCTCGATCGGAACCACGTGTAGCGAATCCTTTCGATCTTGTTCATTCCGATGTCTGGGATCCTTGCAGGGTTCCTAGTCGGCCCGAGTATAGTTATTATATCACCTTTATTGATGACTACTCCCGCATGACCTGACTTTACCTGCTTCGTGATCGGTCTGAAGTTTTTTCTACCTTTCAGATCTTTTATAATGAAATTCATACTCAATTCTCAACCTCCCTTAAATGTCTCCGCTTCGACAATGGACAAGAATATTTATCCACTTCCCAATTTCTCAAGGATAAAGGCATCATTCATCAGACCTCTTGCCCTGACACACCTCAACAGAATGGAGTAGCCGAGCGGAAACATCGCCATATTTCGGAGACTATTCGTGCCCTCCTCTTCCACATGAAGGTGCCTCTCCTTTTTTGGTCTGATGATGCCATCATGACTGCTACCTACCTCCTAAACTGTCTTCCTTCTTCTATCCTTCAGGGGGAGACTCCCTTTCAGACTCTCTTCTCCTCTCTCCCTCCTCACTCACTTCCTCTCCGGGTGTTTGGGTGTCTGTGTTAAGTTTGGGACACTCGCTCCAACCTTTCTAAACTTTCTCCCAAATCTCTCAGGTGTATTTTTCTCAGATATTCCTACACTCAGCGTGGATATCAGTGCTTCTCTCCAGACTTACGGTACTATATCATCTCTGCTGATGTGTCGTTTATTGAGAGCTCTCCTTTCACTCCTCCCTCTCCTCATCCAGACACTATCATTGATGAGTGCCTTTCTCTCACCATTCACCCTCTTCTGGTGTCTCCACCTACTGGTCATCGCTTTGGGACAGTCTACTCCCGTCGCTCATCGACTGCCCCCCCGTCCAGGCTGAGGACACCATTGTTCCCACTTCGTCCGATGCTCCTACCACAGCACCAAACGACTTGCCTATTGCACTACGGAAAGGTACTCGCTCTTGCCAGAATACTCCTCTTTTTTCCTCTTCATACAGAGGTTTGTCAGCACTAGAGACAATATCTATCCCCCGCACGGTTGGCGATGTCAAATCCCACCCGAGGTGGCTACAGACGATGCGGGATGAACTGCAGGCTCTGGATGACAACTATACATGGGATTTGGTCCCCCTCCCTGCAGGCAAACAGGCAGTCGACTGCAAATTGATTTATATGATCCATCTTAATGCCGATGACACTCCATCGACTCAAAGCCCGCCTTGTGGCGAAGGGATTATCTCGGACATATGGCATTGACTACTTTGAGACTTTCTCTCCAATTGCCAAGATGGCCTCTGTCCGTCTATCCATATCTCTGGCCGCTCATCATCACTAGCCGCTTCATCAACTGGATGTCAGGAATGTTTTTCTCCATGGCTTTCTTGACGAAGAAGTCTACCTGCAACAGCCCCTTAGATTTCGTGCCTCTGGAGCCGGCTCCCATGTATGCCGCGTCCGTCGATCCATATATGGCATCAAGCAGTCTCCTCGTGCTTGGTTTGACCGCTTCAACACTGTCGTCATAGCCTTTGGCCTCTCTCGCAGTATGAAGGATCACACCGTCTTCTTCCGTACGATGTCAAACAGTGGTATATGTTGATGATATCATCATCACAGGGAGCGACTCCACTGGAATCGCCCAACTCTAGACGCACCTTCACCACCACTTTCACACCAAGAACCTTGGACCGCTCACCTACTTTCTTGGCATCGAGGTCTTTCGTTCTGAGGACACTATCTCTCTCTGCCAACGAAAATATGCCCTTGATATCTTACAGGATGCAGGGTTGAACCAGGCTACTGCAGTTGACACTCCTTCTGAACCTGGGGATTGCTCTCTCCATGCCGACTCGACACCATTCCCTCACCCAGAGAGCTATCATCGTCTGGTGGGCAAACTCAACTAACTCACCATGACACGATCTGACATTGCCTGTGCTGTTGGCAAAGTGAGCCAATTCATGGAGCATCCAACCAAATCTCAGTGGGATGTTGTCCTCCGCATTGCCAAATACATAAAGAAAGACCCTGCACGTGGCCTTCGGTACTCACATCATACTATTTGGATGTTGAGGCCTTCTGTGATGCGGACTATGCAGGTTGTCTTGCTACTCGCAAGTCTACTTCTGGATTTGTTGTGTTCTTGGTTGGTAACCTCATCTCATGGCACAACAAGAAGCAGACTGTCGTCTCCAGATCTAGTGCAGAGGCAGAATATCGTGTCATGGCCACGGTCACCACTGAGATCCTCTGGCTTCGTAATCTCCTCCATGAGCTTGGTTTCCCGGCGTAGACATCTGCTCATATTTGGTGTGACAATCAGGCAGGCACGAAGATTGCATCGAATCCCGTCTTCCATGAACGGACGAAGCATATCGAGGTGGACTGCCACTTTCTTCGCCACCATCTGGAGCAGAACCATATCAGTTTTGGTCATATTCTGATGGCGGATCTGCTTGCTGACATCTTCACAAAATGCCTCCCAGAAGCTCGCTTGGACTCTCTCACTACCAAGCTGGGTATTCACAGCCTCCACGGCCCAACTTGAGGGGGAGTATGTATGGCCTTGTTCGATGTCGTCTTTTTTCTTTTTGTGGGACTCTCATTCCAAGCTGGGCATGTCCAGCTTGAGGGGGAGTGTTGGACCCCATTTTAGTATAATGGGTATTTCTGAGTCCCACATCGGAATATCCCGCCTTGTAATTAGTTTTACTCATCTATAAAAGAATATCTCCGCCTCACATTGAGCTAAGGGTAATTCTCCATCTACATTAATATTAGTCTTTAATAAACTGATTTTGATTCATTGTTAGACGATTCTCTATTTACTAGATCTGATAAATCTTTTGACCCACAAATGCATAAATAAATTCTGGCATGCAAAAACACCAAGATTTACTAGGTTCACCTCCAATGTTTAAGTTCATCCAAGCTTTAAGGTGAGTTCACTACTACCATACATACATGGACCAGAAGCTCACTGATTTAGAGTACAGATTTAGGAAGAGTCAATCTTCCTCAAGCCTCACTGCCCATTACAATTGATGGTTCATTGTCAATGAGTGATTCATAAGTGATCACAGGCACATCAAATCGCATTGACCAGCTCTCACTGATTTATTAAAGGTTGTCTTCTGTCATTGGAAAACAGCCTGTTTTGATTTATTGAATTATTTTTTATCTTTTCTCTCTCTGGTTCTATCCTCCTCCACCTCCTATGTTCTGCTCTGGCTTTCATATTCCCTCTTGTGAGGTTTAGGTGAGTTCACTACTCCCATACATATATGGACCACTGAAGCTCACTGATTTAGAGTACAGATTTAGGAAGAGTCAATCTTCCTCAAGGCTCACTGCCCATTACAATTGATGGTTCACTGTCAATGAGTGATTCATAAGTGATCACAGGCACATCAAATCACATAGACCAGCTCCCACTGATTTATTAAAGGTTGTCTTCTGTCATTGGAAAGCAGCTTGTTTTGATTTATTGAATTATTTTTTATCTTTTGTCTCTGGTTCTATCCTCCTCCACCTCCTATGTTCTGCTCTGGCTTTCATATTCCCTTTTGTGTATTTGAATCCTTGATGAAACTATTGTAAGTCTAAAATTTATGATTTTGCTTATTTTTACCCGAAACTGATCAATGTTTTTTGTTCTCCTGCCCTTTCCGTGGAACATAGGGTTTGTTGGCTGCACATCGCGGGGGATATATGGATTTCCAAAAGGAGGAAGGGCCTGCTCCTTTATTATGGAGATTCTCTGATTTCTTGAAATGGGTAGAACTTTGCCCTTCTGAAGCAGAAATCGGGCATGCACTGATGTGTTTAGTTATAACTGGGCAAGAAATACCACATGCCTGTGAGGTAGTCTTTCTTGTTGTTCTTTTGGGAAGAAAACACAGCGTCAATTTTGTTTTTTTTGTAGTCAATCCAATTTAATGAGGTGATGGATTTGGTGCGCAGGTTGAACTTCTTATTCTCTCACACCACTTCTACAGAGCGTCAGCTTGCCTGGATGGAGTTGATGTTCTTGTTTCTCTTGCAGCAACCAGGGTGGAGGCCTATGTATCTGAGGGTGATTTCACCTGCTTGGCACGACTTGTTACCGGGGTTGGGAATTTCCATGCCTTGGATTTCATACTTGGCATTCTCATTGAAAATGGCCAGCTGGATCTTCTTCTTCAGAAATTTTCAGCTGTGGCGGACACTAATGCAGGCACAGCAGAGGCTGTGAGGGGATTTAGAATGACCGTTCTAACATCACTCAAACTTCATAGCCCAGACGATCTTGATGCATTCGCTGCGGTCTATAATCATTTTGACATGAAGCATGAAACCGCGGCGCTCCTAGAGCTGCGTGCCGAGCAGTCTTCAGAATACTGGTTCTCACGGGACGACAAGTACCAGAATGAAGAGCTGCTAGAATCCATGCGCTACTACATTGAAGCAGCAGAGGTGCATTCCTCCATGGACGCTGGCAACAAGACACGGGCAGCCTGCGCCCAGGCCTCCCTCGTCTCTCTCCAGATACGAATCCCCGACTTCCGGTGGCTCAACCTGTCTGACACCAATGCGAGGCGAACCCTGGTTGACCAGTCCCGCTTCCAGGAAGCCCTAATCGTGGCGGAGGCGTACCGGCTGAACAGCCCGAGCGAGTGGGCGCCGGTGCTGTGGAACCAGATGCTGAAGCCGGAGCTGACGGAGCAGTTCGTGGCGGAGTTCATGGCGGTGCTGCCTCTGCGGCCGTCGATGCTGCTGGACATAGCGAGGTTCTACAGGGCGGAGGTGACGGCGAGGGGGGACCAGTCACAGTTCTCGGTGTGGCTGACGGGCGGGGGGTTGCCGGCGGAATGGGCCAAGTATTTGGGGCGGTCGTTCAGGTGTTTGTTGAGGGAGACGAGGGATTGGAGGCTGAGGCTGCAGCTGGCGACGGCGGCGACTGGGTTTGGTGACGTGGTGGGAGCGTGCATGAAGGTGCTGGATAGGGTGCCTGACACGGCTGGCCCGCTTGTTCTCAGGAAAGGACACGGCGGCGCGTATCGTCCACTCATGTGAACCGTGGAATCAATACAGTGAAGTAGTTGGAGAAATTTCTAACTCATATTTTTAAATGTTACAATATTTCAGCTCATCTTTTACCAGTCGTCTTTTTAAATTTGAATGTTACAATATTTCAGCTCATCTTTTTATAATTTGTTATTTTTCAATAGAATATGTAATGTGTCACATATTTTATGTGCTTTTAGAGTTTTTTTTATCTATGTTGTTGCACTTTTTTGTATTGTTTTTTTTTGTAGCTTATTCTTCAATGATTTTTTATTCATGCACATCTTTTTCCTACTGTTTTTTTTCATTGTTGATAGGGAAAGTTGAAATTTTTTCTTTCAAAATATGAATATTTTAGTTGTGGAAGGATCACATTTATATAATCATAACCGTGGAGAGAAAATAAGTGGAATTTCCAAATCCAAAAAAAGAATCATTTCCAAATTTAAAAAGCGTGTTTATACACTTACTAATAAGTTGTTCAAAAAGTTGTGTGGATTGTTTGGAGCGGTGTCAACCAATGCATTGGAATCATTCAATCCGAGGAAGGTTGATGGTAGTAGGTGGAATATTATTTTTGTCTTAAAATGAGAAGTAAACACAGTTTTTTTGTTGATGAACATGAAGGATTTTCCTGCCTTGTTTTGAGTGCATTCAAATCCAAGCCTTAATGACAATTCATACTGTTTTTTATTCATGCTGCCAAAATTTCTATAAATCGCTGACTAAAAAATTCAGTTAATAAGAGAATCTAATTCACTTGCATGCTAAGTCCTGTCAGGGGACACTTGCACCATGCTTTTAAGTCATGCCTCCACTTTGTCCTTAGTTGCCTGGGGAGGGGTAACAGTTCGACAGATTATAGTCATCCATAGACGCACAACAACACACATTCCTTTTAAAGTATTTTGGAACTCATTTGACTAGGTATGTGTGTGTGTGGTTGTCATGTTATCTGGCATGCCCACACTTGTCCTTGTCGATAATATCCAAGGTAGGAGAAAGTGTCATGACATGAAAAATATTTTAAAATAATCATATATTGCAACACTGTGATTTTAGTATGAATTTTCCTTTATAAGATACTTAAATGAAACGTGATTAGCAAATATCATTAATTTGAAAGAAACTATTTTTATGGATTATGTTAAATTTATTACTTTTGAATAATGTTATCAATAAAGTATATTGATGAACTTCGTTAAATGATTAATAAACTCAATTATTAACATCCGAGAAATAATTAACTATGAGTACTATTTTAACTATTCACACCTAAACAAAAATGTTTTGTTTAAAAGCATTGTTTTTATTGCATATTATATATTTTTATTTAAAAGTTAAATTTCACATATTTTAAGTATGGAGTTTAATGAAACGAATTGTTTACAATTATCTCTAAATGGGTGGATGGGGACTTATTGATCTCCCCTTATCTTATCCTCACTAATTGACAATTTTGGATATACTTTTCTTGAATATGACATTGATTTTATATTAATAAATGAATATTTATAAAAATACCACCCTTTCTCATCTATAAGATGACCCCACCTCAAACCACCTCAACACACACCTTACAGGTTTCAGGCGCAGCGGAAGCGTGCGAAAGGCGGTGCCCAACTTTGCTTTTGCTGTGTTCAACGATCAATCTGAGATCTACACGACGATAAATGTCGTGTTCAACGAAATTGAATCAAAGAAGACAAACAACATGAATCATACCAGAATCAGATAGAGAAGATCATCACATATTATTTATAATTAATTTAATTAAATAAGAATTAGCTTGAGGAAATTCTTTTTTCATTGATGGATATGGTAACAGATCCGCAATGCATTATCGTTGCGTTGTAGGAATCAAGTGCAGATTCCCTCTCATGGTGATCCACACGTGTTCCATGAATCTCCAGACGTCACCGAAAGAATCTCTAGGTGCTAACACGACTTATCCTTGCACTTGCGTTGTTTGCCTTTGATCGCTACGAGAATTGATTCCAAAGCGTTATCTTTGATGTGGTGGAGGACAATTGACCTCTGTTCTTAAAAGCGATCTTGGAAAAGATAGATCTCAAGGGTTTGAGAGAATTCTCCAATTTCGTTGTGCACAACCCAAACAAATGAATTGTTCGATTGAGAAAATAACATAACCGAGTTTATATATTGTTAGAGTTAAAAATAAAATAATTGCATAAGTGCTCTTAATTATTTATTTAATCTTATCGAAAACCCAATGTCAAATAAAAATAAAAATATTATTATTTTTTGACATGCGTTTAACTTGCGAATTAAAATTAAATATTATTTAATCAAATAATATTCAATATTTATTATTTTCTCTACAGATCTAAAATCTCGGTCTGTCATTCCTCTATAATATTTATTGGACATTGAATAATGTCTATTTATTTATTCAATAAATATTACTGTATTCGTCAATAAATAAATAAAAATTATATTCACTAAATAGTAAATAAATATTTATTAAATATCTCACTCACATTATATTCTCTTGAATAACTGGTGACAGAATAAATGCGATAAAAAAACATGAATAATTATCAAACCACATGCGAGAAAAGTATTAATTCAACTTGCTAAATAATAAATAAAAATATATTATTTAACTGGGATTCTGGATACAATTAGTGTGTGATCCTCTAGGTCTCTTTCTCAATGGTATTAGGCGAAACAGACTAAATTTCAAGGTTAACGTCTAACAACACGTCAAGACACCAATAGAGAAAGAAGTTAATGCCGCATTGACATAATACCTCATACGAATGCTTATTGTGTAATATAATCTCTTTATCACAATATCTCAAATCAAACAGGTTGCATACCAGTGTCATCAACCTATGTGATCGATGTGTCTTTCTTTGACTTTCTGAAAATAAAACTTGCCTATAGAACACCATGACCATAAATTTATTTAGACTATATCATATCCATCAAAGGACCTGAGATATTAACTTTTGTTAAAGAACAAAAGAGATAAATCATTTCTCGCATTATTCATTAATGTAATATTACTCATGATGCACCCAACGTATCTTGCCACGCCGTGAACATTTGTCGTCATGGTTTTCATCAATACATCAAGGTACGCGACTCATAATACTCATTAATAATAATCTTAAAGTCTAAGAACCAATACACACGTCTGTAGATATGAACATCCAATGACACATATTAATATGGATTTCTTAGGGAAGGGTGATCCTCTAGGAGCCTCTGAACGACATCTCTCTCACTTGCGGCGGCGGCTAGGGTTTCCTTGGGACTCATTTCCCCTTCCCCCTTCGGTCTGTTTTGGTCTCGATTCGGCCTCTTCTGGGTTGGCTTTGACTCGGTGTGGCTTAGCGTTGGCGTGGCACAGTGGAGCTATGGTGAGGTTCAGCGGTGTTTGTTCTTCGGCGTGGTTTGGCGATGCACCGGCTTCCGCTCGGCTCGGCGTGGCCCAACCTTCCAGGTATATCGTGGATCGATGATGCTCCAGCTTCCGCTCGGTGAGGCTTGGCGTCGGCGTGGCACGACAGAGCTTTGGCAAGGTTCGGTGATGTTTGCTCTTCGACGTGGGTCGGCGCTGTTCTGACATCTGCTTGGCTCTCCGTGGCCTGCCATGGCTCTGACCTGCTCGGACAGTCGCTGCTCGACCACAATGTCATGCTTTCGTTGAGGCTCGATGTGTTCTGTCTTCTCGGTCGCGTCGTTGCTCTCCGGTGTGTGGTCTGATGCGGCTGGTTTCTCGGTTCGGGTTGGCGCGGCCAGGTGACGCCTTTGTCGTGCTTTCGGTGGCTCGAAGACGAATCTGGAATGACTCGAAGGGGGAGGGTCCTACTTCGACATTTTGGTGTGGTTTTTTGCAGGTTTTTTTTTGCTTTGGAAATGTTCATGTTAAGTTGGTTTTGCATGCAATTGGTGATCTGTGGGTTGCTCTAGTTATCGTATCGGAGTTGCATGCGTTGAATTGGTGGAATGGTCCCTTGCGGCCCTGGGCTACAGTGTTGTAGCATGGTGGTTCTCTCTGCTTGTATGGTTTGTTGTTCGAAGGTGGGGAGTTTGTGATCCGGATGACTTCATGAACATACATCAGAGGAGATTCCAGAGTTGACAATTCATCTTTGAAGAGTTTTTTGGATTTGGTTGTTTGAGAGGGTATGGCGTCACCCATCAGATCAGGCCTGTGCTTTGACACAAGACACTTGCTTGCCGATTAGCCTTGCAACAGTGGAGAGCTTCTTCATGTTCAAATGATGGGGAGGAGCAGTTCAGTGTTGTCATTCTTGTTTCACTCTTTCTATCCTTCGAGTGTATTGTCCCATGTCCATGATGTCTTTGGGTTTCCACCCCCTCCATCCCTTAAAAGGGGGTTTTATCATAAAATAAAAAATTTGAAGGCCTTCGGGCCATTGGAGAGAGAGAGTATGAATTTCCTACTGATGGGTCCCGTTCTCATAATATCCTACTAGATATTACCAAGAGATTACACTATGAGAAGGTGCCTTAAAGCCCTATGAGTCTCCACCCCTGATAGCCTGTATCATTTGTGTCCCTCAAATGATATCATCCGACTATAGAACATATATTTAAGAAGAGTGTTTTAACACTTCCGAGTTCTCATCATAGCGGGGAACTACTATGACCTTTTAGTACGATACCTACTCTATAGACATTATCACATACTATGCTACACAAAGGAATAATCATGATGAGATAAGAATTTTATTAATATTCCAAACTTTGAATACAAGTTATCATAAAGTACACATAAGTTGGTTCTAAGGCACCAAGTCCAGCAGACTCTCACCTGCATTAGAGCCAACTCCTAACAACCTTCAGTCCGCTAGCTCTCACATGATACTCATGTTTCTGTTGAGATAGACTTTTAGTCAAGGGGTCCGCCATGTTCTCTTCCATGGGTACTCTGCTCACTACAACTTCAGCCGTTTGATAAAAATCCCTCAAGAGGTGATACTTCTGGAGTATGTGCTTTGTCCGCTAGTGTGACTTTGACTCTTTTGCAAGAGCCACCATTGCAGTATTATCACAATACAATGTGATAGAGTCTTTACTGCTAGGTACAACATCAAGCTCCTGGACAAAGTTCTAAATCCAAAAGGATTCCTTGGATACATAAGAAGCCGCTATATACTCGAAATCCACTGTAGAATCAGCGACAACTAGATGCTTTGAAATCTTCCAGCCCACAACTCCTCCATTGAGACAGAAAACATATCCTGATTGCGACTTCAGATCATTCTGATCTATCTGAAAACTAGCATCAGTATATCCCTTGATAACTAGCTCCTTGTCTCCTCTATACACCAAGAACATATCCTTAGTTCTTCTCAAATAGCCTTAACAATAGTCCAATACTGTTCTCCTAGATCCACTTGATATCTGCCTACCATGTTCAATGCATAGGCAACATCAAGTCTAATACATAATATGACATATATGTTTGATCCTATCGCTGAATCGTATGTGATCTTTCTCATTCTCCCTTTCTCTTTTTATGTCTAAGGACACATTTTCTTAGAAATATGTAAACCATGTGAAACTGGAACTAATCCCCTCCTGGATTGTTCCATACTAAATCTATTTAGTATCAAGTCAACATATATACTTTGATTTAGTCCAAACAGCCTCTTGGATCTATCATGAATGATTTTGATCCCTAGAATATAGGCTGCTTCACCTAAGTCCTTCATGGAGAAACACTTATTTAACCAGTTCTTAACATACGATAAGAATGATATTTCATTTCCAATAATTAATATTTCATCAACATATACTACTAGGATAATGACCGCATTCCCACTAAACCTCTTGTAAATACACAACTCACATTCATTCTTAATGAAACCAAATTCTTTTATGGATTTAGTGAATCGAATGTTTCATGGCCTAGATACTTGCTTCAATCCATAAATGGATCTCTAAAACTGTCAAATCTTTTTGGCATTCCCACTAAGCCTCTTGTAAACACATGAATCACATTCATTCTTAATGAAACCAAATTCTTTTATGGATTCAGTGAATTGAATGTTCCATGACCCAGATACTTACTTCAATCCATAAATAGATCTATGTAGCTTTCAAATATTTTTGGCATCACCTAGAATCACAAACCCTTCTGGTTGTATCATATAGACAACTTCCTGAAGGTTCCCATTAAGGAATGCAGTTTTGACATCCATCTCCCAAATCTCATAGTCATGGTAATATTGTAACGGCCCGAAATTTTGAATAAATCTTGTTTCCTAATTTCATGTGTTATTTTATTTTATTTTTATACTCAACAAAAATGTTTTATTTGATAAACACGATTATAATTAAAATGAGACCATTGGGTTCTGACTGTTATATGACCATTGGTCAATATGACCGCTTTGAACAAAATGTTTTGATTATCGTCTCTAAATATAAGTAATCTTGGTTAATTATTATAGAAAGAAGATTCGATGACCTCACCTAGTAGTCTTGGACCGATCGAAGCCCATCTAACAGAACTTGGGAAGGAGGTAGCACCATTGGGATTTGCTCTGGACCAAACCCAAGCCGAAC
Source organism: Viscum album (assembly GCA_963277665.1). Classification (NCBI taxonomy): domain Eukaryota; kingdom Viridiplantae; phylum Streptophyta; class Magnoliopsida; order Santalales; family Viscaceae; genus Viscum; species Viscum album. The sequence continues at coordinate 653,655,482 of OY728148.1, read as the reverse complement.
TTCATCATGTGAAGCTAGAACGGAATCGCCTTCGCGAGAAGTTCAAACTGATAGAAATTATTACTCGGGAAATGTTGGCCGAGCCTCCCTCGGACTCTCTCACCTTAGCACACCTTACACTTAGGTCCTATGCTGGTGTGATAAGGGGCTATGTAAGGAGACCGTAACTGCCTTGTGTAATACTTTGTTTTAAATAAAAATTGGGATTTCTTCTTATGATGAAGTTTATGAATTTTCAAATGACCGGATAAATATAGTATGCATATTTTTGATGAATTTTAGAAAAAGGATATTTTAAAAATGTTTATGTAAACCTTAAATAATTAAAAATGTGTAATGATTTTCAAAAAATGGTCTTCTACAATTATGTTCAGTACAAAATTTGGAGTCTAATAAGATCAACTTGGTTTTTGATGAATAGTAAATTATGAATAGTGATTTTATGATTAGGATTAGTAATATGACCAAATGGATTAGTAATCTCACTTAAAGAAAGTTTTAAAATAATCTAGGAACCTTGATTAAGTAATGTGATTCAATAAAATGGTTAAATAACGGTTTCATAAATTATTATTCAAGTATTAGTTTTTTGGGTGAATAGTGTTTTTTAATTAAAAATTAAATTAAAAATATTTAGAAAATTATTTTTATAAAATGGATTTCATTTTTGAACTCAGAGCACCGATATTATGTTATGGTAATTTTTGTGGTTTTTTCTGAAAAAATGAATTTTCGGTGAATAGTGTATTTATTTAAAAAATAAATTAAAAATATTTAGAAAATTATTTTTATAAAATGGAGTTCATTTTTGAAATCAGAGCATTGATATTTGATTAAGGTGAAATTTTGGGATCTTTCTGAGAAAGTTGAATTTTCAGTGAATAGTGAAAATACAGTTTTAGGGTTTCAGTATGTTTAATGACATCATAACTGTGTCATGATGATGTCATGAGATTTTTAAAGGGTTGGATGGCCAAGGGTGATGAATTATTGTGTGGGGGTCCCCATGTGGCCTAACTTTATGGGAAGTACCATGGGAGGGCCCATGCTTTTGAGAAAACCACTTTTGAGGTGTCCCTTGGCCATTAATGCCTTGTCCCCTCACTTTCCCTATAAATACCAAGCACTCCTCTCATCCATTCGACTCCCCACTCTTCCCCAACGAAGTTATGGTCTCATTACCTCCCAAGGAGTCCTCCCAAGGTGCCCCCAAGCCCTCAAGGTCCCATCCTTTGAGGTTTAAGAGTTACATTTTAAGGTAAGGGATCCGACCTCTCTCTTTCATTTCAAGTAATCTCTTTTATGTCATTCCTTTTATGCTACATGTTATTATATTGGAGGATGTTCTTTTATACTCCTCTTACTTCCCTTTTTATGTTCATATAATGAGAGATCCCCTCTTACTCTCATTATTTCGTTTTATGAAGTTTTAAGTGGCGCCGTTAGGCTGCCGAAATTTTTGTAACAGATTCTTTCTCCCTTCTCATTTTTCAAGATCTATTTTCATGTAAAGTATTTTAAGTTCCTTTCTATTATTATTGGGGTATGATCTCTAAATTTATCATACTGATCTTTTATGATCATATGATGAGAGACCCCATTTGATCTCTTCAATTCAGTATTTTGAAGTTTTAAGTGGTGCCGTTAGGCTGCCGAATTTTTAAGTAGTTCTTCACCCTTCTCGTTTTGAAGTTCTACTTTCATGTCAATTCTTTCAAGTTACTTTTTGTTATGTTGGGGTATGATCTCTATATCTATCATACTGGACTCTTATGTTCATATGATGAGATACCCCATTTTATCTCTTCAATTCCGTATTTTGAAGTTTTAAGTGGCGCCGTTAGGCTGCCGAATTTTTAAGTAGTTCTTCACCCTTCTCGTTTTGAAGTTCTACTTTCATGTCAATTCTTTCAAGTTACTTTTTGTTATGTTGGGGTATGATCTCTATATCTATCATACTGGACTCTTATGTTCATATTATGAGAGACCCCATTTGATCTCTTCAATTCAGTATTTTGAAGTTTTAAGTGGCGCCATTAGGCTGCCGAATCTTTAAGTGGTTCTTCACCCTTCTCGTTTTGAAGTTCTACTTTCATGTCAATTCTTTCAAGTTACTTTTTGTTATGTTGGGGTATGATCTATATATCTATCATACTGGACTCTTATGTTCATATGATGAGAGACCCCATTTGATCTCTTCAATTCAGTATTTTGAAGTTTTAAGTGGCGCCATTAGGCTGCCGAATCTTTAAGTGGTTCTTCACCCTTCTCGTTTTGAAGTTCTACTTTCATGTCAATCCTTTCATGTTCCTTTTTGTTATGTTGGGGAATTATCTCTATATCTATCATACTGAACTCTTATGTTCACATGATGAGAAACCCTACTTGATCTTTTCAATCATTTTTGTTGAAGTTTAAGTAACGCCGTTAGGCTGCCGAACTTTCATAAGAGAAATCTAATTTTTGTCTTCCTTCCATGTTTTTCATTTCAAATGGTATGTCCTTGAAATTTCATTACCATGATCATGTATCCTTCCTATTCTGTCCATCTACTGTTTCATGGGTCATTTATGAATGTTTGACCCATTTTCCCTCTCTTTTTAATGTCTTCTAAAACCTCGTAACATAGCTGTTATGCTGCAGAATTTCCGTCTCAAAATGTCTCTCTCTTTTTCTAAAGTTTTTTTTATTATTAAGTAAATACTCAGAGCTATTTCTTCTAAAGGGGTATTCACATATATACCAAAATGTTCTATTTTAAATTTTGGGATTCACATACATGAGACCCACCTCCCTTTTCTGTGGGATTTAAAGTGACGTAAAGATCATGTCTTTAAAGCAGTTTTTAAAACGTTGTGATTATGAAATGAAACCCATTTATTTTATGCTATATGGGTTATTTATGAAATGTTTGATGATGATATATGTGGCTCACATGATAATAAAGGCAAATTTAAGGGTGTGCCCTGATAGCGCTCCAATGCATTGGGTAAAGACTTAATCTCTAGAGATGACCATTTTAACGACGCCTTGGTGAATAACCTTGGTAATTTTTAACGACACCTTGGGGATGGACCTTGGTGAAACGAAATGATTGTCAATATTAAATGTTGTAGCCACATCTTCAAGTTATGAAAAATGTTATTTTTATTATGATATATCTCATGATTTCTTTCTCATTCCTTAAAGTTCTTTTCATGACATTATTGATGTATCTCAAGTTCATATGTAAAATGTTTCACTTGTTTCCCTTGCTGGGCCTTCTGCTCATCCTTTCTTTTGATGTATGTCCCCAGGTTATGAGATGCAGTAATGAGCCTAGGGTGAACATGAGGAGAAACCTTTAAAGTGTTTAAGAAGAATGTTTTTTTTTGTTTCATGTTTTATGTTCCTTGTTTCCAAGACACTAAACCTTAAAGATCCTCAGCTCCGTGTAGTGGAATGAAAGTTATGTTATAAAAAGACGGGATGCTATAAATATGCTATAACAAGTAGAATTCTGATGGATTTAAACATTAAAACTGGTGAAAAGGTTTCATTGTAGTCAATTCCTTGATGTTTTTTAAACCCTTTATCCACAATCCTTTCTTTATAGGTATTTACTTTACCTTCCATGTCTAGTTTTCTATTGAATACCCATTTACATCCAATGAGATTTATATTAACTGGTGCATCGAGAAGAACCCGAACTTGATTCTGATACATGAAATCCATTTAAGAATTCACGACTTCTTTCCATCTTATACCATCTGAGCTCTCTACTGCCTCCTTGAAGGAGATAAGTTCATCATTGTCAACCCATAATGAGTCACCATCTTTGGTGACTCGAAAACCATATCTCTCTAGTTCTATGATCTCTTTTACGCTCCTACATAATACTTGTGTTTCAGAAACTACTTCTTCCATGGGGAACTATGAAATCTGTTCCTATGCCAATTATTGTATATCTTGAGCATCAACATCATCGAAGTCAATCTTTCTACCACTATCCCTTTTGAGGATGTTCTCCCTCTCAAGAAAGACAACTTCTCTAGCGATAATCACTTTCTTGTTTGAGGGTTTGTATAGGTAGCATCCCTTTGTTTCCTTGGGATACCCTATAAAAATACACTTTGTGTCCCGAGGTGCTAGTTTGTTGTCTAATAAGGCCTTAACAAACACCTCACAACCCCATACATGTGTATGCGAAAAAACGGGTTTCTTTTCGCTCTATAACTCGAAGTGAATTCCATTTGCCTCTTTAGTTGGTACTCAATTTAATGTGCATGCTGTAGTTTGTAATGCATATCCCCAAAAGGATAATGGAAGATATGCACGACTCATCATCAAACTTATCATGTCTAACAAGGTACAATTCCTCCTTTCACCAACACCATTCCACTATGGTGTATAAGGTGGAGTGTGTTGAGATAGAATCTTAGACTCTCGTAGAAAGTCGATGAACTCTTAGTTAAAATATTCACTACCTCAATCCAATAGAATTTTCTTTATATTCTTACCAAGTTGATTCTTTACTTTATTCTTTAATTCCTTTAATTTTTCAAAGGACTTAGACTTATACCTCATCAAGTAGATATATCCATATCTACTCAAGTCATCAGTAAAAGTTATGAAGTAAGAATATAAACCTCTAGCTTCTACTAGAAATGGTCTACACACATAGTGTGTACCAATCCTAAAAGATTTGTGGCCCTTTCACCATATCCACCAAATGGTGGTTTGGATATTTTTCTTTGTAAACAAGCATAACATCTTTCAAGTGGTTTTAGCTCAGAAGAGTATAAATAACCATCTTGATTGAGTTTTGTCAAGCGCTTCTCATTTACATGACTAATCCGGTGATGCCATAATTGGGTGTTATATGAATCATGTGAACATGATTCGTTATCAATTTCCAACACTTGGTTTTCATAATTTAATACATAAAGGCCGTTATTTAAATATTCCATACTATAACATATGTTGTCCTTATAAAAGAAACAAATTTTATTTCTAAATTTGAAAATAAACCCATCTGTATCTAGGAATGATACATAAATTATGTTCTTGGTAACTATAAGCACATGATAAAAATCTTTTAAAACCAAAATCATTCCTATTGGAAATGAAAGGTGGTAGTAACCAATGACTAGGGCAACATCCTCACTCTATTGGCAGCTCGCAGATCCACCTCTCCTTTAGAAATCTTTCATAATCTACTTGGTTCCTTCATTTGGATATACATGTGAGCACCATAAGCTGTATCTAATACCTAATGTGTATATATTGAAATAGTACACTTGATAACAAAGGCAACTTTAGATCCCCCTTTCTTTTGGGTGCAGTTCCTCTTCCAGTGGCTTAAATTTCCACATGAAAAACAAATTGTCACCTTTTCCTTTCCATGTCTCTCGATCTTCTTTTTCTTGGAAGGACGGTGCTCAGGAGATTTAGATAGTTTATAAGACTTGTGACCCTTTTCATTGTTCTTCCTTTTCTATTCACCATAAGGATTGTAGGTTTATCACACCCCATATTCTTATCCACTTGAAGAATCGAAGTAAGAAGTTATGAAAGACTCTTCTCATTATTACTCATATTTTAATTAATAATAAAGCTGGAGAAGGTATTGGGAAGTGATGAAAGTGTAAGATCTGTATGCAACTCATCTGAGAATTTAATCCCTAAGATGTCTAGGCATTCAATGTAGCCAGTAAGATTGACTACATGAGGATCAGCTAGCGTAGACTCTCCAAGCTTAGTTGTAAAAAAATCATTGGAGATCTCATACCTCTCTTCTCTCACCTTCTCTTGATAGAGATCTCAAAGGTGAGACATCATGCTATAGGAATCCATATCCTCATGTTGCTTCAAAATCTCATTGGATATGGATGATAGGATGAACCATTAAAAATCTGTGGAATCGTTCAAATGTTTCTCATAGAGTTTTAACTCTTCATCACTTGCCTCATTTCCATGCGCTTTAGGAAAAGGTTCTTCTAGAACACATAATTTTCTTTCATGGCGAAGGATGACATGTAGGTTCCTTTTCTATTCTTGGAAATTTGTACAGGTGATAAGGTTTTCCTTCTCAAGTACAGATCAAAATGATATATTTGATGTCATTTTAATGTTGTTTCTACAAAATAAGATAAGATGAATTTTAGTACTTTATCTGATAAATTTAGACAAATAAATTAATATTATATTTATTAGTCTCCCATTATTTTATAAAAAACCAATATCCCTCACCATTAGTTTCAGAATATCATGTTGCTTGGACATTCTAGTGGCAATGATTCATGTTCTCCTTCTCATTACCCCAACTTTAGTTGGTCAAGAAACTTGAATGGTTTTAGGTAGGCATTCCAAATGCCAACTACATTAACTCATAGTTTCTTGATCTGTGGAGTGGACTCCCCAATCCTAAAATCCTCAAATTGGATTTCCTCAACCTTTTCCTCTCAGTTACATCAAGTCCTTATTTTGCAGTCAACCCTTGATGTGAACTAAGTTAAGTCAACACAAAAATTCAAGTTAGAATTCCCTGATAATTAAAAACACCCCAACTTTGACTGGTCAAAAACTTTGAACTATGAGTTGATTTTAACTTAAGTAGTGGAAGGCTATACCAACTTAATATATATAATTGAGGGATTTTATCCTTTATGTGTAAATTTAAAATTATTATCTTTATCACATGGTTGTTAATATTAAGTGGGTTTACTTAAGTGATTAACCATGTATTAGATAATATTTACGCATAAGCTAGTTTATTTTAGTTCTACCTTACATGCTTGTTAATTCATTAATTGTGTGACTGCAACAAAAAAATCCATGATGAAATAACCATGTAACTTGATAGAAATAAAATAATAAAGTGGTATGATCGTGATCTTTACTAATGGTTAGTTTATATAGTAGTTGATAAACTAACCATTGATATAGGGGTACAACACCTTGAACTGATTAAGGTTCTTGTTTACAATTTTGCACCTTTCCACCTATGTATCTCCTTGGATTGGTTTCACTTTGGCTCTAAACTTGAACCTCCTCCACTAGATTGGGAGCTCTATCTATTATATATGCTTTTACTGACATGCAGGTGAGGGGAAAAGGGTTTACATAAAAGAAAATATGGGCACGTAGGCCCTACATAATAAGAGGAGAGAAGGCACGCAAACCAAAATTTTAATTTAATAATAAATTAAAAGGAAACCAATCTCATACAAAGGTCTGGTCAATGCTCATGATCATCCACATACATGAAATGAATTATGCATTTAATAAAACTAGCATTCAATTCTTAATCATTCTTATTTAAGATAAATCGTGCTTGAATCAATTAATTATTATCTTTAATTAATCAATCCCTTTATCTTAATTCTCATCTGAATTTCCTTGAGATTCTCATCCATTATAATTTTAAAAAAATTAAATAAATTTATTTAAAATAACTATGTACATAAATGTACATTGGAGGAAATACGATGAATACCCACCCAATTGTACCCAACATGTATTATACTCATATACTCTTTACTCTTGTGACATATGGCATGCATGACTTATCACAGACTTTCTTGACATGTACTATCAACTTAATAATTACACAAATTACATGATTTTTTGGTCACATGTTATGCTTAAATGCACATAGAGTAACAACCGTAATACGAATCATACATGATATGCAGATTTGAACATTACACATATATTAATTAAACATTTATATATATATATATATATATATTAAAACCCATCACATGGGGTGTCCTATCAACTTAATGGACACAAAGAAGAATATGTTTCAATGTTTACATAATATAATAAATAAATTTTAAATATTCATAATTTCATATAAGTACACAACATGTACAAGCAAGCTACATGTCATGTACATCTATCACCTTCTATCCAAGGTACACACCTAGGGACTTGGTGTTTAAACCATACCTCAGAAAAATGGAGTACATGGCGTGTCCAATGGGCTACATGCCACGTGATATCCGAATTACATAGTCACCAGTCAGGTAGGTCATGTAAGGTAATACATATCCCATCTGTGACTCAAAGGGACTACACACCGTGTATGTAGGCTACATGATATGTACTCCATTTGACCATGCACCACCCTGGATAGGTCAACACATGGTGTAAGGTATTTAATGCATTGTGTGTAATCAATGCACACAATTTGAATTAATTTCCAAATAAATTCATGATGCATTGACTACAAGTACACGACGTGCAATTTTGATTACATAGTGTGTACTCCTGTGTTATCCAACCAGAATCCTTGGCACCTCCAAATGAGATCTTTGATTTTATTTTGTTCATTAAATTAATTGCATTGATTAGATCTATGAGAAATGAAGGAGGACGAAATAGATCTCTTGATTCATATTAAAAGAACGATTAAACTTGAATTGAAATGATAAATTAAAATGTGTAAATCACTAATGATATTTAAATAATTATAAATAATTATGTGACCCCTATAATACCACTTGTAGGTTCTAGGCGTAGTGGAAGCATGAAAAGGGTGGTGCCCAACTTTGATTTTTCTGTGTTCAATGATCAATCCGAGATCTACATGATGATAAATGTAATGTTAAAAATAATTGAATAAAATAAGACAAAAACATGAATCATGAAGAAACTAGAGAGAGAGGATCATCACAAATTTCTTATAATTAATTTAATTAAATAATAATTACCTTGATGGAATTATTTCTTCATTGATGGATCTGGTAACAAATCTGTGATGCATTGTCATTGCATTGCAGGAATCAAGTGAAGATTCCCTCTAGCAGTGATCCACACATGTTCCATGAATCTCTATATGTCACTAAAGGAATCTATGAGTGATAGCATGACAAATCCTTTTTCTTGCATCGTCTTCCTTTGATCACTATGAGAATTGATTCCAAAGTGTTATTTTTGATCTGGTGGAGGAATATTGTTCTCCGTTCTTGGGAGCAATCTTAGAGAAGATAGATCTTAAGGGCTTGAAGGAATTCTCCAATTTTTTTGTGCACAACCCAAAAAAATAAATTGTTCTATTGAGAAAATAATATAACTGGGTTTATATATCAGTAGGGTTAAAAATAAAATAATCACACAAGTGACCTTAATTATTTATTTAATCCTAGTGAAAACCCCATGTCAAATAATAATATTAATATTAATATTTCTTGATATGTTCTTAAGTTGAGAATTAAAATTAAATATTATTTAATAAAATAATATTTATTATTTATTATTTTCTCAACAGACCTAAAATCCCAACCTGTCATTCCACCATAATATTTATCAGAACTTGAATAATATATATATTTATTAAATAAATATCACTACATTATTCTCTAATAAATAAATAAATATTATATTCACCAAATAGAAAATAAATATTTATTAAATATTCCACTGACATTATATTCTCTCGAATAACTGATGAAAGAATAAATACAATCAAGAAAACATGAATAATTATTAAACCACATATGGGAATAATATTTATCTAACTTATTAAATAATAAATAATAATATATTATTTAATTGAGATTCTAGATACACTTAGTATGTGACCCTCTAGGCCTCTTTCTCAGTGGCATTAGGCAAAACAGCCTAAAGTCTAAGGTTAGTGTCTAAAAACACACCAAGACACCCATAGAGAAAGAAGTTAATGTTGCAATGACATAATACCCCATACGAACATTTACTCTGTAATATAATCCATTTATCACAATATCTAAAATCAAGCGGGTTGCATGCTTATGCCATCAACCTATGTGCTCGATGTCTCTTTCTTTGAATTTTTGGAAATAGAACTTTCCTACAGAACACCATGACCATGGATTTATTTTGGCTATATCATTTCCATAAAAGGGTCTGAGATATTAACTTCTATTAAATACCATAAGGGATAAATACTTTCCCACATAATTCATTAATGAAATATTTCTCATGATGCACCCAACGTATCCTACCTCACTACGAACATCTGTCCTCACAGTTTACATCAATATATCAAAGTAAATGACTCATAATAATCATTAATAATAATATTAAAGTTTAAGGACCAATACACACGTCCTCAGATAGGAACATCCAATGACACATATAAATGTGGATTTCCTACTGGCGGATCCCATTCTCATAATATCCTACTGGATATTACCAAGGGCGTGCACCATGAGAAGGTTCCTCAAAGTCATATGAGTATCCAACCCTGATAGACCATATCATCTATGAGCCTCAAATGATATCATTTGAATATAGAACATATATTTAAGAACAATGTCATAACAATTTTGGGTTCTCATCATAGTGGGGAATTGCTATGACCTTTTAGTGTGATAACTACTCTAAGAAAATTATCACATAATATGTTATGCAAAAGAAAAATCATGATGTGATAAGAATTTTATTAATATTCAAAAATTTAAATACAAGTTATCATAAAATACAGAGAAGTTGGTTCTAGGGCACCAACTCTTACAGAATCCCACTTGCACTAGAACCAACTTTTAACAACCTTCAGTACACTAGCTCGCACATGATAGTCATGTTTCTACTGAGATAGGCCTTTAGTCAAGGGGTCTACCATGTTCTCTTCTATGGGTACTATTCTCACTGCATCTTCACCCCTTTGATAAAAATCCCTCAAGAGGTGATACTTCTGAAGTATGTGCTTTTTCCTTTGGTGTGACTCTAGATTTTTTGCAGTAGACAACAATATAGTATTATCACAATACAATGTGATAGGGGATTTACTACTAGGTATTACATAAAACTCATGAAATTTTTTCCAAATCCAAATAGATTCCTTGGATGCATCAGAAGCTGCTATATACTCAGACTCCATTGTAGAATCATCAAAAACTGGATGCTTTGAACTCTTCCATCTCACAAATCCTCCATTAAGACAAAAAATATCCTAATTATGAATTCAGATTATTCTAATATATCTAAACACTATTATCAATATATCCCCTCATAACCAGCTCCTCATCTCTTCCATACACCAGGATCATATCCTTAGTTCTTCTCAGATACTTAAGGATAACCTTAACAGTAGTCTAATGTTGTTCTCCTGTATCTCCTTGATATCTACCTACCATGATCAATGCATAGGAAATATCAAGTCTAGTACATATCATGACACACATGATTGATCCTATCGCCGAAGCGTATGAGTTCTTGATCATTATATCTTTCTCTTATTGTGTTCAAGGAAACATTTTATTAGAAATATGTAAACCATGTGACACTAGAACTAATCCCCTATTGGATTGTTCCATACTAATTCTATTTAGTATCTGGTCAAAATATGTACTTTTAATTAATCCAAGAAACGTCTTGGATATATCATGAATGATTTTGATCCCTAGAATATAGACAACTTCACCTAAGTCCTTCATGGAGAAACACTTATTTAACTAGTCCTTAATAGATTGTAATACTGGCATGTCATTTCCAATAAGTAATATTTCATCAACATATACTACTAGAATAATGAATACATTCACACTAATACCCTTGTAAACAAACAAATCACATTCATTATTAATGAAACCAAATTATTTTATGGATGAATCAAATCAAATGTTCCATGACCCAGATTCTTGCTTCAATACATAAATGGATCTCTCCAAATTGTAAATCCTTTTGGCATCACCTGGAGTCACAAAACCTTATGGTTGTGTCATATAGACATCTTCCTGAAGGTTCCCATTAAGGAATTTAGTTTTGAAATCCATCTTCCAAATCTTATAGTCATAGTAAGCTTCTATAATAAGTAGAATTATGATGGATTTAAACATGGAAACTAGTGAAAAGGTTTCATTGTAGTCAATTCCTTGATGTTGTTTTCACTAGTATTTATTTATAGGTATTTACTTTACCTTCCAAGTCCATTTTTCACTTGAATACCCATTTTCATACAATGGGATTTACATCAACTGGCACATTTACCAGAACCCAAACATGGTTCTAATATATGGAGTCCATTTCAGAATTCATGTCTTCTTTCCATTTTGTAGCTTCTAATCTCTATACTGCCTCCTTATAGGAGAAAGGTTCATCATTTTCAACCAATAATGATTCACTGTATTCAGTAACTATAAAAACACATCTCTTTGGTTCTGTTACCTTTCTTACGCTCCTACACAGTACTTGTGTTTTAGAAACTACTTCTTCCATGACGAGTTGTGTAATCTATTCCTATACCAAATATTGTATATCTTGAGAATCAACTTCATTGAATTCAATCTTGCTCACACTATCCCTTTTGAGGATGTGCTCCATCTCAAGAAATATGGCTTGTCTGGTGAAAATCACTTTCTTACCTAAGGGGTTGTATAGGTAGCATCCATTTGTTTCCTCAGGATACCCTATAAAGACACACTTTGTGCCCCAGGGTGCTAGTTTTTTGTCCGAGAAGGCCTTAAAAAATGCCTCAAAACCCCATACATATGTATGCAACAAAACAAGTTTAATTTGTATGCCACATTTTGTAATTCATATCCCTAAAAGGATGATGGAAGATCTGCATGACTCATCATCGACCTTACCATGTATAAAAAGTTATGGTTCCTCCTTTCACCAACACCATTCCACTATGGTGTATAAGGTGGAGCGAGTTGATATAGAATCTCAAACTCCCATAGAAAGTTGATGAACTATTAGTTAAAATATTCATCACCTCATTTTGACTGAAGCTTCTTTATCTTCTTACCAAGTTGATTCTATAATTCATTCTTGAATTCCTTAAATTTCTCAAAGGACTCAGACTTATACCTCATCAAGTAGATATAACCATATCGACTCAAATTATCAGTAAAAGTTATGAAGTAATAATATCCACCTCTATCTTCTACTAGAAATGGTTCACACACATCAGTGTATACTAATCCTAGAAGATCTGTGGCCCTTTCACCCTATCCACCAAATGGTGTTTTGGTCATTTTACTTGTAAACAAGCATGACATATTTCAAGTTGTTTTAGATCATAAGAGTCTAAATAACCATCTTGATAGAGCTTTGTCAAACACTTATCATTTACATGACCAAGATGGTGATGCCATAGCTGGGTGTTATATGAGTTGTGTGGACATGATTCATTATCAATTTACAACACATGGTTTTTATAATTTAATGCATAAAGACCATTATTTAAATGTGTCATACTATAACATATTTTGTCCTTATAAAAAAAATAATTTTTATTTCTAAATTTGAAAATAAACCCATCTGTATCTAGGCATGATACAAAAATTATGTTCTTGGTAACTATATGTACATAAGAAAAATCTTTTAAAACCAAAATCATTCCTATTAGAAATTAAAGGTGGTAGTCACCAATGGATATGGTTGCCATCCTCACTCTATTTGCAGCTCGTAGATCCACCTCTCCTCTAGAAATATTTTAAAATATACTTGGTTCTAATATTTGGATATAGATGTGAGCACAATAAGATGTATCTAATACCTAATGTGTAGATATTGAATGATTACACTCGATAACAAATAAAACTTTAACTTACTATTTCTTTTGGGTGTAGTTCCTCTTCCAGTGGCATGACTTTCCACACGAAAAACATAATGTCTCACTTTCCTTTCCCTACCTCTAGATCTTCTTCTTCTTGGAAGGATTGTTCTCAGGAAATTATGACTGTTTATTAGTCTTGGGACCCTTTTCCTTGTTCTTCATTTTCTTATTTACTATAAGGATTGTGGGTTTATCACGCCCCATGTCCTTATCCACTTGTAAAATCAAAGTAATAAGTTTTGAAGGAATATTCTCATTATTTTTCATATTTTAATTAACAATAAATCTGGAGAAGGTCTTGGGAAGTGATGAAAGTATGATATTTGAATGAAAATCATCTAGGAATTTAATCCCTAAGATGTCCAGATGTTCAATGTAGCCCATAAGTTTGACTACATGAGGCCCAGCTAGTGAAGACTCTCCAAGATTAGTTTTAAATAAAGCATTGGATATCTTGTACCTCTCTTGTCTTGCCTTCTCTTGATAGAGATCCCAAAGGTGATACATCATGCTATAGACATCTATATCCTTATGTTGCTTCAAAAGCTCATTGGACATGGATGATAGCATGAAACATTGAACATCTGTGGAATCATTTAAATGTTTCTCATAGAGTTTTAATTCTTAATCACTTGCGTCATTTCTAGGTGTTTTAGGAAAAGGTTCTTACAACATATATAATTTACTTTCATGGAGAAGGATGACACGTAGGCACCTTTTCCATTCTTGGAAATTTTTTCAGGTGAGAAGGTTTTCCTTATTAAGTATGGATCATAATGATAAGTTTGGAGTCATTTTAATATTGTTTCTACAAAATAAGATAAGATTAATTTTAGTACTTTATCTAATAAATTTTAAAAAATAAATAAATATTATATTTATTAGTCTCCCATTATATTATAAAAACCCAATATCCCTCACCATTGGCTTTAGAATATCATGTTTATTGGATATTCTAGTGGTGAGGATCCATATTCCCCTTCTCATTACCCCAAATTTAGTTGGTAAAGAAACTTGAATGATTTTAGGTAGGCATTACAAATTCCAACTATATTAAATCATAATTCCTTGATCTGTTGAGTGGACTCCCCAATTCTAAAATCTTGAAATTGGATTTCCTCAACCTTTTCCTCCCATTTACACCAAGTCCAACTTTAACAGTCAACCCTTACCGTGAGATAAGTTAAGTCAACCCAAAACCTCAAGTTAGAATTCCTCGAGAATTGAAAGCACCCCAACTTTGGTTGGTTAAAAACTTTGAATTATGGTTTGATTTTAACTCAGTAGTGGAAGGCTATACCGACTTAATATATATAATTGATGGATTTTATCCTTTGTGCATAAATTTCCAATTATTATATTTATCACATGCTTGTTAATATTAAGTGGGTTTACTTAAGTGATTAACTATTTCATAGATAATATTTACGCATAAGACATTTTATTTTAGTTCTATCTTTCATGCTTGGTTAATTCATTAATTATGTGATTGTGACAAAAACATCCATAATGAAATAACCATGCAACTTGATAGAAATAAAATAATAAAGTGGTATGATCATGAGCTTTACTAATGGTTAGCTTATCTAGTGGTTGATAAAATAACCATTGACCTAAGGAAAAAACACCTTGAACTGATTAAGGTTCATGTTTATAGCTTTCCACCTATCCACCTATGTATCTCCATGGATTGGTTTCACCTAAACTCCGAACTTGAACAACCTCCACTATCTTGGGATCTATATCTATTCATATGATTTTACTCACATGCGGGTGAGGGGAAAAGGGTTTACATAAAAGAAAATATGGGCACACAGACCCTACATAATAAGAGGAGAGAAGTCCCACAAGCCAATAATTTAATTAAATAATAAATTAAAAGGAAACCAATAGCATACAAAGGTCTGGTCAATTCTCATGATCATCCACATGCATGCAAAGACTTACTCATTTAATAAAACTATCATTCAATTCTTAATTTTTCTTATTTAAGATAAATCACACTCAAATAAATTAATTATTATCTTTAATTAATCAATTATTTTATCTTAATTCTCTCCTAAATTTCCTTGAGATTCTCATCCAATATAATTTTAAAAAATTAAATAAATTTATTTAAAATTAATCATGTACATAAATGTACCATGGAGAAAATGCAGTGAAAACCTGTTTGATTCTACCCAACATGTATTATACTCATATAATTTTTACTCTTGTGACATATGGCATGCACGAATCATCACATACTTTCATGATGTGTACTATCAACTCAATGATTACATGAATTACATAATTTTTAGGTCATGTGTAATGATTAAATGCACATAGAGTAATAACTGTAATACGACTCATACATGATATGAAAATATGAACATTACGTAGATATTAATTAAACATTTATATATATATATATAAATATTAAAACCCATCACAAGGCATGTCCTATCAACTTAATGACCACACACATGAACATGTCTCAAGGTTTATATAATATTATAAATAAATTTTAAATCTTCATAATTTGGTATAAGTACATGACATGTACAAGGGAGCTACATGACATGTACATATCTCACCATCTATCTGAGGTACACGCCTAGGGAGTTAGCATGTAAACCGTATCTTGGAAAAATGGAGTACACATTGTTTCCAATGGGCTACATTCCGTGTGATATCTAAATTACATGGACACTAGTCAGTTAGGCCATGTATGGTAATACACGCCCCATCTGTGACTCAAAGGGACTACACGCTGTGTACGTGGGCTATACGGCTTGTACTCCGGTTGACCATGCACCACCCTGGCTGGGTCAACACGTGGTCTAAGGTATTTAATGCACCACATGTAATCAATTCACATGGTTTGAATTAATTTCCAAATTAATTCACGATTCATTGACCACAAGTACACAACATGTAATTCAGATTACATGATGTGTACTCTTGTGTTATCAAGCCAGAATCCTTGACACCTCTGGATGAGATCTCCAATTTTATTTTGTTCTTTAAATTAATTATATTGATTAGATCTACAATAAATGAAGGAGGCAGAAAGATATCTCATGATTCAGATTAAAATAATGATTAAACTTGAATTGAAAAACTAAATTGAAATGCATAAATCACCAACGATATTTAAATAATTATAAATAATTATATGACCCCTATGATACCACTTGTAGGTTCTGGGCACAACAAAAGCATGAAAAGGGAGGTGGCCAACTTTTCTTTTTCCATGTTTAATGATCAATACGATATCTACATGACGATAAATGTCATGTTCAATGGAATTAAATCAAATAAGACAGACAATACGAATCACGTTGGAACCAGAGAGTGAGGATCATCACATATTATTTATAATTAATTTAATTAAATAAGAATTACCTTGATATAATTCTTTCTTTATTGATGGATATAGTAACAGATCTATGATGCACCATCATTGTGTTATAGGAATCAAGTGGATATTATCTCTAGCGGTGATCCACACATGTTTCAAAAATCTCTAGATTTTTCCAAAGGAATCTCCAAGTGCTAGCACGATAGATCCTTGTGCTTGCATCGTCTGCCTTTGATCGCTATGAGAATTGATTCTGAAGCATTCTCCTTGATCTGATGGAGGAATATTACCCTCCATTCTTAGGAGCGATCATAGAGAAGATAAATCTCAAGGGCTTGATAGAATTATCTAATTTTGTTGTGCGCAACCCAAAAAAATAAATTATTCTATTGGGAAAATAACATAGCTGGGTTTAAAAATAATTAGGGTTAAAAAATAAAATAATTACACAAGTGCCCTTAATTATTTATTTAATCCTAGTGAAAACCCCATGTCAAATAATAATAATAATAATATTATTTCTTGACACTCACTTAACTTGCAAATTAAAATTAAATATTATTTAATCAAATAATATTCATTATTTATTATTTTCTCACTAGACCTAAAATCTCAGTCCGTCATTCCTCTATAATATTTATCAGACCATGAATAATGTCTATTTATTTATTAAATAAATATCACAATATTATTTTCCAATAAATAAATAAATATTATATTCACTAAATAGAATTTTTTTATTAAATATTATGCTCACATTATACTCTCTCGAATAACTGGTGACAGAATAAATATGATCAATAAAACATGAATAATTACTAAACCACATGCGGGAATAATATTCATTCAACTTGTTAAATAATAAATAATAATATATTATTTAAACGATATTCTAGATACACTTAGCATGTGACCCTCTAGGCCTCTTTCTCAGTGGCATTAGGCAAAGCAACCTAAAGTCCAAGGTTAACATTCAGAAACATGCCAAGAAATCCATAGAGAAATAAGTTAATGCCGCAACAACATAATAACTCATACAAACACTTACTGTGTAATATAATTCCTTTATCACAATATCTCAAATCAAGAAGGTTGCATGCTTATGCCATCAACCTATGTGCTCAATGTCTCTTTCTTTGACTTTTCGGAAATAAAAATTACCTATAGAACTCCATGGATATGAATTTATTTAGGATATATCACTTCCATTAAATGGATTGAGATATTAAATTTCATTAAAGAATAGAAGGGATAATTTTTTTTCACATTATTCATTAATTCAATATTACTCATGTTGCACCCAGCGTATTCTACCTCACCGTAAACATCTGTCATCATATTTTTTGTCAATATATCAAAGTATGTGACTCATAATAATCATTAATAATAATCTTAAATTCTAAGGACCAATACAAACATCTGCAGATAGGAACATCCAATGACACATATAAATGTGGATTTCCTATTGGCGAGTCCCGTTCTCATAATATCCTACTGGATATCACAAATGGTGTACACCATGAGAAGGTGCCTCAAAGTCCTATGAGTCTCCACCCTTGATAGACTATATCATTTGTGTCACTCAAATGATATCATCCGATTATAGAATATATATTTAATAATAGTGTCATAACACTTTCAGGTTCTCATCATAGCGGGAAACTGCTATGACCTTTTAGTGCGACAACTACTCTAGGGACATTATCACATACTACGTTATATAGAAGAAAAAACATGATGTGATAAGAAGTTTATTAATATTAAAAACCATGAATGCAAGTTATCATAAAGTACATTGAATTTGGTTCTAGGGAACCAACTCCAACACATATTTCCTTTGAAATTCTTGTGAATCCCTGCCTAAATTCTCTCCCTCACAATCTTCTCTTATGTTTGGGAACCTTTGGTTCCATGGAGCCCCGAACCCCTCATTCCTAAGAGGTTCTCTAAGAGGATATTCAGTTCTTCAATGAGAATTTTATCTTTTTATTAACCATTCTTCTATATCTTCTTCATCCACCTTTTCTTGAATTTTATTAATCACTTTAAAAACATATTCTTTGAATCATTAAGCTTCTATTAAAGCGATATTATTACTATATAGTAACTTTTTATTAATCATTAATTAATTATAATGTATACTTGTTTAGATCTATTTTACCACATACATGAATGATGTTACAATTTTTACATCACGAATGACTAAGAAAACTTAATTAATGGTAATATTATATAATAATTATTCATTTAAGATGTTTTCATAATTCTGTGATGGTGATATACATATGAGTGTATATTCATCGGTAAAATAAATTATTTTTATTGAATAAAAATTCATAAAAAGAGGTTTTTAAGTGTTCCATACAAACCATGAACAAGGAACTAGGATGAAACACCCCAAGTTTTTAAAAGAGAAAACTTTGTTCAATAACGTATACTACACACAACACTAAAACCAAAAGAACTATTGTTATTTAAATAAGATCGTTATAACCTATCTATTAAATTTATGGGTATCAATAAGATTAAATAATTTATGAAATATATATAAATTTTCTAATAAATATAAATGTCCTTATAAATTCTTAGGAAATAATCACTCATTTTTTTAATAAAAAAATTTATTTCAAAAATGATTTTTATTACTTTTTGTGAGAAAATGTTATACTTAATATTTGGACCTTTTAGAAATTTTATTTTATAAAAATTAAAATTATTTCTAAAATAATAATATTGATATTAACTTATGGTAAAATTTTGGGATTTTTTTAGAAAATATTAATTTTTTAATGAATAGTGAAAATACCGATTTTTATAAAATTGTCCCTTCTTTTTAATAAATAAATTAATTTCAAAATATCATTATTATTTTAATTTGATTTAAAATTAACATAATTATTATTTAGTTATTTTAAAATCCAATTAATAAACTTAAATCACATTTATATTGGATATTATTATCAGTTTATTTTTTAGTTTTGAAACACATTTTTCTGAAAACTGCTTTAAAGTGAAAAATGTTTCTCCATTTTAAAAATTTAAAATAAAAACTAATGAGGAATGATTTAAATGAAATTTATATACTATATATATATAAATATAAATATAAATTTATTTAATTATTATTAATTTTCATATAGCTAATATGCGATCATCTTTTCCTTAAAAAACGCATTTCTTGAAAAATCATTTTTTTTCGATAGGTCCACGGGTTTAATTTGAAATTAAATTATTCCACTTTTGTGTATTGAATTTGAAAAAATGTATTCCATATTTTTAATTCATATAATTTTTATAATATAATAAGGTAAAATTAATTTTTTACCATAATGCATAATGATAGCAATAAAAATTATCTACCACGTGTAAGGTAAAAACAGTGTTTCTGAGGGGCTAAACTAAAAATAAAATGGTTAAAAGTGACCCAAAACTCATATAATTACTATTTTATGGTAATATTTTGACCTTATATATTCTAATATTTTAAAATGGGCCATTTTGGAGGCTTGTGGCATGTGAAAAATATGGGTGTAAATCTTTCTTTTCAAAAATTCCAAGTGTGACCTCTCCCTCACATATAAAAGGTTACCCCCTCTCCTATCCTCTTTACACCTACAATACCCATTGGTTCTATAAATACCTACCCAAATAATTTTATTACTTCCCTCCCTCACCCTATAATCCTTTATTTGATCATAAATCTAACCTAGAAATACTTTTGGTGCAAACCTAAAGAAGTTTTCCGAAGAAGAGGTAACGTCCTTAACTGAACGTTTTATTTTATTTATTATTACACCTTCTTAAAATATTATTAAACCTTGATGATATAATAATATCAGAATATTAAATAAATTGATATGTTTTTATGTTAAGTTCATGACCTATAACCATCTCCTCCTCCCTCAAATGGGAAACAAAAACGTTTATTGTGCATACAGAAGACTACCACCTCACAAACCGATGTAATTCACTTTCCATCACCGATTCTCATGGATGGATATAATGATTTATTTAATATTTATATATGATATTTATTATATAATTATAAATATATAATTATATTATCACATACACCTTCTTACTTTCCATTCCTCAGGGAATATGATAACGTCGCTCGTGTGTACGATGGACTACCGCCTCACGAAAAGATGTGATTTGTTTTTCACATACTCTTTACATGAAAGGTAATAAGGATTAATTTAATGATTACATATGATAATAATTAAATATTAACCATTATGGAAAATAAATATATTATATAATTTCTTACTTTACCACACATTGAAAATGTTAACATTATTTGGTGTATAATGAACTACCGCTTCACGAAGCGATATGATTCATTTTTTTAATTTCATTATTACCTCATCACATGGATGGTATATGTAAGAGTATATAAATATATAATATGATATTTATGATATAATTATCATACTAGAAAAATAAAATAACACTTACCTTCTTTCCATCATGATTATAAACTTGAAAAAAAGTTATTAAGAAAGTAAATAATTAACATATGCTTATTATTCATGAATATAAAGAACACGTGTGACGAATCAGACTCAAGGTAATGGATCTATATAAACCACCCATTCCTTCAGGTTATGTACTTTCTCTCTCTAACTCACTTTCTCTACCACTTTAATGTTATGGAATGATTCTAAATTATGTATATTTCTCTCTCATATATATACTTAGCTTATTATCCCTTACTTTGATGAGGTAATACATGACTTATGATTATTTCTAAAATTCCTTAATTATGAAATTTACTTTGATTATGATATGAAGCAAGATCATGCAACCCATTTTCTTTCCATGGGAAATTCTTATATTCTGCCTTATGATTGATTTCATTTATGTGGAGTGCATAGATCATGAACATGTTTTGATGGGTGCTCCTAGATAGCACTCCAATGAATTGGGTTAAAATTTAGTCTCATGAGGCATCATGTATATGATCAGGGAGTAAACCCAATCCATTATGGGACTTTTTCCATCATTTGATATTGTTTAGGTAGTTAGCCTTGACTTATGTTTATGTCATGTTATATGTTTTTTTCCATATTTACTATAATGCATTAATCTTATGATACCATGTTCTTTATGTTATGGTTCCATGTGACTGATCATGTGCCTTCTCTTTTACGATATTATGTTATATATTTAACTTACAAACTATGTTTCCTTATCATTTCCATTCCATTAAGGGTATTTATAGGTCACCCCTTTCTTTTATGTATTCCCTAGATTATCCTATACAATTTTAAAAGCTCAAATGGATTTAGAAACTCGCTAAGAAAAAAATAATGATGTTATGTTTTAGTTTCCTTTGATATATTATGATCCTAGTCTTCCAAATACATTAGAACATATGATCTTTGGGATTATAATTGTTGGATATTTATGTTTAAGAATCATGTAATATTATGTGTAAAAGGTTTGGGTCTCTATTGTTGTAATTCAAGCAAATGTTTAGTTAACTTTTGGAAACTATGATGAAAAAAATTTAGTGATAACCCTAGGGATAAGTCTAAGGATAATACTAAGTATAGAAAAATATCATGGAATCCTAGTGACCTATAGAGCGAGTTGTTTCTAAGAAATTACATCCTTGTCTAGATACTATAAGTGAATATGGTTCTTATAAAAATGTACCTTGGGGTAATAACTCCAAAAAAGGTGCATTGGGTTTGATTTGAACTTTAATCGATACATGATAATAGAACTTACTGCACACCTATTTTGACACTCCTAGGAGGATATGTTTTAGAAATTCAAAAACTCTTTACAAACCATTATGAAGGGATTGAACAAATTATTAGCTAAGAAAACCTAATAAGGAAATTACTATGGATAACCTAGGTTGAAACCTAGAGACTCATGAGTCAAGATGTACTTATCATTTATAAGTTATTACTCCCAAGTTTATTAGTTTCCCTTGTTTATGTTTATTAGTTAATGTATTCTCATATTGTATTTATTCTAGTTAATGTGGGAAATAGGATAAAATGTTCCAATAGAAAACATGGTAGGAAATGTGATGATTTACCTAATGGTATTCCTTATCTTATGTGTGTAGGAGATGAGAACTTCATGGAAGTATAGGCACAACTAGCTCAAGTTATTAATAATAATATTAATCAAGTGTAATTCACTACTCCTATGAAGGATCAAGTTACAATTGAGTCTTTTATGTGAGAGAGGCCCCCTACCTTTAGTGGATATTATAATCCCCTCATCACTGAACAATGGATTAAATCCATTGAGAATATATTATTTTTTTTCTCATGCATAGATCAAGAGAAAGTTGTGCTGGCCATTTATCACATTGAGGGAGAAGCTGATCAGTGGTGAACACTGTTCAAGAACACAAAGTCCAAAGTAGATACTGATTCTATGGAATATGAGGAATTCAAGAAAATATTTTTTAATAAATATTTTTTCCAAACTATCCATAATAAAATAGAGATGGAGTTCCTTGGTCTAAAGTAAAAGGAATACGAGTCTATCGGGGTGTATGAGGAAAACATCACAAGGCTTGCATGGTATGCCTCCAGATTTTTCATCAACACTGTTAGCAAGGAAGACCATTTTTTAGTGGATTAAAATCATTTCTACAAAAATAATTTTCCATTGAGGACTTTGAAAAATATGAAGATATTTTACATTGTGCCCTCAAAGTTGAGATGGATATCGGTGAATCCCAGTGGTCACATGGCACAAGAGACACAAAATGTAAAATGAAGTTTTCTTTGGGAACATCAATAGATAAATCCCATGGTGAAAAGAAATCCAACACCTCAGTTTTCAAAAGTGTGGGAAGAATCATCCCAAAAACTGCCTAAGGGGAACTGAAAGATGATTCAAGTGTTGAAAAAGGGGCACCAGACTAATCAGTTTAGTAGGGAAATGAAGAATCCCACTAATGTGGAAGAAGAAAAGAAGGTTCAAATCAACACTATACCTACCATACAATGTTTTAACTATAATGAATATGATAATTAGGTAATTAAATTCCCTAAACAAAGTGTTTTTAGAGACAATCAGTGATAATAACCTCCAAGGTAGCAAGGAAAGGACTATGATATCACTAAGGATAAGGTGGATTCCAACAATGACGCGGTGACATGTAAACAAGATACTCATTCACAAATAGATAACTTAATTTTTAATTCTAGTTCTACACATTCTTTCATATCTTATAAGTTTAGTAAAACTATTCAAAAACTACCTCAAAACATGGGGGTTGATCTATCTATGAGAATAAAAAACATATTTATGGTTACATCCCAAGTATATATCTCCTCCCTAGTTAATGTTTGTGGACTTAATATTCTAGAAAATTTTGTCTTAATTCCTATAGTGGAGTTTGTTTCTATATTGGACATGGATTAACTATCCTTATATAAATCCAACATCAACTTTCAGGATACAGTGATTTCTCTTCACATCCCAAGTCATCCTCCAATTCTGTACAAGTGTAAGGAGGAGGATGAATCCCCCCTGTAATCTTTTTTTCAAGAATGTAGATTATTCCTTTATTAGAAATCATATCTAGATAAAATAATCATGAAAAAGGTGATAATCATTCTAGAATACATTCCCATTGTGAGGGATTATACTAATGTATTTCCTAAAGAGTTGACTATTCTTCCTCCTAACTGAGAGGTTGAGTTCTCAATTTAACTTATACCTAGATCACTGTCTATATTAAATACTCCTTATAATAAAACCACCATTGAGTTGGAAGAGTTGAAGAAGTATTTTCAAGAGTATATAGAAAAGGGTTTTGTATGCCTGAATGCTTCACCATGGGGTGTGATGGTTCTCTTCATCAAGAAGAAGGATGAGTCAATACACCTCTATATTGATTATCATGAACTCAATAAAACCATGATAAAGAAAAAGTATCCTCTACCACAGATTGATGAATTATTTCATCAACTATGTGGGGATTAGTATTTCTCTAAGGTGGACCTTTGATTGGGATATCACCAATTAAGGGTGAAGAAGAAAGATATTCCCAATACTATATTTTAAACAAGGTATAGACACTAAGAGTTGATAGTGATGCCTTTTAGACTCACTGATGCTCCACCAATCATTATGGACTTGATGAATAGAGTATTTAGAGATTATCTCAACAAAATTTTGGTAGTATTTATAGATGTTATTCTGATTTACTAAAAAAGTAATGAGGAGTATGAGGAGCATTTGAATATTGTGCTAAGGGATTTGACAAAGGAGAATCTATATGCAAAGTAAATAAATGTGAGTTTTGTATAAAGGAAGTATCATTCTTGGGGTATATTTTCACCAGAAAAGGGATATATATGGACCC
Organism: Viscum album; assembly: GCA_963277665.1. Lineage (NCBI taxonomy): Eukaryota > Viridiplantae > Streptophyta > Magnoliopsida > Santalales > Viscaceae > Viscum > Viscum album. The sequence continues at coordinate 653,630,258 of OY728148.1, read as the reverse complement.
TTATAAGACAAAGGTAATTGAGGACTGTCCTAGACCAACATCTATAAAAAATATCCGTTATTTACTTAGATTAGATGGGTATTATTGATGATTTTGAAAAGCATTTCACAATTTTCAAACCCACTAACTATAATAACCTTGCTCTTTATTTCACATTAATAAATTATTTATTACATAAGATTACACATTATACGTACCATAAGATAAAAAATTCAAGTGTATTTAGGAATTAGGTACATTAGATAACAACTTAAAACAAGGAATACATCATATTTATTGAAAACCTCCTAAACATGTTCATAATACTCCTTCATACATAAAACTACATGGGATAACCCGAGGATATACATAAGAAAGGGGTGAGATATTAAGGCCAGTAAAGGAATTAACATGTCATAAAATGAAGAAAATAATACATGTTAGACAATAGGCATATCAATGGGGCATAAAAGGAGTGAAAATCATAAACATGAACCATGAGACATGATATAACATAATAATCATAAAGGCAACATGAGAAATGTGGGAACAACTTAAAACACTGCATCATAAACATAGGTCAAGGATAACTGCTAAGACATCATGATTGAAAAAGTCACATAAAGGAATCAAGTTTAATCCCTATCCCAACATGAAGTATCACGAGACTAAACATCACCTAATTAATTGAAGCACTATATAATTCCAGGCACACCCATCATTTTTATTTCATTCTCATGCTTAAGTGTGCCGCATAGATCATACAACATGGATTCATTAATCATCATATTTTATTCCATGATAAAGGAGTATAAAATAAATACATATAAGTCCCAATTAAAAGAGGTATAAGTGTATAAAGGTGAACACCCTTGATAGTAAATGAGTATGGTATTCACTACATAATTGTTTTGGCATGGAAAATCACGATGAGATACCAGAAGCATAACGACGTCACTTAAAAATTCATAAAATGGGATAATGAGAGAGAAAATGAGACTATCATCATTTTTAAATAAAATGGGAATAAATAGGGACATGTAAAGACATATAGCAACATTAGTAATTGTAAATAGAACATATAATATAATAAAGAAACTTGAATAAAGAAGATAAGGTGAGGATCCCTTACCTTGAGAGTGTGACTCCAAATGTTTGGGAGGGTATTATTGAGAGCTTAGAGGCACATTGGGAGGAATATAGGGAGGGGAGGGAAGAGTAAGTACACGATAAAAGTATTTTTAGTGAAGATAAATGGGTTCTTGGGTGGGTTTATATATGAAAAGAGTTAGGAATTCTTTATCATTTCTCAAACTTAGGTTTTGGACTCTATATAATAAAATAACCAAAACTACACCCCTTACCATGGTTTTTACCCATGGTTTTGGTCAAATAGGGCTGGTTTTAATTATTTTATACGGCCAAGGGCTGAAATTATTAAAATATTACACTTGGTTATGTGGAGGTGAGTCATACTCTTAAATAAATGATTTTAAACCTTAAAATATATTATATGTTTTAGAGGATTCATTACGGATTTATAAAATAAATAAAATAAACTTAAAATCAAATTATTTTAAATGTAAAAATATATATGGTATTGGAAACACTTTATAGTATTTATTACATCAATTTTGGGTCATTATGATGTCATACTACACACCATATATTTATACGGTATTTAATTTTTACCCAAAAATTTGACTGTCTCAAAAAATTATGAAAAAAACTGTTGGATAATTCCAAAGTTCTAATTCCAAAAATAATATTTATTTTATCAAAATAATTATCTAAATATGTTCATTTTCACTTTTAAAATAATAATCAACATTTATTGAGAAATGTTGGGTTTTTTGATAATAAGAGTTTTTGAACCCTTATAAAAATTAAATTTGGATTCATAAAAAATATATGATCATTTATATTTAATAATAATTATTTAATAATAATATTTTATTAAAATATTATTTATTTTAAAAATAAATTAATTATTTAAAAAAATTCCTTCATTGAATTTGAATATTACCCAAAAATACTATTTGTGTTTTATTATATCAAAATAAAAATCATTTATAAAGTAAAAATAATAGGATGAAAATATATCCATTAGTCTATAAAAAATAATGTACATACTCATATTGTTAGGGTCTTGATACATATCCCTTTAATACACCGGTAAAATCCCTAAGGGTAAGGTGTGCGATAGTGAGACTTTCATGGGGTGGTTCGACGTACATGGTTTGGGTCGTGATCTCGATGAGCTTGAACTTCTCCTATAAATGGTTTTTCTCATGATTAAGTTGTTGGATATCAACTAGATATTGGTTAAGGGAAAATCCTAGTGATGCGATCTATAAGAACCTAGATCTTCTTTTCACGTATGTCTTTCCCTTCTAGTTGTTTTTGAGAAAAGAGGAGTTTCTAGAAATTTCAAGAGTACACGCCGTGTACTTATAAGTACACACCGTGTACTCAGTTTATGCGGGTAGCTGTGTGTTGGCTGTGTAACGGCCGGACACATGGCCGTGTGGGGTGACCTGGAGACTGCCTAAAGTGGATCTCGGTAAAGGAAAGTACACACCGTGTACTTTTAAAATACACACAATGTACTTTATTTTTATTTCATTAAACGGACCGGGGTTGCATCTAATCGGTAGAATTACCTTATTCTTCGTACATCTTGTCCAAGAGCAACCTTGGCCACAAATATTCTCCGATCCCCCGACTCTCCGTCCATTCTTTGAATTGACTACCTTCAATTGCATTGGAATCACCACGGTAAGCTCTTCCTTATTCTAGATCCTCGTTTCCTGTTTCTCCTCTTTCACAAGATATCCTCAGTTGAACGTTTTTAGTGTTTTTATAGATATATAGTGGTATAGGGTGATTCAAGTCCTAAGGTTCACGTATATCATCCGTACGACGCCGGTGTAGGTGGTTTGTGAATTTCCATTATTAGTCTTTGAGTTATATGTGCAAAAGTTCCAATACCCTTGTTTGGGGTATTGCGTGTTTATGGTTATTAGCCCTGTTATTTCCTACTATGTCTTGTGTGCTTGAGTGGAGTATTTGTGATTGTAAATAGGTTTATTTACCTTGATATGGATGTGTTGACCATGTTTTCTTGATATCATCCATTTGGTCTATCTTTGCCTATTAGGATGATTTTTTTTCCATGCCTAGTATTATTAGGATGGTGTGAATTTATCTGATAGGCTATGAGATACTGTAGACTGTTTATCCAAGAATTTATTGAGGTTTACTTTGGCTTCCATATATCATTTGTGAATGATTGATTTACATAGGGCTATGAGAACCTGGTGTAGTAGACCATAGGGAGAATGGATGCTGAGGGATTCTCCAGAGTGTCTGTTTACTTTTACGTTGCAAGACTATAGGGGCGATGGAATTTGTGCTCCCTCAGAGTTTCTGTAGTTCCTCGTTACGAGACCACAAGGGGAATTGAATATTGAGAGCTTCCCTAGAGTGTTTATAGTTACCGATATGATACCACAAAGGGAATTGACAGTGAGTGCTTCCTTAGAATGTCTTTGCTAAAGCTGAACCAGAGGGGTTAGACTGTGAGTACTTCCCAGAGGGTTGCTTGTGTTTGATTGGTTGAACCAGAGGGGTAGGATGTGATTACTTCCTAGAGGGTTACTTATGATTGTTTGTTTCTTAACTAATAAATGAAAATAGATGTAATTTAAACTGTAGGATTGCTTATTTTGATCACTTTCTTATTTATTGATTCATTTTTCATATTGCCTTCCATATATATTCACTAACTGTTAGGCACAGATCTTTAGGTGGTTGCCTACTGGGATTCGTCTCACACCCTATTTGGGTCATGCTTTTGGGCTCAAATATATTATATTGTTGTAGGTCTAGATATGGGCAAACACCCTTATACTTCAGGTACTTGATTTTTGTGGAGTTGGGGAGCATGGGACCAACCTGAGGCTTGCGATGCCGTGGAGCTATTTACTTGATTTTCTTTTGTAATTTGGTTTAGTACTGTATTCTAGAATTGTGAATTGTTTGGATATTTTCCTAAACATATGTGTCATGCATCATTTATATATATGTGCTCAAGTTTTTTATTACTTCTGATGTTTACTTATTTCATGTTTTACTACTTCTTCTATTGTTATCTATTTATTTCTGCTACATTACTCTGCCAATAAGGTCATAGTTTTTCCACTATCAAACCCAAGGCCCTCGCTACTAGTCTGCATCCTCTGGAATTTGGGGAAATGCGCTTGAGGCCATGTGACCAACCGGGTACAGGGCACCTCTGAGCGGCTTCTGGAAATAGGATGTTACAAAGTGGTTTCAGAGGGTTTGTTTTATTCTTGACTTACTTTTTGAAACTTATATCCATGGATAGGAAGGAATAAGTAGTTGGTAAAAAGCTATGCCTGGGAGTAGCTAACCCGTGTATAGGGAAAATCCAATTTACCTCAGTTATTGCAATTTTTTTTTGTTTTGAAATTTTATAGTTGATTTGATTTCACCGTTGGGTGATTCACATGTTTTGTACTGTTATTGTTGATATTATTTCAGTTCTATTTTTGTTGCAACCCCGATGAGATGAGGGTATTCCATCTCATGCATCATATAGGCACTTTCTAGAAATCACATGTCATGCATTCTTGCCATGCCATTTAGGGTGCATTAGCGATTTCATGTTGTTGTGATAGATGTTGTGTTAGATATGCATGATGTTGTGATAGATTCCTTGATAGAATACCTAATTTTTGATAGGGTATTGGATTGTGTAAGGTTTTGTTTGAATGAATTCCAAACTTTGGTTCTTGAGGTGTTATGGGACCTCATGGATCAGAATTTGGTGGATCATTGCTCTGTTATGTTTATATATAACATGTATAAGATACCAATATTTGATTCACGGGGAGTATGGGCCCTCAAATATTAGAATTTGGCAACTTAATGTTCATATCAGTGTTTTCGGGGTTCCGGAGTAGTTTTTGAGGCTTACTGTCTGGAAAACCCCAAAATATATGGCGTGTAATGATGAATACACACCATGTGTCCTTCTATTCGGGAATGAGCTATTTTTATTAAGTATATGCCGTGTACTATATGTACATGCTGTGTAGTATCTAACCGTGTCACTGGATGTGTGGGAAGAGACATGAGGTTGTGAAATCTTTGGTGGGACACGCAGTGTATTGGATGTACACGCCGTGTTGTGTAGACCATGTGTCCACCCGTGTGACTAACGACACAGATTGATAAAAAATAGGTTATACACGCCGTGTCAAGATTGAACACGTTGTGTAGTGTAACCTTTGTATCCAACTATGTAACGAAAAACACGGGGTGGTGGAATCCTTCTAGTTCATGCCGTGTCTGGCACAAAAACACTATGTAGTCCTATTCTAGAAAAACCATGTGGCTTAGCCATGTAAGGGAACTCGGGAAGGGGAACACACTTAAAGTACACACTGTGTCTTGGGAGAACATTCCATGTGTGTGGAGTGTTACATGACCAGCTTTGGTAGAAGTACACGCCCTTGTGAAGGCTTAAGGAAACACACCATGTAGGTGTTATACATGCCATGTAACCATGTTTTGAAAAACTTGAATGCTTTATTTCTCCTATTCCCTTCATACACTTCTAAGTTTCAGTCCTTGATAATCTTAATCTAAGGAGTGCACTTGACCTTTTAGAGTCATGCCACCGAGACGTCCTCCGGTTGTACGCCAGTTACAAGACAGTGATTAGACACCAGATATGGATGATTAGAGACTACCAGAAGATCCTCCTATAGTTCCATTCTTGTAACTATCCATCATTCTAGACGTAGGTGTTGATGCATAGTTACTAGAGGGCCTTATAAGTTTCACGCATACCTTCTGAGTAGTACCGCATACTGCCCCATCAATGGCAGAATTGATGCAGGTTTTCCAGTAGCAACATCCTCCCACCTTCACAGGGGAAGAATGACCTCAGGATATAAATTCATGGTTATAAGCCATGATTTCTATCTTCGAGTATCTGAAGATTCCTCCAGAGAGGAGGGGGAAGCTTGCCACTTATATGCTTCAGGACTCCGCCAAGATATGGTGGGATGTGATCTCATAGGCAGGATGCCAGTAGTTTATGGCGTGCAACAAGTTTTAGCATACCTTCTACAATTACTTCTACCCAGAGACTTTGAGGGACGATCGAGCCTGAGAGTTCATGAGTCTAGAGCAGGGTACTCTTTCAGTTATGGAGTATTCTTCTAGCTTCACAGATCTGCAGTGCTTCACACCCATCCTAGGAGGTGATGAGTTATTCCTGGAAAGTAAGTTTGAGGATGGTCTCATGCATGACATCTGATCTCAGGTGAACATCTTTAGTTTGACTTCTATCAACTTTATAGTCAACCATGCTCTGATCATGGAGTGAAATATGAGGGATTATGGAGTTATGAGCCAGCGCAGATTGACATCTGGAGTTGGAACCCCTCCGATTGACAGTAGGAAGCGCCACAATGAGTCTACACATGGAGATTGTAGTAGGTGGGATACTTCTTCTAGTATCCAGGTGGTATGCTACCAGTGTGGGAAGAGTAGGAATATGAGGCCACATTGCCCGAGAGACCAATTAGATTGCCGATCTTGCGGCAAGATGGGTCATCTTCAGCATTTATGTCATTTTTTCTCACCAGAAGTTGGTGATCAATGTTCTTCTATGATCCCGCATTCAGGGGAAACACCACCATTTTCTCATCAGTTAGGGAATTAGAGTTTTTACAGTCATTCAGGCTGAGGTGGAGGTCACAACCGTGGTATCCAGTCACCAGGATTTTTGCGATAGTAGGGTGGATCAGCTCAGGGTGGTTAGGCAGAGTCATAGGGTCACAATACATGCCATAATTTTTCAGTGGAGAAGACCTAGCAGGAGTAGGATCCTGAACCCTCTACAGTTTGAGGTATGGTTCTAGTTGCCTTAGTTTTAGCTTCTTCACTTTTCGATACATGGATTCCCATAGTTTCATATCTTTTTCTGTTGTGGAGAGCCTTAGGCTTTGTATCTTTACTTCTGCTGATGTCTTGATGCTGGAAACTTTGTTGGGGACAAGAACGGCTAGTGTACATCAGTGCCAAGAGTTCCCTCTCAAGGTCGATGGGTGTCACTTATTATGGGACCTTTATATTATAGAGATGATAGGTTATGATGTCATTATCGGAATGGACTGGTTATTTCCCTTCCAGGCTATTGTCAACTACTATCGTCGTAGGGTGAGTTTCAAATCACTAAAGGGAGGACCATTTCTTCATAAGGGTAAATGGGATGTCCAAGAAAGCAGAGCGAGACCCGAGCATCATGGGTTGGGAGGAGTTACAACCCAGATTTCCAGTCTATATCTGGATGACCAGGGGACTTCACAGTTGGACTTTCCTCCAGTGGTCGATCGTTTTGGGGATGTCTTTCCAGAAGAATTTTCAGGTTTTCCTTCAAAGAGAGAGGTAGAATTTTCTATTGAGCTCGTTCCTGGAGCAGCACCGATGTCCATTCCTCCTTATAGGATGACTACACTAGAGTTATAGGAGCTCAATAAGCAATTAAAGGAGTTATAGGCAAAGGGTTTCATCCGACCCAGTACTTCTCCTTAGGGTTCACCTATCCTGTTTTTGAAAAAGGCAGATGGTACCCTTATAATTTTCGTGTATTATCTGAAGTTGAACCAGTTGACAGCCAAGAACCGATATCCCTTGCTGAGGATTAATGATCTCGTTGATCAGCTTCGAGGAGCCTGAGTGTTCTTAAATATTGACTTGAGGTCCGGTTATCATCAGTTGTGCGTTAGAACATCTGATATACCTCTCATAGCCTTTAGGAGTAGGTATGGTCTATACGAGTATGTGGTTATGTTGTTCGGTCTCACAAACGCACTTGCAGTCTTCATGGAACTGATGAACCGAGTGTTCTATCCATACTTGGATTCTTTCATGGTAGTCTTCATGGATGATATCTTGGCGTACTCTCACACTTGACACGACCATGCTACACATCTTGAGATCATTTTGAGTACCCTGAGAGAGCATCAGTTATATGGTAAGCTCTCAAAATACCACTTTTGGATGGACCAAATTCACTTCTTGGGTCATGTTATCTCAGAGACAGAAGTGTCATTAGACCCAGAGAAAGTGAGAGCAATAGTTTCCTGGGATCAGCTGAAAAATGTCCTTGAGGTACAAAGTTTTATAGGGCTGGATGGTTACTACAAGAGTTTTATACAAGACTTTTCATGCTTAGCAGTGCCATTGATGGGTCTGACTAAGAAGGGTGCGAAGTACTTATGATTAGATTCTTGTGAGTCAAAATTTCAGGAGCTGAAAGGGAGGTTGAATTCAACACCGATACTAGTTTATCTAGAACCAGGAAAGAGCTATATTGTGTAATGTGATGCATCATGTATCAGTATGGGAGTAGTGGTTTTTCAAGGAGAAGGAGTTGTTGCGTATGGGTCTCAGCAGTTGAGGCCACATGAGAGAAATTACCGGATACATGATCTTGAGTTGGATGCGATTGTTCATGCTTTACGATGTTGGAGACACTACCTTCTGGGAGAGCATTTTGTGTTTTTCACCAACCACAAAATTCTCAAGTATATCTTCACTCAGCGTGACCAGAATTTGAGACAGTGAAGGTGGGTTGAGAACCTTCAGTCCTTTGACTTTGAGATTTCCTACACGCCTAAGAAAGGAAATGCTACGGCTGATGCGTTGAGCAGGAGGACTTGAATACAGGTAGTTCATAAGGATATCAATGAATGGCATCTTATGGATCTGTTATCTGAGATGCATTTGGAGGTGCAAGAAAAACAAGGCATAATTTTCTTTCTTCTGTACCTGTTACCTCTACTCTACTCGATCGAGTACGAATGAGGCAACTATCATATTTTGAAGGACTAGTACTACTGGGGAGTATGATAGGAGAGGACCCTATTCTGGGATGGACCATAGGTGAGGATGAGATCTTGCATTTCCAGGGGTGCGTATGGGTGTCAGCTGACATGCACGAGGAACTGATGCAAGAATTTCATTCCTCAGTTTGGGAAGTTCATCCTGGTGTCACAAAGATGTATCGAGATCCACATCGTTAGTATTGGTGGTCAGGTATGAAGAGAGATGTTGCTGGTTTTGTCATGAGGTGTTCCACCTGTCAGTAGGTGAAGGCGGAGCATCAGGGAACAACAGGGATATTGTTGCAGTTACCCATTCTCGAGTGGAAGTGGAATGATGTCGTGATGGAATTCATGACATGGTTTCCAAGGTCACCTCGAGTGAATGATATAGTTTGGGTTGTCATTGACAGACTCACGAAGGTTGCTCACTTCTTGTTGATCAAAGAAACCTTCAGTGTTGATGAGATGGGAAGGTTGTACATCCAAGAGATTGTATGTTTACATAAAGTTCCACACTCTATTGTTTCAAACAAGGATGATCGTATTACTTCTCGGGTATGGCAGGGTATACAGAAGGATTTGGGTACGTAGGTACTTCTGAGTACAACTTACCACCCCTAGATAGATGACCAGTCCGAGCGTACGATTCAGGTGCTGGAGGACATGCTTTGAGCATGCGTTCTAGACTTTGGAGTTTCGTGGGAGAAACACATACCTCTTGTGGAGTTTGCCTACAATAATAGTTTTCAAGAAACTATTCAGATGACACCTTATGAGGCCTTGTTCGGTAGGCCATGTAGATCACCTTTATGCTAGCTGGAGGAAGGAGAGGAAGCTATGCTAGGACCTCATCTTTTCTAGGAGACCACATAGCAGATAGAGTTGATTCGGAAGAGGATGACTACTGCACAGTCAAGATAGAAGTCTTATACTGATCTACAGAGACAACCTATGGAGTTTGAGGTCATAGATCAGGTTTTCCTACACGTCACACTAAGGTTGGGACACAGGAGGATTAAGATATAGGATAAGCTTTCACTAAGGCATGTTGGGCCGTTTGAGGTGTTGTAGAGAGTCGGTCCAATTGCCTATTGGCTGCAGTTACCTCAAAGGTACTGGGCTATGAACGAAGTCTTCCACGTTTCTCAGCTACGACATTACTTCTCAGACCCATCTCATGTTTTTAAACCCAAAGAGGTTGATCTAGAGGTGGATGCCATATTCGAGGAGTATCCTATACAGATTGTTGATCGCAATGTGAAGGTTCTCTGTGGCCGGTCCATTCCTCTGGTATGAGTGCTATAGAAGCACGAGCGAGTGCAGGAAAAGACCTAGGAGAAGGAAGCTGATGTACGATCACAGTGGCCAAAGCTGTTCGAGGATTCTTCTTCCACGCCACCATTCTAGGGAAATTTTGGAATGAATTTCTTTAAGGGGGAAAGTTTTTAAGAACCTAGATCTTCTTTTCAGGTATGTCTTTCCTTTCTGGTTGTTTTTGAGAAAAGAGGAGTTTCTAGAAATTTCAGAAGTACACGCCGTGTACTTATAAGTACATGCTGTGTACTTATAAGTACACGCAGTGTACTCGGTTTCCATAGGTAGCTGTGTGCTGGCCGTGTAATGGAAAAACACATGGCCATGTGGGGTGACCTAGAGACCGCCTAAAGCGGAACTCAGTAAAGGAAAGTACACGCCGTGTAATTTTAAAAGACACACCGTGTACTTTCTTTTTATTTCATTAAACAGATTGGGGTCACGTCTAATTGGAAGAACGCCCTTCTTCTTCATCCATCTTGTCCACGAGTGACCGTAGGCTGCAAATCTTCTCCGAGCCCCCGACTTGCCGTCTGTTCTCTGAATTGACTACCGTTGATTGCGTTGGAATATTCACGGTAAGATCTTCCTTCTTTTAGAGCCTAGTTTCCTGATTTTTCCTCTTTCACGAGATATCCTTATTTGAACATTTTTAGCATTTTTATAGATCTATGACATTCTACGGAGATTCAAGGCTTGAGGTTCACATATATCGTCTGTACGATGCCAATGTAGGTGGTTTGTGCCTTTCTGTAGTTATTCTTTGAGTTATATGTGCAAAAGTGCCAATACCCTTATTCGAGGTATTGCATGTTTATGGTTATTATCCCTGTTATTGCCTGATATTCCTTATGTGCTTGAGTAGAGGATTTATGATTGTAAATAGGGTTATTTACCTTTCCATGGATGTGTTTCCCATGTTTTCTTGATATCGGCCATTTGGTCTAGCTTTTCCTGTTAGGATTCTTTGTTTTCCATGCCTAGTATTCTTAGGATGGAGTGAATTTATCTGACAGGCTATGAGATACTGTAGACTATTTATATAAGTAGTTCTTGACGTTTACTTTGGCTACCATATATCGTTTGTGCATGATTGATTTAGACAAGGCTGTGGGAACCTGGTGTAGTAGACCATAGGGAGAATGGACGATGAGGGATTCTCCATAGTGTCTATTTAATTTTACGTTGCAAGACCATAGGGGGGATGTACTTTATGCTCCCTTAGAGTGTCTGTAGTTCCTTATTACGAGACCACAAGGGGAATTGGACTTTGAGTGCTTCCTTAGAGTGTCTATAGTTACCGATACGATACCACAAGGGGAATTGACGGTGAGTGATTCCTCAGAGTGTCTTTTATAAAGATGAAATAGAAGGGTTAGACTGTGAGTACTTCCCAGAGGGTTGTTTGTGTTTGATTGGTTGAACCAGAGGGGCTGGATGTGAGTACTTCCCAAAGGGTTACTTGTGATTGTTGGTCGCTTAACTAATAAATGAAAATGGATATAATTTAAACTGTAGGATTGTTTACTTTGAGAAATTCCTTGTTTATTGCTTTATTTTTCATATTGCCTTCTATATATATTCACTGACTGTTAGGCACAGATCTTTGGGTGGTTGCCTAATGGGATTCGTCTCACACCCTGTTTGGGTCATGCTTTTGGTCCCAAACATATTATATTGTTGCAGGTCTAGAGAAGGTAAAGAGCCCTAATACTTCAGGTACTTGATTGCTATGGAGTTGGGGAGCATGGGACCAAGTTGATGCTTGCGATGCTATGGAGCTGTTTAGTTGATTTTATTTTGTACTTTGGTTTAGTATTGTATTCCAGTATTGTGACCTGTTTGGCTGTTTTCCTAGACATATGTATCATACATCATTTATATATATGTGCTCTAGTTGTTTATTAATTCTTCTGTTTACTTATTTCATGTTTTACTAATTCCGCTATTTTTATCTTCTTATTTCTGCTGCGTTACTCTACCAATGAGGGTATAGTTTCCCCACTATCACACCCAAGGTCATCACTGCTAGTTGGCAGCCTCTAACGTTTGGGGAAATGCATTTGAGGCCATGTGACCAACCGGGTATGGGGCACCTCTAGGAGGCTTCCGAAACCAGGACGTTACATGATCTCCCTTGGAAGATTTGATAAATGGGCGTCATAGGGTACGATCCTATGGGTTGAGGCCATCACTTCCTTTGTCCGTGTCAATTGGATTTGTTTAAACCCTATATTTATACTAATCATATGATCACTGTTCAATGACTATATTATCAATAGTAATGATAATTAATGGTCTTTTAAATATGATAAGATATAATAAAACCAAATAAGTTCATTTTTTTCTATAAAAATAATACATAAAAAGAAATTTAATTTAAATCACAAGAGAATTTTTATTTATAACAGTTTGAGTCGTCAGAATCTTACCCCCTTCAGAAATTTCAACCTCAAAATTTTCATTTACCACACTAAAATAGATGAGGGTAACTTTATTTCATCACTTCATATGATTACCACATTTCTTCTTAAAACTTTTGGTTTCTCCATAGCACTTTGACCAGGTTCATTGACTTATTTCATATAACTTTATCTCTACGATCTAAGATCTTAACCTATTACTCTTCATAAGAAAGGTCATTCTCCAATGGTACCACCTCTGGATTGAGTACATGTGAGGGGTCTAGTATGTACTTCCTTAATAGGGATACATGGAATACATCATGTACTTGAGATATGTTAGGTTGGATTTTTAGTCGATAGAAAACCACTCCAATGCGGTCAAGGATCTCAAAGGGGACGATGTATCTTGGACTAAGATTTCCATTCTTCCCAAATCTCATGACTTTCTTCCATGGAGATACAATGAGGAATACCATGTCTCTAACATCAAACCCTAGCTTTCTTCAATGATTGTCAGTATAGCTCTTCTATCGACTCTGAGCATCCTTGATGTGATGATGAATGGTCTTAACCTTTTCCATTATTTCCTCAACCATTGCAGGAACTATCAGTTTTCATTCCCCAACTTCATCCCAGCATGCAGGTGTTTTTCACCTCTTCCCATAAAGTGCTTCATAGGGATCCATTTGGATGCTTGAGTGGAAAATGTTATTGTATAAGAACTTGACCAGAGGAAGGTGTTGATCCCATCCTCATTTGAAGTTAATTGAGAATGCTTTCAACATGTACTAAAGTGTCTGGATAGTCCACTCAGATTGGCCATTGGTTTGAGAGTGATAAGCTATATTGAAGTTCAACTCTGTATTTAGAGCATGTTAGATACTCTTCCAGAACTTATAGGTAAATATTGGGTATCTATTAGATACAATCAATACTGGTGTTCCATAAAGCCTCACCACTTCTATAATGTATATCCTTGAAAGTTGATTGAGTGATAAATCCTCTTAAATAGAAATTAAGTTTGTAGTCTTTATAAGAAAATCTGCTACAACCCATGTAGAATTATTCCCTATTGATGTATTTGGAAGACTAGTGACAAAGTTGATGGTGATGTTTTTCCATTTCCATGTAGGTATGGGTAATTGTTTCATCATCCCCTTAGGTTTTTTTCCTTTCCACTTTCACTTGATAACATACAAGTCATATTGATGTATATTCCATGATCTACTTTTTCATATTATCCCACTAATATTTCTCTCAGAGATCTCAATACATATTTGTGTTTTTAGGTGGATGGGGAAGGTTGAGCTATGCGTATCATCCAACCAATAATTTTTTAACTCAGGATTTGATGATACACATAGTCTTGACCCAAATATTACAACTCATTCTTCATTAACATTGAACTTTGAGGACTTCCCTTTTCTTATAGTTTCCACTTTATTCTGAATTCCAACATTATATCTTTGAGCATCCTTTATCTACTCCAGAAGAGATGGTTGAGCAATAATTTGTGAAATTATTGATGATGCTACTTCCTTTATGATTCCCATGTTTATCCTTTCAAAATCTAAGAAGATTGGATCCCTATCAATTCTCATAAATTATAGAATTGCTGGGTCCTTTATACTTAGAGCATATTATACTTTATTCACTTTACTAGGATGGTAGTGAATTGAGCAGTCATAGTCCTTGATAATCTCTAACCATATTCATTGGAACATATTCAGCTCTTTCCGTGTGAATTTATACTTGAGGCTTTTGTGATCCATATATATTTCAAACTTCTACCCAAATAGATAATGCCACCATATTTTCAAAGAAAATATCACTGCATCCAACTCTAGATCATGCATTGGGTAGTTCTATTTGTGAACTTTAAACTTCCTTGAAGTATAGACTATCAATTTGTCATTCTACATTAATGCACAACCCAATACCTTCTTCAAAGCATCGCTAAATACCAAAAAAGGTCTCCACTTTTGGCTAGTGTGAGCACAGGTGCAGTGATAGGCCTCCTTTTTAGTTCCTTTAAGATCTCTTCACATTCATCATTATAAGAAAACTTGACTCCCTTATGAATTATCTTGGTTAGAGGGTTTGAAAATCACAATAAATTTCTCCCAAATTGATGATAATACCCAGCTAATCCAAGGAAACTATAGATGTCTATCAAAGATATTGTCCTCGACCATCCATAAATTGATTCTGTATTTTAAGGGTGCACAAATATCTCATTTCTTGTGATTATATTCCCCAATAATGATAATTCATTCAAGCAGAACTCATATTTTTTATAATTTTCAAAAATAATCTCCTTTCGCAAGGTATTTAGCACAATAATCAGATTCTCCTCATTATCCTCCTTGTATTTGGATAATATTTGAATATCATCTATAAATAATACCATAAATTTGTCTAGGTAATCCCTAAAGACTCTATTCATCAAGTTTATAAATATTTCTAAAGAATTAGTGAGTCCGAATAGCATTAATCTAAACTCATAGTGCCCGTACCTTTTACAAAAACTAGTTTTGGAGATATCTACCTTCTTCACCCTAATTTGATAATATCCTGACCAAATATTCACCTTAGAGAAGTATTATTCTCCACATATCTAATCTAATAAGTCATAAATCTATAGCAGATGATACTTGTTCTTTATCATGGTCTTGTTGAGCTCAAGATAATTAATGCAAAGGCACATTGAACCATCCTTCTTCTTGATAAAGAGGAATGGTGCACCCCAAGGTGAAGCATTGGGAATATAAAACATTTATCTAGATTCTTCTATAGTTGTTTCTTAAGCTCCTTAAGTTCCAAAATAACCATTCTATATGGAGTCTTGGATAATAGTAATGCACCAGGTATAAGATCGATTGACAATTAAATATCTTGGCTAAGAGAAAGACCCGAAAATTCCTCAAGAAACACATCAGTGTATTCCCTCATAGTGGGAATGTCTTCAAGGATGATATTTTCCTTAGACTCAATCATTTTTTCTAGATACCCTTTCTCATAGGGCAATAATATCGATGCCTAAGATGTTGGTTCTAATGAATATTCATCCCCCTCCTTGCACTTTTACAGAATTGGGGGTTGATTATCAATACAAAGAGTGTTTTCCTTATTGCGGAAATTTATGTTGGATCTATATAGGGAAAGCCAATCCATACCCATAATTGCATAAAATTACACAAAAGGGAGTATGACAAGGTTCTTTGGGAATTTAAACCCAAAAAGTTTGGTAGAGGAGGAGTTATATACTTGGGATTCAATAATTTATCTATTTTCTTTTTTCACTGATAACTTCAATTTCATGATTTGTGGTGGTGTTTGAATAGTTCTAATAAACTTACATGATATAAAGGAATTTTTAGAACCAGAATCAAAAAGTACATTCATTATTCTTGAATGAATATCTAGAGTACCTATCACCACTTTATTTTTGAGATCCACCTCAGTGGTTCTGATAGAAAAAACTCACCCTTGCTTCCTTGGAGGCTGTTGGTTGTCTCTGAAGACCCTTTTCATATAGCATTGGTTTGAAAAGTTCCCTGGTTCCTTACAATTGAAGTAGTGAACAATGTGTTAAGGGTTGATGGAGCATTATTATCCTCCATCACATTGGTTGGTTTCTCCTATCAGTAATATCTAGCTAGGTTCCCTTCCTTCCCACACCTAAATAATTTTCTCATCCCATTTAGGTAATTTTGGGGTGTTTTTTTCACCTTTTACAAGTTCGACGTTGAAATTTATTGTCACTGTTAGATTTCTCCATCAGATCTCTAGAATTTAACTCCACTTTTTTACTTCTTATCCTCATGATACCCTTGAGATTCTATGATCACCATTTCTGCTTTGATGTAACATCAAATAATTTCCTCATAGTTATCAAAGTCACAAATCGATAGGGATTTTCATATATTAGGTTTTATCCCACCAAAGAAGCAGTTAACCTTGAATTCATGGGTAATGATAAATATGAAGGTGTATCATGAAAGTCTTGTGAAGTTTTCCTCACACAACTTGATATATTTTTTAGATTTTTTCTTGAGGGTAAGGAAATCCATTTCCATTTTAAGTCAATGATTTTGAGGAAAGTATTTATCAAATTTTTTTTTCTATAATTCCTTCCACCCCATCACTTAGATCACTTATTTAGGCTTCGTATTCTTGATCAATGTACACCACCGATCATCTTCTACTTCCATAAAATAAACAGCTAGTAGAACCATATCTTGTTTTGAACATTGAAGGATGAATATATTCTCAATGGATTTGATCCATTGTTTCTTGATTAAGGGATCATATGATCCATTGAAAGTCAGAGGCCTTTGTCACATAAAGCTATTAATTTTAGCTTGTTATTTCATAGGTGGATTTGAGTGCTCATCCTGATCTAGGATTCTATTCAGAACCCAATTCAAGTGAGAGATTATCATCACAAAGTTTTTGATTCCCACTCCCATCAGGTTGGGTATCTCATTAGGGTAGTCATCACATTGCCTATCACATTGATTATTTACCTGATTTCTCCTATTTCCATCCATTGGAAATAATAAAGGAAAATTACCGATGATTATTTTTAAACTATTAAACACATAGAATGTAATTAAATGACATTAAATAGATAATTTATAAATTATATGTATTTCCTTAACTTATGAATTTTTAGGCTTCAATATATTTTATCCATGATATATTTCTTAACATATATTCTTATGGGATTTTTTTATTCTCTTAATAATGGTTATTAATGAGATTATAAATTTACTAAATCATATCCCCTAATATTTTCAACCCATGTGTTTATAAAGGCCCATTTTCGTGCACCAGTTCTCGATCAATTCTATCTCAACACAGTGTTTTTGGGTTTTACCCCTATATACATCTGTGCCAGAGCCACATCTACTTATAGTATATAGAGAGGGATTTATTTGTTTTATAAACCAATTAATCTATACTTACCAAAATTTAGGGATGTTTTATTATACTTAGTCTTATACCTAAGGCCTTCTCTAGAGTTTTCTAATCCTAATCCTAAAATAACCAAACTTTTCCTTTGATACCAAATATAACAACCTTTCTCTTTATTTAAAATTTATATATAAATTATTACATAAGTTTACACATAATAAAACCTGGAAGATCAAGAATTATAGTGTCTTTGAAAATTAGGTACATTACATAACAACTTAAAATAAGGAATACATCATCTTTATTAAAAACCTTCTTAACATGTTAATAATATTCCTTTGTACTTAAAATTGTATGGGATAACCTAGGGATATAATAAGAAAAGGGTGATCTATAAATCCCAATATGGTAATAAACATGGAATAACATGAAGAAAATAATACATGTTAGAAAATAGGCATATCAATGGTGCACAAAAGGGGTGAGAATCATAAACATGAACAATGAGATATGATATAACATGATAATAATAAAGGCAACATGGGAAATGTGACAAAAAATTATAACATTTCATCATAAACATAAGTCAAGGATAATTTACAAGTCATCATGATGGAAAAAGTTTCATAAAGTAATCAGGTTTAATTCCTATCCCAAAATGATGTCTCATGAGACTAAACATTACCTAATGCATTGGAGCACTGTATAATTCCGGGTGCACCCATCACTTTCATTTCATTCTCATGCTTAAGTGCGTCACATAGATCATACAACTTGGATTCATTTATCATTATATTTTATTCCACAATAAAAGAGTGTGGAATATATACATGTAATTCCAAATTCAATAGGTATAAATGTATAAAGGTGAACAACCTTGATAGGAAATGGGTATGGAATTCACTACACAATTGTTTTGGCATGGAAAATCATTGTGAGATATTAGTAGCATAACGACGTCACTTAAAAATTCATAAAATAGTTTGATGATAGAAACATGGATATATTATAATTTATAAATAAAATGGGTGGTAATAGGTACATGTAAATATATATCCCAACATTAGTAATTAGAAATAGAAGGCATAAGATAATAAATAAACTTGAATAAAGAAGAGAAGGTGATGATCCCTTACCTTGAGAGTGTGACTACAAATGCTTGGGAGGGTCTTCTTGAGAGCTTGGGGGAACATTGGAAGGAATATAGAGAAGGGGGGTAAGACTAAGGACACGATACAAAAATTTTTAGTGAAGATAAATGATATCTTGGGTGGGTTTATATTTGAAAAGAGTGGGGAATTCTTTATCATTTCTCAAACTTAGGTTTTGTACTCTATATAGTAAAATAACCAAAACCAAAAAAATTCCCATGGTTTTTACCCATGGTTTCTTCCAAAGAGGGGTGGTTTTCATTATTTTATAATTCCAAGGGCTTAACTTATTAAAATATTATCCTTGGTGATGTGGAGGTGAGTCACACTCATAAAAAATGATTTTAAAACCTTAAAATATATTATAAGTTTTGGAGGATTCATAATAGATTTATAAAATAAACCAGATGAAATTAAAATCAAGTTATTTTAAATGGAAAACATTTATTTGATCATGAATACCCTTTATTGTATTTATTACATCACCTTTGGGTCATTATGATGTCATAATACACACCGTATATTTATATGGTATTTAATTTTTACCAAAACATTTGACTACCTCAAAAAATTATGAAAAAAACACTATCAGATAATTTTGAAATTTTGATTCAAAAAATAGTATTCATTTTATCAAAATAATTTTCTATATATGTGCATTTTAAATTTTAAAATAAAAATCTATATTTATTGAGAAATGCTGGGTTTTTTGACAATAATAGTTTTCTAGCCCTTATAAAAATTACATTTGAATTCATAAAAATATATATGATCATTTATATTTAATAAAAATTATTTAATAATAATAATTTATTAAAATATTATTTATTTAAAAAATCTATTAATTCATCAAAATAAATTCCTTAATTTAATTTGAATATTGCCCAAAAATACTATATATATTTTATTGTATCAAAATAAAAATCATTTATAAATTAACAATTATAGGATGAAAACATAATCGTTATTCCATAAAAAATAATGTACATACTCATATATCTAGGTTCTTGATACATACCCCTTTAATACACCAATAAATTCCCTAAGGGTAAGGTGCGTGATGGTGAGAATTTCATGGGGTGGTTTGACGTATATGGTTTGGTCCGTGAACTCGATGAGCTCGAACTTCTCCTGTAAACAGTGTCTTTCATGCTTAAGTTGTTGGATCTCAACTTGAGATCAATCATGTTCAAATCCCAGTGATTCTATCTCCCTTAGAAGCTCTGATAAATGGTATCCATAGGGTATAATCCTACTAGTTGAGGCCATCACTTCCTTTGTATCTATCAATTGGATTTGTTAAAACCCTATATTTATACTAACCATATGATCATTGTTCAATGAATATATTATCAATGGTAATGATACTTAATGGTATTTTAAATACAATAGGATATAATAAAACCAAATAATTGCATGTGTTTTATATAACCATAATACATAATAATAAATTTAATTTAAATCGTAAGGGAAATTTTATTTATAATAGTTTGGGTCATTATGATAACCAAGATAACATAGAAGGGAGTAAAGTTTTTCTAGAGTAGTAAATTTGAATAGATCTTTAAGAAACTAAAAAAAGGCTTATCACTGCACTAGTACTTACGATGCCCTCACGTAGGGATTTTTTTTGGTTTACAGTGATGCTTTAAAGAAGGATTTGGGATGTGTACTAATATATAATGATAAAGTGATAACCTATGACTCAAGGTTTTCAAACATTAATAAGTAAAATTATCCCACGCATGACCTAGAGTTGTATATAATGATCTTTGCATTGAAGATCAAGTAACATTATCTTTTTGGGGAGAAGTGTAAAATATATATGGGTCATAAGAGAATCAAATATATAGTCACACAGAAGGTGCTTAACATGTGCCAATGAAGATGGTTAGAGATTATCAAGGACTACGAATGTTGAATCCATTACCATCATGGGAACGCAAACAAAGCAGTAGATGCTCTAAGTAGAAATGATCCGAAAATTTTATCAATATTTAGAATTGAGAAGGATACAATCTTCTTATACTTTTAATGGTTGGATATGGTAATAGTTAAATAATCTTCATCCTGCCTTTCTCAAATAATTTATCAACCATCTATTCTTGAGAGGATCATGGAGGTCCAAAAAGATGACGAGGAGCTACAAAAAAAGCTAGAAAATATTCTAGAGTTTAAATTTATTAAAGATAGATTTATATGGGTTGAAACTTGGATATGTGTCCCATCGAAACTAGAGTTGAAAAGGGAGCTTCTTGGTGATGCAAATTTCTCATCATTCTCTATTTATCCAGGAAGCACTAAGATGTATGGAGATCTGAATAAAAACTTATGGTGGTATAACATGAAGTGGGAGATTGTAGATTTTTTATCTTGATTCTTGGTATACCAACAAGTCAAGGATGAATTCCAAAAATCTAAGGGTATGATGCAACCATTGACCATACTGGTTGGAAATGGGAAATCATAACCATGGATTTTATCATAGTAATCCCCTTTAAAGACCCTGAAATTTCAAGGAAATTTTTTTCTTAAATACTTGGGAATTTTACGAGTCTGTGGCTTCTGACGGCACTTGATTCTGAGGCCCGGTGTGCCCAGAATCAATTTCTGAAGTTTAGCTCGGGTACGTTCAGTAAACAAACGAGATGGTTTTTCTATCTTTTGAACTGGTGCTTGGAATTGAAATCTGAGGGCACCGATGAACTCGCAGCACTGGTAATTGCTTAAGGGGACCTTTACCGTAGTTGCGTTTTAAGCGGGTTGAGAATTATTATTTGGGGAATTAGTTTAAAATATATAAAATTGTTGAACAATTTTATTTTAATAACCTTGGAAGTTAAACCCTACCATGGGAAGTTGTTGGTGGGGCCCACAACCACCCAACTTCCCATGTGTGGTTATATGAGAGGTGGGGCACACACGAGCCCCAACCTTTCAACTCCCATAACCCTCTTTAAACTCCCCATAACTCTCATAAACCCCCCATTAAACTTCCATGTTTAATGTTGACAACTCTCCCATATTTATGAGACCTCTCACCTCCTCCTCTCCCTCTCTTTACTAATTGCCAACACATTAATTTAATGAATTCAACCACACAAATTAATTAAGGAAGTAGTTTGAATTTGAATTTTAAATTGCATGCGATAATAAAATAATAGGAGAAGCCTATTATTTTATTTTGGGAGGGATTTAGTTGTGATAAGGAGAATTGGGAGAGCTCTTGAGATTTTGGAAGAACACCAGCCCTCCGACGAAGAACGACGTCTCCTTCGATGAAGAATGCTGGTTACACGAAGAACGACAACACACCTTCCTTTCTCTTCTCCACGACAAGTGAGGAGACGCCGCTTCCTCCTTGGATGCACTCCAACAACGTCTATGAATCCTCACCTTGCAATGCCGTCTTCCGCGATGCTCGACGTACGACATAAATTAGCGAGGTAGGGGAATCAAGTTCAATTTTAATGGATTAAAATTATGCCTCGTTTGTCGTTGATCATCTTGCTTGTCTGACCTATTGATATCACATGACACGGAGGGCGTGGGCCAAACGAACACAGCCCGACGACCCTCCGTTTGATCTTGTTTATTATTTTTTGAATAAGAAACCGAAGGCGGAGGAAGCACGACACCGACGCGCCGTGCTGGGAATGTGGCGGAGGAAGCCGGCGCCGTCGTGCTGGCTATGCGGAAGAAACTGTGGCCCACTTTGCAAGCTGTTTCAGCGAAAGAACCGGCCGGCCGGCCTAGCCGGCCGGTTTGGGAAGGGCGATACCACTTGGTGCCGTCGGTTCGGACAGCCGGGGGGCCACGCCCCCTCGGACCACTCGGCCTTCGGGCTGAGCTTCTCGGCCAGCCGGCCGAGCCAACCAGGCCACGCTGGGCCGGACTGCGCCAGGCCGGGACGGGCCGCGCCCCGCTGGGCCGGGCCACGCCCCTTCAGGCCGAGCCACGTCCTTCGAGCTGAGCTGTGTTTTCCCTCGGGCTGGTCCGACACCCCTTCTGGGTCAGACCTGCCAAATTGGGTGACCCGACCCGCCAGCCCACTGGGCTTAACGGACCGGGCTCGTTATTCACTTAAACGTGAATAACTTAAAGACCACGTGTCTGATCGACGCGCCGTCTGCGGCACTGGGATCCAATCTATGAGGTAGTCCTTTTGCGATACTCTAAGTGAGTTTTGGGTATCTTTGGAAAATGGCTGGGTTTGGAACAAGTATATTTCCAACCGGGCCTATGGAACAAAAAAGCCAATATCTCTCAGATCGGGCGTCCGATTGATGTGTCGTCTATCGTGTTGAGTTCCTTTTGATGAGATATAAATTTGGGATACATAAACTCTAGAATTTGTGATAGTTGATGTATCGCCCCCTTTACTCGAGGAGCGGACCCTCCTGGAATCGAGTACGCTGTGTGCGGGAACCCTAGAGCTGGCTATGACTGCGACGACTACCGTGCTGGGATCCTTCGTGGGTTCGACAAAAAAGACGACTGTACTTGGATACTACGTGGGTTCAGTAGTGAGGATGACTATACTTGGATCCTCCATGGGTTCGACAGTGATGAAGACTACACTTGGATCCTACTTGGGTTTGGAAGCGATGGTTACTGTACTTGGATCCTACGTGGGTTCGGCAGCGACAACTTCTGTACTTGGATCCTACATGGGTTCAAAAGAGGAGATAATTTAGAGGCTATATCTAATCATCTCCACCCCACTTCGTAAGTAGTATACCTGTGTGAGATGAGTCTTGAAATGCAATCATTATCATTGATGTGATTGACTTCTTTCCTGTGTGGACCGGATTGTGCTTGGGCTCATAAGTTAGAGTCGAACTGAGATTGATGACTTAGGTATATGTATGAGCATATACCTAAGTAGAGTTGTTTGATACTTCGTGATTGTATCTTTCCTTTTTGGTTTATACTTCGTGGATTCTGGGAGAACTTTGGGGGTCTCGGGGTCCCTACTGAGTATCGTATACTCACCTCTGCATGGGCTATGCCTGCACTACGTTGTGTTGGATGCAGAGGACGAACAACATTGATCGAGGTGGAGGCTTGTGGAGCTGGACCGTACCTGGAGGTGGACCACTAGACGAGACGTACACAGATCAGATGACCAGACCCGGGGAGATGAGGAGACTATCTGTACCCACCCTTCAGGTGGGATTCCCGGAGGACGGCTCGGTGGTTGCTGCTTTACTTTACAGCTATTGTACTTTCTTTCTCAGTTGTACTGTACATTCAGTTGGTTTTGTATACTGGCCCATTTACTTACCAGCACTTACTTTTGTACTCAGTTTTACTGAGTGCTTACTTCACTTGCGTACTCTGTTGTGTTTGTTTACTTTATAAAGACAATGCCTTACCTTTTACCGAGATTTACGCCTTTGGTGCTAGTCACCAGCCCCTGACCTATGGAAGGCGGGCTTGGGGTAGTCACGACACGGGCCCCAAGGACGGGTCGTGACAAATTGGTATCAAAGGAGTCAGTTCTACCACAAAACTCAGGACTCTGATAATTTCTTCTCTATGAAGCAATAGTGTTAAGAGTATTGAGTGTGGTTATTAGTACAGGGAGTCCAGTGTTGGTGCGGCGGCCAACGTATCCATACACTAGGACCCTGACTTCTGATTTCTGACTCAGTGCATGAAAACATTGATTGAATGTGTGTTTCAAACGTTTTCTTTGTGATTAATTTGTGTCAGCTCACCAGGTATACTGTACTAACTGTGGCACACCTGTTTCTTCTTAGGATATCCCCACGAAGGCAACCATCTAGGGTTCCTAGTTACGTGCGGAATGGAAGCACACCGAGCGACGAGGCCTCGGTGCAGGGCCCCATTACAGCGGAGGCACCGGCAGTATCACTACCTGCTGGGCCACCGATACCACCATCCCCAGCAGTGGAGAGTGCACGCCGCCTGAGTGCATTTCATGAGTTTCAGCGACAGAGGCCGCCTAGGTTTCATGGAGAGACGGACCCTCAGGCAGCCGAGGATTGGATGGAGGCTATCGTCAGAGTCTTTAGATTGGTAGGGACACCATCAGACCTTATGGTGATCCTTGCCGTGAGTCTCCTGCACGCAGCAATAGGTAGATGGTGGATCCTGATGCTCCAGGTGCACGATGAGGCATCTCTACTTTGGAAAGACTTCGAGAGCCTCTTCCACTCAGAGTTTGTTCCAGCCATCCTCTGTGCGGTGCGCATCCATGAGTTACTACAGCTACGACAGGGCAGCATGACAATAGCCCAGTACTCGGTGAGATTTACCGACCTCTCGCGCTACTCCATGGACATGGTACGAGACCCATTCTTCCGGGCCTGGACCTTTGAGCAGGGACTAAGGCATGAGATCATGGCTTCAATGGTCTCCCTCAACATTCCGACGCAGGTAGGAGTACTGGATCGATCCCTTCTTATAGAGAGCTTTCTTGCTGAGCCGACGCTAGCAGGGAGACCCAACGCAGGGCGACACGTAGTGGAGTCTTCTGTAGCCGGCAGTAAACAGATGTCGCAGAGGTCCAAGAAGACCAGGCCATCAGGTGGGCGACCCCAGGATTCTGGTTTAGATGTGTAGGGAACATGGATTAGAGCCAGCCATATGTGGGGCATGCAGTGCTATGCATGAGGTGGGTAGGGCCACATGGCTCGTGACTGCCCGAACCACCATGCAGAGGAGTAGAAGACAGTAGAGGTACCTCCCAGGCAGAGGCAGAGGTTTGACCGTGGTAGTCCACAGGGAGCAGACAAATGAGGCAGAGAAGCTGGCTGAGCAGCAGGTGGTGGACGACGCTTCGAGGCTCTACCACCACCACCACCAGGAGGACCACCCTGACCACAGGGAGCTGGCAGACAAGGGGAAGGATCAACTCCAGAAAGTCGAGGCCTACGACCACGACGCACTAGAGATGATTCGAGGTACTATATGTGTCTACTCCACCCTTGCTGCAGTTCTTATAGACAAAAGAGCGAGTTATTATTTTATTTCTACTACCCTTGTTTAGAGCTCGGAGATTCCGACAGAGCCGTTGGCTCTATCCTTATGGCTAGATACTCCTACGGGAGCAGACTTGATGATTACACACTAGTTCCAACAGTGTGAGATTACTCTAAGAGGTGAGAGCTTCGTCTGGGATCTTCTTGTAGAGGCATCGAGGCCTTAAAACGTCATCTTGGGTATTGATTGGTTATCTATAGTACATGCCCAGATCGACTGTATTAGGTGCAAAGTGTGGTGTGTCTGCATATATGGGAGAAGGTTCACCTTCACTGGTGAGAAGGGAGCCTTTGCAGTGCAGGATGGGCTTACGCAGAGAAGAGGGAAGCCGATCACACATCAGTTGGATAGTCTTATCCTCAGAGCAGTTGATGTGCGGAGTCCGAGTTTTCCTGTTGTAGTGGATCAGTATGAAGACGTTTTTCCTGACGACGTTCCAAGACTACCTACTCATAGATAGGTAGACTTCTACATATACTTGTACCCCAGAACAACACCAATATCTACTCCAGCATATCGGATGGCTCCCACCGAGCTTCGTGAGCTGCGGGTGCAGCTGAAGGACTTACAGGTAAAGGGATTCATCTGTCCCAGTGTTTCACCTTGGACTTCTCTGATTTTATTCGCCAAGAAGGTGGATGGGAGCTTACAACTATGTGTCGACTACCGTCGCCTGAATCAGGTGACCGTAAAGAACAAGTACCCACTCCTGAGGATTGGCGATATACTGATTTACTTGACTACTGAGGAGGAGCACGCCTACCACTTACGGGTTGTACTAGACACACTCTGAGAGCACCAGCTTTATGGTCAGCTCTCGAAGTGCCAGTTCTAGATTCAAGAGGTTCACTTCTTGGGGAACGTCATCTTGGAGGCGGGAGCTGTAGTGGATCCTGCAAAGATCGAGCTAGTACTTGCTTGGGAGACACCCAGGAGCATGACGGAGGTGCGGAGTTTCCTAGGTCTAGCTAGGTACTATCAGAGATTTGTGCCAGAATTCTCCAGAGTTGCAGCACCTCTTTCAGCTTTTAAGAAGAATGGGAAACCCTTCGTGTGGTCAGATAGATGTCAGCAGATCTTCCAGGAATTGAGACAGAGATTGACCAGTGCACCCATCTTGAGGCTACCGGAGGAGGGCGCAGGGTACGTAGTTTACTGTGATGCATCAGGGAGCGGACTTGGGTGTGTCCTAATGCAGGAGAAGGCAGTGATTGCCTATGGTTCACTATAGTTGAGGCAAAACGATCAAAACTATGCTACCCATGACCTGTAGTTAGCAGCAGTGGTCTTCGCCTTGAAGGTGTGGAGGCACTATCTGATGGGTGAGTGCTTTATAGTCTACTCTGACCACCAGAGTCTCAGGTACATCTTCTCGTAGAAGGACCTGAACCTGAGACAGTGGCGATGGCTCGAGTTCCTCCAGGACTATGACTTTGAGATAGTCTATACTGTTGGGAAGGGGAACGTTGTGGCTGAGGCTCTCAGCAGGAGATCAGAAATTCAACTACTTGGAGAGGCGACAGAGCAGTTAGTCGCTTTGCAGATATCCTTCATGGAAAGAGATGGGGCATACTTTCTACAGTCCATCATAGTCACTCCTCCACTACTTCAGCGGGTCAGAGAGGCACAATGTGAGGACGTTGACTGTGAGATGCGACGTGCTTATATTTCCACAAGGCAGGCGCTTGATGGATTTTCTGAAGGAGGAGAGCACGTCATCCACTTCAGGGGATGTACCATGGTACCAGTTGCACTGCAGGAGGAACTGCTGAGGGAGTTTCACACTTCCCCTATAGCGGTACATCCAGGAGTGGAAAAGATATATAAGGACCTTAGATAACATCACTGGTGGCCAGGTGTGAAGAAGGCTGTAGCAGAATTCGTTTCACGATGCCTCACTTTCCAGCAAGTGAAGGTGGAGCACCAGGTACCAGCAGGCTTGGTACAACCCTTAGAGGTTCCGGAGTGGAAGTGGGACGGGATATCCATGGATTTTGTGACAAGGTTTCCACATACTTCCATAGGAAATGACTCCATCTGGGTGATCATAGACCGACTCACCAAGTCGGCCCACTTCCTACAGATCAGAGGGCAGGGCTCAGTAGAGAGCTTGGGATGCCTCTATGTTCAGGAGATCATACAAATTCATGGTGTACCATCGTCTATCGTCTCCGATTGAGACACTCACTTTACTTACCAGCTTTGGAAGGGGTTGCAGGAGGAATTTGGGACGCAGCTATTCCTGAGCACCGCCTTTCATCCTCAGACAGATGGCCAGACAGAGAAGACCATTCAGACTCTCGAGGACATGCTCCATGCATGTGTCCTTGACTTTGGTCGCAGCTAGGAGGATCACCTACCCTTGGTGGAGTTTACGTACAACAACAACTACCACTCCACCATCAGGATGGCACCTTACGAGGCACTGTACAACCGACCTTGCAGATCACCTCTATGTTGGACTGACCCTAGGGAGTCAGCACTCGTAGGACCAGAGATGGTTCAGGCTATGACGGAGAAGGTGCAGATCATACAGGAGCAGATGAGGACTGCACAGAGCAGACATAAGTCCTATGTTGATAAGAGATGGTGACCACTAGAGTTCGAGGATGGCGACCATGTTTTCTTATGTGTCTCACCTCGACGTGGATTACAGATATTTGGCCGGTGCAGTAAGTTATCTCCGCACTTCATCGGACCATTCCAGGTCCTCAGTAGGGTAGGCGAGGTGTCTTACTGCCTGGCCCTTCCACCTCAGTTGCACAGGGTGCATGACTTCTTCCACGTATCTCAGCTGAGGAGATACATGCATGATCCGACCCACATCATTGATCATGGGGAGCTGGACATCGATGAAGGGGCGACATTTGCGGAGGTCCTGGTGGAGATTGAGGATCGACAGAAGCATGTCATATGTGGATGGTCGATTCCTCTGGTGCGCATTCGTTGGTAGCATGGGAACCTCCAGGAGAGCACATGGGAGTGGGAGGCTCAGATGCATACTCAGTACCCTCATTTGTTTCCCTAGTTTATGTTGTAGCTTTACGGGGACGTAAAGCCCTGAGGTGGGAGTAATGTAAAGACCTGGAAATTTCAAGGAATTTTTTTTCTTAAATACTTTGGAATTTTATGAGTCTATGGATTCTGACGACACTTGATTTCGAGGCCCGGTGTGCCTGGAATGAATTTCCGAAGTTTAGCTTGGGTATGTTCAGTAAACGAATGAGCGGCTTTTTCTATCTTTTGAACCGGTGCTCGGAATTGAAATCCGAGGGCACCGATGAACTCGCAGTGCTGATAATTGCTTAAGGGGACCTTTACCGCAATTGCGTTTTAAGCGGGTTGAGAATTATTATTTAGGGAATTAGTTTAAAATAAATAAAATTGTTGAACAATTTTATTTTAATAACCTTGGAAGTTAAACCCTCCCATGGGAAGTTGTTGGTGGGGCCCAAAACCACCAACCTTCCCATGTGTGGTTATATGAGAGGTGGGGCCCACAAAAGCCCCAACCTTTCATCTCCAATAACATTCTTTAAACTCCCCATAACTCTCATAAACCCCCCCATTAAACTTCCTTGTTTAATGTTGAAAACTCTACAATATTTATGAGACCTCTCACCTCCTCCTCTCCCTCTCTTTACTAATTGACAACACATTAATTTAATGAATTCAACCACACCAATTAATTAAGGAAGTGGTTTGAATTTTAATTTTTAAATTGCATGTGATAATAAAATAATAGGAGAAGCCTATTATTTTATTTTGGGAGGGATTTTTTTGTGATAAGGAGAATTGGGAGAGCTATTGAGATTTTGGAAAAACACCGGCCCTCCAACGAAGAATGATGTCTCCTTCGACGAAGAACGCCGGTTCCACGAATAACAATAATGCACCTTCCTTTCTATTCTCTGCGACAAGTGAGGAGACACCACTTCCTCTTCGGACGCACTTTGACGACGTCTACGAATCCTCACCTCGCGACGCCGTCTTTCGCGACGCCCAACGTACGACATCAATTATCGAGGTAGGGGAATCAAGTTCAATTTTAATGGATTAAAATTATGCCTCGTTTTTCGTTGATCATCTTGCTTGTCCGACCAATTGATATCACATGACGCGGAGGGCGCGGGCTGAACGAACACGGCCCGATGACACTTTGTTTGATCTTGTTTATTATTTTTGGAATTAGAAACCAAAGGCCGAGGAAGCACAACGTCGACGCGCGTTATGAGAACATGGTGGAGGAAGCCGGCGTCATCGTGCCGGCTGTGCGGAAGAAACCGCGTCCCGCTTTGCGGGCCGTTTCGGCGGAAGAACCGGCCGGCCGGGTGAAGGGGAGTCGCGGCGCCCGGAGGGCGCCGCGCTGGGAAACCGGCCGGCCCGTCGGCTGGCCGGGCGAAGCAGATCTACAGCGACGGGAGGGCACAACGCGGGAAGAGCCGCGGCCCGCCGTGCGGGCCACTTGCGCCAGAAGGCTGGCCGACCTAGCCTGCCGGTTTGGGAAGGGCGGCGCCGCTTGGCGCCGCCGGTTCAGACAGCCAGGGGGCCATGCCCCCTCGGACCGCTCGGCCAGCCGGCCGAGCCTTCCAGGCCGCATGCCCAGCCGGGCTGGGCTGGGCCGCGCCTCGCCGGGCCGGGCCGCGCCTCGCCGGGCCGGGCCGCACCTCTTCGGGCCGGGCCGCGTCCTTCGGGCCGGGCCGCGTCCTTCGGGCCGAGATACATTTTCCATCGGGCCGGTCCAACACCCCTTCCGGGTCGGACCCGCCAAACTGGGTGACCCGACCCGCCAGCCCACTAGGCTTAACGGGCCGGGCCTGTTATTCACTTAAACATGAATAACTTAAAGACCACGCGTTCGATCGACGCGCCGTCCATGACACTAAGATCCTATCTACAAGGTGGTACTTTTGAGATACTCTAAGTGAGTTTTGGGCATCTTTGGGAAATGTCTAGGTTTGGAATGAGTATATTTCCAACCGGGCCCCTGGAACGAAAAAGCCAATATCTCTCAGACCGGGTTTCCGATTAACGCGTCATCTGTTGCATTGAGTTCCTTTTGATGAGACGGAACTTCGGGATACATCAAATCTGTACTTTGTGACAGTTGATGTATCGCCCACTTTACTCGAGGAGCGGACCCTCCTGGAATCGAGTACGCTGTGTGTGGAAACCCTAGAGCTGGCTGCGACTGCGACGACTACCGTGCTGGGATCCTCCGTGAGTTCGATGACGAAGACGACTGTACTTGGATCCTACGTGGGTTCGGCAGTGAGGACGACTGTACTTGGATCCTCCATGGGTTTGGCAGCAATGACGACTGTACTTGGATCCTATGTGGGTTTGGTAGTGATGGTTACTGTACTTGAATCCTACGTGGGTTTGGCAGTGATGACTTCTGTACTTGGATCCTATGTGGGTTCGACAGAGGAGATGATTTAGAGGCTATATCTAATCATATCCACCCCACTTCGTAAGTAGTATACCTGTGTGAGATGAGTCTTGACTTGCAATCATTATCATTGATGTGATTGAATTCTTTCCTGTGTGAACCGGATTGTACTTGGGCTCGGAAGTTGGAGCCGAACTGAGATTGATGACTTAGGTATATGTATGGGCATATACCTAAGTAGAGTTGGTTTATACTTTTTGTTTGTATCTTTCCTTTGTGGTTTATCCTTAGTAGATTTTGGGAGACCTTAGGGGGTCTCAGGGTCCCTATTGAGTATCGTATACTCACCCCTGCACGGGCTATGACCACACTACGTTGTGTTGGATGCAGACGACAGAAAACATTGATCGAGGTGGAGGCTTGTGGAGCTGGATGGTACCCGGAGGTGGACCACTAGACGGGACGTACATGGAGTAGATGACCGGACCCGGGGAGCCGAGGAGACTATCTTTACCCACCCTTCAGGTGGGATTCCCGGAGGACGACTCAGTGGTTGTTGCTTTACTTTACAGCTGTTGTACTTTCTTTCTCAGTTGTACTGTACTTTCAGCTGGGTTTGTATACTGGCCCATTTATTTTCCAGCACTTACTTTTTTACTCAGTTTTACTCAGTGCTCACTTCACTTGCGTACTCTATTGTGTTTGTTTACTTTTATAAAGGCAATTCCTTCCCTTTTACCAGGATTTATGCCTTTGGTGCTAGTCGCCAGCCCCTGGCCTATGGAAGGCGGGCTTGGGGTAGTCACGGAACGGGCCCTGAGGATGGGTCGTGACATCCCCAGGATACCTAAAGACAATGAATCCATATGGGTTGTAGTTTATAACCTTAAAAAGTCAACACAGTTCATTGTTATTAAGGAATATTTATCTCTTGACCCACTTGCTAAGATATATATAAGATAAGTGGTGAGATTACATGGTGTGCCAATCTCTATTATATCTGATCGAGACCTGAGGTTTACCTCAAGGTTATAGAGAATAATTCAATAATAATTGGATGTAGAACTCAATTTTAGTACTTCTTATCACCCTCAGAATAATGTTCAACATGAGATAACCATTCAAAATCTATAGTAAATTCTAAGGTCTTGTTCAATGGATTTACAAGGATTTTCAGATCAACACCCCCTATAGTAGAGTTCTCATATAACATCGATTCTAGAATTTAAATTTCACCTTACAATACTATGTATGGGAAGATATTTCAAACTAAAAAATTATGGTATGAAGTTGGAGAGTGGAAGATAATGATACTTGATCGTTCTTATGATATGACAAAGAAGGTTTAACCCATTTAGTGTCACATGAAATCTGTACAAAGTTGATATAAATATATGAAAAAAATCATTGACGAGTCTTGGATTTTGAGGTTGGAGATAAGGTGTTCCTCCATATATCATCATGGAATAAATTCACGAGGTTTAGGAAGAAGGTAAATCTTATTCATAGATACATCGACCCCTTTGAGATCCTTGATCACATCAGAGTGGTGGCCTATTGACTAAAACTCCCACCAAACCTATCTAAAGTACATGATGTGTTCCATGTATCCCTCTTGAGGAAGTACATACCAAACCCTTCACATGTACTAAATCAAGAGGTGATATCATTGGAAAAATTCCTTTCATATGAGGATTAACCGGTAAAGGTCTTAGATCGTAGAGACAAAGTTTTATGAAATAAGACAACTCGCCTGGTTAAAGTGTTGTGACAAAACCACAAGTTTTAGGAAGCAGTATGAGAACTGGAAGAGGTGATGAAGCAGAAGTAACCTCAAATATTTTAACCTTAGTATGTAATATAAAATTTCAGGGGTGAAATTATTTATAGAGGAATAATGTAACACCACAAGTTTTTAAAAGGGAAAACTATGTTTGATAGCGTATGTGACACACAACACAGAACCCAAAAGAACCAAAATTATTTAAATAAGACCATTATAAACTCACTATTAAATTGGAAGATATAAATAGTATTAACTAGTTTATAAAATAGATATAAAGTTTATAATCAATATAAATGTATTTATAAACTCTTAGGAAATAAGCACTCATTTTTTTAATAAAAATATTTATTTCAAAAATGATTTTTATTTCTTTTTGTGAGAAAATATTATCGTTAATATTTCAAAATTTTTGAAATGTTATTTTATAAAATTAAAATTATTTTTTAAATCATCATATAGATATTAAATTATGGTTATTTGTTTTTTATTTTCCAAAAATATTAATTTTTCATTGAACAGTGAAAAATACCGATTTTTTATAAAATTATCGCTTCTTTTTAATAAATTAATTAATTTAAACGTCCCATTATTATTTTAATTTTATTTAAAATTAACATAATTATTATTTATTTATTTTAAAATCCAATTATTATACTTAAATAATCATTATATTGGATTTTATTATGATTTTATTTCTAGGCTATAAAACACATTTTTCTGAAAACTGTTTTGAAGTGAATAATATTTATCCATTTTAAATACTTAAAATAAAACCTAAGAGGAATGATTTGAATGAAATATATATATATTATATATATAAATATTAATTTAATTTCATTTAATTATGATTACTTTTCATATAGTTAATATGAGACCATCTTTTTCTAAAAAAAGATCCATTTCTTGAAAAATCATTTTTTCAACACATCTGTCAGTTTATTTTTAAATTAAACACTACCAATTATGTTAGTTGAATTTATAAAAATGAATTAAAAATTTGGAATTAGTATAATTTATATTATATAATAAGGTCTAATTAATTTTTGACCATAATGAATAGTGAAAGTAGTAAAAATTAATTACCCTGATTAAGGTAAAAGCCGGTTTACTAGGGGTTAAACTAAAAAGATAAGGGTTAAAAATAACCAAAAACTTGTCTAATTTATATAATTTTTCCATATTTATACCTTATATATTATAAGGTTAAAAAATTATCCATTTTGGATCCTTGTGTCATGTGAAAAATGTGGGTGTAATTCTTTCTTTTCAAAAATTCCAAACGTGCCCTCTCCCACACTTATAAAAGGCCACCTCCTATTCTATCCTATATAAACTTTAAAAACCCATTATTTTATCCAATAACTAAATAAATAAATTATTTAATTCCATACCCTTATCCTAAAATCCTTATTTTGATCAGAAATCCAACCTAGAAAGGCTTTTGGTGCAAACCTAAAGATGTTGTCAGAAGAAGGGATACCGTCCTTAACCGAGAATTTTATTTTATTTCTTATTCAAACTCATTAAAATATTATTAAATGATGATGATATAATAAAATTAATATATTAGATATAATAATATGTTTTTATGTTAAGGTTATGACCTACAACCATCTCCTCCTCCCTTAAATGGGAAATGGAACCATTGATCGTGTGTGTAGAGGACTACTGCATCACGAACCGACATAATTCGTTTTCCATCACTGCTTATCAAAACTGGAAATAATGATGTATTTATTTTTTATATATTATATTCATGATATAATTATACTTCTAGAATTATGATATCATATATTTCTTCTTACTTTCCATTCTTTAGGGAATACGATAACATCACTCGTGTGTACGACGGACTACCGCCTCGTGAAGCGATGTGATTTTATTTTCACCTAAGATTTACATGAAAGGTAATAAGGAATAATTTAATGTTTATATATATATATATAATAAAATATTAATCATTATTTAAAAGTAATATATCATATAATTTCTTACTTTAGCATCCATTGAAAATGATAACGTCATTCGATGTAAGATGGACTACCGCCTCACGAAGCGATGTTATTAATTTTTTTAATTTTATCATTACCACATCACATATATGGTATGTGTAAGGATATTTAAATAAATAATATTATATTTATGATATAATTATCATCCTATAAGGATAAATTAACCCTTAACCTACTTCCATCATGATCATCGAAAAATGGAAATGTTACTCATGCGTACGTACGACCTACCTTCTCTATGATTGTAACACACTTCATTTTTCATAACCATATTTCATAGTTGATTTTAAAATTATAATTTATGTATAAAAATTATAATTATTTCATTATTACCATTTTTTAAATGATTAAATAGTAATCTCTTTGACCTTATTCAACTTATTAAAGTGATTTCAAACATATGATCCATTTATCATTAAAATGTCTGACGTGAAATTAATTGGTTAAGTAATTGAATAGAAAATTATAATAAATAAAAAAGGAATAATAAAATTGAAAAAAAATCTCTTAATAAATTAAATAATTAACATAAATTTATTATTCAAGAAGTTAAATAAAACATACGATGAATCAGACTTGATGTAAGTGATCTCTCTAAACCACCATTTCCTTCGGGTTATAGAATTTATTTCTCTAACTCACTTTATATATCTCTTTAATGTTATGGAATGATTTAATATTATATATATATGTTTCTCACATATATACCTAGCTTATTCTACCTTTCTTTTATAGGGTAATTCATAGCTTATAATCATTTCTCAAATTCCTTTATTATGAAATTTTATTTAATTATGATATGAAGCAAGATCATGAAACCCATTTTCTTTCAATGGGTAATTATTATGTTATGCCTTATGATTTATTTGATTTATGTGGAACACATAGAAAATGAACATGTTATGACGGGTTCTCCCAGATAGCACTCCAATATATTGGGCAAATCTTTAGTCTCATGAGGTGTCATGTATGGGATTAGAGATTAAACCTAATCCATTATGGGGATTTTTCCAGAATGTAATAATGTCAAAGTAGTTAGACTTGACTCATTTTTATGTCATGGTATATGTTTTTCCACATTTCCTATGATACAATGATCTTATGATACCATGTTCTTTATGTTATGATTACATGTGATTTCTCACACGCCTTCTCCTTTATGATATCATGTTATATATTTTACTCACATTAGATGTTTCCTTGTCATATTTATTATATTACTGGGATTTATATCCCACCCATTTCTTTAATATATTCCCCAGTTTATCTTATATAGTTTTCTTTATTAATAAGAAAGATAGATCAATGCATCTTTACATTAATTATCATGAACTTAACAAGACTATGATCAAGAACAAGTATCCTATATCCCATATTAAAAACTTGTTTAATAAAATGTAAGGGGATCAATACTTCTCTAAGATTTACCTTTAATTTGGATATCATCAATTGAGGGAGAATATATAATATTTATCTAATATAACCTTCCATAAAAGATATGGAAATTTAAAGTGCCTAGTCAGTGTAATTGATCACTGAGAGGGGGGGGGGGGTAAATTAGTGATACTTTTTCTTTTATGTTTCTTTTAAATTGAAAAAAATTTCACCTCCTGTTAAAGATTTCTTTCTCTACTGAAAATAATTCAAGCACACATCCATAGGAACACAAGTATTTACATGGTTCACTATTCAGTAAGAATAGCTACATCCTTGGTATGGTTTGTAAATAATACAATACCACACAATCCACTAGAAAAAAAATCCTTCGATTTCAATGAGTAGGATACCCTTTCACTCATGTAGCACTATGTAAACAATTCCAACAGTGCATGTGAACCCTCTTAGAAAAAATAGGGTAAAATGATATTTTTGTAACAACTCATGTTACCTGTGCTTATTTTCAAATTCAAAAATGTATTCAATTGAAACAATTATTTAATTTCTTACCTAGAATATGGTGAGAACTTCATGGACTTTGTTTTGAAAAATCAGTCCAATTTTCCCAGTCCATTTTTCTGAGTCTAATTCCTTCAATTATGATTATCCCTGATACGATTCTTCTTGGTACGATTCTCTAAAGATGATTCTTTTGAGTCCAATTATTCTCAGTACTATTGCTCAATATGAAAAGATATAACACTGGCTGAGTACGATTGAGACAATTCATAACTTTTTCCTCAGTTTTGAAATCCCAATACAGAAATCTCTAATTTGATTAATCCAACCTGATATGATGACCAGTCAAATAAAATTCACAAGAAAAATATGGTAATCGGTTGAGTATGATAATCACTAAATATGTTGATCATTTGAATACAATGCTATGATCTTGTCTCTTCTCTTTCACTTCAATCCATCAAAACTTCTTCAACACAAGTGAATATGGAAACTTCTTATTCTCTCTAAAAAAAACTTAGAGCTTATATCTCTTATGGAAGGAATAGTACATCAATCATAAAAAAAGTAAGATGTACTTTTTATCTTTTAGAAGTGATCCATAAGAGGTTTTGGTGGGAATCCCAAATTTTTTCCCTCTTGAAAAAATTCACACAAATCTTGATTTTCCCTAAAATCATGGATGAATTTATGAATTCATCAACACTTATTGATTCTTCTTGAATCTTCTTCAAACTTAATATCTTCTTCATATAAATCCTATTTATTTAAAACAAGGATCTGTATCAATTGGATGTAAATGTATGTATAAATGGATACCAGTCTAATTTTCTGAATATGATGCTCAATATCAATTGAATACAATTATTCTTTTGAATGTCAAGATCCCCCTGATAGAATATTCAGAAAATCCCTTAATCTCTACTCTTAAAACACTTATCACTATTTTAACTTTTATCTTAACCCACTTGAAAAATTAATTTGAAAAGAAAACAAAGTAATTCAATTTTTAACCCACTTGATGAAGACATTTGGAAACAAATCAGAGTTTATCTATCTCTTCCTTCCAGAAATCATTCAACCATATAAAATGGTTGACTAAATTATTGATTAGTCTTTGTCATTAAAATTTTCATTGGATTAAACTCAATTCCATTTCCATTGGTCTCTGTTGAAAAACATTATTCCTAAGTACAATGAAATTTCAAATACGATGGACCGGTGTCAACAACTTTCAACTTCCCCAACTAGATTTCATTCCAACTCAGCTTGAGTATGATTTTTCCAGAGTATAATATTTATGAGTACGATTACCTTAAATATTATCTGTTATGGGGAAAATCATTCTGGATATGATATTTTTCTTCCTAAGACTGAGTACGATTGTTCCTGGGTACGATCATTCTGATCATGATTTTCTTTGATACAATCTTTTCTGGGTAGATCTTTAACACCTTCTTTCTTTCCGACTAGATTCAATTATTATAAATACAATTGGAAGCATATATATCTTCTCTTACACCTGGATATGATTAATATAGGTATGATTGACCTCATATCTTTCACCCCTTTCTTCCATCAATATTTCATCAGTTCTCGAATCAACTTATGATTTATGTGAAATACAAATCAGTAAAGCATCATCATATTTAATTAATCATAGACATGTTGACTATAATTATTTATATGAACAATAAATCATTCCACACTAGATCTAGAGTGACTTTTCTGACCATTTAGTTCCAGTAATATTCATTCTCAATTTTACCCTTTCCTTCTGTGTTCATTGTGAATTTGATCAATTTATCATTACGATCTTCTCCCATTCCAAACCAACGGTGAGTCCAATCAGAACCTTTTCCTTCAACCAGATTGTTTTTCATTATGATGGAATTTTCTTAAACAAATTGAGTCTAATTCTTTGTAAAATAACCATTAATATGATTTTCACCAAATACAAAGTGAGGTGATTTTCTTTCTTCAAAAAATTTACTTGACAACAAAAGAAAACACTTGAGAAAAAATACCTTTCTCATCAGTTTGGTCCTAACAATACCCCTTTGGATTTTGTTTTCAAAAAAGTTTCATAAATCATTGAACTTTGTATCCCCAAGAAATAGATCACTTGT
Source organism: Viscum album (assembly GCA_963277665.1). Classification (NCBI taxonomy): domain Eukaryota; kingdom Viridiplantae; phylum Streptophyta; class Magnoliopsida; order Santalales; family Viscaceae; genus Viscum; species Viscum album. The sequence goes on along the minus strand of OY728148.1, from coordinate 653,591,336 downwards.
CAATAATTCTAAGCCTATGTGAGCTAAATCATTATAGGAAACAAGAATTATTGACAACAAAACCCTGTTGTCCAAAAGAAGTGATTATCAAAAACATCTTCAACTTTTTTCCTTAGCTTTATTTCCCAGTTATTCTTATTTCATGGAAAACAATATAATATGTTTCCTACAAACAATCTAACAAATAGTTATAATAGTTCACTCACAATACAATACTGAATCCACAGCTTACCCACAACTCCCTCTTTTTATATAAAATAAATTGATTTATGAAACAATTCTCCCACTTGAAAATACAATCCAAATGTAAGATGAGAGAGGGGACAAAAACACATACCTAAAACTTGATGATAAAGAGGCTGGAAACCCATGTTCAACCTCAATTTAGAGAATTATTCCTTCGGTAAAGGTTTTTTAAAAATTCTAGCAACTTGTTCCGATGTTGGAACATATTCCAGCTTTAATTCATTCTTCTTAACATGCTATTTGATGAAATGATATTTGATATCAATATTATTTTAATGAGTATGTTGAAATGGATTCCTGGTGAGATTGATTGTACTTTTATTATCATAACCCAAGATCAAGGTTAACTTCACTTCAACAAGTAAGTATTCTAATTGAGTTTTCATCCACATAAGTTGAGTAGTGGCATGAGTTGTAGAAACATACTCATCTTCAGCTATAATGAGAGTTACTGAATTTTGTTTCTTTGAATTCCAACTAACACAATCATTTCCCATAAATAATACTCCACAAGAAGTGAATATTCTATCATTAACATTTCCTACCCAATCAGCATTTGAATACCCAAACAATTCAATACCATCTGAGCTACCATACCTAATTACGAATTCTATTATGCATTTGATGTATCTAAGAATTAGTTTTCTAGAAAGTAAATGTGATTATTTTAGAGCACTTTGAAATATTTCACATATGGTAATAACATAAAAAATGTCGGGTCTTAAGGTAGTCAAATAGAACAAGCTTCCAATCAACTTTTAGAATTCTTTCTAATCAACTTCTTTTCCTTCTCTATATTTGGAAAACTTTGTTCCCATTGAAATAGGTGTGGAAATAAGTTTTGAATTTTCTATGATGAACCTATTAATAAGTTCCTTAGCATACTTTTCTTAAGAAAGAAAAATATATTTCTCCTTTTTAGGATTTATAACCAAAGAAAGTATTTCATTTCCCCCGACATGGAAATATTAAATACATTTTTCATATCTTTAGAAAATATTTCACCACTTCTTTCATAATTCCCAGAAAATATAATTCCATCAACATAAATAATTATAATGAGGGAATACTTCTGACTCTCTCTGATGTAAAGATTTCTATCTAATCCTCCTTTCTTGAAATTTATCTTCATTAAGAATGTATCCAATTTAAAATACCATTCCCTCAGAGCTTCTTTTATCCTATACAAATACTTTTTGAATATATACACATAACTTTCATCTTTCCTAATAACAAAGCCACATGATTGTTAAATATAAAATTTATATTCAAGATCACCATTCCAGAATGGGGATTTAACGCCCATTTGAAAGATCTTTTAGCCTCGTTGTAAATTAATAGAAAGAAAGATTCTGATTATTTCAAGTCTTTCCACCGAAACAAAGGTTTCATCAAAATGAATACCTTTAATTTGTGAATACCCTTTACACAAAAATATTCATTTATTTCTTATCACTTCATCTTATTCATTCATCTTGTTCCGGAAAACCCACTTTGTTCCAATAATGTTTTTGTTTTCAGGCTTGGGTATGAGTTCCCATGTATCATTCTTTTCAATATAATCCAACTCTTCATTAATTTATTGAACCCATTCCAGATAATCAAAATACTCTTTCACAACATTCAGTTCCACTTTTGAATACAAAGAAGTATGTGTAATAATATTTGTTGTTATTCTTGTTTGAACCTTCTAATATTGATCCCCAATGATATTATGAGATTCCACTTGCTTCCTCAACCTAGGATGATATTTTCAAATATCTTCCTCATAACTGGAAATATTTGAGTCCAATTATTCTACTTGAGCAGGATTAAAATTTTCTATATCCTTATCAGAATTATTTTCCTTATCTTTATCAACTTCCATTTATACCTGAGTATGTTTGTCTCTATCATCTCTTTCAATTACTTTCACATCAAAAAATAAAAAATTATTATTTTTCTCCGTTGAAGTATCTATATCTTCTTCCTTCTAGAGCATAGCCAAGAAATATTCCATATTCAACTTTCTACTCAAACTTTCCATAGTTTCCACCTTTCTTCTTTATAATACATGGACTCCCAAAAAATATAAAGCATTTCAAACTTAGAGATTTTTGATAAAATAATTCATATGGAGTCATATCTGAATGAGACCTATAGAAACAATGGTTCTGAATATAAACAACAGTACTCATGGATTTCCTCCAAAAGTAATGAGAGAGGCCATGTTCAAGTAACATAGTTCTTCCTATTTCCACCAAAATTCTATTGTTTATTTCATCAACCCTATTTTGTTGAGGAGTGTATGGGGAACTATACTCATGATGAATTCCATACTTCTCAAGATAAATTTTGAATTCTTCACTTCTGTATTCACCACTATTGTCTGTTCTCAACTTCTTTACTGAATACTCACATTCTTTTTCTTCTTTCCTTATGAAACTTTTAAACATTTTCAAAGAATCTGATTTATGTTTCATATACATAACAAAAGTTATGCGAGTAAAATCATCAATGAAAGTAATGAAGTAATTATCTACATTTGTTTATTGTTTTCTCATTGGCCCATATATATCAAAATGAATAAGCTCCAAGGGTTGTCTTAAACAAATATCAACTTTCTTATGCATTGAGTTTGTAATCTTTCCTTTTTGAAAAATAGTGCAACACCAATCTCTTATTCTTGGAAAATCAAGAATGTCTCAGACACTATATCTTTTAGATAACTTTCTCATGTTTCTCTAACACATGTGTAACAGCCTTTTATTTTATAATTGATTCTCTTCCACTACACTCATGTAACAAGAGTTTTGTATTTCACCAATCTGAAACAAATTTTCTTTTGTACATTAGACTCTTGTTACAATCATTACATATTCTTCACTTTCCAGAACAAACCCATATTTTTTGAAGATAAATTTTTTACCCTCATCACACAATTGTGAAACACTTAGAAAATTTTGTTTCACCCCATAAACATACAAGGTTTTCTTGGATTTTATATTTTCTTTCCCAATGATGACTGACCCAACACCTTTGATTTTCAAGAATTCATTATTGCCAAATGTCATTGTGCCTTCTTTAAAACCTTTCAAATTCTTCAACAATTTCAAATATCTCATCAATTGAGAAGAACACCCACTATCAAGAATCCAATATCATTATCATTTTGTAGCTCTCAATACAGTTTCAACCACAAGAGTTTTTCTTCTTCCATTACATTCATTACCTTCAGATTTTGAGAATTGTTAAGAATATTTTGTTGTGAAAATAAAAAAAAGAAATCCTTTTCAAGGTGTCCAGGTTGTTCACATCTTTCACAAATAGTTTCCAAAGATTGGTATCTATTTTCAATCTTCACTCCAACATTTTCATGTTTCTTTAAAACAATCATCTTAGGCCTCTTCTTTTGATGGAATTGTCTACCTCTAAAACATTTCCATTAATAACTTGTAGAATAATAATAAAGTTTTTGGTTGAACCAACACATATTTTCCATATGTCCAAATCCACCACAATACCATAAATATCTATAAAATGAGTATTTTCCTCTGAAACTTCCATACTGGCCAAAATTATGAATACATTTATCATCCATCTTCTTTCCTTTCTTTTCTGAGCCATCAAAATTTCTATTATCAATCAGAGTCTTCCTTTTATTTTTTACTTTATCAGAACTAGAACTATTAAAACTTTTTTGGACTTAGATTGTTTCAAAACATTTTCTAACTTAGGGTTCTTTAAGACTTTTGAATTCCTGACTTTGTTGGTCCTGGACGCATACATGGCTTTCTCAGCTTTATTCGTTTTTTTTGAAAATTCATCTTTCTTATCAAAATTTGAAGGTATATTTTTTTGTTCCTTTTCAGGTTTCTCCTTTCAAAAAATTTCACCAACATCAGTGATAGAGTTTTTGAAACTTGTACTTTTCTTTTCATCTTTAGAAAGTTTTTGTTAGAAAAGTTCCAAATCTTCTTCTTTTGATTTCAACTTCACCTCCCGATGTTTATTATGATTATTTTATTATTCAAAAGTTTTCTTAAAATCATCAAAATATTTCACAAAATTTTCATTCTCTTCAGCAAAATATTCTTGATTTCTTGTTAAGGAACATTCATCTTCCAGCTTTTTGTTTTTATTTTCAAGTCTTCTAATATTTCTCATACATTCTTTCAAATCTTATTTCAAATGATGTTAAAGATGGGTTTCTTCATCTTCACAACTAATTCTTCTGAATTCTTCATCATTTAATTTTGCAATAGAAGTATTTTTAATACCATAATCAACTGATTTTTCAAATTCATCATCACTTCCTTATTCTTCTTCATATTTAGACAAGAAACTTCTTCTTTTGGATTTGAAGAACTTTCTTTCTTTCCCTATGGATTTTGATTTTTCTTTGTATCCCTGCTTCTTCCACAATCTTCTTAGATTTCTTTCTTCTTCATTACTAATATCTTCTTTCTTTCTTCAAGGAAAATTATCCGTAAAGTGACCAATGCCTCCACATTCAAAAAATTTCAAGAGAAGTTTCCATTTGTATTTACCTGTACCTATTTTAATATTTTTAGAAAACAAGGATAAAATATCATCAAGTTTTTTACATACCTCATTTTTGGAGTTAGAATCACCAGCTTTATCTTTAATAAGAATATTATTTGACTTTTCCTTCTTAGTAGCCTTAAAATATATTTATATATCATCCTTTGTTTTGGTTTTCATATTTTTATCCCTTCTCATTTCATAATTAAGAAAAGTTCTATGCAAATCATTAATAGATAATGTTTTAGGATCTCTGTCTTCTAATGAGGAAACTTTTGAATCAAACTTGTTGGGAAGGATTCTCAAAATATTTTCAACAAATATATAATCATCTAAATTTTTACCAAGACATATGATTGTACTAATAATTTCATTTAACCTGGTAATGAATTCCCCAATAGATTTGTACTCACCAATCTTTAAGACTTCATACTTCAATATCCAGATTTGAGGTTTTTCTTTCTTCACTTTTGTATTACCTTCATATATGTTTTTAAATTTATCCCATATACCTTTGGTTGTGGAAACACCTTTCACCATTAGGAATTCAATTTCAAAAAGTGATGATAATATAACATTCTTGGCCCTTCCATCATTCTCCAGATTCTTCTTATCAACAGATATAAGAGGAGATTTAAAATCAATAAGAGGAAACCCATCTGTTGCAGTTTCAAGAACATCATATCCGATATAAATAAGATAAGGAAACATTCTATAATTCTAGATATGATAATTATTTACATCAAAGACCGGAATACCTTTACTCTTCACACAATTCAAATTCTCCATCAGAAAAGAAAAAGCGAAGGGAAACTACGCTCTTATACCACTTAAAAGTGCCCAGTCAGTGTAATTGTATCACTGTGATGGGGAGGGGGTGAATCATTAATACTTTTTATTTTATGTTTCTTTTTAATTGAAACAACATTCACCTCCTGTTAAAGATTTCATTCTCTCCTGAAAACAATTCAAGCACACATCCATAGAAACATAAGTATTTACAAGGTTCACTATTTAGGAAAAATAGCTACATCCTTGGTATGGTTTGAAAATAATCCAATACCACACAATCCATTAGAAAAAAATCCTTGTATTAAAATGAGTAAAATATACCCTTTCACTCGTATAAAACTATGTAAACAATTCTAATAGTGTGTGTGCACCCTCTTAGAACAAATAGGATAAAATAATATTTATGTAATAGATCATGTTACCTGTGCTTCTTTTCAAGTTCAGAAATGTATTCAATTGAAAAAATTCTTCATTTTATTAGCCAGAAGATGGAAAGAACTTCCTAGAATTTGTTATGAAAACTCAATCTGACTTTCCCAGTTCATTTTTCCCAGTCTGATTCCTCTGAGTCTAATTCTACCTAATACGATTCTTCTTGGTATGATTCTCTCATATCGATTCTTCTAAGTCCGATTCTTCCCTATAAGATTTATCAATAATAAAATATATAACACTGGATGAGTACAATTGAGACAATTCACAACCTTTTCCTTGGTTAGGATATCCCAATACGGAAATACCCTTTCTATTTAATCTATCTCGATATAATAATCAGCCGAATACAATTGATAATTTGAATATGGTAATCAAATGAGTATGATAATCACTAAATAAAATGATCATTTGAATACAACATTGTGATCTTGTCTCTTATCTTTCACTTCAATCCATCAAAAATTCTTTAACACAAGTGAATACATAAACTTCTTCTTCTTTCTAAAAACAAACTCAAATCTTCTCTCTCTTCTGTGATGAATAGTACACCAGTCATCATAAAAGTATGATGTAATTTTCTTATTTTATAGGTGACCCATAAGAGGTTTTGGTGGGAATCCCAAAAATTTTCCCTCTTGAAAAAATTCACCCAAATCTCGATTTCCCCTAAAATATCAGGTGAATTTATGAATTCTTCAATGCTTCTCGATTCTTCCTGAATCTTCTTCAAACTTCATCTCTTCTTCATATAAATACAATTTCTTCAAGAAAAGTCTCTTTATCAATTGAATGTAAATGTATGAAGAAATGGATACCACTCTGATTTTCTGAATACGATTCTCAATATCAATTGAATATAATTATTCTTTTGAACATCAAGCTCCTACCTGATAACATATTCAACAAATTCCTTTTTCTCTCCTATCAAAACACTTATCACTAGTTTAAATTTTATTATGACCCACTTGAAAAATTTATTTGAAAAGAAAAAAAAGTAATTCAATTATTGAACCACTTGATGAATACATTTGGAAAAAAATTAGAGTTCATCTATCTCTTCCTTTATCAAATCATTCAAACATATAAAATGGTTGAATACATCATTGATTAGTCTTTTTCATTATGTTTTTTATCAGCTTCAACTCAATTCCATTTCCATCGGTCTCTATTGAAAAAAATTCTAATTGAGTATAATGAAATTACAAATATGATGGATCAGTGTCAATAGATTTCAGCTTCACCAAAAATATTTCTTTCCAACTCAAACTGAGTACGATTTCTCCAGAGTACGACCTTTCTGAGTACGATTACCCTGAATACGATCTTTTCTAGGTATGATTATTATAGATACAATATTTTTCTTCTTGAGATTGAGTATGATTTTTCTTGGCTATGATCATTATGATTACGATTTTTCTGGATACGATCTTTTCTAAGTACGATCTTCAATACCTTCTTTCTTTCCACCCAGATTCGATTATTCTAAATACAATCGACATCATCTATATCTTTTATTCTAACCAAATATGATTAATTTGGGCATGATTAACCTCATATCTTTCACTCCCCCTTTATTACATCAATCTTTCATCATAAGTTCTAAAATGAACTTATTATTTATGTGAAATAAAAATTAGAAAATCATTATCACATTTAATTAATCGTAGTCATGCAGACTCTGATTCTTCATCTGAATAATCACTCCTTCCACACAGGATCCATAGTGACTCTAATGACTATTTAATTCTATCAATATTAATTCTTAATTCGACCCTTTAATTCCCTATTTAGTGTAAATCCGATCAATTTATCATTATGAACTTCTCCCATTTCAGACCCAAGGTGAGTATGATCATAAAATTTTCCTTTAGACAACTTATTTTTCGTTATGATGGACTCTTCTTAAACAAAGCGAGTCTAATTATTTTGAAAACAACCATTAATAAAATTTTCAAAAAATAAAAAGTGAGGATATTTTTTTTCTTTAAAAACTTTCCTTGAAAACGAAAGACAACAATTGAAAACTAATACCTTCCTCATCAGCTTGGTCCTAACAGACATTAATAATTCATAGTGATTCCATTTGGACTTAAAATTTCCCTCATTATATTCATGGATATAATGAATAGAGTCTTTAGTGACTACCTTAATAAATTTATGGTAGTGTTTATATATGATATTCTGATATATTTTATGAGAAAGGAAGAACATAAAGACCATTTAAGGATTGTGCTTATGACCTTTAAAAAGGAGAAACTGTATTTCAAATTTATAAAGTATGAATTATTTCTATAGAAAGTATTATTCTAGGGATATGTAATCATAAGTGAGGGTATAGTTGTAGATCATTCTAATACTAATGAAATTGAGGAATGGACTAGACCAACCACTATAACCAAGATTTATAGTTTTCTTGGATTGGATTGATACTATCGATGTATTGTGGGAAATTTATTTTGATTATCAAATCCACTAACTAGGTTAATTTATAAGGGAGTGAAGTTCCTTTGGAAAGATGAACGTGAAGAAAATTTTAAAGAATCTTGGAGAAGATTGTTCAGTGCACTTGTAATCACATTACCCTGTAACAAAGAATGGTTTATGATTTATTGTGATGCATCAAAGAAGGGACTGAAATATGTTCTCATGAAAAATGACATAGTAGTAATATATGCCTCAATTTAATTAAAAGTTTATGAGAAAAAATATAAAACACATGATTTGGGGATAGAAGTGGTAATATTTTCATTAAATATATGGAGGAATTTTATCGTTAGTTAAAATTGTGATATATATATTGATAAAAAAATCTTAAAGTATATATTCACATAGAAGAAGTTGAAAATGTGCCAAAGGAGATGATTAGAGTTGATCAAGGACTATTACTACTTATTAAATTACCACCATGTGAAGAAAAAAAAGTGGATGCTACTATGTTTAGGAAGGATCATGATACTTTATCCATGATAATGATTGAAATAGACCCAATACTCATGGATTTGTAAATGATGGACCTTGAAATCAAGAAGGAAGGGGAGAAATCCTATTTTTCTAAATTACTAGTCAACTATTTATCCATTTGAAGATCAAGGAGATGTAGAAGGAGGATATGGAACTTTAGAAGAAGGTAAGGAATATTTTGGGGTTCAACTTTGATAATGATAGAATTTTAAAATATAGGAAATGAATATGCGTTCCATAAATAAAAAAATTGAAGAAGGATATGACATGAACCGAACCACTGAGGCCCACCTCATAAGTGATAAGATGAGTTTTCCACCCCATTACCACCTCCAATAGGCCAGGAGATTATGACTAGCACTGAGTAGGCATATCACACATATGAGAGGCCTTAGCCTAAAATACCTGTACACATGCAAACATATCTCCATACACACAAGTGTAATGCATAAAGTAAAAAAGTGGTAAAATAAATCCATGCATGATATCTAATATGATTTCTTAAGGACTTTATAATTTTAATTACATGAATTAATGTAAAATTTTCAATATATACATTCCCAATGCCATTTAGGTTTAGTGTTTTAGAGAATTAGGATAAACATTAACTAAAAAAACTCATGTATTTTTCAACTAACATATATTTTCTACACTATATAAGCAATTGATTAATCCACAAAAAGTCATAAACATCTCTAAAAAATTATACCCACAAGATACTCTTATAGAAAAATAATAACATTAATTTTATTCTTAACTAGGGGAAATGGAAATATAAGAAATGGGTGAGATCAAATGCTCAGTAAGGGTAAACATAAGTGATAAAAATCTGAGACCATAAGTTAGAATAATATAAGTATATTAGTATAAGAAAATTACACCCAATAAATATAGATAAAAAACTTTTTCATAAAGAATTTCATAATATAATTAATGAATCAAAAGAGTGTGGAAACATGATTCAATAAACACGAGTCATGAGAATGTAACATAGTCATAAGAATAAGCATAAAAACATAGAACAAGCATAAGCATATGAATTTATTGTGAACAAATCCAAGAATTTTCACCATTTATGTTGTGAAAAAATCCAAGCATGTACACCATTATAGTTGTGAAAAAAATCAAAGTATCTCCATGTATCATTATCTCATGAGGTATAAAACCATAACAAATGAATTAGAGGGAGATATATGATCCCACTTGTCATCATCCATACATACGATTACCACTTGAAATTATTTGATTCATCATATCGTAAAGTAAACATGAGAAGAAAATAAGATACATTCATAACATCATAAAGAACCCATTGAAATAAAATAGGTTTTATATACTTTTAAAATGGATTCAAATAAGGAAATCATTTATAATTACATCAATAATCATAACATGATAAACGAATGGAAAATAAATGGGTATCTAATGATATTAAGTAAATTTATAGATAAATACCATTTAATCAAGATAATAAATCATATGGTATATAAAACATATAGATAAATAGTATATGGTCAATTCAATAATCTCCCTAATCAATCTATGTATGAAATCTAGGTAAACACCCTTCAATCAAAGGAATAAAAAATAGGGTATTCATAGATGAAAGGCATTGGAAGAAAAAATTATAGTCATACATAATATATGATTAGGCAAGAAAAAGGTATCCATGAATCATTTATATTATATAAATTTAATTTTTCTCATTTGTGAAAACATATGTAAATAATCAATCAGTATATGAAGACTACTTTTAGTAGAATGGTTGAATTTTACTTTGAAAAGCATGATGAAAATGACCCTTTTTCCATGAAAACCATTTTAAATAAAAATCATAGAATAATTTTAAAATAATTTACTTTGTAAAACAATGAAACATGGGAAAAAATATTCAAAAAAATTTGAATCCATTCTTGTGAATTTTTTTTAAAATTAATTATATTTTATTATTTTTATAAAGAAATTCTAAGCTAAAAATTCACTAGTTTCTTTTGAAAATACATTTTAAAAAAGGATAAAAAGAAAAAAATTTGAGATATATTAAAACATTAGTTTTTAATAAATATAAAATAATTTATTCTTGAAAAATTCATAAATTTTTTATACATAAAATATAGGGTGGAAGATAAGAAATGTATCCATGATATGTAAAAAGTTTTAATATTTTGACACTCAGTTATTGAAATCCACATCATAATTAGTACAATAACATAACCATGTGAAATGTGGTGATGATAATTGAGTGAATCACATGAATTAATCCATATTTGAGTTCCCAAAAAGAGATTAAAACATTATAGGGTTATGGAAATATGGACAGAGAAGAAAAGATTCATTAGTAAGAATGATAGTTATTCTTACCAACGTTATACTTTTATTTCAAAAAGAAATTTATCAAAGATGTGGTTATTTATGTTGAGGAGTAATTTATCCATATAATAATAGGAACTACTATATAAAATAATGGAATTGTAGGATCAAATAAATTTTGGAAATTATATTCAAGTAGGAAAGACTATTACCCAATGTATCACAAATTGAGTCAATGAAATGATTACGACATTAGAAACTTTTGAATAAAAACACCTCGAAGGATATTATTTAAAATGAAACATTAAATACCATGTATAATTAGAGTATAATGATAAAAAATATTAAATGGGTAGTATATGCCCCATTATAAGGAAATCATGATTTATAATAAGAAATATGTCTCAAGAAATTATTTTTGAGATAGGAAACCCTTAACGTGGTCCAGATTCTTTCCGTACACAAGAATAACTTCCTAATAATAAAATTAAGTTTATTATATAACTTATTAGAGACCCTATTCAACTATAATTAATTTAATAATGTGAATTTATTATCATATTCTATTTATTTATTATATAGTTTTTTCTTATGTTTGAATAAAAATGAAATCAATGTCGACTTATTTTGGTAATTTTAGTGATTGAAGATGATAATTTAATAATAAGTTAAATAATTAATATAACCTTTAAAAAATCATAAAAAAATAATTATTTAATTATTTAATTATAATAATATGAGTATTTAAGTTCCCATAGTCATACATTCTAAAGTTTTATAGCATTGTTAAAGTTGGTGGTTAAACCAACCCAAATATGAACATACCATAATTCGATGGGTGAGTATGGTTAAGAAATTTATTATTTTGAAATAATATCATTATAATAGGATCATGAAAATATTATTTATATTTTTTAAGGTTTTTAAATATATTTTAAGTGGTTTTGATAAATAATGAAAATCAAGATAAAAAGCGAAAAATGTTACTTCATTTAGACGGTAGTCCATACAATGCATGGTTAACATTTTAATTTTCCTAAGAATGAAAGGAAATGAAAACATACTATAATATATCTACTTATATTCATAATTATATTATATATTTTACATTTATTCTTAAATTCCATCCTTATAACCAATTAATAGGGGTGGTGGTGAAAAAAAAGAATATGTCACTTCATGGAGGCGGTAGTCCATAAAACATACGATCGGAGTTCTTTTGTTTTTATATGTGGATGGGAAAGATTTAATAAGGGGTTTTCCATTAATATAGTATCAATTCAGTATAATAATGATATTGAATTCATTATATTACTATGGATAGGGTAGTTTTGGAAGATAAAGATTAAGAAGAAAAGGTAAAGAGTAAATAATACCTATGTTGAGACCTTGAAATTCCTCTTGATGAACTCCTTAAAATTGAAGAAATTTGGATAATTTGTAGTTATATGGGGATGTTGAAAAAGTAATTGACTTTTTGGAGAGTAAAATTGGGCAGGGTTTGAAGGATATTTCAAAGGTAAGTGGATCATTGAAAGGGTGGAAGTTACCCCCTTTTATTTCTTCTTGGGATTTAGGGGAATTCATTCATTGACTGATATTACTCTCCATTCATTGTTTTAATGAAAATGAATCATGGTCAACTTGAACACATATAAGGATTGTTCCTCATTTGTGATATTTGAATTTCTACCTCGTTTCTTCACATAATTCATCACCAGTATTCCCTTGGTTGTTGGTTCGATTGATACCTGGTATTAGATTATTGCATGACCATTCTTCATCACAATGGATTGATACCATGGGTGTGGTTTGAAATCAAGTGTGTGAATGAGGTGAAATAATAGAGTATTATTGGAGGTGGATCAAATCGGACCAGTGATTCTTGTTTTTCTCGATTTTATGCACGTGATGAAGGTGTGATGCGGTGATGGTCGATTTTCAAGTGGATCAAAGGTCAAAATATGAAGAGCAACGAGGAAAAGGATGGTCAACCCCAAATCTACAATATCAGAGCATGATTTTAGGTGGCGATCATAAAATCAAAATAATGCATGAATATCCCATAGAATCAAGAAAATGTCTCATTACATGACGTGCACCCCAAAGAGAACACCCCATGTGGGGTCCTAGATGCAATGTTATGGTTTATGCATGAAGAAAATATCACAAACCATGTGAAACATGTCACACACTATGTGGACCTCTACTAGAAGTTCAGTGTGTATCATGAAGGACACACAGGCACAAACACTACTAGGTAAATGGGAACAGGTAGAGTATATGAGAAAAAATAGGTACTCAGACACAACTGGGAACACAGGAACATGTAGAGTACACGAGCACAATTAGGTACTCAGACATGGCCAGGTACATAGACATGAACACAGTACACAGGCACAACCAGGTGTGCCTGGGCATAGGTAGAGGAACACATGCACACACACAGACAGGTTCAGGTTTAGAGGTATACATCGTGTACCCTCTATACCTGTCACATACCTCCCCTAATATAGTTTGGAGACCTTTGTTTCCTTAGTATAAACTAGGTTTAGTTGATTGTGATTCCTTGGTCCATCCCTATGAGGGTACAAAATGACATTACGTTCTCAATGTTGGATTGTGATCCTCTCTATAGGTTTTGTTTCAGATAGAGTTCACTATATCCCTCCGTGAGGCCTGGACAATGATCCTCTATCATATCCTTTCTAGGTGGGTTTCATGGTATCTATGTGACCACCATGCATAGGTAATCAATCCCCTATCTATCATATTGATTCAGTAGGGTTAGTGGTGTCCCCCAACGGTCCTGGGTGTGATCCCCTATTTGGAAAATGTGATCTTAGGGGATCCAAAAAGTATTTATTGGAAAGTATAGATGAGAATTGCCTCTTAGATGAGTGTCATAAGTGATAGAATGGATTGTGGAGCAATCCATCCCAGATGAACAATCCTTGAAGTCTTGAGTAGAATACTATGAATGATAGTATTGGTTGAGGCCGTTTTAGACTGTTTTTCTGTTATGAGTATATCTAAGTTTCTTTTTATTATTGTTATATATCATATATTGATTGAAATACCTATATATTGATGATATTAATACTCTTGATGCTTTATGTTTTGTTATTTCAGAGCATCCTACTAGGCATTGTTATACTCACCCATGCATGGGATCTACCCACACATGTCATTTATTATGCAGATGACATTCCTTTTGATGGTGACCTAAGTGGTCTGGGAGTAGGAATATCATAATATCGAGCTATACTAACCGAGGTTATTATCGATGATACATTTAAAAATATTCCCATCCTTATGAGATGGTTGTAATTCATTTCTAGTTTCTAGTGGGCTTGTAATTTGGCCCTTATGATTTCTAGTACTTATCATACTCTGATTGTGTATTTTTAGATGTATACATGCACTGATATCAGTTATCATTTACATTCATCTTTGTATAGTCCTAGAGATGTGTTCATATGTATAGGTACTTAGGATAATGAATCCCATACATGGGACATTCCTACTCGACACTGGTCACCATCCCCTGGCCTGTTGAAGGTGGTCATGGGGTTTCACACTCGACCAATCACTAGATAGGTAGGCCCTGGTGGTTTGGGTCATGACAGAGTGGTATCAGATTAGTTGGTTATACCTTAATACTTGAGTTTGGAGTTATTGTATGTGAGTTTTGTTTTGGGATTTATGGTGATAGTGTTAAAGAATTTTGAGTTCATATTTCTAGTCAGAGACTCTAGTGTTGGTGCGAAAGTTGATATATCCATTTACAAGGACTCTAATTACCTTTTTATTGACTTGATACATGTAGACAATGGCTGCTAAAAAATATATTAGTACATGCATCATATAGAAATGAGTTGTGGTTTCCATGTACTTATTGAATCATCTCCCCATATATACTCATATACCATGTTATGTCTTGTTTATTTCAGGATTCCTTCACGAAGACATATAGCCTAAATTCCACTGCATAATCATGATTATGATCCACTAAGTGATGAAGCTTCAGTATAGGGGCCTATACAGGAGGTAGTACCAATGGGTGTCTCTCTAGTTATTACACTACCTATAGAGTAGTATATTGTTCCAGAAGTAACGAATGAGGATGTGCGTAGACTAATTGCCCTCCATGAGTTTCAGTGGAAGCGAACTTCTAGGATTTAGGGAGAGCTAGACCCCCAGGTAGCTAAGGACTAGTTTGATTCAGTGACCTAAGTTTTATGACTTTCAAGGTCACATACATATTAGATGGTGGTCCTAGAAGAGATCCTTCTTTAGGGTTATACTGGGAAATGGTGGAGTCTTGTGACTTAGTCACATGATGAAACAACTCTCTCATGGTTAGATCTTGAGTGTCTCTTCAGGGAGAAGTTCTATTTGGGAATATTATGATCATTTTACATTCATAAGATTCTGTAGTTATAGTAGGGAATTATGACCGTGGTAGAGTATTCAACATGGTTCACTGAACATTTGTGATACTCTTTGGATATGGTTTAAGATCCATTATTCAAATAATATAATTTTGAGTGGGGATTATGCTGACATATAAGGGTTGGAGTGATATCTATTTGTATTCCCACCTATGTTGGAGTTATTGATCGATCTTTAGTAATGGATAGATTCCTAGAAGATCAAACACCAACAACAGGTGCTGGTAGCGGGAACACAGGGGTTGAGATCTCGACAACTAGTATCTGACTGCAGTCACAAGGATATGAGCATATGAGAAACTTTAAGAGACAATCTAGGATAAAGGATCAAAAGATAAAGGCTCCTAGGATGGATTGAGTTATACTAGAGAGAGGTAGTTCTTCTCTTTGTATGGCCAATGACATCTTGCTCAAGATTGTATGACTAGTCATACAGTTAATAGAGATTTAGTCAACAGAATTCCTAGGTAGAGATAATGGCAAGAGAAGAAAGGTTCACAGGGAGGTAAATAGGGAAGAGGAGTGTAGAGAGTAGAATAAGGTGGAATGTTGTTTGACATGTTGCTACCACCACCCCTAGGTGGTCTATTCTAGGCTCAGGGAGATGGTTTTTAGGGACAGGGATAGCTATAGAAAGTGGAGGCCTACGAACCCGAGGCTCTCAGGATGATTAGAGGTATGATATGTGTCTTATATAATTTAAATACAGTACTGATAGACATAGGTTCCATCCAATATTTTATTTCCACTTATATTATTTTAGACTTAGATACTCTAGTTGAGCGTTTGGCTCAGCCCTTGTGCTTAGATACTTTGACCAGAGGTGACTCAATGATCACACACTTCTACTGACAGTGTGACCTGACGCTTGGGGGTAAAAGCTTCTTATGTGATCTCTTTGTAGAAGTAATA
Source organism: Viscum album (assembly GCA_963277665.1). Taxonomy (NCBI): domain Eukaryota; kingdom Viridiplantae; phylum Streptophyta; class Magnoliopsida; order Santalales; family Viscaceae; genus Viscum; species Viscum album. The sequence goes on along the minus strand of OY728148.1, from coordinate 653,574,702 downwards.
AGGAATTATTATGTTTAACTATATAAAATTTTTACCTATCTACCATTCAAAGGTTTTTTTCTCTTTTATAATATGTATAGTAGCACTCGGGTTGAATTCTCGATGATGATACAATTTTTGGAGTTGATTTTTTTATTTGTCTTTTGAATGGGGGGGGGGGGTTACTTATAGATATTAATTAAACTAAATTATGGATGATTTTTTTTTTCAAAATTTTATAAATATTTTGGTGAGTTTATTATTATAAATTTAGTCATATGATATCCTCAATCTTTACGATATATTGCATTAAATTGATACCCACTTCACAAGATGTTTTTTGATCAGAATTCCCAATTGTTTTAGATTTAATACAAGAATAAAATAAGGTACTGATTTGAATAAATAATTATTAATGGAAGTGTATTTATGGTTCCAATAATCAATTTAATATTCATGTTAAACCAAAAATTCCATCAATCCAAGAAATTTTAAGTTTAACAAACACAATGTCAATTTAAGGAATATTAAATGAGAAAAACCTCTCAATCACTTAACATCCCCAAATTATGACTCACCTCAATGAGATATTTTCTCATCCATTTGGGTGGTCAATAATATGGTTTATATTATTTAGGGTGATGTGTAAAAATAATAATAAAATTATTTTGGTAAGAAAAGAGTTGTGATCTGAACACACACTAATGAGCAGTGAAGAAAGTTAAACACAAACTTTGGATTGAATAAGGAAGTGAAAGAGAAAGTATTTTCAAATTAATTTAAATTTTATTATGAAAAATTATAAAAAACTATATAATTTGGATTAAGTTGATATATGATTAAGATACTTGCATTAATATTTAAAAAAAATTATAACTCAAACACTTACAAGATTAAAAATGTAGACGAATGTAAAAGAACATGAAAACAAAGAGAGGAGGAATTGTATCTCAAGTGAAAACTTAATTTTTTGGGTACTACTAAGACTTTGAAAAATATTTTATCATTACAATTTATCCTCCTAATTTCTAAAATTCTAACCTATTTAAAGGATAAGAGGGGAGTGTATTTATAGCCCAAGGCAGTGGGCTATTAGCCTCCTAAAACTTCCCTTCAAGTTGGATCAATAATTTTCCCATGAATAAATAAAAATATCAGAAAATAATCTTTATTAAAGTTTTATATATGGATGTGGAAATAATACCCTCCAAATTTGGTGTCCATTGTAATTTTTTTTCCAAAGATATGGTTGTTTTCTTAAACTATGTGCTGCTGCCCAGTTTTATCCATAATTTTTCAAGGCCATAATATGAATGGGTTTTAGGTTATTAATATTCCATATAATATGAATAATTTATAATAAAAATTTGGGAGACTATATATTAAATTTATCCCCAAAAAATTTCATCTTAATTGATTGATTTTTTTGGGAGAAAAGTTATGAATTATGGGATGTTATCAAATCCAGGATAATATCATGGGATAGAATTACATGCATCATTTGGGATGATTATTGATTGAGTTAGGCATTTAAATTTTTAACAAAGATATAATAAAATATTCCTATAAATATTTTATAGTATTAATGAATTTGGACTTCTTTATTGAACCCAAAAATTATAACATCACAACTAGTCCAGTTTTATTGGTAGATTTATTGGGTCTTCTTGTATGGCCCATATGGGCCCTCAAACGGCTAAATTGAAAAAATATCCATTTTAATGATTTGTTTCAATTTGAATTAGGAACACTAATAAAGAATAAAGAAATAACTTGGATTATTATTGTGAAATATATGATCAAAATATTAAATTTTAGTTTGATTGAAAGAATTCGAACAATGATCTCCTTATGTATTTATGATCAAATCAATAACATTGATTAGAAATTAATCATTTTCAGTACAAAATCAGTGATGTGATTAATGTAAAATAATAAAATAATATTTAATATTAACTCCCCCACACTTAATATAGTGTATTTTCCCAAGAACACAAACAAAAAAGCATAAAAAAATCATTTTCACTCACCAAAAAATATTAAAATTTTGTTTTCACCGATCAGGGGAGGACATGAATTGTTCTATAATTCATAAATAATTATTCCAATTTTTTTTAATGAAATCATGTGTCAATTCAATTCATTTTTCATGTTCAAAATTTGAATCAGAAAATCTGGTCACTCAATAATTACGCCTCCCAAGATGATGTAAATTTATTCAATAAAGTTCACCCATTCACCAACCAAAAGTAAAAATCATAGAGTTTTAAGAGATCCCAACTTATATTATCTATCCTAAAGTAAACAATAATCAAGTGATATTTTTAGGGTGGTTTTAAATGTCTATGGGATGGTAGGAATATAATGTCAAAAAGAGAGGAAAAGAGGGGGGTACCAACATGGAAAAAACAACACAATTTTTAAAGAAAGACATGAAAGGTTATGGAAACACATATTTAAAATGGAAAAAATATTTTAAGGAAGAAACACATGTGTTAAAAAAAATAAAAAATGGATTAAAATATGAAATATGTACAAAACAAAAAAATTCTCCCAATGACACAAAAAAGGATGATACAAATGTTCTTTTTTTTGGAATTTGAACTTAGAAAAAATATCACACTCATCTCCCAACCCATTTTGATCTCCCCATGACACAAATTTTAATAGTTATAACAAGATAAAAAGTCTAGGAAGAGTTATTTTTTACTCGTCCAAGACACAACTCATTCTATTTTTCATTTATTTTTTTTTCACTTTTTTCAATATTTTTTCAAAACACGTTTCAATAAAATTTATATAAAATGAAAAAAACATATATATATTTCCATAAATTACTAAATTAAAACCTTTCTCCTACATAAATGGATTCTTTCCCTCAAGCACATGATGGCACATTTAAAATTAAGGAAAGTATTCCCAAAATGGAATCCATTCCCCTCAAACATAAATTTAAATAAATATTTCAATGAAAATATATGTTGATGATGGGTGGGACAAAGTTTTTGGCTTATAATTTGGATATCAAGAAAAAGGTTTTTATAGGATTGAAGGGGATTTCGAAAGGAGGATCGGTATAAGGGTAATTGGAGTCTATTTGGTTATTTTGATTCTTATGTTGTTTAGAAAATTACTATTTCATATTAATGCACACCAAGGTAAGAAATTAAAATGGAAATTCCACAAACTTAAGACTCACAATTAGGGGTGAAAAATACACAAAATGAAAAGATAGTCATAATTGAACTTGGAATGAATGCTAATGTTGTTCCTCATGGTAAGTAAAGAATCATTTTTTAATAAAAAATTAGGAATTCATTTTTTATTGATCTTGATAAAAAATTGTTTATCCAAGTTTATGATGAAAATAAAAGATTTTTGAGCTGAAAAAAAGTCTTTAGACTCCCTATAAAGTTGGAAAAAATTTCAAAATTTAATGCTGAGTAATTTTGACCCTTATTGTTTTTTTTTGTTTTTGTTTTTCATAAATACACACCCACAAAAAAGAGAAAGAGGAGAAAAGGGTTGATGAATAAATTGGTAAAAAATGAGAGATAAGGTGAGAATGAAATAGGAGAAAGATAAAAAACAGGGAAAAAGAGAGGTGGTGGGGGAGGGGGAGGTAAAAGAGAGGGAGAGGGAGTTAAAGGGAAAGAGGTTACCCTTGGCTTGGATTTTGTGGGTCACCGTTTCCATCTAGTGGTGGGTATAATCAGCAGTTGGGGATCTAATGGACGTCAATGTGGTTCCCAGGGTGTGTGTACTCTCACGGCGATTCTTTAACTGATGTCCATTAACTGTGAATGTCCTTTTGGAGGAAGGGTCTTGAACATGTACTAAACCAAATGGGTAGACATTAGTGATAATAAAAGACCTTCCCAACAAAAATTAATCTTACCTAGGTGAAGTTGAAATTGATAATTGAAGGGAATTACCTCTTCACATTTATTATCCCAACTAGGTAAAATACCCTGGGGGGGGGGGGTAAATTTGGGTTTGATGGATTAAAAAAACCACCCATTTGGATCTTGTTTCATCATTAAAAAAACAATCTTATCTCCCTTTCCCAAAAAAATGTTGGATATAAATGAAACCATGCATGAAACACAATGATTTTACTTGGTTAACCATAACTAGGATATGTCCAAGGAGCATACAATGGTAATATACTGATATACCGAATCCACTAAGGCTCACTACCAAAATACAAGATTCATGCTAGATCACTTATATGACCAGGCTCACTGCCTTTACAATGTTTAGGGTTAGCTCATTGCTTTCCCAAGGGTCACTCCCTAACTCTCTTTTGATGGATCACTGTTGGTGGAAAGGATCACCTTCTTTCTCTTTCTTTTCTCACTGCTCTAGAAAGGATCTACACATAGTTTATAGACATTTAGAACCCTTCATTATCATTAATGAATTAATCCTCAACTATATGTAGATATTAAGTTGAATTTTTTTGGGCTTCTCCTTCACTTTTGTGAGAACACTTGGATGCAACACTTCAACCTTCCATAAAATTGGAACAAACTTCCCATTACTATAGAAATAGTAATTACCTCTATTTTGGTAAGATATTTAAGAGATGAAAATTATTCCCTTCACTTCCTTGAATGTAACAGTGAATAATATCCTTCTACAAGTATTGTTGAATGGTGCAGATCCTATGTCTTCTTCTTCTCCTTCAAAATTTAGATATTATAATGATACTGCTCATAGGGTGATGTAAGTTCATATCTCATTGCACAAGACTCTAGTGTGATACCTCTGTATGAGACCTTGGTGTGTAACCCCTTGCACATGATCCTGGTGTATAAACTTGCGTGAGATCCTGGTATGAGTCCTCTTTATGCGAGATCCTAGTGTGAGACTGCTTTCATGCTTTGTGTGAGTTCCTGGTGCAAGATAGCTTTCAAAATTTGTGTGAGTTCTTGGTGTGAGAACGCTTTCACACTTTTCATGAGTTATTGGTATGATACCAATTTCATGCTTTTCACGAGTTCCTGGTGCGAGACTGCTTTAACACTTCGCACAAAATCATAGTGTTAGACTTTTTTCAGATCCTACACAACACTTACGCAATATCAATCACGTATATTCCTTCATGATATCTCACCATGAACCTATTTTGTGAGATCTGTCTATGAACCTCCTTCCTGTACATTTCTTCAGAACGATCTTTTAAGAAAAACTTTGTTAATATTTAAGGATAGGTTAGGGGGTATTTATAGGTATAAAACCACCACCTTAACTCCAAAATTCACAAACAACCATCCATTCCACCTCCACAACACTCACAATCTATGAGTCCCCATAACGAGGTCAAAAGTTAGTCTTTTGATGGTTAGGGATGTTGTATTTCAGTGATTTGCATGACCCATAATGATTTATAAAGACAACTATGTGTGTTGCATGAGATCTCATTGTGAGATCCAAATACAATCATGAGTACTGTGTGAGATCCCATCATGATATCCTTTGGCAATCATACTTTGTCATCATGCACTTTGCAAGATCTCTAATAACTACGATATACCTCCATCATTTCCATATTTTCTTTGTCTTCATGCACTTTCACGAGATCAGGCATTCTCACTTGCATGATATCATACATTCATAATTTCATGAGATTAGTTCATCATTCGTGCTCCGTGAGATTAGTTTAGTATTCGTGCTCCATGAGATCAGTTCATAATTCACGCTCCGCAAGATCAAACAGTTTTCCTTTGTGTGAGATCATATTTTTTTGCTTTTCATGAGATCAAACATCTATGATAACTCTCCATGACGTCTTTAATAACTATCCTTCATCAACAACCACAAACCTTGTCAACAAACACAATCAACCCAAAAGCACCATCATGAGGGATTTTTTCTGAACAACCCCCCTTTGGGTTTGTTGAAAACTCTTCACATATTGATAACACATTAAATATTCTTCCATATTCTATCAAAAAATTCTATTTTTTTATTTAAATAGCAATAATAGATTTACTAAACACACACTCTAAGACCACATGAGGCATGCTCAGTGTGAGAAACAAGAGTAACATGAAAAGTTAATCAATGAAACACTAAATTCCAAAACCATTCAACTACTTTTATAAAAAAAATCATTTGTAGTGATATATAACCTATGATTGATTATATTTTGCATCGTCAGATTTAAATCTCCCCCTACTTAGATGCTGCCCTTATTAGATTCTCCCCATATCCTAATTAAGAAAATTTCTCCCCTTTTATAGCTACAATTTCTCCCCCCTTTTTAATGAACCTGAAGGTTAATTCATCATGGTATGAAACAAGTCAAAGAAAATAGATTAACATATCAGGTAAAAAACATCATACCTCAGGGAGAGGGGGTTCCACATCCTTAATTTTTCAAGATTGGGGAGTAGACTAAACTCTAAGATCCAATATATGAAATTAAAATGCTTCTTTGGGTAAGGCCTTTATTATAATGTCTACAACCTATAGTTCTGTAGGCACATACTCCAACTTAAAATGCCCTTTCTCCACCTTATCCTTGATAAAATGATACTTTATTTCGATGTGCATTTTTCTTGAGTGATAGACTTGATTTTTTATTAGATTTATAGCACTTGAATTATCTCAATGGATTCTGATCAGATACTTCACTAAAAATCCAATATCATCAAGCTGTTGCTTTATCCACAATAACTGTGCGAAATCTTGAGTGGCCAAAATATATTCAGATTCTAAAATGTTCAATGAAATTCAATCTTGTTTCTTTATTATATAATAAATACAAAAACCCTACAAGATAGAATTCACCACATGATATTGATAATCTATCATCAGTTGAATTGACCCAATCTGCATCTGTATAGCCCAATAACTCTTTCTGATATTTTTCATTATATAGCAAACCAAAATCCCCCATCCCCTTGATATACTGAATTATTATTTTTATTGAAAGTAAGTATATTTTTTAGTATTTATTTGATATCGTACTTCTTATAATGTAAGAAAAATAATATCAGGTCTTGTCACTATCAAGTATAACATGATACTAATGATTTTCCTATATTATATGACATTAACTGCATTTCCTTAATCATCCCATGATAGTTTTATTCATGTATCCACTAAATTTATCATATACTTGGAATTATCCATTATAAATATTCTCAAAACCTCCTTGGAATATTTATATTTATAAATTAATGCACCATTCATTCCTTGTGTCACCTATAAACCAAGGAAAAATTTCATTTCACCAATCATTGACATTTTGAACTCACTTTTCATAAAATATGCAAACTGATTTCACTACACTTCATCTGATCCACCAAATATTATTTCATCACCATATAATAGCACAATAATCCTTTGATTACTATCATTGTTGACATACAAATTATAATCAACTCCACCACACTGAAAACCGAGCTTCTTCAAAAGCTAATCTACTCTTGAATACCATGATCTTGGTGCTTTCTTCAACCCATATAGTAACCTCTTCAACCTAAAAACTCTGTTATCATCTTTATGAATGATAAAACAATATGAATACTCAATATAAACATCTTCTTTCAGAACTCCATTATGAAATGATAACTTCATGTCCATTTGGTAAACTTTCAACCTTCTTTGCACTGCTATGACTAAGAATAATATGATTATATATAGCCTCACAATAGGTACAAATGTTTCATCAACATCAATAACCTCTATTTGAGAGTACCCTTTTTACACTAATCATTATTTTTTTGAATCACTTAACCGTATTCATTCATCTTATTTCAAAATAACCATTTAGTCTTGATGGAATTATTATCTATTGGTCTCAAAACAATATCCCATGTATGATTATTATCAATTTGGAAAAGCTCTTCATTCATATCTTAAACCCAATTTTTATCCCCAGCTACTTCCTCTAAAAATTTAGGATCTACCTGTGATACGAAAAATTCTTGCTGTAGATTCTTCATCCTCCTTGTCTACACTGGCACTATATGATCACCAAATATGTTCTATCTATCAATTTATTCTATTCTCTTTGATTTTTTTTCAAATACTGGTTTATGATAATCCTTTTCATTATCTTAATATTCTTATAAATCAGCCTCTAGAATTAGAACATCCCCTGATTTACTTATCTCTTCATCACTACCCTCCCGATACTGATCATGTATTTGCTGAATATTCTTCTCATTATCTACTATAGTTACATAATTTATTTTAACTAAATTTTCCATCCACTTATTAAAGCATTTATATTCTTTTATTTTATTTGATTATCCAAGAAATATCCCTTAATCTCCATGGGATTCAAACATCCTATGTTTCTTATTATTGAGAATGAAACACTTACTTCCAAAGACTCAAAAGTATTTCAACCAATGCATGTTCATATCTCTTATTTTTGATATATGTTTTTGAATTAATACTCAGTAAAGATTGATAATATTGATCTTCCTTAGAGTACGATGGTTCAAATTCATATTAAAAATCTGAAAATCAATTTTTCATTTTCATCTCATTTAATGATATATTTAGCTTCTAATTATGATCACATTCAATTTGCTTTAGCACATTTATTTTCATTATTGATGAGAAATATCTTACCATGCGTCCAAATCCTCCACACTTGAAATAGTGGCCATCAAATGATATCTTGGAATATTGATCTCTTTATGGATACCTTTGTTGGTCTCATTCCCTTCGATACCTCTTTCCAATGTAACAAACATTTTGTGAGTGTCTCATCTTTCCAAAACAAGAACATATAATGTGGATTACATTCCTATGTTTCACTATTGCACTATTACTTTTCCCTTGGGCTCTCTGAATATTATAATTATAATTCATACCCAAATCAATCTTCAATCTCAAAGTGGGTGCCTATGGTCTAACTTCAACCATTACTACTTTCTGTTTTTGATCAAGCACCATTCCAGCTACAATGTTTGGATCTATCATTTTCTTCTTCGGAAATTCTTTTGTTTGTTCCATTGATTCTTTGAACTTTAATTTTACATTATCCACTACCTTAGAAACCTACTTTGCTAAATTCAACAGTTTATCATAATCTTTCACTTTCCTTTGTAGGTTAAAAAACCTCCCCCTCAATCTTTTAAATGAGTTTTTCTTGATCTTTTACTGTATTATTCAAACCATCGATCACCATTTTTTGTTCTTAAACTTTGATCTTGTACTCACCGATCATATCTGAGTTCTCTAGCCTTGAATACTTAAGATTTTCAATTTCATCTATTAGATCATAATTATCTTCTTAATTATCCTTCATAAAGATTTTTTCATCATGAAACACCATATTGTTTTTCTTTATTTTGGATCTCGAAATGTCAATCTATTCAAGTGTAGATTCTAGTTCGACCTGAAGGTCAACTCTTCATTCAACTTCTCCTTCATAATTTTCCATTTCTTCCCTTATTTGGGAATTTCTAACAATTGCCACCATAGTATCTAGTTCATGATCCTTGTAGTACTCCAACTCTTTTGTCTTAGATTCTTTTGATATGTCATCATCTTTTGAAAACATATTCTTCTTTTTGAAGAAATTTTCTTACCTTTCACATAGGATAAATACTTATTCCTAGTAATTTTGACTTCATCCTCATAATCATATTGAAACTTCTTAGGGAACCTCATTGTAAGATGTCCAACCTTTCCACACTGAAAGCATGAAAATGGGAGTTTCCCTTTGAACTTTCATTTTCCTCTTTGTAAATTTTAGGAAAGGAATGACATGACTTCATCTGTATCTTATTATTCCAGCACATCTTCAATAGAGATCTTCTTCATGGCCTTGAATACCACTTATTTAGACTTCCCCTTTTATAGAGACTCATTATCTTTATTTCTCATCTTGTGTTCAATAAGAATACTATGAAAACTATCCAATTCCATCTTCACTAGATCTTTATCTTCCAATTTAGAAAATTTTGGATTGAATCGAGGTGGAGGTCTTCTCAAGATGCACTTGAAAATATTTACATATTAAATAATTTATCCAAGACCATGAATTTAACTAATAATAACATTCATCTAGTCAAATAATTCATCAAAGGACTCATTAGAGTGAATTCTAAGATCCTCATACTTGTTCCATAGAACCTGCATATTTTATTCTTTGACTTTTGAGTCACCCTCATAAATATTTAGAAACTTTTCCCACATAGCATGTGGTGAATTACATGACATAAAATTCATATTGATATAATTAGATAGGGACCTCCCTTAATCATTTATTGCTTTGGTGTCAGCATCTAACTCCCTTCATTCATCTTTTTAGAAATCACTATTGTTGATACATACCAAAATTCTGTGTATCACTATCGTAAAGTCATCCATTCCTAAATATTGGAAGTAGTGATGCATATGATTCTTCCATATCTGAAAAATGTTTCCATCAAAGATTATAATTCCTTTTTGATTGAAAACCCCCATTTATTTTATTGAGATAGAACTAACAACTTTCAACCTCTACCTCTGATACCAATTATTATCCAAACTAGGTAAAATACGCTGAGGGGTGGGGGTGTATAGTGACCCTAATTTTATTACATAGATATTAAATCATTTTAAAGATTAATAACATAACAATGATACAAATCTAGGATCCAAAGGTTTAGTGTCTTGGTAAAATTATTACCATATATAACTTTTACAGAATAAAACATAAATATTTTTTTAATTTCTTCTTCTATAGCTTCTTATTAGCCCTCATCTTCTACTTAGTACAAGTATTCACCTGAGGATATACATCAAAAGAAGGCATGATCTAAAATACCAATAAGAGGATAAATAAGAGACATGAAACATGGGTGAGAATAATAATAATCAACATAACATAAGTATGAGATCATCATCGTAATCATGAGTGGAAGTATTAGATAAATGCATGGAAAGTGGCAATTCATAAAAATGAAACATCATGTCTTAGTGGTCAAATACCACACATAGTTGTGAAAAAACATAACCTCATTTTAATGTATAATTTACTTTATCTCATGAGATACATCATATTAACCAATGCATTGAAGCGCTATATAATTATGGGTGCACCTGTCACATCATAACATTTTCATGTTCTATATAATTTCGGGTGCACCTATCATATCTTAACATTTACATTATTGAAAGATTTAACATTTTCATTATTTTTAATATGTTTTTAAATGATTTAATCTATACCAATTAGTCAATTCAAGTATATTTTCATTATTTTAGTGTTTTTTGTGAATTTTGGGATTAATTGTGAAAATTGCTTAATTCTGCAAATTTAATAGTTTTCTTTCACCTCAGTATTTCATACATAAATTTTACAATTATGGTACAAATTAAGTCATTACTTTTTTAGGTTTTAATTACTTGTGGTATTAATCGTTTTTTTTCTGAAACTAGACCCAATTCTACACACAATGTCCTAAAAAATCAATCAAGTGGATAAATTTTTCTAGATGGTAGAATAGACCCCACCTTATTAAATCAAGAATATATCATTATATCGATATTAAAATGATGTAATTATAGCTGGTTTCAATAGAGGACTCCAAATAGAAAGTTCAAATTAAATTTCATAAATTAAGAAGCTCAATAAGGCATCTTTTGAGCGAGTCTAATTAGAGTGGGTGAAATAGTGTTTGGAATCCATAAAAAGTCATATTCATTGATTCAGCCTGATATTTCTTTATACATATCTAAAGACTTTTATAATTTGAGTGTCGATAGAAAACTTAATTAAAAACATATTATAAGAAGATAAATCTGTGATTTTCTTCAAGCTGTTGGGAAGAATAGAAGAAAACTTCTGAAAGAAAGATTCTGGAGAAGCAAAATATCTGTTCATTGTTTTCTCTCATTTATTCTTCTTAGTTTTGTAATGAATTATTCTTACCCCTTATTTACAATTAACCTTACCATGGTGGGGTAAAATTCTATATGATTGGGTAAGGAGAGGATTTCTATTTTTTAATTCATGAGTTCTTTCACTTAATGTTTTAAGATCCTTTTCTCTCTTCTATGAAATCAGTTTCAATTTCTTATAACAATTTTTATTATCATGTATGATTGTATTTGATTTTAGATTCTGTTATTTTTATTGATTTGTTCATTGATAAATTTATCCCTCCACTAGGATCTGGTCTATATACTATGGAATAGATTAGTTCTTAGTGGTGAAGTACTCAGTGATAATAGGTACTTGTGTGAGGAGTCGTGAACGTTCTTAATTGTTTGGGATAAACAAGACCCGATTGGGAATTGCCTAAGTCAATTAAGGGTATTTGATACAAGTCTATCAAAAAATGGAAGGATAGTAGACTAATTTAAGATTTTAGTAAGGTTTATTCTCACCATTATTATTTGACCAAGACAATGAGAAGAAAAAACTATGGATTCTGACTTTTATCGACTTAGTAGAATTGAATTGGATGATTTGAACTATGATATAATTACAATTAGAAAACCGAACCAGAACTAATAACCATATCATATAATAATTTTCAATAAATTGTTTATAAATTTTATCTTAATTTCTTTCCTTTGTTTAGTTTATTTATTTTCTTTTCAAAATCAAACAATTTCAAAGAAAACAACCTCACTTATTTCTATAATTTTAAGGTTACATCTTGATTGTTGTGATCTCATCTCTAAATGAAACCTAGGATAATCACTACAATTCATTTTAAATTATTAAATAATTTTATTTTCCACATCCCATGATAGGAATGTGTCAAAACTTGGAACCGTTTCTGAGAGGTAGTGCCAACATTTTTTTTCTTATACTGCATGACTAGAAGTAAAAACCCTGACCCTTACCCCCATAGACCCTGAAATTGAAAGAAACTTATTTAATAGACTTATAAACCTTAATTTTTAATCTGAATTTGAGGAAATTTCTCTTGTATATTCAAGTGAAACTTCAAGTGTTCACTCTGAGCCTTTTATGTAACGCCACGACCCCAGTTACTCAGAGCTAGTTCATTATTTTAATACATTGTCACAATTACAAGGAATCAAGTCCTGAAGGTCCGATCAGTTTAGCAGTCTTGGAAAATAGATTACATACATTAACTTTACATTACAATTTGAAACATAAAACACAACATAGATAGTTCTTTGAGAACACCATTATTCTCTTTAGCTTAACCCTGCATATCAATCATAATACACTTCTTGGAATCCTGGGAAAATGAAACATAAGAAGGGGGTGAGCTCAAATGCTCAGTAAGGGTAAGCAATAAAGTGGAAGATAACATAAATATTAAGCGTGGTGAATAATTGAAAACACATGCCTTTACCAATAATAAACATGATTACTTTTATGGAAGGAATATGAGCTAAATAAATAATTCCATAATAAAACATAATCATGGGTATTCTACTAGTAGAATGACCACATGAACCATCAATATTATTTTCATAATGGGGGAATGTATAATGCCAGACATTCTGAAACATTTTTTCAAGGCCTCGGCCAAAACCATATATCAAAATTGGGAAAGGGCCTCATCCAATTCCTCATCTAGTTGTCTCATGATACCTACCGATGCATCGTGGAGCTATATCGAGCTCCATCCATCACTTACTAAGTCCAATACATTCTTCATATGAAACGGTTTAAACATATCATAAACATTCGTATTAAAACTAGCATACGAAATGTCAATACATTAACCATAAACCATGAATGGTATAAAAATAGAACATCCACAGTCAAACATATCACAAAACCTTCAATAAAATATGGAAGTTTTGTATCATAATAAATCAACTTTGAATAAACTTAAAATCCATCAAAGGATGTTGACATAGATGAAAATGATTTGTAAAACGCTTTGAGAGAAATATCCATTTTTCTTGAAAACATTTAAAAGTCACACAATTTAGAAAAGAATACATTTAAAGACATTTTTAAATCAAAGTGTCCCATACCACTTTGAAACTTTTTAAAGGAATTAACATTTTAAAAACATTCATTTCCATATAAATAAATCCTTAAAAACCATTTTGAAGACATTGACATCAATGAGAAATATTTAGAAGAATAAATATTTAAAACATTTGAAATGATGTTTTAGTAAAAAAAGTCCCTTAAAAGAATCCCTTTGAAACTCTTTCATAAAACATTTACATGGATAATAAATATGTCCCAGTAGATACTTATGTAAAAACAACCTCAGATAATAAAGAGATTGTGAAATTAACCCTTAGCAATTTGGTAACTTACGAAACATACACCCCATGAAAGAGGTATCATACAATTAATATGTAAATACACACAAATTAAAGTTTATTACACAAATAATACAATTATGGGCAGTACATACACCACAAAAAAGGTAACAGTGGAAATATGGCATGAATCTCACGGGAATAAGGAGTGAGATGAAAACCCCTTACCTTGCACTTTCCTTTAGTCGAGGGTACGTTTAACCTCCTATATGAAGACTATAGTATGTTATTAAATTATACCAGAACCATATTAATATTTATGATATCATAAATTATTAATTTATGACTTTATACTACCCATTTAATAATAATTTCTATGTTATATTAATATTTTGGGTAATAATCACTTTCTTTATAGTATGTGTTTTAACTTGTTACTCTTGATTGTATCACTTAGATCATGATTTAAATACTTCTAGAATATAAAACATGATTTATATATCATATATATTTAGAATATAAATATTTCTAATAGAATTATATATGAAATGGAAAACACCATTTATGGAGACGGTAGTCCGTACGTACCCATAAATGCTGTTTTCGTTTTCATATAGTATTGAACGAAAGTAAGTGAATAAGATATATGTAAGTACATAAATACTTATATATATAAATATATATATCTCCAGTAGAATTATTATGTCATATATTACATACTTATTATTAATATATATTTTTATAATCGTCGATGAATGGTGAACTTGGAAATGAATCTCATCGCGTCATGGAGACGGTAATCCGTACGTACGCACGAGAGAAAATATCATTCTTTTGATATTAAAATAATATATAATTGGATGTTATATAATATAAAAAGAATCATTATCATGTTATATTTATTATTTACATCAAATACACATCATTATTATACCCATCCAAATAATAATGTATTGAATAACAATTACACCACGACGTGGAGACGGTCAGCCGTACGTACGCACGTATGGTGACATGTCATTCAAAGGGTGGATAGAATAATGAATTTGGTTGTACCATAATTATAATAACATAAAATTATATATAATATACTGGATTTATTATTTTATAATGGAAACGACAAAGAAAAAGGAAGTGGAAGAAGAAAGGAACTTGAAAGAGGGTGGTGAAATCATTACCTCTTATTCGGGTTCTTCCTTTTGATTTGATCAAAAGGGCTCCATAGGTTGGCTTTTGAATCAAAATAAGGCCTCTAGGTAGAAGGGAGTATAGTTTATAGGGTATTTGGGTAGGGTTTGGCCGAGCGAAATGGCTTAGAAGGTGTGAATTAGAGTGAAGGGGGAGTGCCCTTTTATATGAGTGGTGAGGGGCACCTTAGGAAAAACTTAAAATATTATTTTATAATAAATTCATATTCGGTTTATAATGGCTCCAAAGTGGATTATTCAAAGTATAAGGTTGAGATAGTTCTAAAAAAACTCCACCAATAGGTTTTAGACAGGTTTGGGTCACTTTATTAACCATATATTTTAGTTTTAACTCTTAGTTAATTAGTTTGACATTTACCATGTCACTTTTTATTTTTATATTATATGGTTAATAAACTTACTATATACTTCCAAGAGACCCCCAAGTGGTCCATTAATGATAAAAATATTATTATATAAGTCCTTTGGCCAAACCTTAGATTTTTAGGAATAGAACATCAATTAATCATATAATATTTGTTTTAAAAACTCATTTATGTCAATTTTGACACTATTCAATAATTGATTTTTGTTAAAGTCTTAAAAACTTTATTAATTCGAAAAAAATTAATTTAAGTAATCCTAAAATGTCATATTAACCAATAAAATTCATTTATGGCATCAAAAATTTCAAATTATATTTATTTTAACGTTTATAATACCAATTATTTGATTCTTTCATTAATAAGGAAAATACTGCATCATTATTGTGTCATAAATAAATTTATTTATTCAATGTCTAAAAATTATAAATAAAATACTATTATGTATGAAATATTTCTATATTTCTAATTAATATTTATATTTGAAAATATAACATATATAACCCTATGTAAAAATTGTTTTACTAAAAGATGTATGCTTATGCCATTTTTGTATTTACCTTAACTTAATTAATAGAAAGTGTCATTATCACTTACAAGTGGCTCCATGGGGTCCCAAAATAAACCCAAAGATTCCCATGGTCGGAAATTTATCAACCAATAGGGTTATCACACATTTTAGGGTAATTTAATATTATTATAATATTATTTTTTTACCCTTAGTTACCAGATTTACCCTTTAACCATGGTAAATAAAATATTTACCGAAGTAATTATTCAAAATGTCGAAAAATAAGAGTTACATATTTACAAAATTTGGACATCCTAATTCCAAATATTGAATCAATATTTCCAAATTCAAAACACAGAAGTGGCAGAAATTAATTTAAAATTAATTCCCGTTGTCAAAACAAAAAACGTGTTTTTAAGAAATAATAAATATCAAAAGATTGACACTTGTTTATGTCCGGTTTAAATGTGAAATTATGTCCAATGACCAAAATTGTATTAAATTGTAAAAATATATTCTAAATATACTTTAAAACTAATCAAATTCATAATTCATCACTATTAATTATTTTGATTAAAAAAGTTGTTTTTAATTAAAATTTAGTAATTTTCACTATTTATCAAAAATTGAAAGTTTTCAGAAAAATACAAAAATTTCACCCTAGACTAATTTCGATATTCTGAATCCAAAAATGAAGTCCATTTTGAAAGATAAAATTTATAAAATTTCAAAAAGTGGGTATTACTATTCATAACAGCTATTTTGATTGGTCACTGTGTGTTAGAATCTCGAAGTTGCGTACAATGTAAGCTGTTGCATTATTCAAAGGGAAACATACTGTGAAATATTGGGGTGTTACATTCTACCCTCCTTAAATAAATTCCATCCTCACAATTTTAAAATGTTCTTCAAAAATAAAAGGTTGAAAATAGAAAATACCTTTGTGGAAAACCCATATCGGAAATAAGGTTAATAAAAATATAACTTTAAAATAAAGAAAGAGAAGTAAAAAGGTCACTCGAGATAGCCCATACTAGGATTCTATGAAAACATGGATATGGAGTAGAAACAAACCATCAAGGTCTGATGGAGAGTTGTAGAAAACAGGATTAAGAGAAAGTTAACTATAAGAAAATCACAAACTTGTGATTGGTTAAATGGTCTTTGATTCCCCAGTAGGAAAAGTTAACCGACAACATTTTTGTTTTAAGTTACCTTTCATAAATTTGAGGAATTTATTTAGGAGATTTACTAAGATCGTAAGGAAATATACTTACTTGTCATGTAGACTTTCATTCTTTAATAAATTTTTACCACAAACCCATATTTCACTCCAAAAGTTAATAGAACTCAAAAATATTCTATTTATCCTAACCGTATCGGGTTCCAAAAATAAATTTATAATTCATATATGAGAACTTAAAAAAAAGAAAACTAAATTATAAACTCCAGGGAATTTACGTAGTCTAGTGGTAGGAGATAAATCCCAATTGAACTATGTTTGTGTGTTCGATTCCCACAGCTTTGTCCGACGCGACGGGTTGTCACACGGTCTGTGTGCTGTCCTTTTTATAAATATCCAAAAATAACTTTAACAATATTATCCAATGTAAAATATAATCCATTCCAACCTTTATACTTATCCAAAATACTTCTGTAAACTCTCAGTCCAAACTTTATATGAAAGGTAAACATAATGTAGATCCTTTTTACCCCGTAATAGCATGTGAATACCTTCATCATGTATTCTTTTAAAACAGTGAAGCATCCTGAATTACCAAAAAACCTTATTGATTATATTCATGCTCCCTTATTCCTTATAGAATACTAGATATACTTCATCCATCCAAAAATGTTGTAAACTCCAAAAATGATGGAATATACAAATATTTAATCAATTTCAAGGCAGTCAAGAATATCCAATATAATTTACCCAAATCAACCATATCTTATTCCAAAATTAGTACCTCAATATTAGGACCATATTAAGGTTTATCTTTCCTTCAACCATGTAATTTCCAAAAAGTTTAACTCACTGTAGAGTCACTTTTCTTAGTACCATAAAATCTCAAATCCTCAATGAAATAGTACTACAGTACAATCCTTATTTATTTCAAGTACATCATTGATACAACACTTCAATGAAATAATTCCAAAATAACAATATAAGAACACTAGTCATTCCTCTTCATCTATGGTAGTATCATAACTTTATTATTATCCAATAGCATCATTTGTGGCATAGTATGATGACTGAGACATTGGTTCGCGTAGTGTCCAAACTTCTTGCAGATGAAGCATTTTACATTTGAAACCTTTTTCTTACCCTTGCAGTCACGTACTTGGGGTCCTTTTTCTCCACACTTATAACATACTCCCATTACCTTCAATCATTTTCCAAGGTGATTCTTTCCACAGTTATCACATATGGGAAAATCCTTCTTTACCTTCTTCCCTTTATCTGTCCTTCTCTCTATCATCCTTTCCTTCTATGGATTCCCTTCAAAGCCATAGGACTCCGAGAATTCTTTACTTATCTTATCAACACATGATACTATTTATTCATATGATGATAATACATGGGAGACTATTTCCCTTCTAAATTCTTGATTAATGCCATGAAAGATATGATATTTCTTACTCTTTGGATCACGCATATTGTTGGAGTTCTCATTCCTTCTATTGGGCACCATTTCTAAATAATGGCATACACTAGATTAGTTTATGAATAGAAATACCTAATCCCAAACTTGTAAAACACTTAACTTAAATTAAACAATTTATGGATATAATCCATAATCATAAAAATGTATTCTTTGAGGAAGTATATACTCATAAACCCTTCATAATGGTTTGTAAAGAAAATGAGAATTATCCTAAGCATATCCCCTGGGAGTGTCGTAACCAAGAGTGCAGTAAGGCCCATTGTTGTGCACCAGTTCCCGTTTGAGTCTATCTCAAAGTGGTGTTTTGGGGTTTTACCCCTAGGTACATCTGTTCCAGAGCCGCCTCTACCTGCTCGTATCCAAACAGGGATGTATTGCTCGGAAAACTCACAAAATCTCTACAATATCAAAATTCTAGGAAGTTCTTCTATACTAATCCTCAAAGTCTATCTTAAGGCTATGTGCTCTAATCAGAGTTTATCTAAATCTAGCTTCCAAGGTTATTTCTAAACTTACTCTGATACCAACTGTAACACCCCGAACCCAGTTACCCAGATCCGGTGCATTATTTTAATACATTGGCATGATTACAAGGAATCAAGTCCCGAAGGATCGATCAGTTTAGCAGTCTTGGAAAATAGATTACATACATTAACTTTACATTATAATTTGAAACATAAAACACAACATAGATAGTTCTTTGAGAACACCATTATTCTCTTTAGCTTAACCCTGCATATCAATCATAATACACTTCTTGGAATCCTGGGAAAATGAAACATAAGAAAGGGGTGAGCTCAAACGCTCAATAAGGGTAAGCAATACAACAGAAGATAACATAAATATTAAGCATGGTGAATAATTGAAAACACATGCCTTTACCAATAATAAACATGATTACTTTTATGGCAGGAATACGATCTAAATAAATAATTCCATAATAAAACATATTCATGGGTATTCTACTAGTCGAATGACCACATGAACCATCAATATTATTTTCATAATGAGGGAATGTATAATTACAGACATTCTGAAACATTTTTTCAGGGCCTCGTCCAAGACGTCTAAAAATGATTAAGGCCTCGTCCAAAACCATATATCAAAATTGGGAAAGGTACTTGGCCAATTTCACGTCTATTTGTCTCATGATACCTACCAATGCATCGAGGAGCTATAGCAGGCTCCACCCATCACTTACTAAGTCCAATATATTCCTCATATGAAATGGTTTAAACATATTATAAACATTCGTATTAAAACTAGCATACAAAATGTCAATACATTAACCATAAACCATGAATGATATAAAAATAGAACATCCAAAGTAAAACATATCACAAAACCTTCAATACAATATGGATGTTTTGTATCATAATAAATCAACTTCAAATAAACTTAAAATCCATCAAAGGATGTTGACATAGATGAAAATGATTTGTAAAACTCTTTGAGAGAAATATCCATTTTTCTTGAAAAAATTTAAAAGTCACACAATTTAGAAAAGAAAAAATTTAAAGAAATTTTTGAATAAAAGTATCCCATACCACTTTGAAACTTTTTAAAGATATTAACATTTTAAAAACATTCATGTCCATATAAATAAATCCTTAAAAACCATTTTGAAGACATGGACATTAATGAGAAAGATTTAGAAGAATAAATATTTAAAACATTTGAAATGATGTTCTAGTAAAAAAAGTCCCTTAAAATAATCCCTTTGAAAACTATTTCATAAAACATGGACATGGATAATAAATATTTCCCAGTAGATACTTACGTAAAATCAACCTCGGATAATAATGAGATTGTGAAATTAACCCTCACCAATTTGGTAACTTATGAAACATACACCCCACGAAAGAGGTATCATACAATAAATATTTAAATACACATAAAGTAAAGTGTATTAAACAAATAATACAATTATAGGTAGTACATACACCACACAAAAGGTAATAGTGGTAGTATGGCATGAATCTCATGAGAATAAGGAGTGAGATGAAAACCCCTTACCTTGCACTTTCCTTTAGTTGAGGGTACGTTTAACCTCCTCTATGAAGACTATAGTATGTTATTAAATTATACCAAAACCATATTAATATTTATGATATCATACATTATTCATTTATGAATTTATACTACCCATTTAATAATAATTTCCATGTTATATTAATATTTCGGGTAATAATCGCTTTCTTTACCATATGTGTTTTAACTTGTTACTATTGATTGTATCACTTAGATCATGATTTAAATACTTCCAGAATATAAAACATGATTTATATATCATATATATTTAGAATATAAATATGTATAATAGACGTATATATGAAATGGAAAACACCGTTTATGGAGACGGTAGTCCGTACATACGCATAAACGCTGTTTCCATTTTCATATAGTATTGAACAGAAGTGAATAAGATATATATAAGTACATAAATACTTATATATATATATATATATCTCCAATAGCATTATTATTTCATATATTACATACTTATTAGTAATATATATTTTTATAATCATTGATGAATGGTGAACTTGGAAATGATTCTCATCGCGTCATGGAGACGGTAATCCGTACGTACGCACGAGTGAAAATATCATTCTTTGATATTAAAATAATATATAATTGGATATTATATCATATATACAGAATCCTTATCATGTTATATTTATTATTTACATCAAATACACATCATTATTATACCCATCCAAATAATAATGTATTGAATAACAATTACACCACGACGTGGAGAAGGTAAGCCGTACGTACGCATGTACGGTGACATGTCATTCAAAGGGTGGATAGAATAATGAATTTGGTTGTACCATAATTATAATAGCATCATGTTATATATAATATACTGGATTTATTATTTTATAATGGAAACAACAAAGAAAAAGGAAGTGGAAGAAGAAAGGAACTTGAAAGAGGGTGGTGAAATCATTACATCTTATTCGGGTTCTTCCTTTTGATTTGATCAAAATGGATCCTTAGGTTGGATTTATGATCAAAATAAGGCCTCTAGGTTGAAGGGAGGATAGTTGAGAGGGTATTTGGGTAGGGTTTGGCCGATCCAAATGTCTTAGAAGGTGTGAATTAGAGTGAAGGGGGAGTGCCCTTTTATAAGAGGGGTGAGGGGCACCTTAGGAAAAACTTAAAATATTATTTTATAATAAATTCATATTTGGTTTCTAATGGCTACAAAGTATATTATTCAAAGTAATGTGGGGATAGGTCAAACAAACTCAACCAATAGGTTTTAGACAGGTTTGGGTCACTTTATTAACCTTATCTTTTAGTTTTAACTCTTAGTTAATTAGTTTGACATTTACCATGTCACTTTATATTTTTATATTATATGGTTAATAAACTTACTATATAATTACAAGAGACCACCAAGTGGTCAATTAATGACACAAATATCATTATATAAGTCCTTTTTCCTAACCTTAGATTTTTAGGAATAGAACATCAATTAATAATATAATATTTGTTTTAAAAACTCATTTATGTCAATTTTGACACTATTCAATAATTGATTTTTGTTAAAGTCTTAACAACTTTATTAATTAGAACCAAATTAATTTAATAAATCATAAAATTTCATATTAACCAATAAAATTTGTTGATGGCATCAAAACTTTCAAATTATATTTATTTTAACATTTATAATACCAATTATTTGATTCTTTCATTAATAAGGAAAATACTGCATCATTATTGTGTCATAAATAAATTTAATTATTCAATGTCTAAAAATTATAAATAAAATAAATTTATGTAGGAAATATTTCTATATTTTTAATTAATATTTATATTTGAAAATATAACATATATAAACCTATGTAATTTTTCTTCTTCTAAAAGATATATGCTTATGTCATTTTTGTATTTACCTTAACTTAATTAATATAAAGTGTCATTATCACTCACAAGTGGCTCCATGGGGTCCCAAAATCATCCAAAAGATGCCCATGGTCGGACATGTATCAACCTATAGGGTTAGGACACGTTTTTGGGTAATTTAATATTATTATAATATTATTTTGTTACCCCTAGTTACCAGATTTACCCTTTAACCATGGTAAATAAAATATTTACCAAAGTAATTATTCAAAATGTTTAAAAATAAGAGCTAACTATTTACACAATTTGGAAATCCTAATTCCAAATATGGAATTAATTTTTCCAAATTCAAAACACATAAGTGACATAAATTAATTTAAAATTAATTCCCACTGTAAAAAAAAGCGTGTTTTTAAGAAATAATAACTATCAAAAGATTGACACTTGTATATGTTCGGTTTAAATGTGAAATTATTTCCAATGACCAAAATTGTATTAAATGGTAAAAATATATTCTAAATATACTTTAAAACCACTCAAATTCATAATTTATCACTATTAATTATTTCGATTAAAAAATTTGTTTTTAATTAAAATTTAGTAATTTCACTATTCATCAAAACTTGAAAGTTTTCAGAAAAATACCAAAATTTCACCCTAGTCTAATCTCAATATTCTGAATCCAAAAATGAAGTCCATTTTGAAAGATAAAATTTATAAAATTTCAAAATTGGGTATTACTATTCATAACGACTATTTTAATTGGTCACAGTGTGTTAGAATCTCGAAGTTGCGTACAATGCAAGCTATTGCATTATTCATAGGGAGACATACCATGGAATCTTGGGGTATTACATTTTATCATTCCTGAAAATCAAAAAAAAAAACTCTTAAAGACCTCTATGAACCAAAATTTCTTAATCAAAACAATCCACTTGCCATGATAGTGTTACAAAATGATTTTGAGATGAAACCTAACATGAATCCATTACTTCCAAAATTTCATGACTTGGAAGGTGAAGACCCAAACAAACATATTAAAAAATCCCCACATGTTTGCTCTACTTTCAGACCTTGTGGAGTAGCTGAGGAGTAGGTAAAGTGGAAGGCATTTCCATTTTCATTTGAAGAAGCTTCCAAAGAATGGTTGTATGGATTAAAACCAAGACATTTTAATCATTTTAATGACTTGGTAAGATGATTCATGCAAAGATTATTCACCACCTCAAAAAGAACTACCACCAAAAAGGAAATCTATTCCATCAGACAGTCATCTGAAGAAACTCTTTACGAGTATTGTGAGAGATTTAAGAAGCTATGTGCCAGCTACCTGCATCAAAAAATTGAGGAGCATAAATTTCCTATCTTATTTTATCAAGGATTACTATAAAATTATAGACACCTTTTGGAGGCATCATCTGGAGGTTCATTGATTGAAAATTCAACAGAAGAATCCAAGGGATTGATTGAGAAAATTTCTTAGAACTCGTAACTAATTGGTACAAGAGGTACTGGCACAAGAGGTATTCATGACGTAAGAACTTATCATACTTCACCATTATTAGAAACTAGGATTGACTATCTAACTAGTTTAGTGATACAAACAGCCTTGAAACAAGTGGGTGAACAACGATCACCAACTAAGGTATATAGTTTATGCTCATAACCTAATCATTTCACCGACCAGTGTTCTAAAATATAGGGAATGAAAAGTTGCATAGTATCCTTTCATCCAAGGAAATTTCAGAAAAATAAAGTATGGAGAGAGATTAACCAAGTCCAATAAGGATTTGGAAATCATCAGAATCAAGCTAGACCCCCGCACCAAAATGAATTCCAAAACCCACCACCATTTCATCAAAATAAATATTATAACCAACCTTCTTACCAATAATCACCCACTTTCCAGATACCCTATGAGCATCCTTCCACTAGTGGACACCCTCCAATTCAAAACCAACTATAAAAATATGAAATTAAGGGGTTAAAAGGCACTGTAAAAGATTTGTCCAACAAGTTCGAAAGTCTCATGGAATTAATATCCAAAAAACCAATAAAAATCCCATAAAAAAAATTCACAAACCCAAAATATAATGTCAACATAATAACAACAAGAAGTGGAAAAGAACTCCCACCACCAGCCACCATTTATCCTGAAACAAGACCACATGGGCTAAGGGAGAATGAAGTTGTAAATTCTGAAAATTCTGTGAAAATGCACCAGGAAGAAGAGAAGAAAGAGGAGTAGGAGAAGGATAATAAAAGGAATAAGAGACAAGAAACACTATTAAAAGGGAAAAAGGGAGAATAAAGTATTACCTCCACCATTTCCATTAAGTATGATTGAATCAAAGAGGTTGTAAGAAGAAACGCTTCAAAAATAAATTCTAGACACCTTCCAAAACATGGAAATAAATATCCCCCTGCTTGAAGACCTCAAAAAAATTACAAAGGATGCTAAATTTTTGAAGGATATTTTCAAAAATAATAATATAATTCAAGGGAATTATAATATCAACTTAGGAAAGAGTGTATAATCCCTTATCACACCACAATTTCCAACAAAATGTCAAGATCTGAAGACATTTTCTATTATATGCACCATTGGTTCTTTAAATTTATCTAATGATTTGTGTGATCAAGGTGTATCAATTAATTTATTGACTCACTCAGTATAAAAATCTTTTAAAATGGGAGACTTGAATCCCACAATAGTGTCGATACAACTTTCTAACAGTTCCATAGTTTTCACAGCAGGAGTTCTGGTGGATGTCCTTGTGAAAGTCAAAGATCTCTTATTCCCAGTAGATTTTTATGTGTTGAATATAGAAGATGATTGGATCCCATCACATTCACCCATAATTTTTGGGAGACCTTTCTTAAAAATAGCCAAAGTCATCATTAATGTACCTGAAGGGACCCTCACCATAAAGTTTGGAGATAGCACTCTCCACTTCAATACTTTTGAATAAATGAGGCACCCATTTGATGATCACTCCCTCTTTTCACTATCCCATAAAGTTGGTGCTCAACCCATTAGATAATCACGCATGTGCCATGAATTATTATCCTTAGGAGAGAATTTATCCATTGAAAATATCATTATACATGAGGATTCCAAAACTCCTGGAGATTCAGATTTTATGTGGGAGGAAGAGAAAAAATCTAATTTATTTGATGATTTGTTAAATGATGAAGATGATGATATAATTTATTGTGAACAATATGTACACCCTTTTGAAGTGGGTAACCTCAAATTAATTTAATCCCTTGACCATCCCCCTGATTTGGAATTAATACACTCCCCACTAATTTAAAATTTTTTACCTTATGGAGGGAGAGAAATTACCAGTGATAATTGATAATAATTTTTCTGAAACCTAAGAATTTTTTTAATTGATCTTTTTAGAGAGAATTTCTATGAAATAGGGTGGATATTATGTGATATCCCAAGAATCAACCCAAAAAATATTCTCATATAAAATTCTTCTTGAGGGAGATTCCAAACCTATCAGATAACCCCAAAGGAGGATGAACCCCACCCTGATAGAGGTTGTGAAGAAGGATATTGAGAAGCTCTTGGAAGCTGGGATCATCTATCCCATCTTAGATTCACAATGGGTTATCCCCATCCATTTAGTTCCAAAAAAACTGGCCTAATAATTGTGAGGTATGAGAAGAATGAATTAATCCCTGTGGGGATTCAGAATAGCTGGAGAGTGTGCATATATTTTAGGAAGTTGTATCAGGTCACTCAGAAATATTATCTACACATTACCTTCATTTCCCAGATGTTATATATATTGGTAGGGAGAACTCGTTACTACTTTTTGGATGGATTTTTAGGTTATTTCTAGGTACCTATTTCTCCCTAGGATCAAGAGAAGACTACCTTTACTAGTAACTTCAGAAATTTTTCATAAAAAAGGATTCCATTTGGATTGTGTAATTCTCCAATTACATTTCAGAGGTGCATGGTAAGTTTTTTTCTAATCATATTGAAGTTTTCTTAGAGGTTTTCATGGATGATTTCACAGTTTTTGGAAATTATTTTGACCATTGTTTGAAAAATATGGAAAATGTTTTGAAAACATGCATTGAAAAGAATCTTGTTTTTGAATTTTGAAAAGTGTCATTTCATGATTTAGATAGGAATTGTCCTTGGGCATTTCATTTCAAAAAAGGACATTGAATTTGATAAATCAAAAATTGTAGTGATAACTTCTTTTCCCTAAACAACTTGTGTGAAACATGTTAGATCATTTTTAGGACATGCAAGATTATATAGGAGGTTTATAAAATATTTCAGTAATATTTCTCTCCCTCTATCTAGATTACTTTTGAAATATACTGATTTTGATTTCAATGATGCATGTAGGGAATCCATTGAGGATTTAAAGAGGAGATTTATTACACCACCAGTAATGCACCCACCAAATTGGGAAGAACCATTTGAGATACTTTGTGACGATTCAAACCAAGTAGTTGGAGCAGTCATTTCTCAGCGAATTGAGGGTAGGACACGAGTCATTTCCTATACCTTAAGAAACTTGGATACATATAAATTTAATTACACAACTACAGAAAAGAAGTTTTTAGTAGTTGTTTTTTTCTTTAGAAATATTTAGATCATATCTGTTTGGAACTAAAGTTACTGTGTTTTCTGATCATGCATTTCTTAGGTACTTAATGAAGAATGATAAAGCTAAACCGAGGCTAGTGAGATGGATGTTACTACTGAAGGAGTTAAACATGGAAATCAAAGATAGGAAGGGTTCTGATAACCAAGTGCCTAATCATTTAAGTAGGCTACCCAACACTGCTGAAGTTGAAATTCCAGACAGAGAACCCCTAAATGATCACCTTCTAGAAGATAAATTGTATTGGATTAAAGGATAAGTACCTTGGTATGCTGACATGGTCAATTATCTGGTAACATATCAGGTACCATCTCATTTAAATTATCACCAAATTCATAAACTGAAAGTTGAATCTAGATATTATATTTGGGATAATCCATTTCTTTAAAATATTTTTAATGACCAAATGATAATAAGTTGTTTTCCTAAAATTGAAATTGATTATGTCTTTAAGTTTTGTCACACTTTAGCTTGTGGAGGTCACTTTGGACGACAAAGGAAAAAAGGAAGGTTTTAGAATCTAGACTTTATTGGACCACCATTTTTAAATATGCTCATGAATATTGAAAAAGGTGTGAAAATGTTATTTTTTTGAAAATATTTCAAGGAGAAAAGAGATGCCCCAAAATACACTAATTTTTTTGTAAAATTTTTGATGTTTGGGGGATATATTTTATGGGACCTTTCTCAATGTCATTTGTAAATTCTTATATCTTCCTTGTAGTTTATTATGTTTCCAAATGGGTGGAAGAAAAATCCAAAAGGACTGAAAATTCTAAAGTTGTTTGTGATTTTGTCAGGGATAATATATTTTGTTGGTTTGGAGTTCCCAAATCTATCATCAGTGATCAAGGGAATCACTTTTTTAATTGGATAATGGATGGTTTTATAAAGAATCATGGAGTGAATCATAAAACATCAACTCTCTATCATCCATATACTAATGGGAAAGTAGAAGTATCCAACAGAGAAATCAAAGTAATTTTGGAGAAGAATATTAATCAAAATAGAAAATATTGGATCCAAAGGTTGGAAGATACATTATGGGATTATAGGACAGCCTAAAAAACCTCTATTGGAATGATACCATATTTTTTTATTTATGAGAAAATTTTTCATCTACCAGTGGAATTGGAGCATAAGGCATATTGGGCTATGAGAAAGATGAATTTGGATTTTGAAAGTTCTGGAAAATAGAGAAGATTGTAGTTGTAGGATATGGAAGAAATTAGAAGGGAAACTTTGGAATATTACAATATTTACAAAGAAAGAATAAAATTGGCTCATGAAAAGATGATCCAAATGAAATAATTCCATCCTAGAGACATGGTGTTGTTATTCAACTCAAGACTCAAGTTGATGCCAAGTAAATTTCTTTCTAGGTGGGAAGGTCCATTTATAGTTACTCATGTATATCTTTTTTGTGGTGTGAATATTGTGATGGATGGTGCGTAGGAGACATTAAATGTTAATGGAAACATGCTAAAGAAATTCCATGGGACCATTCCATCATATCCAGTGGAGGAGATCACACTCCTCCAAACTGTTTATCAATAAAATCCCCTAGGTTTTACCTCTCCATTACACTTTATTTCTTGATATGATTCATTTTTAAATATTATTACATTTTAAATCCATTTTAAATAATTGTGGACATGACATCATTTAAGTGTGGGAGAGGGAACCTTTGTTGTTTCAGATTTTTATTTGTTTGTTTTTCTATTTTCACAAAAAAAAATATTGTGTGTTTCTTTTTCATTTTTTTTTATTTTTGAAAATTTTGAGTAGAAATGATTATATTTTAAATTTTTGAAATATATTTCCATGATTGAAACAATTCATTCAATGAAACTGAGCTTAAATGAATCATTAAAATGAATTTGTTTCAAGTTCAAATCTTTATAATTTCATGAAAATTACTCTGATTTTCAAATCTCATACCACATATTACTATCTATAAATTTGAAATTAATTTACTATAAGGCTTATGAACCATTGTTTTCATATTATTTACATTCACCTCACTTCTTGAGAGAACCAAATCATTCTTGATTTAACTAGAATTTTATTTATTCCTATCAAAACTTGAGGGTTCAAGGTATTAGTGTTTTAAATGATTGAGGATTTTTTTTGGTTTTAATGCCCCATTTTAAAAATAATCCTTTTTATTATATCATAAATTTTAAATTTAATCCTTATAACCATTAAAATCCATGAACAACCTCTTAGGTTATCCACATTACAGGCCAATTTTCCCTATCCAACCTTCTCTTGAAGTGAAAATTTCATGATCTAGATGAAATTAAGTGTGGGTAAATCTATCTTGTATAGTTCTACCACATTTGTAGATACTTTGGGTGAAAATAAAATGTTGAATATATTTTCTTATTACTGAAAAAATAATTATGTTGAAAGATATGCCTTTTCTAGAGCTTCTAATAGAGAAAGAAAGTTGTGCCTTCTCTAGATATTTCAAGAAAAATTATATTTAAGAATATTGAAATGTTTTATATTAAAATGATAAACTTTGTAAAAATTTATTGATTTTTTAAGATGAAAGATCTAATTTTATACTAAGGGGAGTGAGGAGGAGACTATACTTGAGTGAAAATTAGAATAATTCAATTTTGATTGAAAAAAGGCCAAACCCTCCTCATTCAGCCTCAGAATTTATAACTTCTAAATCCTACCAACCAAAATCCATATAAAAACCCTGAAAATTACTCATGATAAACACATTTCCTTGACTCACATAGGGTGTATATTAAGGTATTTATCAATCATATGGTGGCCCTTTCATGAATATTAGATTAGAAACACATTATTGAAAAAAATGACATTTATGTGATGAGAGGAAATGCATGCTAGGTAAGTGTATTGTGTGCATGGAAGGAAAAATGAAGAGAAAATATAATGAATGGTCTGGTTTTAGAACTTTTAATAATGGTTTTTGATTTGGAATAATATATTTTGTTTCTTGTTTTCAAATTGGTGGATCTTATGGATATGTGTTTTAAATTTGCCTTAGTTTGATTTTGATGTTTAATTGTCTAGGAGTCCAAGTGATAAGTGTAGGGGAATTGATAGAGTTAATATTTTTATTGTTTTTAATATGTTTTTAAATTATTTAATACTTCCCAATTAGTCAATTTGATTATATTTTCATCATTTTAGTGTTTTTGGTGAATTTTGAGCTTAATTGTGAAAATTGCTTAATTCTATAAATTTAACAGTTTTCGTTTACCTCTGTATTTCATGCATAAATTTTACAATTCATATCCAAATTAAGTCATTAATTTGTTAGGAATTACCTTCTAGTGGTCTTCATTGTCTTCTTCTAGACCCAGACCCAATTCTACACACAATGGCCCAAAAAAATCAATCACGTGGAGAAATCTTTCTGGATGGAAGAATGGAACCCACCTTATTAAATCATAAATATCTCATTATACCGACATTCAAATGATGTGATTATAGATGGTTTCTATATAGGAATAAAAATTTACGGTTCACATTAAATTTAATAAATTAAGGAGCTCAATAAGACATCTTTTGAGTGAGTCCAAATGGAGTGAATGAAATAGTGTTTGGCGGACAGAAAAAGTCATGTTTATTGATTCAGCCATATATTTCTCTAAAATATAAAAATAATTTGATATTTTTAGGTTCTATAGAAAAATGAATTCCAAATATCTTATAATAAGATACCACTATGAGTTTAGGTAGTATGTTGGGAAGAATAGAAGCAAACTTATGGAAGACAGATTATAGAGGAGAAAAATTTATGTTCTTTGTTCTCTCTCTTTTATTCTTCTTATTTTTGTAATGAATTATTCTTCCCACTTATTAAAAATTACCCTTAACATGGTGGGGTAAAATTATATATGATTTTGGAAGGATAGGTTTTTTATTTTGTAATTCATGAGTTCTTTCACTTAATCTTTTAAGATCCTTTTCTATCTTCTGCAAAATCAGTTTCAATTTCTTATAATAGTTTTTATTATCATGTATGATTGTATTTGATTTTATATTGTGTTATTTTTATTGATTTGGTCAATGATCAATTTATATCTCCACTAGGATCTGGTGTATATACAATGGAATAGATCAGTTCTTAGTGGTGAAGTAATTAGTGATCGTCGGTACGTGTGTGAGGAGTAGTGAACATTCTTGATTTTTTGGGATAAAAAAGACCCAATTAGGAATTTACTAAGTCAATTGAGGGTATATCTACAACTCTATCACACAATGGAAATAGAGTAGAACAATTTTAAATTTTAGTAAGGTTTATTCTCACCATTATTATTTGACCAAGGTAGTGAGAAGAAACGATTGTGGATTCTCACTTTTATCAACTTAGCAGAAGAGAATTGGATGATTTGAACTATGATAGAATTACAATTGGAAAACTAACCCTGAACTATTAACCATATCATATAATAGTTTTAAATTATTTTTTTATAAATTTTATCTTAATTTTTTTCCTTTGTTTAGTTTCTTTCTTATCTTCTCAAAATCAAATAATTTCAAATAAAATAACCTTTCTTATTTCTCTAATTTTAAGGTGACAATTTGATTATTGTGTTCTCCTCTATTGAGAAAACATAGGTTAATCAATATAATACATTTTAACTTAGTAAATAATTTTTTTCCACACCCCATGATAGGAAAATTTCAAAACTTGACACCATTTCCACGGAGGCAGTGCCAATATTGTTTTTCTTATATTTCATGATTAGAAGTATAAACCCCGAACCTTCCCCCATAGAACCTAAAATTTAAATATCATTGTTGAATAGAGCTAGAAAACTTAATTTTAAATATTTATTTTAGGAAATTTATCTTCTAGACTCAAGTGAAACTTCAAGTGTTCACTCTGAGACTTTCATCATGCCTAGAAATCAAAACCAAACTCTTAGAGAACTCTATACACCACAATTCCTTAATCAAAACAATCAACTTGCCATGCCAGTGTTAAAAAATTATTTTGAGATAAAACCTAACACAATTACATTACTTCCAAAATTTCATGTATTGGTAGGTAAAGAACCAAACAAACATATTAAAGAGTTCACACATGTCTGCTATACTTTCAGACCCCGTGGAGTAGCTAAGGAGTGGGTAAAGTGGAAGGAATTCCTGTTTTCATTGGAAGGAGCTGCCAAAGAATGGTTGTATGGCTTAAAACTAGGATATTTGAATTAATTTAATGACTTGGTAATATTATTCATGAAAATATTCTTCCCCACATCAAGAAGAACTACCATAAGAAATAAAATATATTCCATCAAAAAATCATTTGGAGAAACTCTTTACGAGTATTGGGAGAGATTTAAGAAGCCATATTACAGCTGCCCGCATCAAGAAATTGAGGAGAATAACTTTATTGTCTTATTTTATCAAGTATTAGTATACAATTATAGAAAACTTCTGGATGCATCATCTAGAGGTTCATTGATTAACAAGTCACCAGAAGAAGCCAAGGGCTTGAGTGAGAAAATTTCTTAGAACTCGCAACAATTTAGTACAAGTGGTACTGGAACAAGAGGTATTTATGAGGTTAGAGATTATTATCCTTCACCATTATTATAAACTAGGATTGAAGAGATAACTAGTTTGGTGAGACAGATGGCCTTGAAACAAGTGGGTGAACAATGAGCATTGGCTAAGGTATGTGGTTTATTCTCATCACCTGATCATTTCACCGACCAATGTACTGAAATATAGGGAATGGAGAGTTGCACAAAAACCTTTCATCTAAGGAAATTTAAAAAAAATCAAGGATGTAGAGAGCCTAACCAAGTCCAATATGGATTTGGAAATCAGTATAATCAAGCTAGACCCCTGTACCAAAATTAATTTAAGAACCCACCACCATTTGAGCAAATGCAATCTTATAACCAGCCTTTTTACCAATAACCACCCACTTTCTAGAGACCCTATGATAATCCATCCACCAATGGACACCCTCTAATTCAAAACCAAAAAGAAAAATATGGAATTTTGGGGCTGAAAGACACCATAAAAGATTTTTCCAACAAGTTCGAAAGTTTCATGGACTTAATAACAAAAAACCCAGTAAAACTCCCATCTCAATCAATCCAAAACCCAAAATATAATTTTAGCATAATAATAACAAGAAGTGTAAAATAAATCCCACTACTAACCATCATTGATCCCAAAACAAGACCACTTGGGATAAGGGAAAATGAAGTTGTAAATTCTGAAAATTATGTGAAAATGCACCAGGAAGAAGAGAAGAAAGAGGAGGAGGAGAAGGACAGGCAAAGGAAGAAGAGACAAGAAACACCATTGAAAAGGAAAAAAAGGGAGATTAAAGACTTATAACCACCATTTACATCAATGATTATTGAATCAAAGAGGTTATAGGAAGAATCACTTCAAAAAGAAATTCTAGACACCTTCCATAAAGTGGAAATCAATATCCCCCTACTTGAAGTCCTCAAAAAATTCCAAATAATGATAAAAGTTTGAAGTATATTTTCACTAAATAAGAGGATAATTAAATGTAATGATAAGATCAACTTAGGAAAGAGTTTCTAATCCCTTATCACACCACAGTTTCCAACCAAATGTCAAGATCTAGGGATATTTTCCATTCCATACACCATTGGTTCTTTAAATTTCTATAATGCTTTGTGTGATATAGGTGCATCAATTAATGTATTTACTCACTCATTATACACTTTATTGTATATGGGATACTTGAAGCCCACCATAATGGTGGTCTATCTTTCCAAAAAATCCATAGTTTTTCCAATAGGAGTTCTGGAGGATGTCCTTGTGAAAGTCAATGATCTCTTATTCCTAGCTAATTTTTATGTGATGAATATGGAAGATGATAGAAGACCATCACATTAACCCATCATTTTGGTGAGACCTTTCTTAAAAATATCCAAAATAATCATCAGTGTCCATGAAGGGACCCTCACCATGGAGTTTGGAGATAACATTGTCCACTTCAATATTTTTGAATCCATGAGGAACCCATATGATGATCACTACCTCTTTTAACTCTCCAATGAAGTTGGTGCTAAACCCATTGAATAATTAGGCATGTTCTGTGAATTCTTATCCTTGGGAGAGAATTTATCCATTGAAAATATCATTGACCATGAGGATTCCCAAACTTCTGGAGATTCTGATTTCATGTGGGAGAAAGATCTAAAATCTAATTTCTTTGATGATTTGTTAAATGATGAAGATGATGATATGATTTCTTATGTACAGGATTTCCACCCTTTGGAAGTGGGGAAACTCAACTTAATTTCATCCCTTGACCATCCCCCTGATTTGGAATTAAAACCACTTCCCACAGATTTAAAATATGTTTACCTTATAGAGGGAGAGAAATTACCAGTGATAATTGCTAATAATTTGTCTGAAACCTTAGAAAAATATTTTATTGAGCATTTGAGAGTGGATGTCCATAAAATAGGGTGGTTCTAAGGTGATATCATAGGAATAAACCCAAAAATATGCTCACATAGAAATATTATTTAGGGAGATTCCAATCCTATTAGATAGCCCCAAAGGAGGATAAACCCCACCCCGATGAAGGTTGTGAATAAGGAGATTGAGAAGCTCTTGGAAGCTGAGATCATCTATCCATTATCATATTCACAATGGGTTATCTCCATCCATGTAGTTCCAAAAATCATTGGCCTAACCACTATGATGAATGATAAGAATGAATTAATCCCTGTAAGGATTCAAAATAGCTGGAGAGTGTGCATAGATTTTAGGAATTTGAATCAAGTCACTCAGAAAGATCATTTCCCAATTCCATTCATTGACCATATGTTAGATATATTAGAAGGTAGAACTCATTATTTCTTTTTGGATGGATTTTTAGGTTATTTCCAGGTACCTATTGCTCTCAAGGATCAAGAAAGAAATACCTTTAGTTGTCTATTTGGAAAATTTTCATACAAAAGGATTCCATTTAGATTGTTTAATTCTCTAGGTACATTTCAGAGTTGAATAATAATTATTTTTTCTGATCATATTGAAGATTTATTGGAAGTTTTCTTATATTATTTCACATTTTTTTGAAATTATTTTGACCATTGTTTGAAAAATCTAGAAAAAGTTTTGAAAACTTGTATTGAAAAGAATCCTATTTTGAATTTTGAAAAGTGTCATTTCATGGCTGAGAGAGGAATTTTCCTTGGTAATGTCATTTCCAAGAAGGGAATTGATGTTTATAAATCAAAAATTGAAGTGATAAATTATTTACCTTACCCAAATTTTGTGAAATATGTTAGATCATTTTTAGGACATACATGATTCTATAAAATTTTTATTAAATATTTCAGAAAGATTTCTCTCCATCTCTCTAAATTAATTTTTAAAGATACTGATTTTGATTTCAATGGTTCATGTAGGTAAGCCTTTGATGAGTTAAATAGGAGATTTATTACACCACCATTAATGCATCCACCAAATTGGGAAGAACCATTTGAGATTATTTGTGATGCTTCAAACCAAGAAGCTGGAGAAGTCCTTTCTCAGCAAATTGAGGGCAGTCCAAAAGTTATTGATTATTCCTCAAGAACCTTGTATGAGACTCAATTCAATTACACAACCACAAAA
The DNA here is from genome assembly GCA_963277665.1 of Viscum album. Classification (NCBI taxonomy): domain Eukaryota; kingdom Viridiplantae; phylum Streptophyta; class Magnoliopsida; order Santalales; family Viscaceae; genus Viscum; species Viscum album. The sequence goes on along the minus strand of OY728148.1, from coordinate 653,538,693 downwards.
AATGAGTTTTTTGTAGTTGTTTTTCTTTAGAAATATTTATATCATATTTTCTTAGAACTAAAGTCACTATGTTTTCTAATCATGAAGCTCTTAGGTACTTAATGAAGAAGGCTGAAGCTAAACTAATGCTAGTGAGATGGATGTTACTAATGTAGGAGTTCAATTTAGAAATCAAATATTATAAGGGATCTAAGAACTAAGTGGCTGATCACTTAAGTAGACTACCCAACACCACTGAATTTGAAATTATAGACAGATAACCATTGAATGGTCACCTTCCAGGAGATAAATTGTACTCGATTAAAGGAGAAGTACATTGATATGATGACATGGTCAATTATCTAGTAACATCTCAGGTCCCATCTCATTTAAATTCTCACCAAATTAAAAAATTGACAACCGAATCTGGATATTATATCTGGGATGATCCATTTATTTGGAAGATTAGCAATAACCGAGTGATAAGAAGATGTTTTACTAAAATTGAAATTGATTATATCTTTACTTTTTGTGACACTTTAGATTGTGGAGGCCACTTTTGACCTCATATAACAAGGAAAGTTTTATAATCTGACCTTTATTGTCCCAACCTTTTTAAAGATGCTCATGAATATTGAAAAAGGTGTGAAAAAATGTCAGTTTTCTGAAAATATTTCAAGGAGACAATAAATGACTCAAAATACATTGATTTTTTTTGAAAATTTTAAAGTTTGGGAGATATATTTTATGGGACCTTTCTCAATATAATTTGAAAATTCTTATATCTTTCTTGCAGTTGATTATGTTTCCAAATGGGTGGAAGAAAAATACACTTGGACAGACGATTCAAAATTTGTTTGTGATTCTATCAGGGCTAACATATTTTGTCAGTTTGGAGTTCTGAGAGCCATTATTAGTGATAAAGAGACTAAATTTTATAATTGGAGAATGGATACTTTGCTTAAGAAGTATGAGATTCATTATAAAACATCAACTCTCTATCATCCACAGACTAATGGGCAAGTGGAAGTGTCCAATAGGGAAATCAAAGGAATTTTGGAAATGACTATTAATCCAAATAGGAAAAATTGGAGCCAAAGGTTGGAAGATACATTATGGTCTTATAGGATATCCTACAAAACATCAATTATAATGATCCCATATAGGTTGATTTATGGTAAAAGTTTTCATCTACAAATGGAATTGGAGAATAAGGAATATTGGGTTGTGAGAAAGATGGATTTGGATCTTGAAAGTGCTGTAAAAGATAGAAGATTGTAGTTGTAGGGGATGGAAGAAATTAGAAGGGAAGATTTTGAAAATTCCAGGGTTTACAAAGAAATAACAAGAGTAGATCATGACAAGATGATCCAACTGAAAGAATTCCATCCTAGAGACATGTTGTTTTTATTCAACTCAAGAATCTAGTTGATACTAGGTAAACTTCATTCTAGGTGGGAAGGTCCATTTATAGTTACTCATGTCTATCCTTTTGGTGCTATGTAGATTGTGAAGGATGGAGCACATGATCCATCCACTGTTAATGTACATAGGCTAAAGAAATTCCATGGGACCATTCCATGAGATCCAATGGAAGAGATCACACTCCTCCAACCTGTTTATCAATAAAATCCACAAGTTTGTACCTCTCCTTTACACTTTCTTGATTTCTATGATTCATTTTTAAAATATTATTACATGTTAAATCCATTTAAATGCATTTCAAATGCTGTATAATTTAAGTGTGGGTGATGGAACCTTTTTAGTTTAGGTTTTTTTATTTTTTTATTGTTTTACTATTTTCACAAAAACAAAATTGAGTGTTTAACAAATTTTCTGTGTTTATTTTTAAATTTTTGTCTATTTTTGAAACTTTTCAGAAGAAATGATTATAATTTACATTTTTAAAATCCATGTCCACGAGTTAAACAATTTATTCCATGAAACCAAGCTTAAATGAATGCTGAAAATTACTTTATTTCAAGTTCAAATCTTTAGAAATTTCATGAAAAGTACTCTGTTTTTTAAATCCCATGCCACATATCACTGTCTATATTTTTGAAGTCACTTTACTGTGAGTATTCTAAACCATTTTTTCATATTCTTTACATTCACCTCACTTCTTAATAGAACCAAATCATTATTTATTTAAACATAATTTTATTTATTCCTATAAAAACTTGGGGGTTTGGGGTATTAGTGTTTTAAATAATTAAGGAATTTATTTGGTTTTAAATCCCCTTTTCAAAAGAATCCTTTTCATTCTAGCCTAACTTGTACATTTAATCCTTGTATCCCTTAAAATCCATGAAAAACCTATTAGGTTAGCCACATTACAAGCCAATTTTTCATATCCAACCTCCTCTTGAAGTAAAAATTGAATGATCTAGTTGAACTTAAGTGTGGGGGAAGCTGTCTTGTATTATGCTACCGCATTTGGAGATACTTTGGGTGAAAATAAAATGTTTAAGATATTTTATTGTTTCTGAAAAAAATCTTTCTATTGAAAGATATTCTTTTTCTATAGCTTTCATGATAAGAGAATCTATGCCTTTCTGGAGCTTCTAATGGAGAAATAAAGTTTTGCATTTTTAGGAGTTTTTAAGAAAAATAATATGTGAGAAGATTGAAATGTTTTATATTGAAATGATGAACTATGTGAACATTCCTTGAGTTTTCATGATTAAGGATCTGATTTTCTACTAAGTGGAGTGAGGAGGAGACTGCACTTTAGTGAAAATTAGAATAATTCAATTTTTCTTCAAAAATCACCAAGACCTCCTCTTTTAGCCGTAGAAATTTTAACGTCTAAATTCTATCAACAGAAAGCCACAGAAAAAACTTAAAAATTCTTCATAATAAAAAAATTTCCTTGACTCAAATCGGGTGGAGATGAAGTGATTTATCAAGCCTATGATGACCCTGTAGGATTATTGAGTGAGAAAGACATTGTTGAAAAAAAACTAACTTTTATGTGATGAGAGGAAATGAATGTTAGGTAAGTGTCTTGTGTGCATGGAAGGAGAAATGAAGAGGAAATATAATGAATTCCCTAGTTTTAGAACTTGGAATAATTGTTTTTGATGAGGAATTATATATTTTGTTTCTTGTTTTCAAATTGATGGATCTTATGGATATGTGTTTTAAATTTTCCTTATTTTTATTTTGATGTTTACTTGTCTAAGAGTCCAAGTGATAAGTGTAGAAGAATTTATAGAGTTAATATTTTAATTATTTTTAATATTTGTATAAATGATTTAATCCCTCCCAATTATTCTATTTGAGTATATTTTCATTATTTTAGTGTTTTTGGTAAATTTTGGTCTTAATTGTGAAAATTTCTCAATTCTGTAAATTTACCAGTTTTCTTTCAACTCTATATTTCAAACATAACTTTTAAAATTCAGATACAAATTAATTAATTCCTTTTTAGGCTTTAATTTCTCATGGGATTCATCTTTTTCATCTGGACCCAGACTCAATTCTATACACAATGGGCCAAAAAAATCAATCAAGTGGAGAAATATTTCTGAACGGCAGAATGGACCCCACATTATTAAATCAGGCATACCTCATTATACCAACATTAAAATGATGTGATTATATATGGTTTTAATAAAGTTCTATAAATAGACGGTTCACATTAAATTTCAAATTAAGGAGCTCAATAAGGCATATTTTGAGTGAGTCGAAGTGGAGTGGGTGAAACAGTGTTTGGAAATGAGAAAAAGTCATGTTCATTGATTCAACCATATCATTATTTAAAACTGTCCAAAGACTTTGATATTTTGAGGGTCAATATAAAATTTCATTCCAAACAACTTATAGGAATATACCTCTATGAATTTTGGTCGGATGGTGGGAAGAACAGAAGTAAACTTATGGAGGACAGATTCTGGAGTTGAAAAATTTATGTTCTTTATTTTACCTCTTTTATTATTATTAGTTTTGTAATGAATTATTCTTCACCCTTATTAACAATTACCCTTAACATGGTGGGGTAAAATTCTCTGTGATTGGGGAAGGAGAGGTTTTCCATTTTTTAATTCATGATTTCTTTCACTTAATGTTTCAAGATCCTTTTCTCTCTTCTGTGAAATTAGTTTCAATTTATTATAATTATTTTTATTATCATGTATGATTGTATTTTATTTTAGATTCTACTATTTTTATTACTTTTTTCAATGACCAATTTCTACCTCCACTAGGATCTAGTCTATATATGATGGAATAGACCAGTTCTTAGTGGTGATGTACTCAGTGATCGTCGATACGTGTGTGAGGAGTAGTGAACATTCTTGATTGTTTGGGATAAACAAGAACTGATTGGGAATTGACTAAGTCAATTGAGGGTATTTTAAACAACTGTATCACACAATGGAATAAGAGTATACCAATCTGATATTTTAGTAAGGTTTATTCTTTGCATTATTATTTGACCAAGTGAGTGAGAAGAAACTATTGTGGATTCTCACTTTTATAGATATAGCAGAAGAGAATTGGATGATTTGAACTATGATAAAATTATAATTGGAAAACCAACCTTGACTTAATCACCATCTCATATAATAGTTTTAAATTACTTGTTTTATAAATTTGATCTTAATTTTTTTCCTTTGTTTAGTTTATTTTTTGTGTATTTAAAATCAAACAATATCAAGGAAAAAAACCTCACTTATTTCTCTAATTTTTAGGTGACAAATTGATTGTTGTGCACTTCTATCTAGATACAATCTTGGTTAATCACTGTACTACATTTTAACTTAGTAAATAGTTATTCTTTCCACACCCCATTACAAGCATGTGTCAATTATCATGTGTTCCACATTGAATGTATATTAATATTAGACATAAAATAACACATGAAAAGGAAAGAGTTTCATTTCACAAAGAATAAATTTATGAATAAACTTTGGGGTTCCCAAATGAAATAGGGAATAACATAATTGGTATAATAATAATAATCTTTAGTAAAGAAGAAATAATATCATGAGAAGTAAAAGATTCATTTTAAAAAATAAGAGTTCTTTTGAAAAAATCATTTAATTTTTCATAAAACTAGATTGGAAACATGTATATCCCAAAAAAAAGGGAAGGAAAAAATAAATGATATTTAAGGAAAATTAAAGGAACATCCATACTGAAAATGGAGTTAAAGAGGGAAAACCCAAAGAAAGTGAGTTGTGTTTGAGAATCCCCTTACCTTATGCATGAATGATTTATTCACTTTAATATCCTACATAATAAAATTATATTCATTAATTAAAAAATAAAGATCATTTTATACATTAAGTTGATTCATCATAGTTTTATTAAGTTCATTTATGGGATTTTCGATGAGTTATATAGTTTAATTTGATCATTAAGAAGTGTTCATTTTCTTGGGTTTTATGATAGGGTTGCTTGTATATGAGTATGAAAGTTCATATAAAATTAGAATAGTTATCCAGAATCAAAATTATATTTAATTAATTAAATTTCAAAATATTAAATGATCTTATATATAATTTGGTTATATTTTATGAGGAAGAATCATTAGATAAATAGTTAATGAAAACAATTTAATTTATTTGGTGGATTTTACAACCATCACGAACACATATTGTTTTATTTAATATCATGTTTATATATTGATTCCAAAACATAATATAACTTATAATATGTATAATAAAATATTATTTAACCATAATAATGGTTTTATGACCATATTTTAAGGTGGTAGTGAAAAATGAAAACGCATCGTCCATGGTGGCGGTAAATCGAAAAACCATGAACGATATTTTCATTTTTAGAATAAAAGGAAAAAGGAAGAGATTAGAAGATAAACTATTCCATTAATATAATAAAATTACATTATATAAAATATAATGGAGTTATAATTCCACTTGGATAAGTAGATGTGAAGAGAGGATAAGAAAATAAATGAAATTGAAAATAAATTAAAAGAAAAAGAAAGAGGATTTTACCTCTTGATTTTATCCTCCTTGAGAACCTCCTTTGGGAAAAGGATTTGGTCTCTTGATGAGACAAAGGTATTTAAGATATGGGGGATGTTATTGGGAAGAAAATTGGATAATTTTTTTGACAAGCTTCAAGGCTCGTAAGGTGTGAGGAGAATAAGTTGTGAGGGGTGATATTTATAGGGTAAGAGAGGGATGTTTTCTCAATATTATATTCATCAGTTTATTATTTTGGATCAAGACTATGAATAGTTTGAAAATTATCTCTAAATATATTAAAATAATGAAGGTGAGTTCGATATTTGGGTCTTAAATTATCCTTACATCAACAATGACTAAAAAATTCATGTATTTAGCTTTTATATTAAATTATCATATTTTACTATTCACCAAACAATTAAAGTATTTTAGAAAAATCACAAAAATATAACCTAACCATTTTTCAATGTGTATAATTAAAAAATAAACTCCATTTTATGAAAATAATTTTCTAAATATGATAAATTTAATTTTTAATTAAAATCATTATTTACCTGGAAAATACTAATTTTAAAATTATAACCGATTTTATAATACTTTCAAAAATTAATTATGATCTCATAAAATTATATTATAATAATAAGATAAAAAAAATTTAATTTATGAATCTATTTTATGAAATTAAATTTTCTTTTAAATAATTATATTAATAATAAAGTTATAAATAAACATTTATTTTTTATAAAAATACTAACACTTAATTAATAATTTTTAAAATATTTATTTACTTATAATATGATATAATTATATAATATTATCATTTATAAGATGAGTAAATTTTATTTACACTTTCAAAGATGAGGTTACTATTCTATTGGCTGAATTACTATTCCTAATATCCATGATACTATTTCAAGGGTAAAGTTACTATTCCATTAGGATAGATTCCTTAATTTCTTGAAATACCTCTTATTTAATTAATTATTCATTTATAAAGTTTGTATTGTGTTCTAAAAGTGGTTTTATGTGGTTTATACTATATGACATAATTATAAGAAGATAATTTCCATTGATAAAATTTTGGGTCGTTACATTCTTCCCCCTTATGAAATTTTTTCCCTCGAAATTTCATTTTACATACTATAGTGAAAAAAAGTGAGAGAACTTATCCTTCATCACTTCCTACAGTTCTAGTGTTGCCTCTTTATACTTATAGTTTCTACATAGTACTTTTACCAGATGATTAGTCTTATTGCGTAGAACTTTATCTCTACTATCCAAGATATTCACCAACTGCTCCTCACAGGAGAGGTCATTTTCCAAAATATAGCACCTCTAGATTCAGTACATGTGAGGGATTTGGTATGTACTTCATCAATATGGATACATGGAATCCATCATGTACTTGATACATAGTAGGTGGAAGTGCTAGTCGATAGGCCATGATTTTGACATGATCAAGAATCTCGAAGGGGCCGATGTACTTGGGACTTAGCTTTCCCTTATTCCCAAATATTATAATCCTCTTCCATGGAGATATTTGAAGGAATACCATGTCTCCAAACTCAAAATCTAAGTCACATCGACAATTGTTTTCATATATTTTTTGTGTACTTTGGGATGCCTTGATGTGCCGCTAAATAGTTTTCACCTTTCCACCATTTCTTCAACCATTTCAGGTCCTAACAGATTATGTTAACCGACTTCATCCTAGCACATCATTTTTATGCATATTTTATGATAAATGGATTCATATAGAGCCATTTGTATAACACCTCGACCCCAGAAGCCCAGAGCTAGTACAATACTTTATTACATTGGCATGATTATAAGGAATCAAATCCCAAAGGACCGATCAGTTTAGTAGTCTTGAAGAAATAGATACATAAATAGTTCCATTATTACATTGGTAAAACATAAAACATAACAAAGGAAAATAATTTCATCCTTTAACTCATTCAAAAAATTTCATCTTCATAACCTAGGGAAAAAATAATAAATAAAAGTGTAAGATCAAATACTCAGTAAGGGTAAGTAAGGTGAAGTAATAATGAATTGATGAGATTAAATCAACATGGAATATTAAATAATTGATAAAACATTCCATTTAAGTAAACAAGATAAGGCATACTCAATATGTAAAAGTAAATAACTGATAAATTCCATTTAAATAATCACATTAGCTAGGAAACATAACCTTGGATATTCTAAATAATCAAATAATCACATGGAATAATAATAATGATGGAATTAATAATTATGGACATCTACACTATCAAGATCTATCCTCAATATAGTTACTGTCAAGATCTATTCTCATGATAGTTTAATTTTATGGGTATAAACCCATCTGATTTGTGTTAAGATCTATCTTCCTAATAATTTAAAACTACTTGGAAACAACCATGAAGGGTTTATTTTCAACTGATTTAATCTCAAGAGACTATCGATACATCGAAATTATTTCATTAACCAGTCCCCAACCCATAGGTATTGCATTAAAAGGTCCCCAAACCATGTCATACTAGTCCAAATAATTCCTCATATATCAACCAATAAATTTAAAAAGATATCTTTAAATCAAAGTGTCCCATACCACTTTGAAATATTTAAATCATAAGCTTTATAAAAGTAAATAATTATCAAATTAAACATTTAATACCATGAATATAAATAGATTCATGATATGATATATTAATAGGGTAGTACACCACATAAAATAAATAAGTGGTGAATACGACATATCTCACATAAATAAAAGTGGGATGAAAATCCATTACCACATTGTAGTTATTTATTTAAAAGGACACACATTTATAAAAAAATATATTATTTGAAAATATCCTTGTAAAATTATAAATTAATATTAAAAAAATTATAGAGACATGATGGCGGTAAATTCCATTCATTCCATATATGTTAAAAAACATTCAGTTTACTTTTGTAAGAAAAAGTCATAAAGTACATTGTTTTGGGAAATGACTGGAAGATTCCTTTTAAATATTTTTTTAAAAAGTATAAAAGGGGTAAATATGAATATAAAAAATCATTAAAGAATAGTAAAAACCTTTTTAAAAACCTTTTTAGAAAACACTAACATGGAAGAGAAATATTCCCCAGTGGAAACTTAAAAAAAAATCCTAAATAATGATGAAATTATGAAATAACCCCTCACCAATTGATAATATGTATAATCATATTTCCCATGAAAGAAAATTATATAGATATTAAAATACCATAATATTCATAATAATACTAAAAAATTCATTCATGGGTAGTATATAGACCACATAAACAAAATAACTAGTGAAAGTGGTGTATGCCTCATGGAAAAGAAAGTGAGACAAGAATCCCTTACATTGCATTTAATTTTGAGAGATCTTCCTTTAACCTCATGTATAATGATTTTAAGAGTGTTAATAACTTATTATATAACCATATTAAGATTTATGATATCATATATTATCATCTTATAATAATTTATCACTGTTTATTAATAATCTTTCGTTATTTTCACTATTTCGGGTGTTAATTTCCTAGTTTCTTAAGTATGTTTTGACTTGTTATTTGTTATTCCAATTAATTAGATCAAAATTTAATCATATAAAAATTTAAACCATGATATAAATATCATATATATATATATTATTATATTATATATACATATATATATATTTATAATAACCCATAAAATTTGGAGATAGTAAACGAAATGCACTGTTCATGGAGATGGTAGGCCGTACGTACGCATGAACGCTACTTTCATTTCTTTTACACATTAAAAGAATTAAATTTAAATGATATATAAGTATATTATAATTAAAATATCATATTTATTTCATATATGTCACATATTATTATTAAATCTACCCTTTATACATTCCATGTATAGCGTGAACAAATCACGTCACTTTGAGGAGGTGGTAGTCCACACTTCCACAAACGATGTTATCATATTTATAAAAAATATAAAGCATAATATTACATGTTATAAAATAATTAAATAATTATAAAGAAATAATAAATATCATATATGACATATATAAAAAGAGTTTCCATCAAAATTCCCAACAATAAAAGGTAGTAAAGGAAAAACGAACAATCATCGTTTCATGAGGCGATAATTATCTGTACACATAAATAGTATGTTCATTACACATTATATGGAAGTGTGTGTAAGTGTATGTCAAACCATTAGCATAAAAACATATCAGTATATTTATGATAATTTTGTTGTTATATATGCATGGAATAAGGATATTTTAGAGGGTGGATAAAGAAAAAAAATAAAGTGATTGTTGAAGAACATTACCTCTTATTTGGGTAACTCCTTTTGGTTTATACCAAAAGTCTTCCTTATGTTTCTTTATTACAAAATATAGGATTAAAATATTAGGGAATATAATTTTGGATCTCATTTGGGAAAGAGTTGGTCAAGCTATAAGGCTAAATTTTGTGTGAGGAAGTGAGGGAGCAGGTTCCCTTTTATAATTGTGGTGAGGGGCACTTTCAGAAATCCTCAAAATATTAGAATATAATAATCTTATTATAGATCCAAATACTTCAAAATGAGATATAAATTAACATGGGAAGAAAATTTAGACCATATATTAACCCATTTGTGATTATTTAACATTTTTGTGATTTTTAAATAATTTAATAACATATTAATTCAATAAAATATCATTTTCGTCAAATTTGATACCATTCTTTTAATTTGAGTTTAAATACATCAATAAAAAGTGTTAATTCGAATATAATGATTTAAAACATCTATATTATATCCTATATATCTATAAAGTTCATTATAAACATTAAATAATCCCAAATAAATCAAAATTAATACTTTTAAAATCAATTATTTTATTTTTCTTTTAATTAATTAAATACTATTTTAGGATCACAGAAGAATTTAAGAAATTATATAATTTATAAAAATAAAAAATAAATTTATATAATGGAAATGATTTCATTTGGATGAAAAATGATTTTTTTTAATATCTTGTTTTTTTCACTATTTGGACAGATAAATGTTATTAAATACAAAGAGAGTGACATTTTGTAACTATCTTTGATTTAAATAATATATAAGTTATTTTCATGGACAAGTGTCCATTAAAAAACTCCAATTTTATCTTAAGGTAATAATTTTCAAACAATACTTATCCAATAATTTTTTTTGACAAGTTTAGGTCATGAATATACCCTTATCTTTTGGTTTTTACCCTTATCTTGACCATTTAAATCATACCGTGACAACATGTGTTTTTACTCTTTAAAGGTTAATATGGTTACTATAAAATTTCAAATAGACTATAAATGAGTAATTATTTATGTTTTAAACTTTATATAAATCATTTGGCCAAATTTTATATTTTTATGATTTTTAAATCATTTAAGAAAATATTATTTATTTTAAAATATCATTAGAGTCAATTTTGACACTAATCATTACAAGAATTTTTTAAAATATCATAAAAACATGACAACTTCAAAAAAAAATTAATACATCCATAATATGTCTAGGTAATATATAAAATTCTTGTATGACATTAATTATATCAATTTTTATTTATTTTAACATTTTTAATATCATTTATTTAATATTTCTATTATTTAAAAAATTACTACATCATCATTATGTCACCATTTAATGTAATTATTTTATTAATAAAATTATAAATAAATTAACTTGATGTATATTAAATTTTTATCTTTTTAAATAATATTCATAGTCGAACACATCCCTTATATAACCCCATATTAAAAACATTTCTCTTATTAAAAGAAAAAGTGTAACAAAATTGACTTTTCATTGAATAAGATATTATAAATATATTAAATTCATCCAAGTGTCTCTAAGTGGTGCTAAAATCGACTAAACTATGATTTTGGTCTAAAAAACTCATCCAATGAAATTAGGAAAAGTTTTAGGGTAATTTTATAATGCTTATAATATTATTTTTACCCTTAATTACCTGATTTATCCTTAATCGCTGTAATTAATTTTAATAAATTTCACTAATCCTTTTATTAAAAAAATTAAGTTGATCTTATTAGAAAAAAAAATTCATACTGGTTACAACCATGTATTTATTTTTTTCAAATTTTATTTCACAGAAGTGAAAAAATTATGTTTAATGCTAATCCTGCAGACGAGAAGACAAAGCGGGTTCTTAATGTAAAAATGGCCAAAATTTTGCTAAATTTTTATATTTAAATTTAATGTGAAATTGTTTCCAATGATCTAAATTGGTTTAAATTATTTAAAATTGGTCTAATTATACTTTAAATCCAAATCAAAACATACTTTAATTATATAAATAAATTAAAAGAAAATGAAATTTTAAACTAAAATGCAGTATTTTCACTGTTCATCAAAAACTGAAACATCTGAGAAAAATATCATAAATTCAAAAAAGTAAATTTTTATATCCCTCTTTAAAATAATAAGTTTTTTTTCATATAAAATATATAAAAGTTTCAAAAATTATATTTAAAATTGGTTCACCATTAAAAAATGGTAAAACCATCTTTAGAAAATATAGTATTTTAATGCATAAAATTGGATTTATTATTATATAATTCCTATAAAATCATTTGGATGAATGTAAGAAAAATTTATTAAATATATAATATATAAATTTTATAATTTTGTTAATACTATTCACTCCCTCTAATCTAACGGTTAGGTTATAATCCCCATAAAAGTAAATAATTTTCAAATGAAACATTGAATACTATTAATATAAACATATTCATGATATGATATATCAATGGGGTGGTACACCAAAAAATAAATAAGTGGTGAATAAGACATATCTCACAAAAATAAAAGTGAGATGAAAATCTCTTACCACTTTGTAGTCATTTATTTAAAAGGCCGCACATTTATAAAAGAAAATATTTTATTTGAAAAGAACCTTGTAAACTTTTAAAGTAAGATTCAAAACATTATTATGAAATTATGGTGGGAGATTACATTCATGTTGTATAAGTTAAAAAACATTCTGTTTACTTTTGTAAGAAAAGTCATAAAGTACCTTGTTTTGGAAAATGACAGGAAGATTCCATGTAAAGTGATTTTTAAAAAGTCAAAAGGGGGTAAAAATGAATATAAAAAATCATTGGAAAATAGTAAAAACATCTTTGAAATAATTTTTAGAAAACATTAACATGAAATATAAATATTCCCTAATGGAGACTTAAAGAAAAACAATCCTTAATAATGATGAGATTGTGAAGTAACCCCTTAAGAATTGATAATATATAGAATTATATGACCCATGAAAGAAACTTATATGGATATTAAAATACCATAATATTCATAATTATACTAAAAAATTCATTTATGGATAGTATATACACTACATAAATGAAATAATCGGTGAAAGTGTTGTATGCCTCATAGAAAGGAAATTGAGACAAGAATCTCTTACCTTGCGTTTCCTTTTGGGTGATCATCCTTTAAAATCATGTATAATGGTTTAAATAGTGTTAATAACTTATTATAGAACCATATTAATATTTATAATATTATATATGATCATATTATAATATTTTATCACATGTTTGTTAATAATATTTCATTATTTTAACTACTTTGGGTGTTAATTGCCTAGTTTCTCGAGTATGTTTTGAGTTGTTATTTGTTGTTCCAATTACTTAGATAATAATTTAATAATCTCAATAATGTAAATAATTATTTAAATATCATATATATTCAGTATATATATATATATATATTTATAATAACCCATAAAATTTGGATATAGTAAATGAAATGCACCGTTCATGCAGACAGTAGGTCGAGCATACACATGAATGCTACTTTCATTTATTTTACATATTGAAAGAATGAAAATTAAATGATATATAAGTATATTATAATTAATTTATCATATTTATTTTATATATGTCACATATTATTATTAAATCCATCATTTATACATTCCATGTATAGCCTGAATGAATCACGTCGCTTTGAGGATGCGGTAGTCCACACTTCCACAAACGATGTTATCGTATTTATAAAAAATGTAAAGCATAAAGGAATGTGTTATAAAATAATTATATAAGTATAAAGAAATAATAAAATATCATATATAACATAAATAAATATAGTTTCTATCATAATTCCGAACCATGAGTGGTGGTAAAAGAAAAATGAACAATCATAATTTTGTAAGGCGGTAGTTCACCGTACACATAAACAATATGTTCGTTACCTATTAGATGGAAGTGTGTGTAAGTTTAGTTCAAAAACTTATAATAAAACATATAAATATGTTTAAGATACTAGTTTCATTATATATTCATGGAATAAGAAGAGTTGAGGGGGTGAATAAAGAAATAAAACTAAAGTGATCATTGAAGAACATTACCTCTTATTTGGGTAACTTCTTTTGGTTTATACCAAACTTTTTCCTTGATTTTATTTCTTCCCAAAGGTAGGATTATTTTACGAGGGGAGGGAAGTTGGGAGCTTATTTTGGTAGGGTTTGGTTGAGCTATAAGGCTCAATGTGGTGTGATGAAGTGATTGAGGAGGTATCATTTTATAATTGAGGTGAGTGGCACTTTCGGAAATCCAAAAAATATTAAAATATAATAAGGATATTCTAGATCCAAAGACTTAAAAACATGATATAAATGAATAGGAGAAGAAATTTTATACTATATATTATCCCCTTTGTGATTATTTAACATTTTTGTGATTTTTAAATAATTTAATAATATATTAATTCAATAAAATATCATTATTTTCAAATTTGATACTATTCTTTTAATTTGACTTTAAATACACCAAGAAAAAGTATTAATTAGAATATAATACTTTAAAACATCTCTATTATATCTTATAGGTCTATAAAATTCATTATAAACATTAACTCATACCAAATAAATCAAAATTAATACTTTTAAAATCAATTATTTTATTTTTCTTTTAATTAAATAAATACTGTTTTTGTATCACAAAAGCATTTAAGGTAATTATAAAATTTATAAAATTTATAAATAAATTTATATAATGAAAACAATTTCATTTTTATAAAATATAAATTTATTTTCATTCATATCTTGATTTTTTTACTATTTGGACACATAAATGATATTAAATACAAAGAGAGTGACATTGTGTAACTATCTTTGATTTAAATAATATATAAGTTATTTTCATGGAAAAGTGTCTATTAAACAACTCTAATTAGATATTAAGGTGATAAGGGTATAATAATATTCATCTAATTTTTTTTTGAAAATTTTAGGTCTTGGTTATACCCTTATCTTGTGGTTTTTACCCTTATCTAGACCCTTTAACTCTTACCGTGACAACATGTGTTTTTACTATTTAAAGGTTAATATAGTTACTATAAAATGTAAAATGGACCATAAATGACTCATGATTAAAATTTTAAAATTTATCCCAATAATTTGGCCAAATTTTATATTTTTATGAATTTTATATCATTTAATAAAATATCTTAAAAACATGATAAATTCAAACCCAAACCTTTAATAAATCTATAATATGTATATGTAATCAATAAAATTTATGGATTATATTAATTATATTAATTTTTATTTATGTTAATATTTTTAATATCATTTATTTGATATTTTTATTATTTAAACAATTACTACATCATCATTGTGTCACCATTTAAGGTAATTATTTTATCACTAAAAATTATAAAAAAATTAACACGATGTATATAAAAATTTTATATTTATAAAAAATATTTTTAGTCGAACATATCCCTTATATAACCCCATATTAAAAATATTTTTCTTGTTAAAAACAAACATGTAACAAAATTGAATTTTCTATGAATAAAATACCATAAATTGATTAAAGTCATCCAAGTGGTCATAAAATCGACCCAATGATTCTTTTGGTAAAAAAAATCATCCAATGAAATTAGGAAAAATGTTAGGATAATTTTATAATGCTTATAATATTATTTTTACCCTTAATTACATGATTTACCCTTAATAGTTCTAATTAATTTTAATCACTTTTACTAATATTTTTGGTTAAAAAATTATGTTGATATTATTAGACCAAAAATTTCATACTGATTAATAACTTATATGTATATTTTTAAATTTTTTTAATAGAAGTAGAAAAATTAAGTTTAATGCTAATCCTACAGACGAGACGACAAAGCGGGTTCTTAAAATAAAAATGTCCAAATGTTTTCTTAGTTTTTGTATCTAACTTTAATGTGAAATTGTTTCCAATGACCTAAATTGATTTAAATGATATAAAATTGGTCTAATTATACTTTAAAACCAAATAAAAACATACTTTAACTATATAAATAAATTAGATGAAAATACATTTTTGAACTAAAATGCAGTATTTATCACTTTTAATCAAAAAATGAAACTTCTCAAAAAAATACCAAATATTCAAACAAAGTAAAATTTTATATCCCTATTTAAAATAAGATTTTTTTTTCAAATAACATGTATAAGAGTGTAATTTTAATAATATTTTCATGACTTATTATATTCCCCCTTTACTTATTTTATATGAAATGTGCATAATTTGTGTAAAATATTAATGTTTTAATATTAAGTATAATATTTGAGCATTTTTAGAAGTAGTCCAATTGAGTCAGTTTAATGTTTTAATTATAACTGTCACTATACTGATCTAAATTGTGTGGTTCTTATTTTTTAGGATTCTCATTTCAATATACAACATTTCATTAGAAGGAACCATGATCCAATTCTGCCATTTGAAGGGTCATATGGTCCTCACAAACAAGACCAAAGAATCTGTGAACAAACTGGACCAGCCTTGAATATTGATTTACTGGGCTCAATACAGAAGTCCAAAAAAACATTAACTCTCCACCATAATTATGGGGACACTACATGTCATCTTGGATAAAAAGTTCATGGCACAACTCCAAGTACAAGGGGCCCAAATGAAGCTTTGAAGTCCAGCCCACCATTCTATCCGAGAATTAAAATCAGTATACTATTCATTACATATCTCATGATGTAAGCATCAAATCGAGCTGATATTTTGCAGTGGGAAAGAGGAGATATATGTGGACGACTTTTTTGAATAAGTCATTCAGATTTGAAGGCATCTTCCTGTTCCAAAATCCATTCACATTTTGGAAATCGAAAAAGCATGGATAGAAATGGACAGTTTACCTTTGTTTAATAAAACCGACATAACTTTGGCTACACTTGTCCAAATGCCTCCATATTTTTACAGTAGTCGTAAAACTTTATTATATACAACTTTTAAGAAGGATATATTTGGAGATTCGGATGTATGAATAGCCAAATTGGCGATGCAAGTGGAGGGACAAATTAGGAATGCAAACAGTCCACTCCTTGGGCTATAAATACTCTCCCCTTATCTCCTTGAGAGGGGTTGGCATTTAAGAAGAGAGGAGATCATATTGGCACGACCAAAGCTTTGCCAAAGGATTTGGAGGACCTTAAATACTCAAGTTTTCACTTGAGATACCTTTCCTCCTCTCTTTGTTTTCACTTACTTTTGTGTTTTTCATTTTTGTAATTTTGTAAGTCCTTTCTTTTGTAATTCTGTTTTAATGCAAGTTTCTTCTTCAATATCTCTTATTATCCTCCACCTTCTGTATTTTAATATTAATGTTATTAAAATAGTTTAAATTCAATTGAATCCCCTTCCCTTCTTTTGCTTCCTCATTCAATCGAAAATCTGTTTTTAATTATCATCATTGTTCGTGTGTGTGTGTTCAACGTACCACTCTTTTCTAATTCCTTTCTTTTTCTTCTATTATTAATATATCATCATAAGTATTATAACCATAATATTAAACACCCAAATTTCTGAGTAAATATATCATTAGGGTGAGTCAAAATTTAGGGATGTTAAGTGATTGAGAGTATTTGCTCGATGAGTATTCGTTAATTTAACATTGTGTATGTTAGACTTAATATGTCATGGATTAATGACATATTTTGTTTAGCATGTGGTTTCCATGGATTATTGGAACCATAAATACACTACCATAAACAAGTACTGATTGATTTTAGAATCCTAGTTAAGTTAAGGCTTGGATTAAAGATTTAACACTTAGGAATTCTAATCGACGTCAACTTGTGAAGTGGGTGTTAATTTAAATGCAATATAAAGCAAAGCTCAAGGATATCACAAGCTTAACTCCCTAATAATGAACTCACCCCAATATTTATCAATTTGTTAAATCAATTATAGTCAATTAATCATTTCAATTAAGCTCTAAAACAGACCCCCTAATCAAAATACAATCAACTAAAAACAAACAACTACTACAAAGTATCATCGCCGAGGATTCGACCCGAGTGCTGCTATACACATTAGCAGAGCACCAGAACTTTGACTGGTCGATAGGCGACAATCGGCCATGAGTTTCAGAGTGTCAACAATTGGATTTAAAATAGCTTCACCATTCAAGGGTGGTAAAACTACCATTAGAAAAATATAGTCTTTTAATATGTAAAATTGGATTTATTAGTATTATCTTATGCCTAAAAATTAATTTAGATAAATTTCAAAACATTTGATTAAATATATAATATATAAATTTTATAATTTGGTTAATAATATTCACTCCCACTAATTTAACAACTAGGTTATAATTTCATTTTAAATAATAATATTAATAGTATATCATGGTTCGTTTAATCTTGGTGTTGCATGAAACATAAGTTATCAAAGAAGTTAAATTTAAAAATTGATATACCATAAAATTTTTAGGTGTTACAATTGGGATGCTGGAGTGGAAACTATTATTACAAGAGAACTCAACCATAGGTAGATATTGGCTCCATACTCCTTTGAAGTCCATAGAACATGCTCTCAACATCAATTCTATTGTTTGAATTGTCTGATCAGATTGACCATAAATTTTAGGATGATAATCCATACTAAAAGTTTAGTTTAGTGTTTAGAGCATGTTAGAGACTTTTCCAGAACTTCATGGTGAATCTTGGATCTCAATCAGATACAATTGATATTGGTACTCCATCCTGCCTCACCACTTTTCTGATGTATATCCATGCAAGTTTATCTAGTGAGAATTCCTCTCAAATTATGATAAAGTGAGTCGTATTTGTAATATGATCCATAATAACCCATATAGTATTGATTCCTTTGGATGTCTTCATAAGTACAATGAAAAAGTCCATTGTGATGTTTTTCTATTTCTATATTGGTATGGGTAATGGTTGCATCATCCACTTAGAATTTTGTTTTTCAGCCTTGACTTGATGACATACCAAGCACTGTCATGACCCGACCCATGATGGGGCTCAAGCTACAACTACCCCAAGCCCGCCTCCATAGGCCAGAGGCCGTAGAACTGCACCAAAGGCATAACAAACTCAGGGAGGCCTTTACTTAAGTACCTTTTCACACACACATATCCCAGTCAATGAAAAAGTGCATAGGGAAAGGAAAAACAAGATACAAAACTACTATAAATAAACCAAAAACATGAATCAACCTCTAAAAAGTACAAGTATAGAAAAGTAAACTAAAAGGGAAAGGGAAAAAATACACTCCCAACCAAAAAAGTGACATAACCCAGCAAAATGTGAAAAAGTAAAATAGTTGGGAGAGTCCCACTCCTGAATCCCAAGATACGACCACTACACGTGGTCCAAGATCCCGTATCCCTAAGCTCCTATAAAGTCATGATCAACCTATATGTCATCTGCAAGGGTACACCAATTTCAGGAAAATCCCATGTAGGGGTGAGTATAAAAATACTCAGTATGATTTCCGAAGGCTCAAGGGAGAAACAAGAGAGGTACTAAAGAGGGGAGCAGTAGATAGAACAAGGTATAATAAAATGGGTGCAACTCAGCCCAAAAAGAGTGTGAAGTAAGCTCATCCAAACACAAGGAGCTAGAAATGGTGATAAAATGAACTTCTCATCGAGTCTTATCCACCATTGACAGGAGAGAAGACCAATCCAACCATAAGAATCTAGACAAGGAAAGCACATGGCATACCCTGAACGTCTTCGACCCTCCTAGAAAGAGAGTATCCAAAAATAAAGGAGTGGGTAAGAAATAGGATATATACATGCTCAATAAAGAAAACCAAATGAGAGAGTAAGGGGATCCCCATCTCAGAGCTTATCCCAAGAAATGAGAGTAGCCAACAATCCCAGAAGTAACCCCAATTGATGCCCAACATCCCACACATATGCATTGAACTCTAAGTCCAAAAGACTCAATCACCTCACCTTGATATTATCCTCTTTGGGCGGCACTATCTTTCCCTCACAGTTTTAGGTCACGTCACAAGGATGCATCTTGGTGGGAAAGGAATCTATATTTCTCGAGAGTATAAAGGCATGTAAAACGATGTCTCGTCACTGATCTGCACATTTGAGAGATCCTGTCACAAGGTAGAGGACCCATGCCCAACTTAGTTTAAGGATTCCACTATAGTGACATTGAGGATCCATGCCCATACCTACTGGAGGATACCACTCTAGTATCGCCGAGGACCCATGCCCAGACCTACTGGAGGATGAAACTCTAGTATCGTTGAGGACCCATGCCTAGCCCCATTGGAGGATGCCACTCTAGTATCGTAGATGACCCATGAACAACCCTGCTGGAGGATACCATTTGAAAACTGACATTAGGGACCATGGACTGGCCCAACTAGAGGTCTGCTCAGATCTGCTCTGGCCATCATTGCTGGATGATACCTCTCATAAAAGCACTACTACAGTCATTGGGTGCCACCCCAGATAGGCTTCATTCTCAGAACATCACACATCGTAACTCGTAATCCACTATAGATGGAAACATCACATTCTAAGTAGAAAAACACTTAGGATAGTCTACACACATGCCAAAATATGAGTCCAAAAGAAAGATATGAGAGAGATAGAAGTACTCGTAAAGTAGTACACGGTGCGAGTGGGGCCCACACATCATGTGGCCCCGACTCCTCACATAGCCATGTACCTGTCCATTCTTGGTTACTAAACTAAAATCAAGCACCCATAAGCATGTAAGTGTACTCCCATAGTATGTGGAATGCCTAACCAATAGGCTAATGACCACAGGATTCTCATTGTTGATACGAAGGGAAAAGACATAATTTCACTGACATGCCTCCTCAAACGGCCCCAAAACATTTGGCCGTATCTCTTCATACATATTCTCCACTCTTACAAGAGTCTAGGTTGACCCAATCGATGGATTCGATTCAAACATGTCAAAAGGATCTTCCACCGACATTCCTTCATGTTTCCAAATTTAAAGATATCACGAATAAGGGTTCACATATCCCAATGGATCAGGACATTGTGATCCTTATGGAAAGACATACAAGGTTGACTATTTATTCACCCCAAATGGACATCCGATAGAAAAGTCATAAGTTGCAAAATTGTGCTCGAAGGAAGTCCCATGGGGCCCATTCCTCGATCTCAAAACAAATTATATAAATCATGCTATTGCGATCCTCTCAAAAAAACACATGAAGTGGACTACTCATTTGTCCAAAATGGATACCCGGTGAAAAAGGTACATTTCACCACAGCATGTGTGATCCGAACCTAATAGGGCCTACATATCAACTTTGGTTTAAAAACAATAAATTCATCTTGAAAATTTCTCACAAGGACTAGATTCGTGCCATCTATGATGGTGTGTAAGACAAATGTCTCGTTTAGAAGGTAGGTCCGACGCAAAAACCCCAAATAATAATAATATTAATATCATTATTAAATTTAGGAATTTTGTGCACCCAAACCCTGAGAAAAGTACTTAAAAGTCCTAAAATAGTCTAAAAATATACTCCTAGAAGGCAGAGATGTGAGGTTATAGATGAAACATGAATCGGAGACCCACATCAAAAGATATAGGCATTTAAAAGGTTTTGGCCCAAACTGGGCCAGTTCAACCCAGACTGGTCAGACCCCCTCCTCCTGGGCTGGCCCATTCTTCCACAACCCGGCCGTGTGGCCCTCTGACCACCTTCTGACAACGATCAAACCTTGTGTATGGTCCTACCCTATTCTACATCAATGTGGAAGACCCGCATCGCACGGGTCTTAGTCCCCCCGTCAGTCACTGCCTCAGAGCCCCCACCTGACCCCACTCCACCAGCACCTCCCAACACTGGTCTGCCATCCCACCAACTATGACCCGCACTCCAGAAATTTTCACTACTTATGGATAGCTTCCATCTTCTCCACCCTCACAACACTAGCCGTCGACCCCCAGTCGGCCCCGCTCGACGCACCGGCCTGCTTCGCAGCCTGCCGCCACCTTGGGCCACCACCAACGGTTCTTCTCTTATAGCCCCTTCCATGGAACACCACCTTTAGAATGGTTTTTTTACCTATACATGACAACAGTTCTTCTCTTATAGCCCCGTTTTTGAAACATGAATTGTATAAAAACACTTAATATTTATTTATAATTTATTCTGGGCACACTAGGCCTCATAATTTCATGTTGTCTTAGTACCTAGCTCTAGAAATATATTTAGAAATATTAAAAATTATTACAAGGTAAATACTGGGTCTTTACATCATTCCCTCCTTCAAGATTTTCGTCATTGAAAAGAAAAACTAGGGAAAATAACTCAGGATACTAAGCTCACACTTGGATCTCCCTCTCCCAAGAAAACCTACATGTTACCATGTTGGAACAACATGCAAACCAAATGGATGGTCCATCCTTATAAGGTCTGCTCATATCGATGATGTGCATAGGAACATGCATGTATCTCCATAGCTATGAAACATGGGAGATGTCATGCACTCACTCTAGCTATTTAGGGTAGGGAAAGGTGATAGGCAATCTCTCCATCTCTTTCCATGGTCCCGAACGTCCTAAAGTAACTCAGGGGACAATTTACTTCCTCAGACAAACCTCTACATATCATGTCACAACTAGAATCACTGTTTTCCCTGGAACATGGTCTCATGATTCCCTCCTTCAGAATATCCATCTGGTGAAACACTCAAGTATATCTAGTCACACAAGATTTCACAGTCTATGCATCACAACTGAGTCTCTCTTAGATGCTCGAAAAGCGAAGGAGTCATCACCATAGACTAAAGAAAAGTAATACCCTCCCGATCCACTAGGGTTAGCTGTAGGGAAGCTAACTACTCTGAAACTTCCCACACTAGGTGAACCTGGGACATCCTGCTAAGGGAATCTGCAACAAAATTTCCCTTCCTGGAGTATAGACTATCTCAAAGTTGTAGTCCTATAAAAAGTTCAACCAGCATCTCCACCCCAGATTCATGTCTCTCTGGGTGAAGACATACCTGGGACTTTAGTGGTTTGTGAAAACCACACGGTACTCTCCTAGAAGGTAGTGTCTTCACAATATCAGGACAAAGACTACCTATTTCAGCACCAGATAGTGAGTCACATAGTTCTATTCATGGGGTCTCTATCACCTCAACCTATACTTGATAACTGATGTATTAAGGTTGATGTTGAGCATGCATGGTACCAATTAATAGGGTAGGTGAGTAAACTCCTCCAACCAAACTAATATAGACACAAAAATAATGTGACATACCTCATGTGTCTTCACTTCCCTTGGAAGGATATTAATCCCCAAAAACAACCACTATGCCAGTCCCACTAGTGGAATCACAAGAAAAAGGAGGTCAAGTAGTAAAAATCTACTGGAAAATCTAGGACCTGCTCTTACACTCCACTGCACTACTACGCCCTAAATACACAAGTTAGAGGGACTCTTCCACCACACCTATACTATCTACTTTCGGCGGCACTGACTCACCCTCATGGTTTTTTTGCATCACAAAAACACATATTAGTGGGGGAAGGACCCCTCTTATTCATGCATTCAAATCCACCTTGATCAAAACTGACATAGGGTTATACCGATGCCCCACGTCACCCCATTAAAACCTCAAACAAGGAGTAGGGAGAAAAGGGTTCTTTACATAGTGTCTAACAAGTTTTACTACAAAAAAGTATAAAAGACAAAGGGCATACCTCTTATCATCTCGTGATTTACAAGATCATAGACATCCAAAGCTTGCAGCTGTTCATGACCCTAGTTTTTATTTTTCTAAGCCTGACATGTGCCACTTGGTGGGAGTGGAAATACCTCACAACTTATCCTCTTCCAGAACCACCTCCCTAGGGACCACCCTGATCACAACGCTATCTATATTATGTGGTCCACCTACGACCTTCCTGGTGTTCTGAGTACGTTTGGTCTAGCAGTCTCTTTCCATGTGACCTGGCCCGTCACAAGCATAACATTGGCCCTATTCAGGCTGACCTAGTTCCTGAGTCCAAATATGAGAAGATCACCTACGTCGAGATCTTTTTTACTGGTGTATTCTTGCTGCAGCATATGTCTTAGCTCTATTATGATCACTTCCACAACCAGTTGTATGGAATCTCTTTGATAGAAATTTATCTGTCAGCAACACCTACTATAGTACCCTGACATAGGTGGGGATGCACAAGGGTACTATGATAACACAAATCTCTCTACAGAGTCCCTGCTCAAACTTTTGTGCTCATAAGTAGCCATCACAGATCATATCCAGAGTAGTGTGCAAGGTTTGTGAACCTAGTCGCATACTCAATCAAAGTCATCCCTCTATACTTAAACTGAAGGAGCTCCTGATGTCAAATGGAGCACAATAAAGAGGGGTAGAACTCATCATGAAATAGATTTTGGAAGTCATCCCACGAGAGTGCCGACTCATCATGTATCTGGGTAACCAAGCTCCCCCAATGCCTAGATACTTCGTGGAAAAGGCTAACTACCAAAGCCACTATCTGATCTACTAGTGTCCACACAAGCCTAAAGAGGAAGACCACCAACTCTAACCAAACCTTTGATGAGGTTGACTACTGCTCAATAGGTGGGGGTGCTGTTACCTTCCCACCTAGAAGAAGTGGATCACATGATGGGTCATGAACTGAGATCTCATCTTTATAATGTTCATCATCATGAATCAGATCTAGTATCTTGGATGGCTATCATCTTAGAGTCATCCTGAATGTTATCAAAGAGTACCATGGTCAGATGATCATATATATATCAACAATTATGGGGAGATGACTCAAGAAGGATAGTCAAAGACTCAATCCTATATGATGTATACACCATTTTTCCCCGCAACAAGTGTCTCAGGGTGATGAGTCGACAAGTGGGTAATCAGGGTCTTGGTGAATAAATACATCGGCCACCCATACTATCAATGGACCCCCTGACCTTTGAGATGCTTTCGAGACACTTCGAAACTATTCCCCTAAACCCAACCAAGAAATTTTTAGAGAAATGTCTAAACAACGTCCCAAGGGTCGAAACACCTCTGATACCACTTTTTCATGACTCGACCCATGCTGGGGCTCAAACCACAACTACCCTAAGACTGCCTCCATAGGCTAGGGGCTGGTGACCAGAGCTGAAGGCATAAAAAACTTTGGAAGGCCTTTTCCTAAGCACCTGTACACATACAAATGCAACCCACTCAATGAAAAAGTTCCCAGGGAAAGGAAAAACAAGATAAAAAACTACTATAAATAAACCATAAATATGCATCGACCTCTAAACAGTACAAGTATAGAAAAGTAACATGAAAGGTAAAGGGGAAAAATAAATTCCCAACTAGAAAAGTGACTCAAACCAACAACAAGTAAAAATTAAAAATAGCTAGGATAGTCCCACTCTTGAATCCCATGCTATGACCACCACATGTGGTTCAAGATCCCATATCCTTAAGCTCCTCCAAAGTTACAATCAACCTGTACATCGTCTGAAAGGGCACACAAATTGTGGGAAAATCCTAACTAGGGGTGAGTATAAAAATACTCAGTAGGATACCGAAAGGCTCAAGGGAGCATCAAGAGAGGTAATGAAGAGGGTAAGAGTAGATAGAACAAGGTATAGTAAAAGGAGTGAAACTCAACAAAACAAGAGTGTGAAGTAAGATCGTCCAAACACAAGGAGAGATAAATGGCAAGATGATGAACTTCTTGTTGAGTCTTCACTACTTATAGAAGGATAGAAGACTCTTCCAACTAAGAGAAGCTAGACACAGAAAGAACGTGGCATACCCAATGCATATTCACCTCTCCTAGAAGGAGAGTATCCAGAACCCAAGTAGTGGGTACCAAAACATGATATATATATGTTGAACAAAGAAACAAAAATGATAGAGTAAGGGGATCTCCATCTCATAGCTCATCCGAAGAAAAGAGAGTAACCAATAGTCCCAGAAGTAACCACCATCGATGTCCAACATCCCACACATCTTCCTTAAATTGAATGTCAAAGGGACTCAATCACCACACCTTGATACTATCTTCTTTGGATGGAACTGTTTCACCCTCACGGTTTTAGGTCACAACACAAGGATGTGTCTTGGTGGGGAAATCATCCCTATTTCTTGAGAGTCCAAAGGCACGTCAAATCATGTCTCATCACTTATACACACAATCAAGAGATCATGTCACAAGGTTGAGGACCCATGCACAACTCGACTAGAGGATGCCACACTAGTGTCATCGAGGACTGATTCCCAACCCCACTGGAGGATACCACTCTAGTATCGTCGAGGACCCATGACCAGCCCTACTAGAGGATGTCACTTGAAAACTTCCATCAGGGATCATAACCCAACCCAGCTGAAGGTATTACCAACTCTACTTTGGCCATACCCACTGGATGGTACCTCTTATAAAATCACTACTGCAGTCATTAGGTGCTGCCCCGAATAGGCTTCATTCCTAGAATATCTCACATTATAAATCATAAGACACTACAGAGGGAATAACGATCACAATTATGTTCCTTCCTTAAGGATTACCTTGTCCATCCATTGAAAATATATGAAGGTTGTATCCTTATAAATTCTCATCATTGATAATGTTACAAGATCCTTTCTACTTAGAGAATCCTCCACTTTATTCACTATACCAGGATGGTAGTGGAATGAACAACCATAATCCTTGATGAGATCTAAGAATATTCGATGGTTCATATTAAGATCCTTTTATATAAATATATATTTGTGTATATTTTGATCAATATATATTTCAAAATTCTCCCCATAGAGATAATTCCACAATATTTTCATGGAAAATATCACAGCTTCCAACTCCAGATCATGCATGAGATAGTTTTACTCATGAATTTTCAACTAAGTTGAGGCGTAGGACATCAATTTGTCATTTTGCATCAGTTTACAGCCTAATACCTTTTTTGAAGCATTGTTTTATACCAAAAAGAGTTCCCCACTTTTCGGAAGTGTGAGTACTGGATCAGTTATAGGTGCCTTTTTTAACTCTTTGAAGCAGTTTTTACATTCACTAGTCCAGAAAAACTTTTCTCCCTTTTGAGTCATCTTGGTTAGTGGGTTTGATAATCATGAGAAGTTTTACACAAATTTTTAGTAATATATAGCTAGAAAAAGTAAAATATGGATCTCAGTGATAGATTTTGGCCTAGTCTACTCCTCGATTACCTTTTTCTTAGAAGGGTCGACAGATATTCCTTTACTGGTGATAACATGCCACAAGAATGATAATTATTCTATATAGAACTCAAATTTACTGTACTTTTAATAAATTTTATCCCTTCTTAAAGTCATTAGCATAGTATTCAAATGATCCTTATATTCCTCCTTTCTCTTGGAGTATATCATAATATCATCAATAAAGACAACCACAATTTTATTTAGGTAATCTCTAAAGACTATATTCATTAAGTCCATGAATATTTCTGGATAATTGTTGGGTACAAAGGGAATCACTATAAACTCATAGTGTTCATAACTCGTTTTAAAGGTAGTCTTGGGAATATCTTCCTTACTCACCTTTAATTAGTGATATCCTGACTGGAGGTCCACCTTACAGAAATAATTGGCCCCACACAATTGATCAAACAAGTCATCTATCCATGGAAGGAGATAATTTTTCTTTATCATAATTTTTTTGAGCTCATGATAGTCAATGTAGAGTCACATTGATCTATCCTTATTCTTGATGAAGAGGGATAACACACCCCATGGTGAAGTACTCAGGCATATAAAACCGTTGTCTATATTCTATTTTAATTTCTTCTTTAGTTCCTCCAACTCAATGGTGTCCATTATATAAGGTTTATTTGATATAGTCGGAGATCCATGAATAAGTTCAATTGATAACCCAACATCTCAGTCATGAGGAAGACCAAAAAATTATTCTAGGAACACATCAGTGTAGTCCCTCACAATGGTCATGTCTTCAAGCAATATTCTCTTCTTTTTATCAATAATTTGAGCTTGATATGTTCACTCATAAGGAAATAATATCCACACTTGAGATGATGATTTTTAAAGAGATTCATCCTCCTCCTTACACTTGTACATAATTGGAGGATGAATCAGTATGTGAAGAGTGATCTCCCTTTCTTGACAGTTGATGTTGGATTTGTATAAAGATAGTCAATACATGCCCAAAATAGCATCAAATACCACCAAAGTAAGACAATATTTATTGGGAGGTTTAGTCCACAAACATTAACTAGGGATAATTTATATACTATGGATCCAATAATTTCCACATTTTTTGTTCTCATAGATAAATCAACCTCTATATTTTGAAGTGCTGTTTGAATAGTTCTACAAAACTTTAAAGATATAGAAGAATTCATAAAACCAGAATCAAATAGTATGTTTTATATTATTGAATAAATAACCAGCATACTTATCACCACATCATTGTCAGGATCCACCTCAGCAGTAGTGATGAAATAAGATTTACCTTTCTCTTTTGTCTTCAGTGGCTGTTGATGCTGATTACCCTATAAGACTTGAGGTTTAGTGCATTGTCTTTTATAATGCCATTTATACCTATTGTTAAAGAATTAAACCATATGTGTTTCTCTCCTTTCATCCACCACATTGTCCATATTCCTTATGTATCTTTGATATTCATGATATTGGTGGCCTTATCTCCCACACTTAGAGCATTTTTTTATCCCTTTGTGGTAGTTCCCAAGATGATTCTTCCCACATTTTTACTTGTGAGTGGTTGATTTTTCTTTCCACCCTTTTCATTATATCCACCATATTAAAACACCATCTTTCATTTATTATCTCCATAGCCATGGAACTATTCTCCAAAATCTATCTCCACTTTGAGAGAACATCAAAAAACTTCTTCATAACTCCTAAAGTCTATAATAACTAGATACTTTTGAAGGTTTGGTTTTAAACCACTAAAGAATCTATCTATTTTTCTATCATTTTTTATAACAAAACCCAAAGCGTACCTTGAAATCCTTGTGAAATTTTCTTCGTAGGACATGACAGATTTACCTTACTTTTTCTTAAGCTCTATGAATTATATATCCATCTTTATATGAAGATTCCAAGGGAAATAATTTCTAAGAAACATTATCTTAAAGTATTCCCACTCTATCTCTTCCATTTTATCCTTTGGATTTGTGTTCTTAATCAAAACCCACCATTGATCTGCCTCTCTATCTAGACGATAAATAGCTAGATTCACCTTTTCATTCTCAAAATAGCAGAGCATAGAAAAGATCTTCTCCATTGAGTTGAACCACTATTCCATGACTAGTGAATCAGAAGATCCACTAAATGTCAGTGGTCATTTTCATATAAAATACTCGATAGAAAGTATCTCCCTCTTAGGAAAAGAAGGATGTTCTACATTATTCAGGTTATTGTTCGTAGCTTGAGATAGCTGGTTAAATATCACCATGAAATTTTGAACTACACCTCCCAAATCATTGGGGATGTCTTTCAAGATACTATTCATTTTCCCGTACATGGGTTTTTAGACTGGTTTCTCATGGTTCCCATTATTTTCTAGAATAGGAAAGGTTTAAACAAAACATAAGTAAACAAGTCATGAATAATTTATAAATTTGTGCAATTAACTATAAATTCATATCTTGTGGTATCCTTATGTTTATCATTTTTCTAAAAAAAATATTATTGTATTATTACATATAATTAGTCTCATACTAAGGGTTTTCACTAAGGTTCTATAATACTAATTCCTAAATTAACTAATCCATGCTCTGATACCAACTATAGTGATCCAACTTTTCTTACATGATTATTACATCATTTTAAAGATAAAAAATATAATAGTTCTACAAATCTATGCTCCAAAGTTTTAGTTTCTTGGAAAAATTAGGTCCATACATAACTTATACATAATAAAACATAATCATTTATCTAATTCCTTCTTATCTAGCTTCTTATTGGCCCTCTTGTTCTCCTTAGTACAAGTATTCACCTGAGGATATACATCAAAATAAGGGGTGTTATAAAAGCCCAGTAAGAGGATGAATAAGAAACATGAAACATGGGTGAGCATAATCATCATAATCATAACATAAGTATGGGATGATAATCTTAATAATGAGTGTAAGCATTAAACAAAGACATGGAATGTGGAAATGAATAAAAATGAAACATCATGTCTTAGTGGTTAAATACCACACATAGTTGTGAACAAAGATATCATCATGTTCATGCATATTTCACTTTATCTCATTAGATACATCACATTACCCAATGAATTTGAACTATATATAATTCTGGGAACACCCATAACATCATAATATTTACATGTGCTATATAATTCTAGGTGCACCCATCATATTATAACATTTAAATTATCATGCATGCCACATAGAACGTATATCAATATTGGACATAAAATAACCCCTGGAAAAGAATTGATTTAATTTCACAAAGTATACATTCATGAATAAAATTTGGTGTTCCCAAATGAAAGAGGTAATAAAATACTTGGTATAATAATCATTAATCTTTATTGAAGAATAAACAATCTCATGATAAGTACAAGATATATTTTTGGAAAGAAGCGTTCTTTTGAAAAAATATATGTATTTGTAATAAAACTAGATCAGAAACATTTATATCACAAAAAAAATAAAATTAAAGGAAAAATAAATGATATTTAAGGAACATTAAAGGAATATCCATACTCAAAATGGAGTTAAATACGGAAAATCCAATGAAAGTGAGTTGGGTTTGAGAATCCCCTTACTTTATGTTTGAATGCTTTCTTCACTTTAATATCATGGATACTAAAATTAGATTCATTAATTAAGAAATATAGAACCTTTTATAATTACCTTTAATTCATTATAGTTTTATTAAGTTAATTTTTTTTATTTTTAATGATTTAAAGAGTTTAATTTCCCCATTTAGAAGTGTTCTTTTTCTTGGTTTTCATGATTGGTTTGTGTGTATATGAGTATGAAAGTTCATGTAAAATTGGAATAGTTATCCAGATTTGAAATTATATGTTATTAATGAAATTTTAGAAGATTAAATGATCTTATATATCATTTGGTTATATGGTATGAGGATGAATCATTATATAAATAATTAATGAAAATGATTTAATTTGTTTCGTGGATTTTACGACCATCAGAAACCCATATCTTTTTATTTAATATCATGGTTATATATTGATTCTAGAACATAATATAATATATAATATGTATAGTAAAATATTATTTAACCCTAATGATGGTTTTATGACTAGAATTTAAGGCAGTAGTGAAAAATGAATACACATCGTCCACAGTGAGGGTAAATCCACACACTATAGATGATATTTTCATTTTTAGAATAAAAGGAAAAGAGAAGAGATTAGAAGATGAATTATTCTATTAACATAATAAAATTTTAGTATATAAAATATAATAGAGTTATCATTCCACTTGTATAAGTGGAGGGAAGGATAGGATAAGAAAATAAATGAAATTGAAAAGAAATTAAATGAAAAAGAAAGAGGATTTTACCTCTTGATTTTCTCCTCCTTGAGGAACTCCTTAGGGAAAATGGTTTGGTCTTTTTATAAGACAAAGGGATACTAGACACAGCGTAGGGGCTTGGAAAGAGTATTGGGAATAAATTGGATAATATTTAAGGCTTGGAATGTGTGAGGATAAGAGGTGGTGAGGGGTTTTATTTATAGGGGAGCAGAGGGGTGTTTTCTCATTATTTTATTCATTAGTTTATTATTTTGGATCAAAACTATGAATAGTTTGAAACTTATCACTAAATATATTAAAATATTTAAGGATATTTCTATATTTAGGGCTTAAATCAACATTAAATCAACAATGACTCAAAAATTCATTTATTTATCTTTTATCATAAATTATCATATTTTACTATTCACCAAAAAATTGAAGTATTTTAGAAAAATCCCAAAAATTCACCCTAAAAATTTTAAATGTTTAGAATTAAGAAATAAACTCTATTTTATGAAAATAATTTTCTAAATATTATAAATTTAATTTTTAATTAAAATCATCATTTATATGGAAAATACTGATTTTAAAATTATAACTGATTTTATAATACTTTGAAAAATTAATTAAGGTCTCATAAAATTATCTTATAATCATAAATAAATAAAATTTTAATTATAAATCTATTTTTTGAAAGTAAATTTTCTTTTAAATAATTATACTAATTATAAAATTATAAATAAACATTTATGTTTTATAAAAATAAAAACACTTAATTAATAATTTTTAAAATATTTATTTACTTATACTATGATATAATTATATCATATTATCATTTATAATATGCCTAAATTTTATTTACACTTTCATAGATGAGTTTACTATTCTATTAGCCAGATTACTATTCCTAATGGTCCTATTACTATTCTAAGGGTCAGGTTACTATTCAATCCAGATAGGTTCCTTAATTTCTAGAAATACTCCCTATTTCATTAGTTATTCATTTATAAAGTTTTTATTATGTTTTAAAAGTGATTTTATGTGGTTTATACTATTTTATATAATTTTAAGAATGGGATTTCCATTTAAAAAATTTTGGGCCATTATAGGGTGAATGAGGGTATGATAGATTAAATTAACTATCCATTCAGATCTTGTTTCATCGTTAAATAAATCACTATTCTATCCCTTTCCCATAGAAATGTATGAATAGAAATAAAAGCATGCATGAGACACAACAATTTTACTTGGTTCACCCTCACTGGGATATGTCTAGGGAGCATACAACAATAATGTACCGATGTACCAAACCCACTAAGGATCACTACCAAAATACAAGGTTTGGGATATACCACTTCTACTCCGAGGTTCACCACCTTTACAATGTTTAGGGTAATTCACTACTTTTCCAAGGGTCAATTCCTAACTCTCTTTCGATGGCTCACTTCTAGTGGAAATGATCACCTTCTTCCCCTTCCTTTTCTCACTACTCCAGAAAGGATCTACACATAGTTTAGGGACATATAGGGCCCTTAATTATCAATAATGAATGCATCCTCAAATGTACATAGATTCTCTATGGAAGTTATTTATGGGATATTCCTTCACTTTTGTGAAAACACATAGATAAAACACTTCCACTTTCCAGACAATTGGAACAGACTTACCTTTACTGTGGAAACAACAATTACCTCCGATTTGGCAAGACATTCAATAGATTCCAAGTCTCCCCTTCATTTCCTTTAATTTATCTATGAATAAGATCCTTCTATAAGTTTTATAAAATGGTGAAAATCCTCTGTCTCCTTCTTCTCCTTCAGAATTTAGATATGATAATGATACTACCCATAGGGTGATGTATGCACATATCACATTTCAGAAAACTCTAGTGTGATACCTCTATGTGATATCCTAGCACATAAACCCTTACGTGAGATCCTGGTGCATACCCTTGCATGAGATCCTGGCATGAGTCCCCTTTTCATGAGATCATGGCACAAGACCGCTTTCACGCTTTACATGAGTTCCTGGTATGAGATCACTTTTATGCTTTGTGCGTGGTCTTGGTGTGAGACCACTTTTACTCTTTTTGTGAGTTCATGGTCCAAGACCACTTTTATGCTTTGCGCGAGTTCTTGGTGCAATATTTCTTTCATTATTTTCATGAGATCATAGTGCGAGACTTTTTTCAGATCATGCGCAACACTTATGCGATTTCAATTTCATATATTAATTTATGATATCTCACTAAAAACCTATTTAAAAAGATCTATTCATGAAAATATATCACAAATGTTTCTTCAGATAAATATTTTAAGCAAAACTTCATCAATGTTTAAGGATGGGTTAGGGGTATTTATAGGCATAAATACACTGCCTTAACTCCACAATTTGCAGATAACCATCCATTCCAATACCAAAAAACTCATGCTCCATGTGTCCCCATCATGAGATCAAAATTCATTCTTGATATGGTTAGTGATGTTGTCTTCTAGTGCTTTGCATGACCCATCATGAGTTCCAAAGATAACTATGAGTGTTGCGTGAGATCTCATCATGAGATCCAAAGAAAATCATGAGGGCTATGCAAGATCCCATCACGAGATCATTTGAAAGTAATAATTTGTCATCATGCACTTCTCAAGATCTCAAATGACCATGAGATACCTCTTTCATTTCCATATTTTTCTTTTTCTTTCTACACTTTCATGATATCATGCATTCAAACTTGCACGAGATTAGGTATTCATGCTTTCATGAGACCAATTCATCATTTTCACTCTGTGAGGTAAATTTTGAATTCACGCTCCATGAGATTAGTTTTTCATTTTTGATCTATGAGATCAAATAGTTTTCCTTTGCGTTAGATCATACATTCACACTTTTCTTAATATTAAACATCTATGCTAACTCTTCATTCCTTGTTTGAAAACCAACCTTCATCAACAACCTCAAACCTTGTAAAAAATACAATCAACCCAAAAGCACCATCATGAGGAATTTTTTTCTAACAACCTTCATGAAATAACTTTCATAGGATGGGTTTTTCATGGATTAACTCATACTTTTATTTGCATTGATTGGAATTCTCATAATAATAAAGTAGAAGTTCCTCTAGTTCATTCAACTAATATAATATTTCTTAACTAGATTTTTCACAATAATAATTACAAGTGTTCACAACCAAAAATGAATTATGTTAGATTTAAACAGGTAAATGAAAACCTTTACAAAAAACTAGTCTAAATGGATCCAATGGGTGTTTTATAGGAAAGTTGATAAGCCCAAAGCACTTTATTAAGTCTTTCAAGCTAGTATTTTCTTATGGGATTAACAATTCTACCAAGTACTCGTTTCACTTCTCTATTAGAAAGTTCAGACATGCCACTTTTTTGGGGGTGATATTCAATTTATGTTTTATTTACAAACATGTTCTTTTTCAAAAGATATTCCATGTTTCAATTATATAAATGGGTTCCTAAGTCACCTACCAAGGCATGTAGAGTTTTAAATCAATGGAAAATGTGGGTTTTGAGGAACTCACTAAAATTTTGTGCATCATCATTCCTTGAGGGTTTGGCCTTAAACCACCTAAAAACATAGTCAACCACATGAATAATATAGAAGAATCTATTGGAAGGGGAAAAGTGTCCCATGAAATTGATTCCCCAAACATCAAAGACCTCATAGAATATTGGGGGATTTTGGGGAATTTTATATCTTTTTGAAATTGTGCTATAATTTTGGAAAATGGGGCATGATTGAAATAACTCATGAGAGTCCTTAAAGAGTGAATTATAGAATAATATAGATTCAAGGAATTTTCAAGAGTTCCTTTGTGGTCCAAAGTGTCCACCTCTAGAAATTGAGTTTCATAATTCTAAGATGGAGGAGTGTTTTTATTCATCAACACATATCCTAATCACCATGTCAACCCATTTTACCAAAGTTTATTATCTTCCCAAAAATAGTATTTGGAATCAATTTTTATCTTCTCTTCTTGTTCTTTTTAATTTATTTAGGAAAAACACTATCAACCAAGTAATTTACAATTGGGTCATACCATGGAACCTTTAGAGTGAGATATGAGAGGTGCTCAGTGAGAAATTTTGGTCCAATGATTTCATAATGAGAAGAATTAGAAATTAAACTTAGGTGATCAACCACAGGGTTTTATTTTCTAGGTCTATCTTTGATATCAAGGTAAAAATCTTGGAGTATTAGGTTCCATATTATTAGACTCGGTTTGGAATAACTTTTCTTTAGTAAGAACTTTAAAGATGAATGGTCTATAAAGATGATGATTTTAGCACCTAAGAGATATGACCATAATTTATCTAATGAAGAAACCAAAACTAGAAGTTCCTTTTCAGTGATAGTGTAATGATATTGAGTTTATTATAGTGTTTTTGAGGAATAATAAATAAAATGAAGATTTTTTTCTTATTTTTCTATGAATGGCCCCAATGGCCTTATTAGAAGCATCAAACATCAATTTAAAGGGTAATGACCAATATGGGGGTTGGATTATTGAGGCAGATATAAGAAAAGAATTGAGTTCAATGAAGGATATCTTTAAATATTCATTGAAATGGAATATAACATCATTTTGGAGCAGATGAGTGAGTGGGAGGTAAATACTTTTGACGTTATAGATGAATCACTACTAGAAACCGAAATGAACAAGGAATGATTAGATATCTCGAACTGATGTGGGTTCATGAAGTGATTGGATCACCTCTATCTTAGCCAAATATACTTGAATACTCTATTGATAAATTATGTGTCCTATAAAAATACCATTTGTAACCTTGAAGTGACATTTTTTGAAATTCAACACACTGTTACATTTGACACATTTTGTAGGACTAGAGAGAGTGAATAGAAGTTGGATTAAAATGAATCACCATAAATGGTAAAGTCATCCATGAATACATCCATGTACTCATCAATGAATTCAAAAAATATATTCATAATAAACCTTTAGAATGTGGTAGGATCATTGAAAAGTACAAAAGGAATTCTATTATATGTATATGTTTCAAATGGGTAAGTGAATGTAGTCTTTTCTTGGTCCTGAAGTGAGATTGGGATTTATAAGTAGCTTGTGTATCCATCAGGAAAGAAATAATTTGAATTTACAGATAATATTTATATCATTTGATCATGGAAAAGATGTTTACAGTGATATTTTCATGTTTTAGCATTCAATTTCTGATAATTGATGCAGACACACCATTTTTTTCACTCGAGTTGTGACTACATCTCCATATTCATTTGTGACAATAATTATCCCATCCTTCTTAGGTAATAATTAATGAGACTAACACATTCACTATCAAAAATTTGGAAGATAATACCAACTCGAAGAATCTTGGTGATCTCTTCCCTAACTACCTGAAGTATGAGTGGATTGAGTCTTCTTTGAGGTTGTCTGAATGGTTTGGATGATTATTCAATATGGATGTGATGCATGTAAAGGGTAGGGTTGATGCCTAGTATTCCATCTAGGGTCCAACCTAAGGCCACTTTTTCCTCTAACACCTGAACAAGTTTGGACTCCTTAGTTTTAGTAAGTATTGGAGAGACAATGACATGATAAGAGTGATCATAGAAAATTAATGCATACTTCAGGTGTATATGAAGGGATTTTAGATCAGTTTCATTCTTCATTTGTGGTCAAGACAACATAGGAACAGAGGAAGGGATTCTAATTATTTTTTATTTATTTTTCTCATTAATTTCTAAGGTGGAACAGTTTAGATCAGAGGTGATATGAGATTCCAAATAGTTTTCAAGGTCCTTTAGATTGATGGAGTATATAAATTAAATGTCAACATCAACTTATCTATTTATGAATTGGTTAATCATGGTGAAAATTTCACAAACTCATCTATCATTAGAACCTGAAGAACATAATGGAATATGACTGAAATGAATCACTAAAGTGTCCATAGAAGTATGGATAGGTAATGAAGAGTGATCCTCTAATGGGTATCACAAGGATTGAAAAATATTGAACTTGAATAGTTGGTCACCAGATTCCATGGATAAGATTCTTGCATGGAAATCAATTTTAGTTCTAGATATCATTAGGAATGATCTTCCAATAATTAGGGGAGATCTAAAAGAAGACGTATCACCTTCCATATCAAGGACATAAAAATTAGCTGGTAAGATAAGATCATTGACCCAGACAAGGACATCCTCGATTATTCTCTTAGGATTGATAGTGCTTTGATTGAATAATTGTATGAAAAAACCCATTGGATTCAAGAGGAGTAAACCAAGTTTAGAGAAGATAGATTTTTGAATCAAATTTATTGAGGCTCCTATGTAACGACCCAAAGTTTTTCAATAGAAAATTCCCTTCTTTTATCTATGTCATAAAAACACAAAATAATGAACTACTAAGTAATAAGTGACCTTTAAACATAATTTTTTCAACCCTATGTTTGGAATTTTAAAAATCCGGCATACACGGTTGTTCTCAAGATAGTTTTTGGAGTCTAATGAAACAAAAATAATTTTTGGTGAATAGTAACCTACCCTTATGAATAGTAACCTACCCTTATGAATAGTAATATGAACCTTATGAATAGTAAATAAGAGTAACATTACCTATGAATAATAAAATAAAATTTAGACATCATAGAAGGTGATAATTTGACCTTAGTAAACGTTTTTTTTTGTATTTTATAAGTCATAAATAATTAATTATAATTAATTAATTAATTTAAAAGAATATTTATTTTCCTGAAATATATTCATAAATTATTTAATCAATGTCTAGTAGTTTTTAGATAATTTTATAAGACCCTAAGTAATTTTTGAAAGAATTGTAAAATCAGTTTTAATTTTAAAAACTGTTTTTTTTAAAGTAAATTATGATTTTAATTAAATATTAAATTAATAATATTTAGAAAATTATTTTTGAAAAATGGACTTCATTTTTGGATTCTACACGTCGAAAAATGGTTGGGGTAAAATTTTGGGATTTTTCTAAGATACTTGAATTTTTGATGAATAGTGGAATCCGATAATTCACAATAAAAGCTAAATAATGCATTAATTGAGTCATTGCTGATGTTCTGCTGATGTAAGCCCACTTGGTTCGGGATTACATTATAAAATTATTATTCTTGGTCATCCAAGACTCACTATTCCTTGTCCTTGGTGGAATTAATAAACTAATCAATTTAATATTAAGAAAACCCCTCTCCCCTCCACTATAAAAGCCACCCTTCACTCCCTCTTTTCCTCACACCTCTCAAGCTCCAAGCCTTCTCTAAATTCTGCCCAAACACCTTCCCTAGCTCATCCCCCACGTCCAAAATCTGCTGGTCTCATCAAAAGACCAAGCCTAGCTTCCTTAAAGAGGAACTCAAGAGGAGGATTCTAAAGGTAATTTCTCTCCCTCTTCTCCTTTAATTTTCTTTCAAGTCCAAGTTCCTTTCTTGATCTCCATCTATCTATCTTCATCCAAATGGTTTTGTAAATCCAGTATTATACTGTAATATTATGATTCTAATGTTATATTATATCACCTCTCACCCTTTCCCCCTTCCTTTTATTTTATTAAAGAGAACGTTGTTCATGTGGTGATAATTTATCACCTTCAAAAACAACATGCTCTCTTATTCCATTTATACCTTCAATCTGGTCATGAAACCATTTTTATGGTTGAACCAGAATGTTTTATATGTATGATGTTCTATTTTAAGTTCTGGAAATAATCTATGGCCATACTACTAAGTGAAAAATTAAAATGAGTTGGTTGTGATCCAAAAACCTCTCAAATTAGCCCAAATAATCTTCATTTAATACTTATCTAATAAATCGGCCACATGGATCTAATATAACTCATTATAAAATCATCCAAGCTTCTGTAATATCATTAATTACATGTAATAACAGTTCTGGATGTTTAACCATGATCTACCCAAACATAAAATTAAGAATATAAGTGGACCGCTCAAGAAAACCATGAAAAAGAACGTCCCCGATCAATGTTTTTAAACTCTATAAGTCATCCAAAGGAACATAATATGAAATAATAAAACCAGAATGAACCCTATTAATGTATAAAAGGTTCTGGAATTTCTAATTAATGAATATAATGTCATTATACAGGACATTAAAGAGAAGGAGGCATTCGAGTACAAGGTAAGGGGAAATCTCGAACCCAATTTTCTTCCTTCGGGTTCTCCCTCTTTCACTCCATTTTTGATATGGTTACTCCTCAAAGGTCTTTTGTTCATCTTTTCCTTTAATTTTCTGGGATATACATGTTTGTCACTGGTTTTTATGTCCATCAAAATGTTTTCCAAAATAACTCTTCTTTCAAGATCTCACATTTTACCTCTCATTCAAGGTTGATGGTTCTTATACCAAGTATGTTGTTCCCTCTTTCTTTTGGGAACCCAAAGCTTATGAATGTGTTATTATGAGATGAAACCCATTCCATTCCATGGGTTATTTATGTACATGTTTGATATGTGTTCTTTGTGGCAAGCATGATAATGATAATGTTATGATGTGACGGGTGCGCCCGGAATTATATAGCGCAATATGAATGTTTAAATGTGACGGGTGCGCCCGGAATTATATAGCGCTCCAATGCATTGGGTAAAGTGATGAATCTCATGAGTAAATGTGGAATTATGCGTGAACATGATGCTAGCTTTGTTCACAATTATGTGTGGTAGTTAACCACTAAGACATGATGTTACATTTTTATGCTTTGCCACATTTCAAGTTTATTGTTTATGCTCCTCTCACGTTCAAGATCTTCTTCCTATGTCATGATTATGTTCACCCCATGCTATATTGTTCTTATCTATCCTCTTACTGGGCTTTTAGCTCACCCCTTTTGATGTATATCCTCAGGTGGCTACATGTACTAAGGAGAGGACAAGTGCTACTAAGAAGCTATACAAGAAGAAATTAAATGAATTTTTATGCTTGATGTTGTACTTGTTATGTGTAGTCCTAGTTTGCCCAAGACACTAAACCTATGTATCCTCCATGTGTAATACTATTATGTTGTTTATCTTTGAAATGATGTAATAGTAATGTAAGAAAAGGCTGGGTCGCTATAGTTGGTATCAGAGGAAAGGTTTAGTTAATTTGGGAATTAGGATTAGTGAACCCTAAAGAAAACCTCTAGCATGAGACTAAGTACAAATATGCACACAAGGATATTTACCTAGGGATCCCATATGTTATGTTTTTGGTATAATTGTTTAAAAGGATAAGTTATTCATGACTTGTTTACTTATGTTTTGTTCTAACCTTTTCTATTTTAGAAAATGGTGGGAACCAGGAGAAATCAGGCCAACAAATCTTGTGAAGGCCAATGCAACGATTGCCCGAATGACATCCCCAATGATTTTGGAGGTGGAGTTCAAAACTTCATGACGATGCTTACCCAATTATCCCGGGTTATGAATAATAACCATAATAATGGGGAGCGTCCTCCTTCACCAAAGAGGGAGCAGCTAGCTATCGAAAGTTTTATGCGGCAACGACCACCGACGTTTTGTGGATCTTCCGATCCACTAGTTGCGGAACAGTGGGTCAACTCCATGGAGAAGATCTTTTCTGTTCTTCACTGTTCCGAGACAGAGAAGGTGACTCTAGCCGTTTATCGTCTAGATGGAGAAGCTGATCAATGGTGGGCTTTGATTAAGAACACCAAGCCAAGGGAAGAAATTGAAGAGATGGAATGGGAAGACTTTAAGATAATGTTTCTTAATAAGTACTTCCCACGAACTCTTCGCACAAAGATGGAGAGAGAATTCATAGAGCTCAAGCAAAAAGAAGGAGAATCTGTCACAACCTATGAAGCAAATTTCCCAAGGCTCGCAAGGTATGCTTCGGGTTTTGTTATCAACAATGATAGCAAAATTGATAGATTCTTTAGTGGATTAAAACCACATCTTCGAAAAGCTCTTGCAATTCGAGACTTTGGGAGTTATGAAGAAGTTGTTCGGTGTGCTCTCAAAGTGGAGATGGAGTTTGGAGAATGGTCCCATGGCTATGGTGATAGGAAAAGAAAGATGGAGTTTCAAGCTGGTGGATCTAGTGATAAAGATGGGAAGAAAACACAACGACCCACTTGCCAAAAATGTGGGAAGTTGCACAGTGGGAATTGCCTCAAAGGGACGGGGAAATGCTTCAAGTGTGGGAAAGAAGGACACCTAGCTCACGAGTGTCGAAGAGACATGAAAAGGAAGGATAATGTAGCCGATGAAAGGAGAGAACCACTCGTGGTTCAATGCTACAACTGTAAGGAGCTAGGGCACTATTCAAACCAGTGCACTAAACCTCGAGCTTTCGAGGGTAATCTGCGCCAACAACCACCAAAGCCAAAGGAACAAGGGAAGACTTATGCCATCACTACTGCGGAGGTGGAACATGATAATGAAGTCGTACAAGGTACACTTCCTATTCACTCAAGAATGGCAAAAGTCTTATTTGATTCTGGTTCTACGCATTCCTTTATATCTTGCAAGTTTGCTAGAACTATAGAATCGAAGCCCCGAAACCTTGAAGTAGAGATATCTGTAAAAACACCAAGTGGTGCAATCATTGCAACCCAAGTGTTTGATTCTTCTCCTATTGACGTATGTGGGAAGATTCTTCCGGCAAATCTCGTAATACTTCCCTTGGTGGAATTCGACGCTATAATGGGAATGGATTGGCTCTCGTTATATAGAGCACATATCAACTGTCGGGAAAAGGAAATACATTTTCATATTCCGAACCATCCCATGCTCCTCTACAAATGCAAGGAAGATCATGAATCTCCTTTGAGAGATCCTTCAATGGTGTGGGTGATGATTCCCTATGAAGAAGCACACCTCTCCCAAATGATTGAGTCAAAGGAAAGTTCCAACCTTGAGGAAATGCCCATCGTAAGGGAATACGGCGATGTATTTCCCGAAGAGTTACCCGGAATTCCCCCGGATCGTGAGGTAGAGTTCTCAATTGAACTCATACCCGGAGCTACTCCTATCTCGAAGTGCCCCTATAGGATGGCTCCTATCGAACTGGAGGAGTTAAAGAAGCAGCTGCAAGAGCATCTGGACAAAGGGTTTATACGCCCTAGTGCATCACCTTGGGGTGCGCCAGTGCTCTTTGTGAAGAAGAAGGATGGTACCATGCGGCTGTGTATCGATTATCGGGAACTCAACAAGATCACCATAAAGAACAAGTATCCTCTCCCAAGGATTGATGACTTGTTTGATCAGTTAAGAGGAGCTCAATACTTCTCAAAGGTGGATCTTCGTTCTGGATATCATCAAGTAAAGGTGAAGAAGGAAGATATTCAGAAGACTGCCTTCCGTACAAGGTATGGGCACTATGAGTTTTTGGTGATGCCCTTCGGACTTACTAATGCCCCTGCAATCTTCATGGATTTGATGAATAGAGTCTTTAGACATTACCTCGACAAATTTGTGGTAGTGTTTATTGATGATATTCTCATTTACTCCAAGAGTAAGGAGGAACATGAAGAACATCTAAGACTTGTGTTGGCGACATTGAGAAAGGAGAAGTTGTACGCCAAGTTCAGCAAGTGTGACTTTTGGATGAATCAAGTCACGTTCTTGGGACATGTGATCACAAGCGAGGGAATTTCTGTGGACCCTTCAAAGACAAAGGCGATTGAAGAATGGCCCAGTCCCTCTAGTGTCACAGAAATCCGTAGTTTTCTTGGATTAGCTGGGTACTACCGACGTTTTGTGAGAAACTTCTCACGATTGTCAAGCCCGCTAACTAAGTTAACAAGGAAAGGGGTAAAGTATGTATGGACGGAAGAATGTGAGGGAAGCTTCAAGGAGCTAAAGAGAAGGCTGATCACTGCACCTGTACTCACACTACCAAAAAGTGGAGAAAGTTTTGTGATATACAGTGATGCTTCAAAGAAAGGCTTGGGTTGTGTACTCATGCAAAATGATAATGTGATAGCCTACGCCTCACGACAGTTGAAGATCCATGAGCAGAACTACCCGACGCATGATCTAGAACTGGCAGCCGTGATTTTTGCCTTGAAAATCTGGCGACACTACCTTTATGGTGATAAGTGTGACATATACACCGACCACAAGAGCCTAAAGTATATATTCACACAAAAGGAGCTCAACATGCGTCAAAGGAGATGGTTAGAGCTAATCAAGGATTACGATTGCTCTATTCACTATCATCCTGGAAAGGCGAACAAGGTAGCTGATGCTCTAAGCAGGAAAGAACCTGCTACTCTATCCATGTTGAGGATTGAGAAAGACCCTATCTTCTTGGATATGCAAAGGATGGATTTGGGAATCGTAAGGGAAGGGGATACATCCTACCTTGCCCAAATGATTGCGCAACCATCCATCCAACAGAAGATCAAGGAAGCACAAAGGGATGATGTGGAGATACAAAAGAGGGTGAATGCAGTAAAGGAAGGGAAGCTGCAAGAGTTCCATATCGACGATGATGGTGTGATCCGGTTTGGAACGCGGCTTTGTGTGCCTTCATCACCCGAAATAAAGAAGGAGCTATTGGATAATGCACATAGCTCAACTTTCTCTATTCATCCTGGAAGCACCAAGATGTATCGTGATCTCCGAGAACACTTCTGGTGGGATAACATGAAGAAGGAGATTGCAGAATATATATCAAGGTGCTTGGTGTGTCAGCAAGTTAAAGCTGAGCGGCAAAAGTCCAAAGGTATGATGAAGCCGTTGCCTATACCCATGTGGAAATGGGAAAATGTCACTATGGACTTTGTCATGGGCCTCCCGAAAACGTCAAGAGGAAATAATGCGATATGGGTTGTGGTTGACCGACTCACCAAGACTGCCCATTTTATCGCTATTCGGGAAGACCTCTCACTTGAACAACTTGCAAGGATATATGTGAAGGAAGTAGTGAGGTTGCACGGTGTTCCACTCTCGATTGTCTCTGACCGTGATCCAAGGTTCACTTCTAAATTTTGGAGGAGCCTTCAACATGCTTTGAGTACTGAATTAAACTTCAGCACGGCCTATCACCCCCAAACTGATGGCCAGTCTGAAAGGACTATTCAGACACTTGAAGATATGCTAAGATCATGCTCTCTTGAATTCAAAGGTGGATGGGATCAGCACCTTCCATTGGTTGAGTTCTCATACAACAATAGCTTCCACT
The DNA here is from genome assembly GCA_963277665.1 of Viscum album. Classification (NCBI taxonomy): domain Eukaryota; kingdom Viridiplantae; phylum Streptophyta; class Magnoliopsida; order Santalales; family Viscaceae; genus Viscum; species Viscum album. The sequence continues at coordinate 653,493,811 of OY728148.1, read as the reverse complement.
CGAGTATTCAGATGGCTCCGTATGAAGCTCTTTATGGGAAGCGATGTAGAACTCCAACCTGTTGGGATGAAGTTGGAGAACGAAAACTACTTGGTCCCGATCTTGTTCAAGAGATGACAGAGAAGGTTCAAGCCATCCAGAAACATATCAAAGCTGCTCAAAGTCGGCAAAAGAGCTATGCTGACAATCGTCGAAGGGACTTAGAGTTTGACGTTGGAGATAAAGTCTTCCTTCGAATATCTCCATGGAAGAGAGTCATGCGATTCGGGAAGAAAGGGAAGCTAAGCCCAAGGTACATTGGCCCCTTTGAGATCCTTGATCGTATAGGAGCCGTGGCCTATCGTCTGGCACTTCCACCGAATATGACTCAAGTTCATGACGTGTTTCACGTATCACTACTGAGGAAGTACATTCCAGACCCCTCACATGTACTAAACTCAGAGGTGGTACAGTTGGAAGATGATCTCTCATATGAGGAGCAACCGGTAAAAATTCTGGACCGAAGTGATAAGGTTCTACGCAACAAGACAACCCGCCTTGTCAAAGTGTTGTGGAGGAACCAAAAGTTTGAGGAAGCAACTTGGGAACCGGAAGAGGCAATGAAGGAGAAGTACCCTCACCTGTTTGTGTAAAGTGAAATTTCGGGGGCGAAATTTCTTAAGGGGGGAAGAATGTAACGACCCAAAGTTTTTCAATAGAAAATTCCCTTCTTTTATCTATGTCATAAAAACACAAAATAATGAACTACTAAGTAATAAGTGACCTTTAAACATAATTTTTTCAACCCTATGTTTGGAATTTTAAAAATCCGGCATACACGGTTGTTCTCAAGATAGTTTTTGGAGTCTAATGAAACAAAAATAATTTTTGGTGAATAGTAACCTACCCTTATGAATAGTAACCTACCCTTATGAATAGTAATATGAACCTTATGAATAGTAAATAAGAGTAACATTACCTATGAATAATAAAATAAAATTTAGACATCATAGAAGGTGATAATTTGACCTTAGTAAACGTTTTTTTTGGTATTTTATAAGTCATAAATAATTAATTATAATTAATTAATTAATTTAAAAGAATATTTATTTTCCTGAAATATATTCATAAATTATTTAATCAATGTCTAGTAGTTTTTAGATAATTTTATAAGACCCTAAGTAATTTTTGAAAGAATTGTAAAATCAGTTTTAATTTTAAAAACTGTTTTTTTTAAAGTAAATTATGATTTTAATTAAATATTAAATTAATAATATTTAGAAAATTATTTTTGAAAAATGGACTTCATTTTTGGATTCTACACGTCGAAAAATGGTTGGGGTAAAATTTTGGGATTTTTCTAAGATACTTGAATTTTTGATGAATAGTGGAATCCGATAATTCACAATAAAAGCTAAATAATGCATTAATTGAGTCATTGCTGATGTTCTGCTGATGTAAGCCCACTTGGTTCGGGATTACATTATAAAATTATTATTCTTGGTCATCCAAGACTCACTATTCCTTGTCCTTGGTGGAATTAATAAACTAATCAATTTAATATTAAGAAAACCCCTCTCCCCTCCACTATAAAAGCCACCCTTCACTCCCTCTTTTCCTCACACCTCTCAAGCTCCAAGCCTTCTCTAAATTCTGCCCAAACACCTTCCCTAGCTCATCCCCCACGTCCAAAATCTTCTGGTCTCATCAAAAGACCAAGCCTAGCTTCCTTAAAGAGGAACTCAAGAGGAGGATTCTAAAGGTAATTTCTCTCCCTCTTCTCCTTTAATTTTCTTTCAAGTCCAAGTTCCTTTCTTGATCTCCATCTATCTATCTTCATCCAAATGGTTTTGTAAATCCAGTATTATACTGTAATATTATGATTCTAATGTTATATTATATCACCTCTCACCCTTTCCCCCTTCCTTTTATTTTATTAAAGAGAACGTTGTTCATGTGGTGATAATTTATCACCTTCAAAAACAACATGCTCTCTTATTCCATTTATACCTTCAATCTGGTCATGAAACCATTTTTATGGTTGAACCAGAATGTTTTATATGTATGATGTTCTATTTTAAGTTCTGGAAATAATCTATGGCCATACTACTAAGTGAAAAATTAAAATGAGTTGGTTGTGATCCAAAAACCTCTCAAATTAGCCCAAATAATCTTCATTTAATACTTATCTAATAAATCGGCCACATGGATCTAATATAACTCATTATAAAATCATCCAAGCTTCTGTAATATCATTAATTACATGTAATAACAGTTCTGGATGTTTAACCATGATCTACCCAAACATAAAATTAAGAATACAAGTGGACCGCTCAAGAAAACCATGAAAAAGAACGTCCCCGATCAATGTTTTTAAACTCTATAAGTCATCCAAAGGAACATAATATGAAATAATAAAACCAGAATGAACCCTATTAATGTATAAAAGGTTCTGGAATTTCTAATTAATGAATATAATGTCATTATACAGGACATTAAAGAGAAGGAGGCATTCGAGTACAAGGTAAGGGGAAATCTCGAACCCAATTTTCTTCCTTCGGGTTCTCCCTCTTTCACTCCATTTTTGATATGGTTACTCCTCAAAGGTCTTTTGTTCATCTTTTCCTTTAATTTTCTGGGATATAAATGTTTGTCACTGGTTTTTATGTCCATCAAAATGTTTTCCAAAATAACTCTTCTTTCAAGATCTCACATTTTACCTCTCATTCAAGGTTGATGGTTCTTATACCAAGTATGTTGTTCCCTCTTTCTTTTGGGAACCCAAAGCTTATGAATGTGTTATTATGAGATGAAACCCATTCCATTCCATGGGTTATTTATGTACATGTTTGATATGTGTTCTTTGTGGCAAGCATGATAATGTTAATGTTATGATGTGACGGGTGCGCCCGGAATTATATAGCGCAATATGAATGTTTAAATGTGACGGGTGCGCCCGGAATTATATAGCGCTCCAATGCATTGGGTAAAGTGATGAATCTCATGAGTAAATGTGGAATTATGCGTGAACATGATGCTAGCTTTGTTCACAATTATGTGTGGTAGTTAACCACTAAGACATGATGTTACATTTTTATGCTTTGCCACATTTCAAGTTTATTGTTTATGCTCCTCTCACGTTCAAGATCTTCTTCCTATGTCATGATTATGTTCACCCCATGCTATATTGTTCTTATCTATCCTCTTACTGGGCTTTTAGATCACCCCTTTTGATGTATATCCTCAGGTGGCTACATGTACTAAGGAGAGGACAAGTGCTACTAAGAAGCTATACAAGAAGAAATTAAATGAATTTTTATGCTTGATGTTGTACTTGTTATGTGTAGTCCTAGTTTGCCCAAGACACTAAACCTATGTATCCTCCATGTGTAATACTATTATGTTGTTTATCTTTGAAATGATGTAATAGTAATGTAAGAAAAGGCTGGGTCGCTATATCCTAGGTCTATGAGTGCATCATCAAAGTTATAACTCCCTATTTGGCATGAAACCATAAAGTTCCCTGGATATTTTCACTTCATGGGAATGAAATTCTAGGTTATTTTTTTAATGGTCCTAATTTTTCACTTATGGTTTCACAATTCCTTAATACAAATAGTATAATTAGGGATTTTTTAGATGAAATTTAAGCGGAATTTTTTTACTTAAACATGTCTAAACATATTAAACATTTTAGAATCAGCTTCTAAGGGATTATTAGGCTTAGAGATGGATTGAGAAAAAGGATTTGAGTTCCTTAGAGGAGTGGAAAGAGGTGATGGAGTGGATTAAGGTTTTCTTATATTTTTTTATTTTTTTCTAGATCAACATTTAAAGGGGAATTTGTGGATTCATCATGAGGTATAGTAATTTTGTTTCCAGATCAAAGTGTAATTGAACTTACATTACCGTTGGGGATGGGAAATGGTTGAGATATAAGTTGTTAAGAATTGGATTGTTGTTGTTGTCTTAGGTGGGATACAAGATGACCAATTTGGTTTTCAATGTTTTTGAGGCTAGAATAGGTGAAGGTGGAAAGATCTTCCAAAAAAATTTCCCATGGTTTCTTAGATGAAGAGGCATGTATCACATTGGGATTTCCTTGATTTTGGTTATTGGGAAATCAATTGGATTGAGTTGGGAATTAGGAAGGCTCACTAGAATAATAGAAACTAGGAGGTATTGGAGGAGGATTTATTATTTGAATTCTAGGAACAAAAGGATAATGTTTTTAGAAGTTACTCCCACCACGGACATATTGGAGTTGGTTTTGATTTTGAGGAGGGAATTGAGGGGGATAAGAGACAGGATTACCATACCTCAATCCTGGGTTATAGGAAGAAGAGAAGGGATGAATGTGGGTTTGGATGGAGTTTCTAAGGATTTGACCTAATTGTTGAGGGTTGATGTTCTGATAAGAACATGTTGTGTTAAGCTCCATTAGACCAGAAGAATATGAGGGATCATCTTAAAGTTGTGTACACGTGATAGTTGTATAAGATGGTTAGTTGTAGATATCATAGTTTTTGATAGGTCCATGGAATTGAGATTATAAAAAATAAGTGGTTTGGGCTTTGATAGCCCGACTAATTGTTGCACAAGACCTATAAGCTCACTCATCCAATTTTTCATCTTATTGGGCTCTATGGATTGATTCTATTGAATTTTTTTTGAATTGAGAATGTTCTCAAGTATGGAACTTCTGTGTGTTTGTAGCCATGTTGTTTATGATATATTGTGCACCTGTTTGTGTTTTTTCAATAATATCACCACCACTTGTGGCATTTATGATAGTTCTATGGCATCCCACATTTTTAATACATAACTTTTCATTACGTTTTACAAAGAGAGGATCTTTAAAGTCAAGTGTCTTGGAAATCAGGAATAATAAAACTTCACTACATCATAAAAAATTCTTCTAAACCAATTTTAGGGCTTCATCATAGGTTCATCCTATGTACAAATACTACATCTCATAACCTGGAGACATACATCAAAGGAAAGGGTGAGCAGAAGGCCCAGTAAGGGTAAATAAGGGAATCAGTGCTTGTGATATCAATAAGAACTTGGATAACAACATAAAGATATGAAAAATGGAAGTATAGGAATAGAATAATGAAAATAACTTGAAACATAACTTGAATATTTGAGTAAAACATTTAATTTATACATTCATCAATATATCACCAAGGTCCATCCCCAAGGTGTTATAAAAATTACCAAGGTTTTTCACCAAGGTATCGTGAAACTTGTCATCTCTAGAGATTAAATATTTACCCAATGCATTGGAGCGCTATCAGGGCGCACCATTAATATGTATTTAATTTAATGTGATCCACATAGATCATATTCAAACATTTCATAAATAACCCATAGATAATAAAAAGGAATGGGTTTCATTTCAAAATCGTGACGTTTTAAGAGCTCTTAAAAATAAGATCATTATATCATTTATAACCCATGGAAAGAGAGTGAGGGTTATATGTATGTCAATTATAGAATCAAATATATCATATTTATATATTTATTAACACCCATATAAATGAAATAGGTCTAGGTATTCACATAAATAAACAAGATAATTTCTAGAGAGAAAGAGATAGAAATTTTGAGGTGAAATTTCTGCAGCATAACAGCTATATAACATGGTTTTAGAAAACATTGGAAAGAGAGAGTACAAGAGTAACCCACTCATAAATAAATTATAATACAGTATAAATATAGAAAAACATGGGGATGAGAACATGGTATGGAAATTTGAAAGACATACCACATGAAAAGGAAACATGAAAGAAAAGAGAAGACATGATTCCTTTTACGAGAAATTCGGCAGCCTAACGACGTCACTTGAAAATTAAGAAAACAAATTGATGAGAGAATAAAGGGTCTCTCATAATTTGGACATAAAATGGATATTAATAAGAACATATAATAACATAACCTCAATATAAATAGATGTAAAATATAAGACACAACATAAAGGAAGTCATGACTTAAAAGAAGAGGGTGAAAGAATCCCTTACCTTGAAGAGTAACTTCGAAAGATTGAAGGTCGGGACCTTGGTAGGCTTGAGGGAACCTTGGGAGGACTCTTTGGGAGGTAAGGAGACCATAAATTCGTTGAGGAGGATTTGTAAATGAAAATAATGAGGTAAAGGCTTGGTATTTATAGGAGAAGTGAGGGGACAAGTCATTAATGGCCAAGGGACACCTCATCGGTGGTATTGGAAAAACCATGGGCTTGCCCATGGTATTTGCCCATGGTATTTGCCACTTGGGACACCTCATAACTTATATTACTATTCATAAGTCTACCAGAATTATTGCATAATTATTACATCCTTAATGATGTCATTAAACACCCGAAACTGAAAACTGTATTTTCACTATTCACCGAAAATTCATTTTTTCTTCAGGAAAATCCCAAAAATTCACCTTAACCAAATATCGATTCTCTGAATTCAAAAAGGAACTCCATTTTATAAAAATAATTTTCTAAATATTTTTAATTTAATTTTTAATTAAAAAACACTATTCACCTGAAAAAACTAATACTTGACTAATAATTTATGAAATAGTTATTTACCTAATTTATTGAATCACATTACTTAATCAAGGTGCCTAAATTATATTAATACTTTCTTCAAGTGAGATTAGTAATCCATTTGGTCACATTACTAATCCTAAGTGTAAAATCACTATTCATAATTTACTATTCACAAAAAGTTAAGTTGATCTTATTAGATTCTAAATTTCTTACTGAACACATTTATAGAATACCATTTCTTGAAAATAATTACACATCATTAATTATTTAAGGTTTACATAAAAATTTTAAAATATACCCTTTTTCCAAAATTCATCAGTATACATCCTATATTTATTCGAACATCTAAAAAAACACAAACTTCACCATAGGAAGAAATCACAACTTTATTTATCTCAAAGGATTACACAAAGTAGCTACGGTCTCGTTACATAGCCCCATTATAACCCCAGCATAGGACCTAAGTGTAAGGTGTTCTAAGGTGAGAGAATCCGAGGGTGGCTCGGCCAACATTGCCCGAGTAGTGATTTCTATAAGCTTGAACTTTTTCTGAAGGTGATTCCGCTCCAGCTTTAGACGATGATGTTCGGCTTGGGTTTGGTCCAGAGAAAAGCCCAGTGGTGCTACCTCCTTCCCAAGTTTCTTCATATGGGCTTCGATCAACCCAAGACTACTAGATGAGGCCATAAAATCTTCTTTCTATATTAATTAACCAAGATCCCTTGTATTTAGAGACAACAATCGCAACATTTAGTTTCCAATGGTCATATTGACCAATGGTCATATTGACCAACAGTCATATAACAGTCGAAACCCAACAGTCTCATTTTAATTATATTCACATCATTAATTAAAGAATATAGTTTTGTTGAGTATAAACTAAAATAACACACAAAATTAGGAAACAAAAATTCTTTCAAAATTACGGGTCGTTGCATTCTCTCCCCCTTAAGAAATTTCATCCACGAAATTTTAACTCGTATCCTCAGAAAAGAAAAGGTGTGGGTAATTCTTCCTCATAGACTCCTCTGGTTCCCATGTGGCTTCTTCATATTTTTGGTTTCTCCACAACACCTTAACAAGGTGGTTAGTCTTGTTGCGTGGAACCTTTTCTCTATAATTCAAGATCTCCACCGGTTGCTCCTCATAAGAGAGGTCATGTTCCAGTTGTACCACCTCTGAGTTTAGTACATGTGAAGGGTCAGGTATTTACTTCCTCAAGAGGCATACGTGGAAGACATCGTGAACTTGTGATAGATTTGGAGGAAGTTCAAGCTGATAGGCCACTACTCCCACGCGATCAAGGATTTCATAGGGGCCAATGTACCTAGGGATGAGCTTCCCTTTCTTCCCAAACCTCATGAATCTCTTCCAAGGTAAAATTCTAAGAAATACCTTTTCACTGACATCAAACTCTAAGTCCCTTCGATGGTTGTCGGCATAGCTCTTTTGCCAACTCTAAGCATCCTTAATGTGTTTCTGGATGGAAAGGACTTTTTCTGACATCTCTAGCACATGATCAGGCCCAAGAAGCTTTCTCTCACTAGATTTATCCCAAAAAGTAGGAGTTCTACATCGCTTCCTATATAGAGCTTCATAGGGTTCCATTTGAATGCTCGAGTGGAAGCTGTTGTTGTAATAGAACTCAACTAAAGAGAGATGTTGATCCCATCCACCCTTAAATTCCATTGGGCACATTATCAGCATGTCCTCGAGTGTTTAAATAGTCCTTTCAGATTGGCCATCAGTTTGGGGGTGATAGGCCGTATTGAAATTCAATTCAGTGCTCAGAGCTTGTTGAAGACTTCTCCAGAATTATGATGTGAACCTTGGATCATGATCAGATATGATAGAAAGTGGAACTCCATGCAGCCTTACCACTTACTTCACGTAAATCCTGGAAAGTTGATCAAGATAGAAATCTTCCCGGATAGAGATAAAATGGAAATTCTTGGTGAGACGGTCCACAATAACCCATATCACATTGTTTCCTTTGGAAGTTCTCGAAAGACCAGTAATAAAGTCCATAGTGATACTATCCCACTTCCATGCTGGTATGGGTAGTGGTTTTAATACCCCTTTAGGAAGTTGTCGCTCTGCCTTCACTTACTGACATATTAGGAACCTTGAAGTGTAGTAATCAATCTCCCTTTTCATATTATCCCACCAATAATGATCACGAATGTCCATATACATTTTTGTGCTTCCAGGATGTATAGAGAAAGTAGAGCTATGAGATTTATCCATCAGCTCCTTTATTTTTGGACTAGATAGAAAACATAGTCTTGTACGAAATCTCAGTACACCTTCTTGATCAATATTGAACTTAGGAAACTTTCCATCTTTTATAGCCTCAAACTTCTCTTGTAACAAAGGATCTTCTTTATGAGCCTTCTTGATCTTCTCTAGCAATGACGGTTGAGAAATCATTTGGGTTAGGGTTGATGATGTACCTTTCATTATAATTCCCATGTCCATATTTACTAGGTCATTGATCAAAGGATATTTTTCAATCCTCATCACGGAAAGAACAACTGGGTCCTTCCTGCTTAATGCATCGGCAACTTTGTTTTCTCTTCTAGGGTGATAATGAATTGAACAATCATAGTCTTTAAGAAGTTGCAACCATCTCCTTTTTCTCATGTTCAATTCTTTTTGTGTGAAAATATACTTCAAAATTTGATGGTCTATGTATATATCACATTTATCCCCATAAAGATAGTGCCTCCATATCTTCAGAGAAAAAAACGACCACAGCTAGCTCCAGATCATGCGTAGGATAATTCTGCTCATGAATCTTCAACTGTCAAGATGCATAAGAAATGACCTTGTCATTTTGCATGAGGATGCACCCAATCCCTTTTAGAGATTCATCACTAAAAATAATGAATCCTTATTTACTTGAGGGAAGAGTTAACACAAGTGCAGTAACCAATCTCTTCTTCAGCTCTTGGAAACTTTCCTCACACTCCTTTGTCCAGATGAAATTGAACCCTTTTCGAGTTAACTTGGTTAATGGATTAGAAAGTCGTGAAAAGTTTTTCACAAACCTCCTATAATATCCTGATAATCCAAGAAAACCATGAATCTCAGTTATTATTGTAGGTTGAGGCCACTCTTCTACAACTTTTGTCTTTTTAGGGTCAACCGTGATTCCTTCACTGGTTACAATGTGCCATATGAAAGTGACTTGTTGTAACCAAAAATCACATTTACTGAACTTTCCAAAAATCCTATCCTTCCATAGAGTTTTCAAAATAACCCTTAGATGATCTTCATGCTCCTCGCGAATTTTGGAATATATCAGAATATCATCAATAAAAACTACCATAAAGTTATCAAGGTAGTCCTTAAAGACTCTATTCATAAAATCTATAAAAATAGCAGGTGCATTAGTAAGTCCGAAGGGTATAAAAACAAACTCATAATTCCCATATCTTGATCGGAAGGTAGTTTTTGGAATATCTTCTTTCTTTACCCACAATTGATGATAACCAGATCGAAGATCAATCTTAGAGAAGAATTGAGCCCCATGAAGTTGGTCAAATAAGTCATCAATTATTGGAAGAGGGTATTTGTTCTTCACTGTGATCCCATTCAGTTCTCTATAATCAATGCATATCCACATCGATCCATCCTTCTTCTTCACAAAGAGAACAGGTGCTCCCCAAGGAGACACACTTGGTCAGATAAACCCCTTCTCCAAAGGATCTTGGAGTTCTTTATTTAATTCCTCTAGCTCCACATTTTCCATCCTAAATGGGGTATTTTATATCAGATGATATACAGGTACAAGTTCGATGGAGAACTCTACCTCTCTTTCTGGGGGAGGTCCAGGAAACTCCTCCAGAAATACATCAACGTATTCCTGGACGATGCGTAAATTTTCTATCATCAAACTCTCATCTCCTTATTCTTATTTACCGATCAACTCCATAAAGAAGGATATAGGGGGTTATTTTAGACAAATATGAGGTTGAGATATCCCTCCTTGGAAGATAACTGTAGGTTTTCCATTCAAGACTACTGATATTTCCTTACTTCTGCAATTGATCTTAGCATTATACTTTGAGAGCCATTCCATCCCTAGTATAATGTTGAATTCCATCATGGTAATGACTACTAGATTCACGATAATATTGTTCTCACTAAAGTAAATACTAGGGTATCTAAACACTGACGATGCTTGGATAGTCCCACCAGGAGTCTTGACTGACAACTCTACTTTTATAAATTCAGGGGTTGATTCTAAATTCCTTGAAAACTTGGAAGAAATAAAGAAATGCGTAGCACTAGAATCAAACAAAGTACTTGATATCTTTGAGAGGACAACAAGAGTACCTACTACCACATCATTCGGAGCATCGACTTCAGTTGTCGCGATAGCAAAAGCACGGCGTGATCCCTTGGCCTTTGCTGAGGCTGATGGTGGTTGCCCTCCACTGCCCTCAGATTTGGACAATGATTGGTAAAGTGACCACGTTGTCCACACTTGAATCACTAGACATTAGGTAGGGCCTGAACCATCTTCCCCTTTTCGTTTGTGTTTGGAAGTAGAGGTTTCACCTCTCCATGACAATTCCTTAGAATGTGGCCATCTCTTCTACACTTGTAGCACTTCCCACTCCCAGGTAGGAAGTTCTCCGAATGCTTCTTCCCAAATTTATTAAACGTGGGAAGTTTCAATTTCTTTCCTCCTCTTACCTGATCAAAAGACCTCCCTAAGCTGGGCTCCATCGATCTCTTCTTGTCATTGGATTTATGATACCACTACGTCTCACCAAACTCTAGCTTGAATTTCATCACACTCCGCACAATATCCTCATAGCTATCATAATCTCAGTTGTCTAGATTCTTCCATAGATGAGGACTCAGTCCACCTAAGAATCTATAAAACATACCGTTTGGATCCATGATAAATCTAGAGGTATATTGTAAAAACCTTGTGAAGTTCATCTCGTAGATTTCCATAGATTTATTCTCCTTATACTTCAGCTCAAGAAACTCCTTCTCCATTATTGTTCTCATGGAATGAGGGAAATAATTACTAAAAAAGATCCCTATGAACTCTTCCCACTCCATAGCTTCAACTTACACTCTTTGCCTCATGTTTTTGATCAGTTCCCACCACTAATCAACTTCTCCATCTAAGCGATAGACAACCAGGGTGACCTTATCTTGCTCTGAACAACGTATAACAGAAAAGATCTTCCCTATAGAGATGATCCATTGCTCAAAAATCAATGGGTTGTTCGATCCACTAAAGGTCGGTGGTCGTTGGAGAATAAAGGACTCAACAAAATGTTGTTCCCTTCATGGTGATATCATCCTCTCAGCTTGATTCAAGTTATTACTCATAACTTGAGTCAGTTGGTTCATCATTCTCTTGAATGTTTCCATTCCGGCTTCCATCGGAGGGCCGTCAGCACATGGTCCATTGCGGTCACCATTGGAACGGTTCCTCCTATTGCCCACCATTTTCTAAAAGAATAAAATCTTAGTGAGAAACTTGTTTTATTTACGAATCTTTTGACTATAAAGGATTCTACGTCTTAAAACTTTATTCTTAAACAATTACATTTCTCTATAATTCCTTCACAATGATTCATAAAAAGCTTGCGATTAACCAAACATATCCCCCAAGAGTGTCGTAACCAAGAGTGAAGCAAGACTCATTGTCGTATACTAGTTCCCGTTCGAGTCTATCTCAAAGCGGTGTTTTCGGGTTTTACCCCTATGTACATCTGTGCCAGAGCCACCTCTACCTGCTCGTATCCAGATAGGGATGTATTTTCTTGATAAACCACTTACTCAATACTCACCAAAATACCAGGAAGATTTCCTATATTTAAACTTTTCTATATTATTATTACTAAAGTTTTCATAGCCTAATTTCCATAAATAACTAAACTATCCTTTGATACCAACTGTGGCACCCCACCTTTTTAATACATAACTTTTCATTACATTTTACAAATAGAGGATCTTTAAAGTCTAGTGTCTTGGAAATCAGGAACAATAAAACTTAAATACATCATAAAAAATTCTTCTAAACCACTTTTAGGGCTTCATCGAAGGTTCATCCTATGTATAACTACTGCATCTCATAACCTGGAGACATACATCAAAGGAAAGGGTGAGCAGAAGTCCCAGTAAGGGTAAACAAGGGAATCAGTGCTTGTGATATCAATAAGAACTTGAATAACAACATAAAGATATGAAAAATGGAAGTATAGGAATATCATAATGAAAATAACTTGAAACAAAACTTGAATATGTGGCTACAATATTTCATTTAGACATTCATGAACATATCACCAAGGTCCATCCCCAAGGTGTCATAAAAATTACCAAGGTTATTCACCAAGGTATCGTGAAACTTGTCATCTCTAGATATTAAATCTTTACCCAATGAATTGGAGAACTATCAGGGTACACCCTTAACATGTATTTACTTTAATGTGAGCCACATAGATCATATTCAAAAATTTCATAAATAACCCATAGAGATAAAAGGAATGGGTTTCATTTCAAAATCGTGACGTTTTAAAAGCTCTTAAAAATAAGATCATTATATCATTTATAACCCATGGAAAGGGAGTGCGGGTTATATGTATGTAAATTCCAAAATAAAATATATCATATTTATATATTTATGAACAACCATAGAAACGAAATAAGTCTGGGTATTAACATAAATAAACAAGAGAATTTCTAGAGAGAAAGAGATAGAAATTTTGAGGTGAAATTTCTACAGCATAACGGCTATATAACATGGTTTTAGAAAACATTGGAAAGAGAGGGTAAAAGAGTAACAAACTCATAAATAACTTATAATACATTATAAATATAGAAAAACACGGATATAAGAACATGGTATGGAAATTTTAATGACATACCACATGAAAAGGAAACATGAAAGAAAATAGAAGACGCGATTCCTTTTACGAGAAATTCGACAGCCTAATGGCATCAATTAAAAATTATGAAAACAAATTGATGAGAGAAGAAAGGGTCTCTCATCATTTGGTCATAAAATGGAAAGTAATAAGAACATATAATAATGTAACCTCAATATAAAGAGACACAAAATATTAGACACAACATAAAAGAAGTCATGACTTAAAAGAAGAGGGTGAAAGAATCCCTTACCTTGAAGAGTAACTTCAAAAGCTTGAAGGTCGGGACCTTGGGAGGCTTGAGGGAAACTTGGGAGGAATAATTGGGAGGTAAGGAGACCATAACTTTTTTTAGGAGGATTTGGAAAAGAAAATAATGAGGGAAAGACTTGGTATTTATAGGAGAAGTGAGGGGACAAGTCATTAATGGCCAAGGGACACCTCATCGGTGGTATTGGAAAAACCATGGGCTTCCCCATGGTATTTTCCCATGGTATTAGCCACTTGGGAAACCTCATACCTTATATTACTATTCATAAGTCGACCAGAATTAGTTCATAATTATAACATCCTTAATGATTCCATTAAACACCCAAAACTAAAAACTGTATTTTCACTATTCACCGAAAATTCATTTTTTTTCTTCAGAAAAATCCAAAAAATTCACCTTATCCAAATATCGATGATCTGAATTAAAAAATGAACTCCATTTTATAAAAATAAATTTCTAAATATTTTTAATTTAATTTTTAATTAAAAAACACTATTAACCCGAAAAAACTAATACTTGACTAATAATTTCTGAAACATTTATTTACCAAATTTATTGAATCACATTACTTAATCAAGGTTCCTAAATTATATTAATACCTTTTTAAGTGATATTACTAATCCATTTGGTAACATTACTAATCCTAAGTGTAAAATCACTATTCATAAGTTACTATTCACAAAAAGTTAAGTTGATCTTATTAGATTCTAAATTTCTTACTGAACACATTTATAGAAGACCATTTTTTGAAAATCATTACACATCATTAATTATTTAAGGTTTACATAAATATTTTAAAATATCCCATTTTTCCAAAATTCATCAGTATACATCCTATATTTATTCGAACATCTAAAAAAAACACAAACTTCACCATAGGAATAAATCACAACTTTATTTATCTCAAAGGATTACACAAATTAGATATGGTCTCGTTACATAGCCCTTTATAACCCCAACATATGACCTAAGTTTAAGGCATGATAAGGTGAGAGAACCCGAGGGTGGCTTGGCCAACATTGCCCGAGTAGTGATTTCTAAAAGCTTGAACTTTTCCCGAAGGCGATTCCGCTCCAGCTTCACACGATGAAGTTCGTCTTGGGTTTGGTCTAGAGCAAAGCCCAGTGGTGCTACCTCTTTCCCATGTTTCATCAGATGGGATTCGATCGGCCCGAGAATATTGGATGAGGCCATCAAACATTATTTCTGTATTAATTAACCAAGATCACTTGTATTTAGAGACAATAATTGTAACATTTAGTTTCCAACGGTCATATTGACCAACAGTCATATAACTGTCGAAACCCAACGGTCTCATTTTAATTATAATTATGTCATTAATTAAATAATATAGTTTTGTTGAGTATAAACTAAAATAACACACAAAATTAGGAAAAAAAATTTCATTCAATATTTCGGGTTGTTGCAAGTTCCCTCCATATCCAATAACCCCTTATAGAAGTATTGGATCAAGATACAGTCGAGGATTTTGTGATGTGGGAAAGTTTCTACATAATTTTTGTACCTCACCCAGTACTCATATGGAGTGATTCATTTAGGAATTGAAGGATACTGTTACAACCCAAGATTTTAAAAGATACATTCTTTTTAATTTCATTCATATCTTCTGTTGTACGATACACCAAGATTATCTTGCGCTACACGCAACACTGTATTAGCTTGCAGTATATGCAACACTATTCTTGGCTCGTGTTACACACACTTTCAAGTTCGTTTGATAGAAGTTATTCTACGCAACATTGAGTGTGTATATATATATATTCAATGTATAAATAAAATATGGTTGGATTCTGTTATACGTAACAACAATGGAGTCTTTCACTACACACAACCCTAACTTGGCTTTCATTACACGCAATCGTGACCTTCTTCGATAGCGTGTGTTGTACACAATATCGAGTTTCACTAAAAAATGATATATGGTTATAATATTATTATGAACTAGTCATTATGAATAGTATTAACTAAATTTTGAATTTTATAACATTATTATTCATCTTATATATTTTCTAGAACATGATATGAGAACAAAATAAAATTTTCAGGTAAAATAAGTATTTTTCAAAAAATGCAGTTTTGCCACCTTTTGATGGCGCACCCACATTAAATCAAGTTTTTGACATGTTTATAAGTTAAATTTGAAAAAATAAAATTCTTCTTTGGAATCAGGATATAAAAATTTACTTTGGATAAAATTTTCATATTATTCTGATAACTTTCATATTTTAATGAATAGTAAAAACACGCTATATTTTAATTAAAAACAACTTTTTTCATCGTAATAATTTATATGGTTAAATTATAATATTTAATGGTTTTAAAGTATAAATAGAATATATTTTTACCATTTAATATAATGTATGTCATTATCATTGATTTTACATTGAATTCAAAGGTTAAATCAATTCAATCTTTGGCAATGTTTTAACTTTTAAAACCTATTCGCTTAACAACGGGATTAATTTTAAATTAATTACTGAAACTTCGGTGTTTTGAATTTTGAAAAATAGATTCAATATTTTGAATCTGTGGGTCCAAATTATGTTAATAGGTTACTTTTATTTTTTTTATATTATGAATAGTAACTACGGTAATTTTTATTTACTGCTGTTAAAGGTAAATAGGGTAATTCAAGGTTAAAAGAATATTATAATAATTCAAAATTACCTTGAAACTTTTACTAACCTTATTGGATGAGTAGTGGCCGACCATGAGCATCCTTGGGCCGATTTGGGAACCCCAATGAGCCACTTGGTAGTGAAAATGACAATTTGGATTAATTAATTTAATTTAAAGACAAAATTGACTTTAACAAAAATATTTTAGTAATTAATTTTTATAAGGGGTTATATAAGTTATATTTTCAACTATAAATATTCTTTGGAAAGCTAAAGAGATTACCTACATTATGGTATTTTTTTCATAATTGTTATACATCAAATTAATTAAATTATTTATGACACAATAATGATGTAGTGTTTACCTCATTAATAAATGATTTAAATAAATAAGATTATAATGATTAAAATATCATCCAAAACCTGTCCAATTACAATTGGATGATTTTATTTCGAATATTAGTCATCTTATATTCAGAATTAATGTGTTTTTGACCTCTTGAAACCGAAGATAAGTTTATAATAAAATAATGTTTTCACACTTTCCTAAAGAGCCCCTCCTCTCCCTTATAAAAGGAGACCACTTCTATGAAATTCCTAACACCTCTCAAGCCTTTTGGCTCATCAAAAATCTTCCCAAATAATCTCCCTACATCCCTCTCCTCCCCCTTGAAGCATTACATTAGGAATAAGACTCTCCAAGAAGTCCTTTTGGTTCAAACCAAAGGAAGTTACCAAAAGTAAAGGTAACAGTTTCTCTTAAGTTGTTTTCTTTTATTCTACTTCTCCAACCCCTAAACTCTTTTTAATCCTTTATTTTGTAACAACAACAATATCCTAAATATACTAGGATGTTGTTATGAGAATTATTAGAACTACACTTATACACACCTCCATCTAATGGATGAAGAACATAATGTTTCTGTGGTGGAAAACTAACGCCTCACGAAACGATGATTGTTCGATTTTCTATTACCGCCTCTCATGGTGGCCATTATGATGGAACTGTATTTATATATAATATATATTATGTTTATGATTTCCTTATGCTTCTTTACTTCCCAATTATATCAGGCCTTTACAGTTTCCATAGTCGGTAAATACGATAATCTCATTTGAGGAAGTGCGGACTACCGCCCCCTCAAAGTGATGTGATTCATTAATACCTTATGTGGGATGTATAAATGATGTGGTTAATGATATTATATATGATATTATACTGGAATTATAATATAAATATGTATTATTATGTTTTAATTCCATTAAAATAAGAAATATAAATGAAAGTAGCGTTCATGCGTACGTACGGCTTACCGTCTCCATGAACGGTGCGTTTCATTTCTTATCTCCATATGTTATGTACTATTATAAATTATTGTATATTCTGGATATATAATGAATTTATATTATATATAAATCATTATTTACATTTTTGAAGTAAGTAAATCATGATATAAGTAATAATAACATCAAGAAAAACAAGTCCAAACACGTACGATAAATAAGATGATTTTACCCAAAACGTTACTTTAACATTAATTTACAAAAGAATGGGTAATATAAAGTCATAAGTGAACCATATATGATGTCATAACAATGCATATGATTCTGTAATAAGTAAATGACATTATTTAAATCATTATACTGGAGGTTTGGATACGTACAAATAATATCGGACCTAAGGTAAGGGATAATTTTGCAAATCTCATTTTTATCTGAGATTGCTTATTCATAAGTATTTACTGGGGTTATTGCTATAATCCATGTCCATGTTTTATTAAAGTGTATTCATGTATGTTTAAATTCCTTTTTACCCATTCTGACTTTTACCCCATGGTATGGATGGAATCTTTCTTTTATTTACCCTACAAGGTACTTTTTGACTTTTCCGATAAAAGTACGAGAAGAATGTTTTTTTAACATATACGGCATGAAATGATTTTTACGGTTTTATAAAGCCTTATTTTCATGAAGATTCCTCCAAAATATTTGATGAATATTTTCAAAAGAATCTCTTTCTTTTAAAATTGCATGACGTTTTGTGAAAAGAAATTGATTTTGAAGAAGAAAAGATATTTTCCTCAAGAATTCATTTCAAGTGTTTTATCAAAACCATTTTTTCATATAAGATGAAATTATTTTATATGTGTATGTTTCAAGTATAATGTCCCTATGATTTACATGGTTTCACTTTTCTTATATTGATATACCCATTTGTTTTATATGGATTATGTGATGATGGGATGACGTTTATGAAACCCATTTTATTCTTTGGGTTATGATGAATGTTTCAAGTTTATTTTGTGGCACAAGTAAGAATGATTTAATTATGAGATTGGTGGGACCTATATCTCCCTCCAATGCATTAGGTAAATATTTATATCTTATGAGATAGACATGGCTAGAATGGTAAGTTAATTCGGTTCAGTGTTACAGGACTGAAACGAGGAGTGAACTCGATTCAGAAAGGGACTTTGTCCACTAAGATGGTCCTGGCAGCAATGCCTTGGCTAATATGGAAATCATAATGTTTTTCCACAATTACAAGTTCTATTCCCATTATATTTTATTAGGATTAATGTTTTTTATGATCTATGCCTTACGTATTGCCATGTTTTATTTCATTGCTCAATATTTTGATGTTTAAACATTATGTTCATGTTTTTAAGTTCAAATGTATATGGTATGTTTTATTTTATCCATGATTAACCTTACTGAGCATTTGAGCTCACCCTTTTTATGTTTTATTTCCCCCCAGGATTAGAAGAAATGTTTTAGGTAAGGAAACAAAAAGGGGAAGATCTTTATGAGAGATGTTGAAGATCTTTCACCACGATTAGAAGATTACGTTCCAAGTTTCCAAAGACACTAAACTATTATGATCCTTGTGTGTATGTTTTTGTTATGTATTAAGTATTCCACAAAATTAATGTAATGTCCATGTACGTCAAGCTTTGGGCCTCTACAGTTGGTATCAGAGGAAAGGTTTAGTCAACCTTTGGAAACTAGGATGTGAAAACGTTAGTGAGATCCCTAGAGATATTTCTATGATATATTTAGGGATTTACCTAAGGATAAGTATACGTATAGGATATAGTCCTAGAACTATGGTAATGATATTATAATTTAACCTAAGATGTTAGATATTGAAGGTACTCCCCCTTTATAATGCTGTTTTCCCTAGCATGGTATTTGCTTCTCACACTATTATTTTTAGGTTTTAGAAAATGGCTGGAACCCGAAGGAACCGTGTTGATCAATGTAATGGAAAATGCAATGATTGTCCTCCTAACCAAACCAATGTCATGGGAGATGGAGTGCACAATCTTATTTCTATACTTTCACAAGATATGAATCATTCTGGACTTCAAAATGAGCAGAGAAAGAAGCAAAATTCTGTTGAATCCTTCATGAGGCAGCGTCTACCTTCATTCAGAGGGTCTTCTGATCCCTTAGTGGATGAACAATGGATCAGTACTACTGAAAATATAATTTCAGTTCTACAATATTCTGAGCATGATAAATTCATCTTATCAGTATATCGTTTGGAAGGTGATGCTGATCAATGGTGGAATCTTATCAAGAATACGAGGCATAGAGATGAAATTGAGTCCATGGAATGGGATGAGTTCAAGAACTTGTTTTTCAGTAAGTACTTCCCTCTTATTCTTTGAACAAAGATGGAAAAGGAGTTTCTTGAGCTTAAGCAGAAGGATGATGAATCTGTTGGTATATACGAAGCAAATTTTACAAGACTTGCAAGGTATGCATCTGGCATTATCATCCAACCTGAAAGTAAAGTTGATCGATTTTTCAGTGGCTTAAAACCAAGTCTTCGAAGGGAATTATCTATAAGAGAATTCAGTAGCTATAAAGAAATTTTGCGTTGTGCTATCAAGGTAGAACTGGAAGTTGGTGTTACGCATCCATCTCATGGTTTTGACAAGAAACGAAAGATAGAGTTCAAGGAAAAATCTCAGAACAATGGTGAAAAGAAGGTGAATGTTTCTTTATGCTCAAAGTGTGGAAAGAAGCATGGTGGATATTGTCTAAAAGGTACTAGAAAATGTTTCAAGTGTGGAAAAGAAGGTCATAGAGTAGCTGAGTGCCGAAGTAATGGGAAAAAGGTTTCAAATGATGTGAATAGAGAAAAGACTTCAGAGAAGGCTCCACCAACACTTCAATGCTTCAAGTGCAAGGAAATGGGGCATTATGCTAATCAATGCCCTAATCCAAGGATTAATGATGATCAATGTGAGAAACCTCTTAAGGCGAAGGACAAAGGGAAGTCACATGCGATCACTATCAACAATTTTGAGTATGACAATGATGTGATGGAATGATTATGTGTTTATGTAAAGGGATTCCAAAATAATGTTGTGAATCTCATTTATAGTATTGTGGAACATTGGAATATGTATATAATGGTTTATTGTGATTTTTGATAATTATATGGTACCGGTAACCATGAAAAGTGATTCAAATATTTTGGAAAGCAGATGATATGTGCATAATGAAGGGATAAGAAGATAATGAGATGTTTGATTGTATTCATGAGCTCATGATTTATATAAGGACTAAGTGATATCATGGTTTGAGTATATAGAATTTTTAGGATTTTGGTATGTGGAAAGTGTTAACTTTTAACTGCATTCATGTTTTCACTAAGGTTCAATGGGTATTCATTCTTCAAGAGAATACATGATTAAGGTATTCACATGTTTGTAATTTGATGAAAAAGATGTATCTTATGATATATGGGGGATAAATGATGGCATTCACGTGATTGTTATGTGACATTTCAAGTAATCATTTTCTTTATACTATGATCTTGGACTGAAGTATTTTAGATAAGCCTAAAGATTGGAATGGATGATGTTGAACATAAGTTAGTATTGTTTAAGGATATAATTTTTTTTGATATTATTGATGGGATGTTATAGTAATGTAGTTTTAGAAAAAGGACAACCTGTAGGACGGGCAACAACCCATCACGTAGGATAAGGCTGTGGGAATCGAACCCACAACTGAAGTGCGACTGGCCTTTATCACATACCAATGGCCTACAGGAAGTCCCTAGTTAGTGGAAAGTAGTTTTATTTTATTAAGCGGTATGATAAATAAAGTATAAGTCTATTTTTGGAACCATATACGATTAATATCACCATAAGATGGACTTATAACTTTTCCTAAACTTTTGTTTGAAATAGATGGAATGACCCATCATTATATCACATGATCTTCTAACACTTCACAAATAACAAACTCAACTTCATTTCTTTAAGAGATGAAGTGGAAATTGTTCAATTCACGAACAATAGTGAGATTGTATGAAAATCAAGTAAGTATTTATTTTAATTCATCAACTTTAGGGAAATGATATTGAAAACAAAAAATGTTGTCCAAGTGATCTTATATCTGATGAATAAGATGGTACCTTAGATCATCACAAATTTATGGCTTTGTGATTGTTGGCTTTTTTATAGCCATGTTCTCTACCACTCTCCATTAGAACTTGATGGTTAGATTTTTCTTCCATATCCATATTTTAACCTATGTTATCCTATATGGAAACCCAGTGATGAGTTACTTTGGGTAATCTTTACATTTCATACTTTAGTTTTTAAAATTAAGTTTTAGTATTCCTTTTTACGATGTGGGTTTCTATGAATAGTAAACGATTTATAACCCCGACGAATTTCGAGGGAGAAATTCATTTTAAGGGGGGTAGAATGTAACAACCCGAGATTTTATAAGATACATTCTTTTTAATTTCATTAATATCTTCTATTGTAAGATACACCAAGATTATCTTGCGCTACACGCAACACCTTATTAGCTTGTAGTATACGCAACACTATTCTTGGCTCGTGTTACACACAATTTCAGGTTCATTTGATAGAAGTTATTCTACACAACATTGAGTGTATATATATATATATATTCAATATATAAATAAAATATGGTTGGATTTTGTTATACGCAACAACAATGGAGTCTTGCACTACATGCAACCCTAACTTGGCTTGCATTACACGCAATCGCAACCTTCTTCGATAGCGTGTGTTGTACGCAATATCAGGTTTCACTAAACAATGATATATGGTTATAATATTAATATGAACTATCCTTTATGAATAGTATTAACTAAAATTTGAATTTTATAACATTATTATTCATCTTACATATTTTCTAGAACATGGTATGAGAACAAAATAAATTTTTCGGGTAAAATAAGTATTTTTCAAAAAATGCAGTTTTGTCGCCTTTTGATGGCGAAACCACATTAAATCTAGTTTTTGACATGTTTATAAGTTAAATTTGACAAAATAAAATTCTCCTTTGGAATCAGGACATAAAAATTTACTTTGGATAAAATTTTCATATTATTCTGATAACTTTCATATTTTAATGAATAGTAAAAACACGCTATATTTTAATTTAAAAAAACTTTTTTCATCGTAATAATTTATATGGTTAAATTATAATATTTAATGTCTTTAAAGTATAAATAGAATATATTTTTACCATTTAATATAATTTATGTCATTATCATTGATTTTACATTGAATTCATAGGTTAAATCAATTCAATCTTTGGCAATGCTTTAACTTTTAAAACCTATTCGCTTAACAATAGGATTAATTTTAAATTAATTACTTCAAATTCGTTGTTTTGAATTTTGAAAAATGGATTCAATATTTGGAATCATTGGGTCCAAATTATGTTAATAGGTTACTTTTTTTTTTATTATGGATAGTAACTACGGTAATTTTTATTTACTGCAGTTAAAGGTAAATAGGGTAATTCAAGGTTAAAAGAATATTATAATAATTCAAAATTACCTTGAAACTTGTACTAACCTTATTTGATGAGTAGTGGACAACCATGGGCATCCTTGGGCCGATTTTGGGACCCCAATGAGCCACTTGGTAGTGAAAATGACAATTTGGATTAATTAATTTAATGTAAAGACAAAATTGACTTTAACAAAAATCTTTTAGTAATTAATTTTTATAAGGGGTTATATAAGTTATATTTTCGACTATAAATATTATTTGGAAATATAAAAATATTCCCTACATCATGGTATTTTTTTCATAATTTTTAGACATCAAATGAATTAAATTATTTATGACACAATAATGATGTAGTGTTTACCTCATTAATAAATGATTTAAATAAATAAGATTATAATGATTAAAATATAATCCAAAACCTGTAAAATTTCAATTGGATGATTTTATTTCTAATATGAGTCATCTTATATTCTACATTAATGTGTTTTGGACCTCTTGAAACCGAAGATAAGTTTATAATAAAATAATGTTTTCACACTTTCCTAAAGAGCCCATGTTCTCCCTTATAAAAGGAGACCACTTATATGAAATTAATCACACCTCTCAAGCCTTTTGTCTCGTCCAAAATCTAGAAAAATAAGATCCCTACATCCCTCTCCTCCCCCTTTAAGCCTTACATTAGTCATAAGACTCTTCAAGAAGTCCTTTTGGTTCAAACCAATGGAAGTTACCAAAATTAAAGGTAACAGTTTCTCTTAAGTTGTTTTCTTTTATTCTACTTCTCCAACCCCTAAACTCTTTTTAATCCTTTATTTTGTAACAAAAAAAATATCATAAATATACTAGGATGATTTTATGAGAATGATTCTAACTACACTTACACACACCTCCATCTAATGGATGAAGAACATAATGTTTCTGTGATGGAAAACTAACGCCTCACAAAACGATGATTGTTCGATTTTCTCCTACTGCCTCTCATGGTGGCCATTATGATGGAACTGTATTTATATATAATATATATTATTTTTATGATTTCCTTATTCTTATTTACTTCCCAATTATATCAATCCTTTACGGTTTCCATAGTCAGTAAATACGATAATCTCATTTGAGGAAGTGCGGACTAACACCCCCTCAAAGTGATGTGATTCGTTAATACCTTATGTGGGATGTATAAAGGATGTGGTTAATGATATTATATATGATATTATACTGGAATTATAATATACCTATGTATCATTATGTTTAAATTCCATTAAAATAATAAATAGAAATGAAAGTAGCTTTCATGCATATGTACGACTTACCGTCTCCATGAACGGTGTGTTTCATTTCTTACCTCCATATGTTATGTACTATTATAAATGCTTGTATATTCTGGATATATAATGAATGTATATGATATATAAACCATGATTTACATTTTGGAAGTAAGTAAATCATGATATAAGTAATAATAACATCAAGAACAACAAGTCCAAACACGTACGCTAAATAAGATGATTTTACCCAAAACGCTACTTTAACATTAATTTACAAAAGAATGGGTAATATAAAGTCATAAGTGAACCATTTATGAGATAATAACAATGAATATGATTCTGTAATAAGTCAATGACATTATTTAAATCATTATACAGGAGGTTTGGATACGTACAAAGCATATCAGACCGAAGATAATGGATAATTTTGCAAATCTCATTTTTATCTAAGATTGCTTATTCGTAAGTATTTACTGGGGTTATTGATATCATCCATGTCCATGTTCTATAAAAGTGTATTCATGTATGTTTAAATTCCTTTTTACCCATTCTGACTTTTACCCCATGGTATGGAAGGAATCTTTCTTTTATTTACCCTACAAGGTACTTTTTGACTTTTCCGACAAAAGTACAAGAATAATGTTTTTTTAACATATACGACATGAAAGTATTTTTATGGTTTTATAAAGCCTTATTTTCATGAAGGTTCCTCCAAAATATTTCATGACTATTTTCAGAAAAATCTATTTCTTTTAAAATTGCATGACGTTTTGTAAAAAGAAATTGATTTTGAAGAAGAAAGGATATTTTCCTCAAGAATTCATTTCAAGTGTTTTATCAAAACCATTTTTCCATCTAAGATGAAATTATTTTATATGTGTATGTTTCAAGTATAATGTCCCTATTATTTACATGGTTTCACTTTTCTTATGTTGATATATCAATTTGTTTTATATGGATTATGTGATGATGGGATGATGTTTATGAAACCCATTTTATTCTTTGGGTTATGATGAATGTTTCAAGTTTATTTTGTGGCACAAGTAAGAATGATTTCATAATGAGATGGGTGGGACCTATATCTCCCTCCAATGCATTGTGTAAAGATTTATATCTCATGAGATAGACATGGATGGAATGGTAAGTTAATCCGGTTCAGTGTTGACGGACTGAAACGAAGAGTGAACTCGATTCAGAAAGGGACTTTGTCCACTAAGATGGTCCTGGAAGCAATGCCTTGTCTACTATGGAAATCATAATGTTTTTCCACAATTAAAAGTTTTATTCCCATGCTATTTTATCAGGATTAATGTTTCTTTATGATCTATGTCTTACGTATTTCCATGTTTTATTTCATTGCTCAAGATTTTGATGTTTAAACATTATGTTCATGTTTTTAAGTTCAAATGTATATGGTATGTTTTATTTTATCCATGATTACCCTTACTGAGCATTTGAGCTCATCCTTTTTCTATTTTATTTTCCCCTAGGATTAAAAGAAATGTTTTAGGTAAGGAAACAAAAAGTGGAATATCTTTATGGGAGATGTTGAAGATCTTTCACCACGATTAGAAGATTACGTTCCAAGTTTCCAAAGACACTAAACTATTAAGATCCTTGTGTGTCTGTTTTTGTTATGTACTAAGTATTCCACAAAATTAATGTAATTTCCATGTACGTCAAGCTTCGGGCCTCTATATATACCACTTATTTTCTTTTGGATATAAGTGGTTTGAGAAGAAGGGAATAATTTCTCTAAGAAGAGTAATTTCATTTAATTCCATGTGTTTGTGGAACCAAGATGGAGGTAATAGAGCCATGAATTTGTGGAGTCAATTAGGGAGAAAGGGAATGCTCGTAGTTTGATTTTTTTCTTTAGAAAACCATTGAGGATTAATAGTAGATCACACTATTTAGAACTATTTGAGGTGAATATGAGGATCCTCACCAGATATCCCTTGTAAATGATGAAAAATATGAATCAAAACCAATTTTATTTCTAAATAATCCTTGATTTTTATATAATGAATACTAAGGTGTTGTTAATTCATATCATAGGTAGCAAGTTTCTTAAGGGTTTGTTTCCTAGTATTGTCCATATCTAGATCAATTCGATGGGAAATGAATTGGTCTTGAGTGATTTGATTATCCTTAATGTTCCTCTCAAGTCATTAAATATTTCACTATATTTTAGAGTCAAACAAATCTGAGGGATTTTTTGGGAGTCTACTAGGTATCTAGAGGAAAATTTTGAAGAGATGAGGAAGGATGGTTTTTCTCTGTGTTTTTTCCAGAATTTTTGTTCTTTTTTCATTTTTTGTTATTTTTTATATAAATAAAAAACAGCTAACTAATTTTCACACCTTATCTAGAAATGGAACCATTTAAAGCATGTATGATTATAAAATATTAATCTTTCAAATTTAAAATTATCTTCTATAATATGTATAACCCCACTTGGGTCGAATCCTTGATGATGGTACAATTTTTAAAGTTTATTATTTTTGTTTTGTCTTTTGAATTGTGGGGGTGGGGGGTTTGTTTACATAAATTAATTAAATTTATTTATGTATGATGTTAAATTTAATAATTTTATAGATATTGGGGTGATTTCATTATTCTGGATGTAATCTTATGACATCCTAGAGCTTTGCGAAATATTGCATTAAATTGATACCCACTTCACAAGACAAATTTTGATCAGAATTCCTAATTATTTTGGCTCTAATCCAAGCCTAAAATAGGGTAATGATATAAATAAATAATTATTAATTTATGTTTATTTATGGTTCTAATAATCCATGGAATCCACATGTTAAACCAAACTTTTCTTTAATCCATGACATTTTATGTTTAACACACACAATATCAATTTAAATAATATTAAACGAGAACAAAATCTCAGTCGCTTAACATCCCCAAATTATGACTCACCCCAATTATAGATTTAATCATCAATTTGGGTGTTAAATAATCTGGTTTTTATTTTATTGGGTGATGTGTAAAAATAAAAAGAAAATGGGTGAGGTAAGAAAAGGGTTTCACATCGAACACACACACGAGCAGTGAAGAAAGTTAAACATGGACATTGGATTAAATGAGGAAGTGAAAGAGAAATAGTTTTAAAATTAATTTAAATTTTATTAAGAAAAATTATAATACACTATAGAAGTTGGATGAATATAAGAGAAGTTGAAGATATTTTTATTAATATTTATACATAATTAAAATTTAAACACCGACGAGATTACAAATGAAGGGGAATTCAAATAAAAATGAAAACAAATAGAGGAGGAAAGGTATTTAAAGTAGAAATGTGAGTTTTAAAAGTCCTTATAATAATTTTTAAAGTCTTTGTTGATTCCAATTTATCCTTCTAATTTTTGAAATTCCAACCTCTTGTAAGGAGAAGAAGGGAGTGTATTTATAGCCCAAGGTGGTGGACTGTTTGCCTTCCAAAACATTCCTTCAAGTTAGATTGATGGTTTGACTATTAATAAAGATAAATATCAAAAAATAATATTCATAAAAGTTTTATATATGGATGTTTAAAATATAACCTCTGAATTTGGAATCAATTAGACTTTTTTGTCCAAATATATGGCTGTTTTTCTATACCATGTGCTATTGTCTAGTTTTATCGATAAAATTTAAAAGGACACAATGTGAATGGGTATTAGGTCTAAAATATTCCCTAAAATATGAACCATTTCTTATAAAAAGTTGGGGTAATATATCTTTAATGTTCCACACAAAATATCAACTCCATTAGGAATGTGTATTTGGAGAAAAGTACAGAATTGTGGGATATTATCAAATCTAGGACAGAATTGTGGGATGTAATTTCATGCATCAATTGGGCCACTTATTGGTTGATTTTGGACTTGAAATTTTTATACAAGATGTAATGTAATTCCCTTGTATATTTGGTGTATTATAAATTAATTTATACTTTTATATTGAGACCAAAAAATATACCATCACAGCTAGTCCAGTTTCACTGGAAGATTCATTGGGTCATATTGTATGGTCCATATGGGTCTTCCAATAACAAAATTGGCTAAATCCTCAGCTGAATGATTTGTTGGAATTTGAATTAGGAACACTAAAAAATAATACTGACATCATTTGGATCATTATTTTGTAATATATGATCAAAATATTAAACTATTGTGTAACTAAATGAATTCAAACAATGCTATCCATATGTGTTTATGATCAAAACAAGTACATTTACTGAAAATTAGTCATTTTTCGGTAAAAAAATAGTGATGAGAGTAATGTAAAATATTTAATGAATATTTAATATCATTTTCATCATATTTATGGATTGAATATCTATATTCCATGCCCATATTTACTATTTCAGGCTGAGGATGCGGTGTATCCATGGTGATGGGATGATATTTTCATTTATGGGAGAGAAGGAAACCCAGGTAGAGAAGGATGAGATAAAGAGTAGGATGATATAGAAGATTAATCACTAGTTTTCTAGTGTTACCCTTGGAGAAGTAGATGCTATGGGACTTCAGTTTTATACAGTGGTGGTGGAGTACATGGCCTTTTTTCCTGAGGATGTTCCAGGATTATCTCCCCACTGAGAGATTGACTTCATCATTTAATTACAACTAGGGAAAACCCTTATATCAATTCCAGCATATCATATGGATCTTACAGATCTTCATGAGATGAGTGTGTAGTTAGAGGAATTACATATTAAGGGCTTGTTCGAACAAGTGTTTCCCCTTGAGCATCCCTAGTATTTTTCACCAAGAAGAAAGACGAGATATTGAGGTTTTATGTGAATTATCGACACCTAAACTGGGTGAAAATAAAGAATAAGTATCTACTACCCTGGATCAGTGAACTATTTGATCAGTTGAGAGGGGAGATATGGTTCTCGAAGATTGAACTCATATCAAGCTATCACCAGCTTCGAGTACGGGATGATGATATACCAAAGACATCATTCCTATGTCGATATGATCACTATGAGTACTTCTTGATGCCTTTTGTCATGATGAAAACCCTAGTAGTGTTCATGGAATTTATGAACTAGATATTTCAGCCTTTCTTAGACCAATTTTTGGTGGTTTACATTGATGATATTCTAGTGTACTCGATGTTGGAGGAGGAGTATGAAAGACACTTGAAGATGGTGCTAGAAATACTCCAAGAGAACCACCTTTATAGGAATCTTTCAAAGTGTCAGTTTTGGATTTAGGAGGCCCACGTTTTAGGAAATTTCATCTCATCTTATGGTAAAGTATTGGACCTAGTGAAAGTTGATGCAGTGTTAAATTGGGAATCACCCGATAGTATGATGGTGGTGTATATATTTCTTAGGTTAGTAGACTATTACATGATATTTTTACCTTATTTCTCTAGGATATCAGAACCTTTGACTACTTTGAATTATAATGGGAAACATTTTGTTAAGATGGAGAGGTTCCACTAGGCTTTCTAGGAGTTGCGTTGGAGCTTGAAAAAGCACTACTATCTTAAGATTTCCATAGGAGGGTTTCAAGTACATAGTGTTTTATGATGCCTCATGTATCAAACTTGGTTGTGTTATGATGTAGAGGGAGGTAGGGATTTTATACAGGTTCCAATAGTTTAGACCATATGAGCAGATCTATGCGACCCATATTCTAGAGTTAGAAACAATAGCCTTCATCCTAAAGATGTGGAAAAACTACCTTATGTGTGAGCATTTTATCGTCTATTATGACCATAAGAGTATCAATTATATATTATTTCAGAAGGATATTAACTTGAGATAGAGGCAATAAATGTAGTTCCTCTAGGATTATGACTTCAAGATAGTCTATACTATTGGTAAGAGGAAAGTTGTAGTTGATTCTCTTAGCAAGAGATATTTTTCACAGTTTTTGTCCATAGATTTGGAGAAATTAGTCTTGTTACAGTTGTCCTTAGTGGATAAGGATGGTGTAGCTTATATACAGTCGATGGTTGTTACCCCACTGCTTCTATAACATGTTAAGAAAGATCAACATTGAGATGATGACCGTGATACCTGGCATACTCATATATACATTGGAAATTCTCCTGATGAATTTTATAATGATGGGGAGCACATTATCCTTTTTAGATGATGAACAATGGTGCTAGTGATGTTGTGTGAGGATGTGGTAAGGAAGTTTCATATATCCTCTTTAATGGTACATATAGGCGTGGAAAATATGTACTGAGACCTTTGAAATTAGTTTTGGTGGCTAGGTATGAATAAGTGTGTGAAAGAGTTTTTTTCTTGATGCCTCACATTTTAGTAGGTGAAGGCTGAGAACTAGGTTCCAATGGGTTTAGATCAGCCCCTTGAGTTGTCAGAGTAGAAGTGGCATAGGATGTCTATGGGATTCATGAAGAGGTTACCATAGATTTTTAGAGGATATGATGTTGTCTGGGTGACTATAAATTGACTCTCCTAGTTGGATCACTTTCTAAATATCCCAAATTAGTGTTCAGTAGAGAGATTGTGATGCCTTTATATGTAGGAGATAGTCTAGATCCATGGATTTCCCTCAATGATAGATTCAGATTACGATGATCACTTCACATCATGATTATAGAGAGGATTGTATGAATCCTTTAGGACTTAATTGCATATGATCATGGAATTATACCCATAGACTGATGGCTAGATTGAGCAGACCATTTAGGGTTTGGAAGACATGCTTCATTCCTATGTGTTGAAATTTATCCATAGTTGGGAGGATCCCTTACCCTTGGAAGAGTTTACTTGTAACAAGAACTATCATTCCACCATTGGTATGGAACCATTCAAGGCTTTTTATGGTGACCCTACAGGTCACCAAAACATTGGACTAATCTAGGTGATTCAAAATTTATGGTCCTAGAGTTGGTGCGAGCTATGATAGAGAAGATGAGGATTATCCAAGAGTTGATATGAACAACATAGAGCCTTCATATGTCCTATTTGGACCAATGAAATAGGTTATTGGAGTTTGAGGAGGGAGACCATGTGTTTCTGAGGGTCTCAACTCGACATGGATGGTATATATTTGCATGGGGTGTAAAGTTATATCCTAGGTTCATTATAAATTTACAGATACTATGTAGGGTCAATGAGGTGGTGTACCACTTGACCCTAGAACTATAGTTAGACTGGGTACACAACATCATCCACATATTGTAGATGTGGTGGTATGTGCATGGTCCATCACATGTTATCAACTAGGGAAAGTTGTACATTAAGGATGGAGCTACCTTTTTAGAGTATATGGTGGAGATCAAGGATCGGTTGGAGAATATCCTCTGTGGGTGAGAAATTCCCTTGTTGCATGTCTGGTGGCAGCACATGAATCTTCATGAGATCACCTGAGAGTGGGAGACCCAGACACAGGCTCAACACTGAAACCTTTTTGAGTAGTCCTTTTATCTTTTCGGGATGAAATTTTCTAACGTGGGAATAGTGTAATATTTCTATTTTTTCAATGTATGTTTTTGTAATATATATGTTAATATTTTTTTATCCAGGTGTGGAGATGGTGAAATATTCTGAGGCTCGGTGATCCCATTATTGATATTATTAAAATAATAAATATATTAATATCAAGTGCGCATAATTTTCCTAAAATAATGGTATAAATCTTGAATAGGGTCTCAGAAGGGAAATATTAGACCTCCATTGAATCTGAAATGTAAGTTTTACCCTAAGTGCGACATAATCTTTTTCAGTGTCATGAATTTTTATAAGGTGTTGTTACAAAAAAAATGTTAAAATAAATAAATAAATATATTTATTTTATTATTTTTTAAAATATAAACCTAATTAACCTCTATAAATACACTATTATGTCCAATTCATAGGGTTATCCACATAACCTTGAGAAGTGAGAGAGAGTTTTGGAGGAAGGTTTGGGGAACAATGATAATTGATCGATGATCATTATCACCAATGAAATTCCAGGATTTCACCAACAATTATGAAATAAGTTTGTTCTTCATTAGTGATCAATCCAAACCCAAGGTAGGTCATTGTTTTTTAGGGTATATTTCCCCATTATTTATCCCAAGACAAATTCAAATCAATTCTTCTAGTAGTTTGATTTTCGGGTCGATCATGATTACATGTTCAAGTGTATTTCTTCTAAAAATTTAGGAGAATTGATTTTTTTATTGATATTACTATTTTTTCATCATTCTAATGTTAAGTAATTTAGTCCAACCCAAACCTATATTTGGTTTGTTCCTTATTCTTGGTTTTTACATTTTCACCCATTTCTTCACACGAATCATCGATGGTATTCCCTTGGACAGTGGTTCGACATATACCCAATATTAGATCATTGTGTGACTATTAATTAACATAATGGATCAATACTATGGGTGTGGTTAATGATTGATGGTGAGATCTAGGTTCAATGATAGAGGATGATCAGATGTGGATAATATTAGATCAATGATTATCATTTTTCCTGGTTTGATGTGTATGGCGATGGTGTGATGCAGTGGTTATTGATTTTTGAGTGGATCGAAGGCCAAAATATTGAGAGTAGTGATGAAAAGGATGATCAACCCCAGATCCATAATATATGTCTCTAATATATATACCTATCTTATTCTCTCTTCCATTGACAAGGTAATACACGTCTTATGGTCATTTCTCAAATGCATTCGTTATGATATTTCCTTTGATTATGATATGAAGTAAGATCGTGAAACCCATTTTCTTTCCATGGGTAATTATTTTGTTATTCCTTATGATTGATTTCATTTATGTGGCCCACATAGATCATGAACATGTTATGATGGGTTCACCCAGATAAAACTCTAATGCATTGGGTAAAGATTTAGTCTCATGAGGCATCATGTATGGGATTGGGAAGTAAACCTAATACATTATGATACTTTTTAAACCATGTGATTTTGTCTAGGTAGTTAGCCTTGACTCATTTTTATACCATTTTATATTTTGTTTCCACATCTCCTATGATTCCATGATATTATGATACCTTGTTGTTTATATTATGCTTCTATGTGATTGCTCATGTGCCTTCTATTTTATGATATCATGTTATATCTTTAACTCACATGCTATGTTTTCTTATCATGTTCATTCCCTTACTAGGATTTCTAGTTCACCCCTTTATTTTATGCATTCCCCAGGTTATCCTATTCAGTTTTAAGATCTCAAATAGACTTAGGATCTCACTAAGGAAAAGGGAAAAAATAAGGATGTTTTAGTTTCCTTTGATGTATTATGATCATAGTTTTCCAAAGATACTAGGAATCATGATATTTGGGATTGTAATTATTGGATATTTATGTTTAAAAATCAGGTAATAATATGTGTAAATGTTTTTGGTTATTATAAAGGACCAAAATTGCCAAACCGAAGCATGCATGGGAAAACCAAACCATTGACACTAGAATATTAATTTTAACAATAAACATTTAATATCTGTTTAACAAGGAATGATAAATTAATTTTATCAAGTAAAATAACTATGAATAAGGTTTATATGTACACAAAAAATAAACCAAAATTTATTATACAGAAAGTTAGAGTGCATCTGATGAAGAAAAAGTCAGAGGTAAGGGTTTCTATTCTAATCTCACCTTGAATTCGATACTGTTTTTCTAAATTTATTTTTAAAGAAATTGTATGTTCTATCTCTCTAAAAACCCATCTATTTTCTTCACCTTTGTTTATTTTTTGGATTTACATGTCTTATTATCATTTCAATTCTCTTTGGTTCACTATTCAACTAAATGGTTTCTTGTAAGTTAAACCGACCTTATCTCTTATTTTTGGTTGAGAATCACAATCTTTCATGTCGATATTATTTATATCACTTTATGAATATTCTTCTTTATAATTCAGTGATTTAATAATGTCATTTTCTATTTAATTTTACTTCCATATCAAATGTTTAAGAATAATATTATAAATATTTTCCTTATGGGTCATTTTTAAAACTATTTATAAAATATGAAATGAATCTTAATTTTAATGTTTTCCACATGAACGAATTTTCATGATTTTATTTCTTTTATTTTTTATGAAGATTGTTTTCCAAGTTTTCATGGTTTTCCTAAGTAAATTCTATTCCCATAATTATTGGTTTTTTGTTTTTAAAATTTATCAAAAGAATATGATATTTCTTCTTGTTTTCAAAGAAATATTCTAATGGTCTTATAAAATTATTTTTCATCTATGTCATCATACTTTATTGATTTATATGCTTCACTGAGGATATTATCTAATGATACCATCCACATTATCTCTCTGGATGGATTATGATCAATTTTTTTTGTATTTTTCATGAAACTCACATATTTCCCACAGGTTAATTATGTTATGATGGATTTATGAATGTTTTCATATTTGTATGGAACACATATATACATTATTTATTATTATATGATGTGTAGGTTCATTATAACCCTATAATTATCTTAGTATAATATCTTGTTCATAGTTATTGGACAAGGAATTAGAGTAGTTAGCCTCATTGAATTTTTCCTTAGTGGACAAGGATGGTTTAACTTATCAACAATTAATGGTCGTTACGCCACCACTTCTATATCATGTTAGGGAGTATCAACATAGAGATTCTAACTATGATAACTTGTGTACTCATATACCCACTAGACGTGCTCTAGATGGATTTTATGAAGGCGGGGAGAACATTTTCCTTTTTAGAGGCCGAACGATGGTGCCGATTATGTTGCGTGAGGAGGTGATGAGAGAGTTTAATACACCCCCCTTAACGGAACATCTAGGTGTGTAAAATATTTACTAGGACCTTTGACATTAGTTTTAGTGGCTAGGTATGAAGAAGTGTGTGGAAGAATTTCTTTCTCGATGCCTCACTTTTTAGCAGGTAAAGGATGAGCACTTAGCTCCAATAGGTTTAGCTCAACCCCTTGAGGTTCCAAAGGGAAGTGGGATGAGATATCTATGAGCTTCATGATAGGGTTACCATAGAAGTTTAAAATAAACGATTCTATCTAGGTGATTGTAGATCAAATCATAAAGTCAACCCACTTCCCAAATATCATAGATCAAAGTTCATTACAGAGATTTGGATGCCTTTATATGAAGAATATAGTATGGCTCCACAGAGTTCCCTCGATGATATTTCCAAACTATGATGCTTTCTTCATTTCATAATTATGAATAGGACTATAGGAGGCCTTTGGGACTCAGTTTCATTTTGGAATGACCTTCCACCCCCATACTACTGAGTATATTGAGTAGAGAATTCTGGTTCTAGAGGACATGCTTTGGGCCTATGTGTTGGTATTTGGTCATAGTTGGGAGTATCACCTACCCTTGGTGGAGTCTTCATATAAAAAAAGCCACCATTCGACCATTAGCATGACACCGTTATTGGATTTGTATGGGTGACCATATAGGTCATCACTATATTGGACTAATCTAAGTGATTCAACATTCATGGGCCCATAGATTGTGTGATCTATGATATAGAAGGTGTAGATCATCCAAGGGACAATTATGAATACATATATCCTTCAAATGTTCAATTTGGATCGATGATAGAGGCCTTTGGAGTTTTAGGAGGGAGACAATGTGTTCCTAAGGGTCTCACCTTGATGTGGATTATGGATATTATAATGGTGTAGAAAGTTATATCCTAGGCTCATTGAAATTTTATAGATATTTCATTATGTTAACAAGGTGGCATACCACTTGGCTCTATCACAATAGTTAGACTGGGTACATGATATCTTCCACGTGTCATAACTGAGGAGGTATGTACATGATCTATTACATGTTATCGACTGGGGAGAGATATAAACCATGGATGGAGTTACCTTTTTGAAATACCTGATGGTTATCGAGGATTGATAAGAGAATATCCTCCTTGGGTGAATTATTCTTGTGGTGTATGTTTGATGGTGTCACATGAATCTTTAGAAGAGAAACTGGGAGTGGGAGACCCCGGCACGAGATCAACACCAACACCTTTTTGAGTAGTCCTTTTCACTTTTTCGGATGAAAAGACCTAATGTGGGGAGAGTGTAACATATTTATTTTTGAAATCTAAATCTTTAGAATATATCTAGTAATATTTTTAGAGACCAATGATGATATGGTGAAATATTATAAGGCACAGTGATCATGGCATTGATATTATAAAAATATTAAATATATTAATAACATATGCACATAATTTTCCTGAAATAACGTAATAACTCATGAATGGGGAATTTTATGGTAAATCATAAAACACCTATGAGTCTGGAATGCAGGTTTTACCCTTGGTGCGATATAATAATTTTTAGTATCAGGATCTTTTTTAACAACCCCTACCCCAGTAGCCCAGAGTCAGTTGTTGTTTTATTACAATGGCATAGATACAAGATATCACATCACCAAGGATAGATCAGTTTAGTAGTATTGAAGAAACTAGATATATACAGGGTTACATTATTATATTGGTAATTAAACATATAATATAAAAAAATAAACTGCTTCTTTTCACTTATTCAAACATTTCATCTTCACAACCTGGGGAAAGAAGACAAATAAAAGGGTGAGTTCAAACGATTAGTAAGGGATGCATGAATCAATAATAAGTAAAGAAAAGTCAATAAGTCATAATAATTATGGAATGATAAATAACTGAAAAAAAAATTCCATAAATACACTGATAATGAAAATTAATCCATATATTTTGTCATAGTGAAAATATAATGGAAAGTAATAAATGAATACTGAATGGAGAGAATGCTTAATCATTAAATGTCATGCATCTAAAATATGAACCATTATAATGTCAAAATGGAGTATATGGGTAAAAACCCACTGGATTATTCTTATAAACAAACCCTAAGGGTTTGTCTCCAACTATTTTCTCTCATGAGACCAATTGATGAATCGAGGGGCTATCTATAACCGAGCCCCACCCATCACTGCATGTCCAAAGAATTCTTCATACATAGATTCAATTCAATAAAAACATTCAAAGAAAACACCATATTTAAAAATGGTATATGGATAAGAAAATAATCATTTCAAATAAATATAGATATTTAATAAAATTTTCAATGAATGATGATCATAAATAAGAGGTAAGTATACATACACCACAAACAAGGAATAAGTGGTGAATGAGACATAAACAAAAGAAATACCATAATGGTTTCCATGAAATAATAGATTTAAATAATACTTGGACATTCATAAGGTAAAATAGGCATAGATCATAATAAATTATGTCCAAATGAAGTGAAAACATGTAAAAAGAGTTTTTAAGAAACTTTATAAATGATCTTATTTAGTGCAGTTTAAGGGAAAATACAAGAGACTTTAAAATGGAAAGAGAGATAATTTTTTGTATAAAATAAGAAATGAAAAAAGATAGTTTTTGATGATAAAATGAGTGATTTTATAATAATATTGGTAGATTAAAATATATTATGTATGTTACTTGAAAATGGGTAATAAATTAAAAAGTTCCCTTTAACTCAGATTTCTTATAAAGAGGAATTGAAAAAGGATCCTTATAAAACATGTATTTACCATAAAAGAAAGAAGATTTTAGTTAGGTACATATATTTTGAAAATAAACAAAAATTTTTGGAGGATTACATAATAATAATTAAGAATTGAATTTGGGTAAAGAGAGAGAAAGCGTAACCTGAATGAAAAATGGAGGTTCGGGGAGAATCCCATACCTTATGTTCGAAAATATTCTTCACTTTCACTTAATATCTTAGATAATGAAATTAGATTAATTAATAACTTGATTTGGAGAATATTAAACTTGTTTTTGATTTATTATAATTTTATTAAGTTCATTTGTGACCTTATTGATGAGTTATAAGATTCAATTTCATCATTAGGGATTGTTCGTTTCCTTAGTTTTCATGATTGGTTCAGTTGTATGCATGCATGAAAGATCACGAAAAATGGGAATAATTATCCAGATTTGAAATTATATTCAATTAATTAACTTACAAAATATTAAATAATATTATAAATAATTTTTTTTTCAAATATTAGGATTATTCATAAGATAAATATTTAATGATAACCGTTTAGATTATTTTTACATTTTTCGAACATCACACACTAGTTTTGTTTTATTATTTAATATCATGTATATGTACTAGTTCTAGAGAACTAAATAAGTTGTAATATAAATTTAAAATTCATTTTCAACCATTATAATGGTTTTATGACCATAATTGAAGATAGTAATGGAAAATGAAAATGCATCATCCACGATGGTGGTAAATCAACACATCACAGACAATATTTTAATTTTTAGAATAAAAGAGAGAAGAGTAGAGGTTTTATGATAGATTTTACATTAACATAATAAAATTATAGTATATATAAGATACTTTAGTTATCATTCAGTTTGGATAGAGGAGGTGAGGGAAGGTAAAGAAAATAAGTGAAATTGAAAGAAATTGAAAGAGAAGGATTAAGGGTTTTACCTCTTGAATTCTTCTCCTTGAGAACCACCTTAAGGCACTTTGGTTTTGGTCTTTTATTGAGACCAAAGGATCCTATAATTAGAAGAGATACTTGGAAATAGGATTGGGTAGAAATTGTACAAGATTAAATTATATGGATGTGTGAGGAGAATAGGTGGCAAGGGGTGATATTTATAGTGGAGGAGAGGGGTGTTTTTTGATTATTTTATTCATTTGTTTATTATTTTGGCTCAATACTATGAATAGTTTAAATATTATCACTAAATATATTAAAATAATCAAGGATATTTTAATATTATGTCCTTACATCATTCATACATCATCTATGGCTCAATAATTCATGTATTTAGCTTATACCATCAATTACTGTATTTCACTATCCACAAAAATTTAATTATTTTAGAAAAATCCCAAAATTTCACCCTGACCATTTTTTGACATTTATAATTCAAAAATGAGCTCCATTTTATAAAAATAATTTTCTAAAAATGAGAAATTTAATTTTTAATTAAAATCATCAGTTACTTGTAATATACTAATTTTAAAATGAAAACTAATTTTATAACACTTTGAAAAATTAATCAAGGCCGCATAAAATTATCTTATAATCATAAGACAATAAAAATATTAATTTATGAATCTATTTCATGAAAATAATTTTTCTTTTAAATTATTATATTAATTTTAAAATTTTAAATAAACATTTATATTATATAAAAATTCCAACACTTAATTTATCATTTTCAAAATATTTATTTACTTATAATATGATATAATTATATCATATTTTCATTTATAATATGCCTAAATTTTATTTATAATTTCATAGGTGAGGTTAATATTCTATTGGATGAATTACTATTCCTAAGGGTCACATTACTATTCCAAAGGTCTAGTTACTATTTCATTGGTAATTTCTAGATAAAACCTCTTATTTCATTCATTATTTATTTAGAAACTTTGTTTTGTGTTCTCTAGGTGATTTTATATGATTTATACTATATAATTTTTTTTTGATATGTAATCTATCGAATGAATTAAATTTATTTAAAGGGATACATACCATAATATCTTGGGGTGTTATATTCATTCCTCCTTCATAAATTTTATCCTAAATGTTTTCATGAATATTTCCCTATAAATAGATATGGGTGGTTCTTCTTCATAACATCCCTAGGTTCCCACATTGCTTTTTCCATTTTATGGTTTCTCCAAAAAACCTTTACCCATCAAGTGATCTTATTTATCAATACTTTCTCTCTTATGTCAAGAATTTTGATTGGATCTTCACAGTAAGATAAATGAGGTTATATTTCTTTTTCTTCATAGGTGAGTACATGTGTTGGGTCTGACATGTACTTCTTAAATAATGATATGTGGAACACATCATAAAATTTGGAGAGACTTGGAGGCATGGATAATTGGTAAGATACTACTCCAATTATTTCCATAATTTCAAATGGTATAATGGTACGTGGGGCTTAGTTTACATTTCTTACCAAACCTTAAGACACCCTTCCTTGGAGATAATTTCAGAAAGATATGACCGCACACTTGAAATTCTAAATCCTTTCTCCAATTTTCAGCATAGCACTTTTGCCTACTTTGAGCTACTTTAATATAAGCCTGGATGGTATTTAAATTTATTGTTGTCTCTTCAATAAGTTATGGGCCAACAAGTTTCCTCTGGCCAACTTCATCCCAACAAGTTGGATTATAACATCTCTTTCCATACAATGCTTCATATGGAGCCATTTGACTATTAGAATGGAAATTATTATTGTTAGAAAATTCCACCAAAGGTAAATACTGATCCCACATACCTTGAGAGTAAAGTGAGAATGATCTGAACATGTCTTCCAATAATTTAATAGTCCTTTCATACTATTTGTTAGTTTGAGGGTGATAAGAAGTAATCATATGAAGCTCAGTATCCAAATCCTTTAGAATACTCTTCCATATTTTTGATGTAAAATGAGGATCTCGATCAGACACAATCGATAGAGGTGCACCATGAAGTCTTAAAAATTAATTAATATAGAGTCTCTCAAGGATCTCAAGTAGAAAATTTTCTCTTATATAAATAAATGTGATTATTTTTTATGAAGATCAACAATTACCCATATTACATCATTTTTTCTTGGTGTAATTGGCAATCCAATGACGAAGTCCATAATAATTTCATCCCACTTCCACATAGGAATAGATAGATGTTACATGAATCCTATATGATTTTGTCTCTTAACCTTAACTTGTTGAAAAACTAAGCATCTCGACACATAGTCATCAATTTACCACTTCATATTATCCCTCAAACAATGTCCCTTAAGATCTCTATACATCTTGGTACTACTAGGGTGTATAGATAAATTTGAGCTATAAGCATCATTTAATAGTTCCATTTTTAGCTTAGGTATTGATGGAACACATAAACTTTTTCTAAATTTCATAATTCCATACTCATACATGAAGTATTCCAATATTCCATCCTTAAGGGTTTTAATTTTATTTTGAAAATTCTCATCATCATATTGAGATATCTTTATCTTCTTCATTAAATATGGTTTAACAATCATTTGAAAAAGGAGAGATTCTTCATTTTCCTGAATAATTCCCATATATATCTTTATTAGATCTATGAACATAGGATCTTTCTCAATCCTCATTTGGGTTAAAAGTCCATGATATTTCATACTTTATGAATATTCTACATTATTTTCCTTTCATAGGTGGTAGTGTATTGAGAAATCACAATCTTTAAGTAACTCGAGCCATCACATTTATCTCATATTGAGTTCTTTCTGTGTAAAGATGTATTTCAGACTCTTGTGATCTTTATATATCTCACATATTTCACCGTAGATATAGTGTATCCATATCTTTATAGCATAGATTAAGGTTTCTATCTCAAGACCACGAGTTGGATAATTTTGTTCATGAGTCTTCAAATGCCTTGATGCACATACAATAACTTTATCATTTTTTATAAGGACACAAACCAATCCATTCTTTGATGTATCACTACATATCACAAACCCATCATTTTCTGATGGTAGAGTCAAAATCAGAGCATTGAATAATATTATCTTCAATTCTTCTAAACATTCTACTCATTCTTTTGTCCATACAAACTTAACCCTTTATGTGTGATCTTGGTTAATGATTTAGCCAATTGGGAAAAATTCTGAATGAAACTCTGATAGAAACCTACTAAACTAATAAAACTAAGCACCTTAGTTATGTTAGTTGGTCTAGGAAATTCTTGGATTTCCTTTTTCTTCATAGGATCAATTGAGATTCTATCCTTAGAGAAAATATAGCCAAGAAAATAAATTTACTAAAGACATAATTCAAACTTTTCTAAATTTACCATATTACTCTATCCTTTTGAGAGGCTCAAGAATAATCCAAAAGTGATTCTCATGGTCTTTATAGTTTTTAGAATACACCATAATTTCATCAATGAATACTAAAACAAAATTATCAAGATATTCCTTGAATATTCTGTTCATCATATCCCTAAAAACAAAGGGTGCATTTGTTAATCTAAATGGAATTATTGTAAACTCGTAATGTCCATACCTCATATGAAAAGATGAATTTGGAATATCTTCCTTATTTACTTGAAACTAATGATACCCTGAACATAGTCCAATCTTTGAAAAATATTGAGCACCATGAAGTTTATCAAATAAATCATCAATCTGAGGTAGATGATACTTGTTCTTTGTTATAATAACATTGATTTCTCTATAGTCAATTCACAGCCTGAAGGATCCATATTTGTTATTAACAAAAAGAATAAGGTATCCCCATGGAGAAACACTAGGTAAAATAAATCATTTATTACTAAAATACTCTAGTTGTTTCTTCAACTCCACTAATTCCATAGTTTCCATTATATAAGGATTCTTTGATATTTGTATCACATCAGGGATTAAATCAATGGTAAATTCAAATTAAATCTCTAGGGGGTGTCCAGGGAAGTACTCAGGAAGTAAATAATGTATTCCTACACAATAGGTACATTATAAATTTGAAGATGACTATCCTTGTCCCTATATGTTGTTTGTTCTTCCTCCCTAAGAATTTAATTTAGTAGAGCTATTGGGGGTGGATCTAGATAAGAATCATATGATGAAGTTTCTTCTCTAAATATAAGGGATTCTATATCTTCCTCACAAATTGTAATTTCCTTATTCTTAAAATAAATTATCACATCATATTTTTAAATTCAGTCCATATCGAGAATTATATAAAATTCAACCATAGGTATGATGATAAGGCCAGAAAATAAAGCATGTTTATATACCATAAGGGGAATTTACATACACATTTTTTTTGAAATGAGACTTCCCTTAGGAGTTTTAACCAAAATATACATTATTAAATCAAAAAGTAAATATCTAATTTTATTATAAAATTAGGTTGATATAAAAGAGTAAGATGATTATAAAATCAAATAAAGAATTGGCTAAATTGGAAGATATAATTATTATACCTACCACCACATTATCAAGTACTTATACTTCAGTTGTGGTGACCGTATAAGATTTTCCATCTCCCCTTGGCCTCTTCTATTGTAAATTACTTAATGATTGGGACATTGGTTTGAATAATTCCCCATTTAGTTTTAGTTGAATCATTGAACATCATCTATTTTTTTCTTCCCCTTGCACTCATTTTCTTGATGAACCTTTTTTCCACACTGATAACAAACTCTCATTCCTTTCAAGCATTTCCCAAGATGATTCTTTCCACAATTTTCACATAAAGTAAATTGCTTAATTACACTCTTCTTATTTGATGCTTCGCCTTTTACATGGTCATCAGAAGACCTCTTCTTTTCTAGATTCCCCTTGAAAAAATACGATCTAGAAAATTCCTTCTCTATTTTTATGGAACAT
The DNA here is from genome assembly GCA_963277665.1 of Viscum album. Lineage (NCBI taxonomy): Eukaryota > Viridiplantae > Streptophyta > Magnoliopsida > Santalales > Viscaceae > Viscum > Viscum album. The sequence goes on along the minus strand of OY728148.1, from coordinate 653,450,044 downwards.
AATTGTATTTCATTATATGATGAAAATGATTAAGAAAAAAAGTGACCTTCGGAGACCTAGCTTAAGAACTTCAAAGTAATGGTTGATCATGCCTTCTTATTCATGTATGTTATCTATAACATACCTATCTAGTCTTGTGAAGGTATCTTCATACTCTACAACAATTTCTTCTTCCTTTTTCTTTAATCTAAGTAATTTTCTCTTCTTTTTAGTTCATTTCTCACGAGGGAAGTATTTGTAGAAGAATGTTTCTTTAAAAGTTTTCTATTAATTGTATTTTATTTCATCTTCCTCTTTAGTATTTTGGATCAAAGACCACCATTTATCAGTATCAACCTTGAGGAAATATACTGCCAGTACTACCTTTTTATTTTATTTGCATCCCAATGCTTGAAATATTTTTTCAAGGGACTTGATACACTACTCAACTATCATTGGATTAGTGGTCCCCCCTAAAATATAGGGGTTTATACTGAATGAAACGATATATCATAGGTTAAATATGGTTATTTATCATAACCTGAGCAATATATCCAAATATAGACATGATATACTAATCTCCAACCATAACTGTATTGAATTTCTCAGTGGGGAAATCCCTACATTGTCTACGATTATTGATTCGTTTACATTATGTGCCATAAAAAAATAATGGGACACACTAAATTAGCTCATAATAATCATGAGTATTGTTCCAAAAAATCACCACGAGGAGTTATTATAATTATCATGTTTATTTAACATCTAGTTCTCAAGGTTTCTACTAAAATTTCTCGAATACCAACTGTAACAACCTCAACCCCAATAGCCCAGAGTTAGTGGCCATTTTATTACAATGAAATAGATACAAGATATCAAATCAATAAGGATAGATCAATTTAGTATTCTTGAGAAAAGTAGATATATACATGGTTCCCTTATTTTATTGGTAATTAAATATAGAACATAAAAAAAGAAAATAAACTGCTTCTTGTCACTTATTCAAATATTTCATCTTTATAACCTGAGGAAAGAAATAAAATAAAAGGGTTAGATGAAATTATCAGTAAGGATTTCATAAATCAATAATAAGTGAAGAAAAGTAAATAAGGCATAAACATTATGGAAATATAAATAACAGAAAAACACATTCCATCAGTACACTAAGAATGAAAATGCATCCATAGATATTGTTATAGTGAGAATCTCATGGAAAGTAATAAATGAATACTGAATGAAGAGAATGATTAATCATTGAAAGTAATGTATCTGGAACATGAATCATTATACAGTCAAGACAGTTTAAGTATGTGGGTAAAAACCCATCTATTTCTTCTTGGAAACAAACATGAATGGTTTGGTGCTAACTGTTTTTTCTCATCATACCTATCGATGCATCGAGGGGCTATCTATAATTGGACCCCACCCATCATTGAAAGTCCAAAGCATTCTTCATACATAGATTCAATTAAATAATAACATTCAAATAAAACATCGTATAGAAAAAAGGTATATGGATAAGACAATAATCATATCCAATAAATATGGATATTTAATAAAATCTTTAATGAATTATGATCATATATAAAAGGGAAGTATACATACACCACTTACAAATAATAAGTGGTGAATGATGCATAACCAAATGGAATATCATAATGGTTTACATGAAAAATGGATTTAAATCATCTTGGAAAGTCATAAGAAAAAATAGGCATATATCATGATAAATTATGTCCAATTGAAGTGAAAACATGAAAAAATAGTTTTTAAGAAACTTTAGAAACGAGAATCTTTATTGCAGTTTAAGAGAAAATACTAAAGATACTTCAAAATAGAAAGAGGCTAAATTGTTTTTATAAAACTAAAAATGAAAAAAGACTTATTTTAATGATAAAATTAGTTATTTTATAATAATATTGTTATCTCAAAACATATTATGTATGGTACTTGAAAATGAGTAAGAAATTGGAAAGCCCCCATTGCTTATCAGAAAGAATTTAAAAGGGATCCTTAAAAAATGTAGTTTGCATAAAATAAAGAAGAATTTAGTTAGGTACATATATTTGGAACATAAAAAAATAATTTTGGATGAGTACATAAGAATAATAAATAATTATATTTGGGTAAAGAGAGAGAAAGCGTTACCCGAATGAAAAATGGAGGTTCGGGGAGAATCCCTTACCTTATGTATGAAAATATTCTGCACTTGCACTTAATGTCCTGAATAATGAAATTAGATTCATTAATAATTAAATAAAGAACCTATTAAATATTCATTTTATTTATTATAATTTTCTTAAGTTAATTTATATCCTTTTTAATGAGTTATAAGTTTCAATTTTGTTGTTTGGGAGTGTTCATTTCCTTAGTTTTTATGATTGGTTCACTTGTATACATGTATGAATGATCATGTAAAATGGTAATAGTTATCTAGAATTGAAATTATATGTTATTAATTAAATTATAGAAGATTAAATGGTCTTATATATAATTTTTTTTTCAGATATGAGGATGATTCATTATATAAAATGTTATTGAAAAGCATTTAGATTATTTTGGCATTTTTTGATTATCACACACTAGTTTTATTTTGTTAATTAATATTATGTATATATACTGGTTCCATATCACTAAATAATACATAATATAAATTTAAATTTTTTTCTAGCATTATAATGGTTTTATGACAAGCCTTGAAGATGGTAATGGAAAATGAAAATGCATCACCCATGATGGTTGTAAGTTGACACATCAAAGATGATATTTTTATTTTTAGAATACAAGGGAGAGGAGAAGGGGTTTGATGATGGATTTCCCATTAACATAATAAAATTATAATATATATAAGACTCTAGAGTTATCATGAATGAATGTATAGAGTAGGTTAGTGAAGGATATGAAAAGAAATGAAATGGAAAGAAATTTAAAGAGAAGGATTAGGGGTTTTACCTCTTGAATTATTCTCCTTGAGAACCTCTTTAAGACACTTGGTTTTTAGTCTTTTATTGAGACCAAAGACTCATGGATGTGGGGGAGATACTTGGGAAGCTAATTTGATAGAAACTGGACAAGTTTTAAGGCTTTGGAGGTGTGAGGTTAATAGGTGATGAGGGGTGCTATTTATAGTGGAGAAGAGTGGTGTTTTTTGACTATTTTATTCATTTGTTAATTATTTTGACTCAAGACTATGAATAGTTTGAACATTATCACTAAATATATTAAAATAATTACTTATATTTCAATATTATGGGCTTACATAATCCATACATCATCTATGACACAATAATTAATGTATTTATCTTATACCATAAATTATCGTATTTCATATTCACAAAAAATTAAACTACTTTAAAAAAATCCCCTATATTCAACCTAACCATTTTTCAACATGTAGAATTAAAAAATGAACTCCATTGTATAAAAATAATTTTCTAAATATGATAAATTTAATTTTTTTTATTAAAATAGTCATTTACTTGAAATATACAAATTTCTAAATTATAACTGATTTTATAACACTTTGAAAAATTAATTCAGGTCTCATAAAATGTTCTTATAACCATAAGACAACAAAATATTAATTTATGAATATATTTAATTAAAATAAATTTTATTTTAATTCATTATATTAATTATAAAATTTTAAATAAACATTTATGCTTTATAAAAATACTTGCACTTAATTTATCATTTTCAAAATATTTATTTACTTATACTATGAAATAATTATATCATATTTTAATTTATAAGATGCATAAATTTTATTTATAATTTCATAGGTGAGGTTACTATTCTATTGGCCGAATTAGTATTCATAAGGGTCACATTACAATTCCAAAGGCCAAGTTACCATTTTATTGGTATATGTTCTTTAATTTCTAGAAAAAAGCCTCTTATTTCATTCATTATTCATTTAAAAAGTTATTTTTTGTGTTCTGTATGTGATTTTATATGATTTATACTATATGAAATAATTTTTTGTGCAATGTAAGTTATTGAATAAATTAAATTTACTTAAGAAGATACATATCATAATATCTTAGGGTGTTATAATTTTGATAAAGTACTGTTGTGGGAGAAAATAATAAAATAATAAAATAAATATATTTATTTTATTATGTTTTGACTCATAAATATAATTTAATTATATAAATACAATTTTATTGCCCATTCACAGGGTTTTCCATATAACATTGGTAATTGAGAGAGAGCGTTGGAGGAAGGCTTGGGGAATGACAACCATAGATCAAAGATCGTTCTCGCCAACAGAATTCAACGGTCTTTCTAATGACAATGACACAAATTTGTTTTTAATCAGCGATCAATCCAAACTAGAGGGAGGGGATTGTTTTCTATGATTTATTACCCCATTTTTTTATCCCATGATGAATGCAAATAAATTCTTATATTAGTTTAATTCATAGGTCAATAGTGCTTGCAGGTTTGAGTTTATTTCTTATTAGGATTTAGTAGAATTGATTTTTTGATTGATATTACTCTTCGTTAATTATTATAATGATAAGGAATCAATTAAAACCCAAAAAAAATATGTGATTTGTTCCTCATTTTTGGTTTGTGTATTTGTCCCCCGTTTCTTTGCATGATTGATCATCGGTATTCCCTTAGAAGGTTCAACGGATACTCGGTATTCGATCATCGCGTGACCATTATTTGACTTAATGTATTGATACTATGAGTGTTTTTCATGATCAAAGGTTTGATTGAGGTGTAATAATGGAGGATGATTAGAGGTGGATCAGATTAGACAAGTGATTCGTGTTATTCTCAATTTGATTGGAACAGTCACGGTGTGATGTGGCAGTGGTCTTTTTTTTCAAGTGGATCGAAGTAAAAAATCCAGAGAGTATTCTAGTGACTCAAAGTGTATACTAAAGTATATACGATCAAAAACATGGCTTGGAACATGAGCATGGGTAGATTACACAGTCACAACCAGGTACTTGAACACGACCAGAAACATAGGCACATGTAGAGTACACGAGCACAAACAGGTACTCCAACATGGCTAGGTAAACATGCACTACCATAGTACATGATCATGGATAGGTGTACATGGGAATGAGAAGAGGAAAATGGGAACAAACATGGGTAGGTATGGGTTTAGAGGTACACACTGTGTACCCTCTATACACACTATGTACTTCCTCTGAGATAGCTTGGAGACCTTCATTTCCTTAGTATAGACCATGTTCAATTGAGTGTGATTCCTTGGTCCATCCCTATGAGTGTATAGTATGTAATTATATCTTATACATAGGATTTCAATCCCCTATATGTGTTTTTTAAGAATATAGTTCTTGATATCCCTATGTGAGACCTAGGGTAAGATCCTTTATCATATCCTTCCTAGGTGGGGTTCATGGTATCGACATGAAAACCATACACAGGATATGTATCCCCTATGTAGAATATTTATCTAGTAGGTTTGGTGGCATCCACCAATGATCGTGGGCTTAATCCCCCTTCTGGGAAACATGATCTTCAAAGATCCGGTGAGTATTTTCTGGCAAGGCCAGATGAGCACAATCTCTTAGATGAGTGTTGTCAGTGAAAACATGGTTTGTGGAGTGAGCCCACCCAGATGAGAATTTCCTTGAATCCTCAAGAATAATCAAATGACTGTTAGTATTGTTTGAGACCCTTTTAGACTGATTGTTTTTTATGAGTATATCTGGGTTTCTTTTGATTATCATTATTTCTCATAGCTTGATTGACATGCCTGTGTATTGATGAGGTGACTACTCTTGATGATTTATGTTTGGAAATTTCGAGGTGTCTTACTAGGTATTTTTATACTCACCCCTTCATGGGATCTACCCACACATGTATTGTCTTATACAAACGATAAGACTTTTGACGGTGACATAGGAGGACCAGGAGTGGGAAATGAATAGTATCAGGCTAGACTAATCAAGGTTCTTACTAGTGATACATTTGATAGTATTCCCCTCCTGATTAGTTTGGAATTAATTTATAGTTTTTGGTGGGGATTTATTTTACCCTTATTCTTTCCATTACTTGTCATACTTTGATTGTGAGATTCTAGATGTATGCATGCATTGATATAAGTTGTATTTTACTTTCAACATTCTATGGGATTGAGGATGTGTGTGTGTATATAGGTACTTAGGATAATTCCAACCATATATGGGATATTACTACTCAGTGTTATTCTCTAACCCCTAGTATATTAGTGGTAGTTTTGGGGTTGTCACACTCGACTAATCATTGACTAAACAAGCACCAGTGGGTTGGGTCGCAACATTAGTTTTCACCCAAATAACTTATATTTTAATAAACATATAAAATAACACATTTTACCAAATTTTGGCTTTATGAAACTAAATTTAATATCCATTTCATATAATTCAATTTCTTAATAATATAAAATTAAATTTTAAATTAAAACATTAAATATATAAAAAACAGTTTTTTGTAGAAAAGTGATAGTTTAACCATTATGTATTCTTACTATTATTTATCATTGATTACCAATTAAATGCATGTTAATATAATTATATATATATTTTTAAACATAATATTATAGTAATTATTTAAAATTTATTATTTTAATTGATTAGATAAAAAATTACACAATGTTAATAAAATAATTCTTTGAAAATAACAATTTTATTTTTATCACGATAATTAACTTTAATACCAGTAATCATAATTTTATTCCTAAAAATGAAAGTTAAATTAATATATAATATAAAAATGTTAATATAAATATGAAATACATTTTTTAGATTTAATTTATATAAGTGATGAAAAATAATATTTAATATAAGAAAATAAAAACAATTTTTAGAGTAAAGTATTACTTAGGTTTCCAAAACACTAAAAAAAGAGTTTTATAAATAAAATATAGTATTTTTATATGATTTATTTTACTTTATAAATATATATTTTTATATAAAAAGTTTTCAAAAATATTTAATTCATAAAAAATGCCGGTATTAGCAAAATCAGTATATTTTTCACTATTCACATAAAAATCAATTATTTTATAAAAATATCAAAAATTCTCCCTAAGATAATTCTGACACGATTAATTGAAAAATAATGTTAATTTTAAAAAATTAAAAAATTAAAAAATTTAAATTTTTATTTGAAATGAAAATACAATATATATAGAAGAACCACATTTATTAAAAAAATCCCTTTTAAAACTCTAAGTGTTCTTAATATTATTTTTTAAGCATTTATAATTGATTACTGAATTTTTATATACCATATATTTTATTCTTTTTATAATTTTATTATCTAATATTTCGTGGATAGTTTTAGTGTTTCATGTAGAACAAGCTTTTAAAATAATATTTTTTAAGGAAAATACATAGAGAAATTTTAGGTTGTTATATTCGTCCACCCTTAAATAAATTAAATCCTCTAAATTTTAATTATTACCAACTAATGAAATAGTTAAGGGTGTAAATAAGATATAAATGACTCTAGATTTGATTTTTAATGTGGTTTTATCCTCACTATACTTGTTATAACTAGTGAACTCATATTTCCTGTCATAATAGGAATATAAATAACATTGAATTTTATCTAACCATTTATGTTAAATACCCCAATATAATGAGATTATTTTTTCATAGTGAGTTTATAGTAATCATTATATTAATAAGTTATCATGGGTTTATTTTTAGATTTGATTTTCCTATCTTGTAAATTATCACATCCTCTATGTCTGGAGAACTAGTCCATGACTAATATCACATCAAATTTTACTAAAGGGTAATTGGATTTTATAGGAAGTACATTCCTATACAAATATATTAGATACGAGTTATATAATTGGGGTAAAATAATCATACCATTAATTTTTTATTAATAATTCAACATCTAGTCATTTGGGTGGTGATTTAATTTTCTTAGCAAACATATGCGGTATAAAGGAGAAGGTTGAACAAGATATGAATTCAATACTCAGAGTTCTTCAGTGGGTGACCAGTGTTCCTCACACCACATTATCTTGGTAATTCAATTCCATAGTTTTGTTTTCATAGTAAATACCTTATATTGAAGTTTACTAGTTCCTATCATCATTGTTAACCCTTGGATTAAGGAATTTTCTTGGATAATATCCAAGTTCCACACATTAAATAGAATTAATTGTTTGTGTTAATTTAGGATGGACACTTTTTTCATTTACACATGTCCACCAAGATCTTTAATTTTTATTGAAAATTAGTTTCTATAAACCCACCTTTTTTATAGATAAAACATCTTCCAATTCCATTGAGGAATTTTATGTGGTGATTATTTCCACATTTTTGACATGAAGGAAATTCAATCTTATTTCTTTCATCATATTCATCACCTAAACTTTTATTAGACTCTATCTATCTATTATTTGGTGTGTTTGGAAAATCAACTTAGTTCAAATCATTAATCACAATTCTTGATATCTAGTTTGGCTTAACCATAAGGTTTCTAACTCCATATCTTATACCATTAAATTTCTTATTACAGAAATATCTACATTATCTATGGAATACATTTTTAACTTAGTTATTTTTATTTTCAACCATTACTAAAACCAAAAGTATTTAATCACATGTGATCAATAATAAACAATATAAGATAATTATTTTAATATAATTACATAAAAAATTCATCCTAAAAATTTATTACTTTTTGAAATTATTACATTAGCTTTTAGTTCAACGTAAATAATTATCAATTAAATGTATATTTATTTAATTTGTTTTCTCTCATAATTTATATCCTAATTCCTTAACATAATAAATCCATCATAATATATTATTAAGATAATGTGATTATCCAAAGTATATACCCTAGGGGTGTCAAACTAGGTGTGTAATTAGGCCTTTTTTCATGCACTAGGTGACAATTGAGTTAATACCCAAAATTCCATTTTCAGGGATATTACCTCTAGGTACATCTGTTTCATAGCTTACATCTACTTTTACTATCTAGAAAAGGATGTTACTTCTACAAAAAACATAATATTTACTTTACCAAAATTTTAGGATGTTATCCTATACTTAGAATTATCCCTTAGATTTATGAGTAGTATTTTCACTAATGTTCTCATATCATAATACCTAAAATATTCAATATTACGACAATTAACCTAATGGGTTCTCTATAACTTTTAAATTACGATCAAATTTAACTTATTATCCCTTAAATTATCCTTAACTAATATCTCAATCTCCAAATATATATAAACCTTTCTCTAAAACCAACTATGACACCCCAAGGATGTGACCATATCAATTACATGATTTAAAGGAAATATTTCATTACATACATTCCCAATACCTTTTAACTTTAGAGTTTTAGATAATTATGAAAAAACATTAACCAATAAAAACTATGTTTTTAAACTAACGAACATATTTCCCACAATATAAGAAACTTATTAATTCATAATAAGTATTCAACATCTCCCACAAATTCTCCACACATTCTATTCTTCTAGACACATAATACATATTAATTTTCTTTATAACCTATAGAAATGGAAACATAATAAATGGGTGATATTATATTCTTAGTAAGGATAAACATAATAAATAATAATCAAATATTAAAAGTGAGATTAAGATGAACATATTGTTATAATAAAATTATACCTAAAAGAATTGATTATAAACCAAGTCATATTGAATGGAATAACATAAGTAATGAATTAAAATATTGTGGAAACATGAGTCAATAAACATTATCCATGAGAGCATAGATTAGTCACAAGAATAAGCATAAAATAGTGGAACAAGAATAATAATATTAAATAATTTTGAAAAAATACAAGTATGTCCATCCTTTATGTTATGAAAAAATATAAGTATTTCCACCCTTTTAGTTGAGAAAAAATATAATTATGTCTCTGAATCATTATCTTATGAGATATAAAACCATAACCAATGCATTGAAGGGTGATATTGGACCCCACCCCTCATCATACTTACATATGAGTGCCACTTGAAATCATTTTATTCATCATATCACAAGAAACCCATGGTAAGAAAATGGATTTCATTCATCACATAATAGATAACCCATGTAAATAAAATGGGTTTCATATCCTTTTCAAATGGATTCACATAAGAAAATCATTTATAATTTAATCAATAAAAATAACATGATAAAACCATGGAAAATAAATGGGCATTGAATGATATTAAGTAACTTTCTAGGTAAATACCATTTAATAAAGACAATAAATCATATGGTATTAAAACTATATAGATAAAGGTTATAAAGTTAATTTAATAATTTTCCCAATAAATTGATGTATGAAATTTAGTTGAACACATTTCAATCAAAGGAATAAAAAATAGGGTATTCATAGTGGAAATACATTAGAAGAACATATTATGGTTATACATAGAAGATTATTAGGAAGTAAAAATGTAGCGATGGATCATTTCTCTTATATAAATTTAACATCAATAATATGTGAAAATAAAATGTAATAGTTCATTCCTTTTTACCCATTACTGAGTAGTAATTATGATGATGGAGGTGTCTGGAAGAGGTTTTGAGGATGTTGGAGGGTAAAATGAGGATATTTATTTGAGAGTGTTTCTACAGAATGTAGGGGTGTACTATGTCTTAAGGTGTGAAACTATGGTATAGAGGGAGTCATATGTGGTTTGGAGGATTGTGTGAGGGTAAATGGGTCCTATAGTGTAGAGGTTTGTGCTGAATTTTAAGGAGGAATTCTATAGCATGGGGAGGCCAGCGATGGTATATGAGAGGATCATAAATTAGTTTGGTGTTAGTTTCAATTTGGGATGGATACACCATGGAGAATGGTTGAGGCATAGTCTTTTGAGTTTTTCAGCATAGAGCGGACGACTGTAGTGTAGGGGTTTAGGGGAGAGTTTTATCCATTTTTCCATTATGATCATGGATTCGGCATGATCACCCTAGATACAATGTGGATTCTAGGGGTGAGTTTTGTGGGGGTTTTGTTGATTTTAGTGGAGCTGTGTTATGGAGATAGGCTTCGAATTATCCATATTCCTTATTGTTGGGTTCTATGGTATAACTATCTTGGATGCACCATGGTACCTTCCTAGGTCTTCCAGATCTAAAACATAGAGCCCTATGTGAATCTTATATGTGTCTTTGACCAGCATCACCGACCTCTTATACTGCACCATGGTCTGGTGCTTCATTTAGTAATTCTACACCGTGGAGGGGTAGCCTACACTATGGTCTTGTGTTTTCTATATTTGGTATAAAAGAAATCCCATTGAACCCTATCATTATTATGAATTTTATCTCATTTCATGGGTGGCCCAAGTGCAACCTTTGGAGGTATTTTAGCCCAAAATCATTGTCTTTCAACCCCAATCTTGAAAGACCAATCCTTATAGTTTCTAAGTATGTTATCTTTTTTCCTTCCCCCTATTTTATCTATGTACTTAATTTGTAGAAGTATTCTATAAAGGAAGTTGTTGGTTTTGGTAGTGTTTTTGAGGGAGTGATGTGGGATATTTTTTTCTAGGGTAATCAAGTTTTTTCCTTCATTGTGGTGCTCGGTGGTCATCTTCCTCTTATTCCAACCTCCGACAGTCATTTAGAAAGCTTCATTTGAGGTAGGTATCTTTCTTCTATCTTCTAGTTGTACATGCAGGAGGGATTGTGATTTTTTTACCCTTTAAGAGATCATATAAAATTGATAAATGAAGATAATGAATTTTTTAATTGAAATTTAAGAGGGAAAATGGGAACAAACCACATGTTTTAAAACTCTAATATTATTATTATACATTCATTATGCCTTACTGGTAATCACATATGATGGGGGATATGTTTGTATTATAGTTGATATATTGTGTAACCATTTTTTGGTTGATTGTTTTTTATCACCTTGAATGAAAGTGGATAATCACTTATATTTGGCTAATAAATTGGTTACCCCTAGGTATTTTGGTTTGTGTGTTAATCCCTTTAAAATTAAAGTAAATGTGATGAAAATCCCCATGTTTAATTTTAAATAAGATATGTTTATATGTAATGTGTGGTTGTGATGTTTGAGGAGGATGTGCTGAGATGTGGGTGTGGTTTGTGGCTACTATGATGAGAAGGTGGAAATGGTTGTGAAAAGTGTTGTGATATATTGTTGTGATGTGGGGGAAGATCTAATGATATGCGGAATATATGATTGGAAGTGTCCATGATCTGGCTAATGCGATGAGAAGTGGTAGTGATGTAAAGTGGTTCCAATGTGTGGCTTGTCAAAATAAGAAAGTTGGGTTATTTTTATGCTTGTGTGATATTGTTCTAGTTTCTTGATAGTGATAGAAAAATCTCTTAATAAAGAAACTATAATGGAATGAGTTTGTTTGGATAGTTAACTCTAAAAATAAAATAAGAAGTGTATATTAAATGGAAGTTGATAAATGTGAAATAAATGTCCTGAAATAATGAAATGCATGGGATTAATGAATGAAATTGGTTTTCAATGGAAAATCTAGAAATTGGATTAACTTGATAAAAAGGTGGAATGTGGCATATGGATTGAGGTTTGTTTATGATTAAAAACGGTGGAGGTTGTATGGATTTTTGGTGATGTTGTGAGTTGGGATATAACTCTTAATATGAACCCATATGTTGTGATTGTGTGTGGATATATATATATATATATATATAATTTATATATTCTATGATATTTCGATATAGACCCCACCCACACCAAGAACAATATACCAAAAACTAAATGTTTTGGGGGTGTTTTCCCAACATCCTGGTGGTGAGAATGTATGGATGGAAACTCCCACCTTCCTTATCTCTCTTATAGGCAAGTTTAATATGCATGGGCAGTGATGTCCATCAGTTAAGAGTACATTAGTGGTGGTTGTTTGGTGAGATTATGAGGTGGATATAATGGGGGTCATTCATGGGAGGGGGAGTGGATGAGGTTTATTTATTCATATTCATGATACCCTATTACTATGGTTATAATTGTGATGTGTATGGATATTCTATTCTTAAAATTCTTCCCACCCCACTGGATCTTGACCTCTATATTATAAGGGTTACTTTGTTTTCTTTGATGTTGTTAAAGTTTATCTTGTTCTTTCCTTGTTTATCTGATAATGATTCTTTAGATTAAATGCATGGAAAAAATTAGGTTGACATAAATAATTTTACATGGTTCACTCTCACTGGGCTACATCCAAGTAGTATACAACGACGATGTGCCACTGTACCAAATCCACTAAAACTCACTGCCAATTTACAATGTTCGGGATAAATCAATTCTATTCCCAGGCTCACTTCCTTTATAATGTTTAAGGACAGCTCACTGCTTTCCCAAGGGTCACTCCCTATTTCTCTCTCTCTGGATCACTACTGGTAGAAAGGATCAAATTTTTTCTCTTCCTTTTCTCATTGATCAGGAAAGGACCCACACACAGTTTATGGACTTGTAGGTCCCTTCATTTATTACAAAATGAATGCATATTTATTTTTATGTAGATGCTCTGTTGACGTATAACTTCCATCCACAGATGAATCTTACTTTGCACCGGAGGTACCGAGAAATCTTCCAACTTTTGCGTAACCCTAGAATGACTGGCACACTTATTCAAGACGACCAACCTTCTCTATGATTTGGTGCACTTCTCCAAGCCTGGCATGCAAGTGTAACTTAACCACTTGCACGATAGTCCCTTAGACAACTCAAAACTTGGGTGACTCACCTCCTTTTACTCCCAAACCATTATTGGCGTGCAACTATCAACTGGCACACAACTTCTAAATAACCTTATACTTGTGCACCATCACCACCACTTGCGCACCCAAACCACCTGCACGACTGGAGATATAATTTTATCTAAGCGTTGAGCTTAATAAAAAATGAGGAGGGGAATCCCTCTATTTATAGGAATTTTGGGCACCCTGAGCACCGGTGCAGAAGTCTCCTCTCAGCGTTCAAGTCCAGCTGCCCTAGTCTCTGTTGCCCTAGTGACCTTGTGTTCCCATACCAAAACTTGGGTTCCCCTCTTTCCTTTGCCATATTTTGATGTTCTGATCTTAAAAAACATATGGCATGAAAGTTTCCAAGCATCCAAGACACCAGTGCACAAGTACCTTTTCCAAAAACACTTTTCTCCATTTTTCGATTTTGAGGCCCAAAAATTTGGCAAACACTGGAAAACCGTGCCACCTTGTATCTGATCGTTTTGTACCACCTCCATATCGTCTATTACTTTGTCTAGGTTCTTCAATTAATCATGGATTGTTGACAACATCCATTGAACTTGACAAATCACAATGTAAACCCCCTTTTTCAACAAATTTGTACCTCGTGGCCAGTTTTTCAACAAACACAACACGGAGGCCCTCTTTTTCAACAAACAAAATTACATCAAAAATGATTCAATGATACCTTGAGGTATTTTTTTACCAATAATGTGTAATTACCCGACCCCAGTTACCAAGAGTCGGTGAATTATTTTAATACATTGGCATGATTACAAGGAATCAAGTCCTGAAAGACCGATAAGTTTAGTAGTCTTGGAAAATAGATTGCATACATGAACATTACATTACACTTTCTAACATACAATACAAAAAAAATAGTTATTTGAGAACACTATTATTACCTTTAGCTTAACCCTACATATCAATCATAATAAACTTCTTGGAATCCTGGGAAAATAAAACATAAGAAAGGGGTGAGCTCAGATGCTCAGTAAGGATAACAATATAGCAAAAAATTTCATAAATAAACATAAACATTTAAGGCAATGCATAACTAAAAAAAAATCCTTTTAAACGTGAACTTCAGCATAATATGGCAAAGAAAAAATTAAATAATTCCATTTACTTATTCACATGGATATTCTACTAGTCGAATAATCACATGAAATATCAATAACCACTTTCATAATAATGGAATGTATAATGCCAGAATATTATAACCACATAGTCAAGGCCTTGTGCTAAGACTAAAAATAAGTTTTTGTCAAGGCCTTGTTCCAAGACACTATTTTGTCTCATGAGACCTACCGATGCATCGAGGATCTATAGCAGGCTCCACCCGTCACTTAATAAGTCCAATGCATTCCTCATATGAAAAGGTTTAAATGTAACATAAACATTCATATTAAAACTGGCTTACAAAATGTCAATACTTTACCCATAAACCACGAATGTTATAAAAATAACACATCCATAGTCAAACATATCACAAAACCTTCAATACTATATGGAAGATTTTTATCATAATAAATCAACATCAAACAAGTTTAAAATCCATTAAAGGATTTTGACATAGATGAAAATGATTTGTAAAACTATTTGAGAGAAATATCCCTTTTTTATGAAAACATTTAGAAGTCACACAATTTATAAAGGAATACATTTAAATAAATTTTTTGAATCAAAGTGTCCCATACCACTTTTAAACTTTTCAAATTAATTAACATTTTAAAACATTCATATACATTTAAATAAATCCTTAAAACCATTTTGAAAACATGGACATTAATGAGAATGTTTTAGAAGAATAAATCTTTATAACATTTAAAATGTTGTTTTAGTAAAATTTCCCTTAAAATAATTCGTTTGAAAACTATTTTATGAAACATGGACATGGATAATAAATATGTCCCACTAGATACTTACGTAAAAACAATCTCGGATAATAAAGAGATTGTGAAATTAACCCTTACCTTGTACTTTTCCTTGGTCGAGGGTTGGTTAACCTCTTGTATGATAGTTAAATAATTGTTATTACATTATAAAATAATCATATACATAAATATTATATCATATATGATATTTTAATATTGATTTGTTAATAATATTTTAGTATTATTTTCGTTTCAGGTGTTCACTTACTCATTTTATTTTATATGTTTTGTTACATAAGTCATGTTTGTTATCCATAGGTTGTATCTTATTCATATCCAGTATGATATCAAGTCCTTAAACATTATTTTTAATCATCAAATGAAAATTAGTCTTGAATGTATATGATGGGGAATGAATCTCATCACGTTCGTGGAGATGGTAGTCCGTACGTACGCACGAGCGACAATATCATTCCTTTGATATTAAAATAATATATAATTGGATGGTGTATCATATATAAAGAATAATTATCATGTTATATTTATTATTTATATGACTTACACATCATTATTATACCCATCCAAATAATAATGTATTGAATAACAATTACACCACGACGTGGAGATGGTAAGCCGTACGTACACACGTATGGTGACATGTCATCCAAGGGATGGATAGAATATTGAATATGGTTGTACCATATTTATAATAACATAAAAATATATATAAGATAATGTAGTTATTATTTTATAATTGAAATAACAAATAAAGAAGAAGTGGAAGAAGAAAGGAACTTGAAAGAGGGTGGTGAAAACATTACCTCTTCTTCGGGTTCTTCCTTTTGATTTGATAAAAATGGCTCCTTAGGTTGGATTTATGATAAAACTAAGGTCTCTAGGTTTAATTGAGGGAATTTGAGAGGATATTTGGTCATGGGTTGTCCAAGCCAAAATGTTTTGAAGGTGTGAAGTTGAGAGAAGGGGGAGTTCCCTTTTATAAGAGGGGTGAGGGGAACCTTAGGAAAAGCTAGAAATATTATTTTATAATAAATTAATATTCGGTTTCTAATGGCTCCAAAGTAACTTATTTAAAGGATAAGGTGGGTATGGGTCAAAACCACCCAACCAATAGGTTTTATACAGGTTTGGGTCACTATATTAACCTTATCTTTAAGTTTTAACTCTTAGTTAATTAGTTTCACATTTACCATGTCTCTTTGTATTTTTATATTATATGGTTAATAAACTTACTATAAACTTTCAAGAGAACCCCAGGTGGTTAATTAATGATAAAAATATCATTATATAAGTCTCTTGGTCGAACCTTATATTTTTAGGAATTGAATATCAATTAATAATATAATATTTGTTTTAAAAACTCTTTTATGTCAATTTTGACACTATTTGGTATTTTGTTTTTTTCTAAATTCATAACAGCATTATTACTTCAAAAAAAATTCATTTAATCAACCCTATAATGTCAAATTAAACTATAAAATTCTTGTAATTCATTAAAAGTCTAAAATTATATTCATTTGGGTATTTATAATATTAATTATTTTAATATTTCACTAATAAGGTAATTACTACATCATTATTGTGTCATAAATAAGTTATATTATATAATATCAAAAAATTATAAATAAAATACCATTATGTAGGAAGTTTTTTTATCTTTATAATGAATATTTATAATCTAATTTATATTATGTATAACCCTATATTAAAAATGTTTTAGTTATTAAACATTGATTTTAACTCTTTTAACTCTTCTTTGAATTAAATAATAATAAATGTCCTAATCTAATACAAGTGGACCAAAGAGGTTCGTATTTTATTCCTAAGGTTGTTTTTGGTTGAATTATACTTATCCAATAGAATTAGGACATGTGTTAGGGTAATAATAATATCATTTTTACCCTTAATTACCCTATTTACATTTAATTGTAGTAAATAAAAGTAAAAAGTTACTATTCACCAAAAATTATTTTTATCTTATTGAACCACATTTTACTCCTTGATATTAAACGTGTCTCTAATATGTTCTAAATTCAATTAACAGAAGTGGTAAAATCAAGTTTTATTTGAATTTACAAATTTTCCTTGGAGGTGGGTAAAAGACGGGGAAAAGTTCAATAAAATTTTTATATATCTAAAATTATTATAAACTGGCTCCAATGAATTACATTTAACTTATATAGGTATTATGTATATATTTTTAAATAAAATAAATAATTATTTAAATAAAATTCCGGTTTTAAATTATAACTCAGTGTTTTTCACTATTCATCAAAAATTAAACTTTTTCAGAAAAATTACAAAACTTCACCCTAAGCTAATTTTGATATTCAGAATTCAATAATGAAGTATATTTTACCAAATTGAAAATATTGAAGTTTAATTTATTAATTTAAAATTAGTTCCCACTGTCAAAACCAAAAGACGTATTTTTAAGAAATAATAACTATCAAAAGTTTGACACTTGTTTATGTCCAATTTCAAAGTGAAATTACTTACAATGACCAGAATTGGATTAAATCATAAGAATATAATATTTTTATACTTCCAAACCATTAAAATTTATAATTTAACACTATAAATTTTTTTTATTAAAAAAAATTTTTCAGTTAAAATATAGTTTTTTCACTATTCACCCAAATATGAAAGTTATCAGAAAACACCAAAAAATTATTAAAGGTAAATTCTTATGTCCTGATTATAATGAAGAATTTTATTTTGTCAAATTTAATATATAAAAGTTTCAAATATTTTATTTAAAAAGGGTTCACCATTATATGGCGGTAAAAGTATATTTTTTGAAAAATAATTCTTTTATCTGAAAAAATGAATTAGTTCTTAAATTATGGCTATGAAACTCATAATATGGATTCTAAAATTATAAGGATTATATATAGTTCAAAATTCAGTTAAAACTATTCATAACCAGTTTTGAATGGCTATTTTGGTAAGTCATGGTGCACTTGAACTCGATGTTACGTTTAATTTAAGTTATTGAATTACTTTGAAGAACTAACGTAAAATGAAATCTTGGGGTGTTACATAATGAGAATGTTCTGGTGAGGTTAGAGGTGGTTAGTTGAACTGATTAGGTGATGTTGGTTTTGTTATTTTTTAATGGTTCATTAGTATGCTCTTTTCACATGTTCACAAGAGACTTTGGGTGTGATACTACTAAGTATAATTTTATGCTCACCTTATGTATATAAAAAATACTTTTATATTTCTAGGAGGGATTCTTGGACCATTCCAGACATTAGTAGTTTAGACTTGGGAGTTTTTTCTATGTCCTTGCATTAGTGTTTTCTTTTGGTATCAACTTGAAGACTTTTATGGTATCTGTTGCACTGTTCGTGCATTGTGGGATGATTTTGGGTTTACTATTATATCTTGTGCTAGATTTTCTTTGTTTTTTTATCCTAACTTCCAATCCTATATTTTAATATAGGGTAATTCCTTCCATATGTGAGATTTTTATACCCTCGGTGCTTGTCACCAACCTGGGGCCTATAGAATATGGGACTAATGGGTCATTATCTCTCTTCCTCTTTTACATATCTAGAGGAACTATAGAAAATGTAGTAAATAATATTAGTTTATAAAACCTTCACTAAATAGTCTTCGTCCATTTTTAGCTACACTTTTAAAAAGTGTCAGTATTTAGTGGGGATTTTAAAAAAAACCTCTTCTGAATAAATTTAAAAGGAATTTTGTGGTGGTTTTTTAGAACCACCATTATAGGTTTTAAACCCACTATCCCTATCGGAAACCCTCACCCTCACACTCACCCTAACTATTGGGATCAACCTCCCTCTCACAACCGATTGTCGGCCTACCTCACCCCCTACTCGACGCTGCTGATCAACCTAAGCCTCATACACCCTCATCAATTCTAAAAAACCAAACTCCTCTCATATTTCACCTCATAGGTGCTCAAATCTAGAGCCCCTCTCGACCACCCGCCCCTTGAAATTTCTTGACACCAAACCAACTTCCCACTCATCCTCGATGCTAGATCCAACTCTCCGATTAACTCTCTAACTCTAAACCATTGATCCCTCTTTAGGATTTAGGGTGAGTTTTATCTAATTTATTTTACCCTAATCACATTTATTTGATTATATTATATATTTTATGTTATAATTACTCAATTTAATTAGGTTTAATAATTTACCTATTTTAATTATCCTTCAATTCTTGTAGTTTAGTATATTTTTGAAATATTTGTGTTTTAGGAGTAGTTTGAGGTTGATTATTACTTTTTAAAATTAAATATATTTTATTTATATATATATTAATATAATTATATTTTATATTTTATAGTATAATAATTCTAGTACAATGGGTAAAAATTGGATTACCTTACCTTTGAACACATCTTAGCTTGTTACGGGTTTGGACATGTTTTTGGAGTTTTCATTTGAAAATCAATACGTGAATGAAAGAATAAAATGTACATGTCCTAATTTAAAATTTAGAAAATGGTTCAAGAGATATGATGTTTTTGAGAAATTTATATTGAAATAATTTCTTCCTCATTATATGTGTTGGATTTGGCATGGGGAATTGGACATTATTGAAAAATCAAGTAATTTTGTTTACATTTAAGACAAAAAAGTAAAATCATTGACAGTGCATAATGAAATGAAAAACATGATAAATGATGTTTTCATCATAGTAGTGAAATTACATCATCAATGTAAAACATAATTTGATTCAATTATTAATATTGTAGATATTAATGATATTTTTAGAACTATATGACAACTTGATAAATGATAACATATTAATGGATGATGATGAGAAAACCAATACAAGGGAAAAATATACAAAGAAAACAACTAATATTTCTAAATTATTTAAAGATGGAAATCGTGAATTGTATGAAGGATGTGTCAAATATTCAAAATTGTATCTTCTACTTAAGTTGTGCCACATCAAATGTTTATGTGGAATTACAAATAAAGAAATGTCCATGATATTATAATTTCTCTATGATGAATTTTATAAATATAAGATCCATGTATCATTTTATAAGATGAAGAATATTATGAAAAATGTTGGAATAAATTATAAAAAGATACATTCATGTCACAATGATTGTATGCTTTATTAGAAAGAATAATTGAATAAAGAAAGGTGAAACAATATTTTCTTCTATATGTAAATAAAAAAATAATGATGTCAGTTTGAATCTACATACTAACACAAATAAAAAAAAAATTTCTATGAAGGTTTTATAGTAATTACCATTAAAAAAATAGTTGAAATTCATGAAATACCTTAAATTAATGCTTTTGATAATAATAATGATGAGATCATGTGACATACAAGAGATTCAAAAGTATGAAAGACCTTAAATTCATTATATATCAATTTCTCTTCTGATCCTAGAAATGTACATTTGATATTGACATCTAATCGATTCAATCCTTTTGGGACTTTAAGTAGCAGTTACAATATTTTGATGGTTGTTTTTATCCCTTATTATCTACCTCCCTAAATGTGTATACAACCTAATTTATTAACCATATCAATGATTATTCCTAGAAATAAACTTCCTGGAAATGAAATTGATGTATACTTTTAACCTCTTATTCAATAATTAGAAGATTTATGGAATGATGGTGTGGAAACATTCAATTCATATACCATGAAAAATAATGGCATAACATGTTCCATGAGAGCATGAAATTTTTATAAGAATAAGCATAAAAAGTGGTAGAAGAATAAGAATATTAATTCATTGTGAACAAATAAAAGTATGGAAACCCATTATGTTGTGAAAAAAACCAAGTATATCCACCCTTTTAGTTTTTAAAAAATATAATTATGTCCATGAATCATTATCTCATGAGATATAAAACCATAATCAATTGATTATAGGGTGATATACGACCACACCCATCATCATCCTTATATATGAGTACCACTTGAAATCATTTGATTCATCATATCATAAAGAACCCATGTAAAGAAAATGGGTTTCATGAACTTTTCAAATGAATTCACATAAGGAAATTATTTATAATTCCATAAATAATAATAACATGATAAACCTATGGAGAATAAATGGGTATTAAATGATATTAAGTAACTTTGTAGGTAAATACCATTCAATCAAGATAATAGATCATATGGTATTTACACCATATAGATTAATGGTATATGGTTAAGTCAATAATATCCCCAATCAATCTTTGTGTGGAATTTATGCGAACACCCTTCAAACAAAGTAATAAAAAATAGGGTATTCACAGAGGAAAAACATTAGAAGAAAACATTATGGTTATACAATGAAGATTTTTAGGCAGGAAAAAGATAGCGATGAGTCATTTATCTTATTGAAATTTAACATTTCTCATCTATGAAAACATAGTATAATGGTTCAGACCTTTTAACCCATTACATAGCATGAATTCTGGAGGTGGAAGTGTCTAAAGGAGTTTATAAGGATGTTGGAGGGTAAAAAGGAGTATATGTGGTTTAGATTTCATTTGATAGGGTTTCTATGATTTGTAAGGGTGTACTATTCTATAAGGTGTGAAACTAAAGTGTAGAGGGAACTGGCCATGGTGTGGATTCTTGAGTGAGGGTAAATGGTTTATATGGTGTAGAGGTTTGGGCTATGCTATAAAGAGGTTTGCTATGATGTGGAGAGGCTGGATACAACGTAGGAGGAGCTCATGAAGGACTTTGGTGTTACTGCCATTTTTGGCATGGCTATGCTATAGAGTATGGTTGTTGTGTAGGCATGGTGTTACGTAGTATACAATGGCTGGATAAAGTATATGGTCTTTGGGGGGGGGGGGTTGGCCACTATTCCATTTTGTAAATGTATGTGGAATGGTCACCTTAGCAATGGCATGGATTCTGGTGTGAGTTTTTGATGGTTTTTTGGATTTTAGGATAGCTATGATATGGAGTTGGGTAGTAACTTTTCTCTATTCCTTATTGTTGGGTTATGTGGAATAACATTTTTTATTACACTATGGTCCCTTCTGATGTTTTTCTGATTTGTAGCATATAACTCTCTGTGAATCTCATACGCTCCTTTAACTAGCATCACTATATTGTGGCCCTTTGCATTACACCATGGTCTAGTTCATTTTCAGTAATTCTATATTTTGGAGGGGTAGGCTATTCCTTGGTCATATTTTTTCTATATTGGGTATAGAAACTTTAAGTCACTTGAACCCTATTATTATTATATATTTTCTCCCATTTCTTGGGTGGAAAAAGTGTATCATTTTGAGGTATTTTAGCCCCAAATCATTTTCTTTCTACCCCAGCCTTAGGAGATCAATCATTTTAGGTTCTAAGTAAGTTTTCTTCTCTCTTTACCCATATTTTCTCCATTTTATTCATTTAGAGAAGTATTATATCTAAGGAGTTATTAGTTTTGGTAGTGTTTTGGTAAGGGAGTGATGTAGAATGTTTTTCTAGGGAAATCAATGTTTTTCTTTTTGTTTTGGTGCTCTGTGGTTGTATTACACTTTTTCCAATATTTGACAGTGGTTTAGAAAGATTAATATGAATTAGGGATATTTTTTCTATCTTCTAGTTGTATATGCAGGAGGGATCATGGTTTTTATCCTTTTAGATATAGTATGGACCAGATTAATGAAGATAATAAATTGATTTAATGTAAATTTATGGGGGAAAAGGGAAAAAAAACTGCATGTTTTACAACTTTGATGTTATTGTTATACATTCATGATGCCTTTCTAGAAATCACAACTGATGGGGGTTGTGTCTGTATTATAGTTGATATGTTGTGAAACCCTTGTTTGTTGATTGTTTGATATAAAATTTAATAAAAGTGTATAATCACTTATATTCAGCTAATAATTTGGTTACACTTGGAAATTTTAGTTTGTGTGTGAATCCCTTGGAACGTAAAGTAAATGTGATTAAAATCCCCTTTTTAGATCTGAAATAAGATTTGTGTATATGTGATGTGTGGTTGTGATGTGTGGTTGTGATGTGTGGGGAATATATACTGATATTTTGGTGTGGTTTCTGGCTGTTGTGATGAGTAGGTGGCTGTGGTTGTGAAAAGTGTTCTGATGTGGGGGAATGATGAGATGTAGTTATGATATGTGGAAGATTTGATGATAAGTGGTTGTGATGTTTCATTTGTGATGAGAATTTGTGGTGATGTGAAGTGGTGGAAACATGGGGATTTTTGGCATGGGAAAGTTGGGTTATTTTCATGGTTGTGTGGTATTGTGCTAGTTTCCTGGTAGTTATATAATAATTTGTTAATAATGAAACTAGAATGGTATGAGTTGGTTTGGATAGTGAACTATAAAACTAAAATGTAAAGTGTGGATTAAATGGTTGTTGATAAATGTGAAATAAACAAGATTGAATAATGAAATTCATGGTCTTAATTAATGAAATTGGCTGGTAATAGGAAATTTAGAAATTGGTTTAACTTGAAAAAACGTGGAATATGGATTATGGATTGTGGCTTGTTTATGTGGTGTTATGCATTTAGTAGTGGCATAAAAAGTGGTGGGGGTTGTGATATTTGGTTTTGATGTTGTGAGTAGGGATATAACTCTTATTATTAACCCATAGATTGGGATTGTGTGTTGATATATATATATATATATACTTGGTATATTCCTTCTGAATTTTATATGCACCCCACCCATGCCAACCACCATATGTCAACAACCAAATGTTTTGGGGTTGTTTTTCCGAAAATCTTGGTGGTGAGAATGGATAGATGGCTACTACCAATTTTCTTCTCCCTCTAACAGGTGAGTTTGATATGCATAGGATGTGATTGGCAGAAGTCAAAAGGAAACTAGTGGGGGTTGTTTGATGAGATTATGAGGTGGATATAATGGGGGTCATGCATGTGAGGAGGAGGGATTGAGGTCGATGTCCTTCATATTGATGATATCTTACTATCTTGGTTATGACTGTGATGTGATGTGATGGCCCCATGTATCCTCAAGTGAGATGCGATGTGATGTCCTAGGTGTCTTCAGGTGAGATGTGATGTGATATGATAACCTAAGTTTCTTCATGTGAGAAGCGATGTGACGTGATGGAATATGTATCTTCGGGCGATATGTGATGTGATGTGATGGACCATGTGTCTTCAGGTGAGATGTGATTTAAAAAAGATATTGGAATGTTAGGGCATTCGATGTTGGTGTGTGAGAGTGGAAAAATAGTGGGAAATCTCTGTAGTGTACCCTTTATCGACATGATTATTATTATGTTAGTACACTTGGATGTGTTATTTGGAAAGCATGTTGTAGTGAGGTTGGGGTTGGTTAGTTGACCTGATTGGGTGTTGTTGGTTCTACTATTTTCTCAATGGTTCATTAGTATGATTTTTCACATGTTCATGAGATAATTTGGGTGTGATACTACTGAGTATACTTATATTCTCACCCTAAGAATATAATTTTTTAGGTTTCTATGAGGACTTCTTGTACCATGATATAAATTACTAGCTAGTTCCTTGGAGTTAATTCTATGTTTCCACCTTAGTGTTTTCTTTTGGTATCTACTTGGTGACTTTTATTTTATATGTTTATAATGTTCATGCATTGTGGGATGATTTTGGGTTTACTTTTATATCTTGTGATGGAGTTTCTTTGTGGGTTTTTATCCAAATTCACAATCCTATATTCTAATAGAGGATATTGCCTCCCATATGTGATGTTTTTATACCCTCGGTGCTTGTAACTAACTCAGGGCCCATTGGAGGCAGGAATCATGGGTCATTATCTCTCTTCCTTCATTGTTGTTCTCGGAATCACTAAAAGAAACGTATTAAATAATGGTGGTTTATAAAATATTTTCCAAATATTTTTCTTCCTTTTTAAGGATGCTTTTAAAAAGTGTTGGTATTTAGTGGAGGTTTAAAAAAACCACCGCTAAGTAAATTTAGAAGGAATTTTGTGGTGGTTTTTTGAAACCATAATTATAGGTATTAAACCACCGATCCCTCTTGGCCTACCTCAACCTCATACTCACCCCAACTCTCAGGCTATTCCTCCCCCTCACTACTGATTGATGGACTTGCTCATCCCCCCACTCAACGCTGCTGATATGCCTCAGCCTCAGACTCCCCTTCACCACTGCTCAATGTCAGACTCTTCTCCAATTTCCCCTTTTAGGTGCTCAATTCTAGACCCCCTCTCAGCCTCACACACCCTCTTAGTCACTCAATGCTGGACCGGTGACCCACTTAGCCTCGATGCTAGATCTACTTCTCTGATTCCATCTCTACCTTGACTCCAATGATCCCTCATTGTAATTTTGGGTGGGATTTATCTAATTTTTCCCCTAATCAAAGTTAGTTGATTATATTGTATATTTTAGGGAAGAATTATGAAATTGAATTAGATTTAATAATTTACCTATTCTAATTCTCCTTTAATGCTTGTAGTTTAGTATATTTCCAAAATCATTATGTTTCAGTGGTAGTTTGAGGTCGATTATTACTTTTATTAAATTAAATATATTTTATTTATATATATATTGATATAATTAATTTTATATTCAACTATTTATGAAGTCTAGTATATATGGATAAAAGTTGGATTACCTTACCTTAGAACACATACCAGTATGTTACAGGTTTGAACATATTTTTGGATTTTTCATTTGAAAATAAATCCGTGGATGGAAGAATCAAATTCCCATGTACTAATTAATAATTAAGATGATGGTC
The DNA here is from genome assembly GCA_963277665.1 of Viscum album. NCBI lineage: Eukaryota > Viridiplantae > Streptophyta > Magnoliopsida > Santalales > Viscaceae > Viscum > Viscum album. The sequence continues at coordinate 653,423,743 of OY728148.1, read as the reverse complement.
GAAGAAAGATGAAGTATTTTAGAAATTGAAATTGAAACAATTTCCTCATTATATGAGTTAGATTTTCCATGGAGAATTTAAAATTATAGAAAAATAGAGTATTTTTGTATATAGTCAAAATGAACAAGAGAAATCTCTAATAGTGCACAATGAAATGAAAAACTTGATAAATGATGTTTTTAGCATAATAGGGAAACACCATAAACAATGTAACACATTGGTTGATTCAGTTGTCATTGTTGCAGATATTAATGATATTTTTAAAACTACAGGACAAATTGATCAAGATGATAACATATTAATGAATGATGATGAGGAAACCGATACAAGGAAAAAATAAAACAAGAAAATAATTGAGTTTTATAAATTATATGAATATAGAAATCATGAATTTTATGAAGGATATGTCAAATAATCATAATATTATTTTCTATTGAAGTTGTACCACATAAAATGTTTATAAATAATTAAAAATAAAGGAATTTCCATGATATTAGAATATTTGTGTGATGTATTTTTTAAATATAAGACCCCTATATAATTTCATGATATGAAGAATATTATTAGAAATGTTGGACTAAATTATAAAAAGATACATTCATGTACCATGATTTATTGAAAATAATATTTGAATATAGAAAAGTGAAAAAAATGTTGTACTTCAAGATGGAAATAAACAAATAATTAAGTTAGTTTGAATCCAAGTACTACCATAAAGAAAAAAACATCACTGTTAAGGTTTTGCATTGCTTCCTATTAAAACCATGGATAGAAATATTGTTTATATCATATAAAACCACAGAGAATATAAAGTTACATACTTTTCATAATAATAACGATGATCTCATGTGACATCCATGATATTCAAAAGCATGAAATAAATTCGATTAATTATATCCATATTTCTATTCTAATCTTAGAAATGCACATTTGGGATTGGAATCTAATGGATTCAATCTTTTGGGACTTTTAAGTAGTTGTTACACCACTTGAACGATTGTTTTGACCCCTTATAATTTACCACCCAAGATGTACATGTAACAGAATCCATTCATCATATCAATGATTATTTCCATAAGTCAAATTCTTAGAAATAAAATTGATGTATGCTTTTATCCTCTTATTCAAGAATTAAAGGAGTTATTGAATGATGGTGTAGAAACATATGATGAATTTACCATGCAAAGTAATGACACAAAATGATCCATGAGAACACAACATTGTCATAAGAATAAGTATAAAAAGTGGCATAAGAAGAAGTATATAAATGCATTATGAACAAATACAAGTATGTAAACCCTTTATGTTGTGAAAAAATCCATGTATGTCCACCCTTTTAATTGTGAAAAAATATAATTATGTCCATGCATCATTATCTGACAAGATAAAAACCATAATCAACGTATTGGAGGGTAATATAGGACCCCACCCATCACCATCCTTAAAATATAAGTAGAACTTGAAGTAATTTGATTCATTATATCATAAGGAATCCATGGTAAGAAAATGGGTTTCATTCATTACATAATAGAGATCTCATTGAAAGAAAATGGGTTTCATATCCCTTTAAAATGGATTCACATAAAGAAATCATTTATAATTCCATCCATAATCATAACGTGATAAATCCATGGAAAATAAATGGGTATCAAATGAAATTAAGTAAATTTCTAGGTAAATACCATTCAATCAGGATAATAAATCATATGGAATTTACACTGTATAGATAAAGGGCATATAGTTTAGTCAATAATATCCCTAATCAATCAATGTTTGAAATTTAAGTGAACACCCTTCAATCAAAGGAACCAAAAATAGGGTGTTCATAGAGGAAATACATTAGAAGAAAATATTATGGTTATGCATCAAAGATTATTAGGAAATACAAAGTTAGTGATGTATCATTTATCTTATAGAAATTTAGTATTTCTCATTTAGAAAAAAATAATGTAATGGTCTAGACCTTCCGAACCATTACATAGAAATATTTATGTAGGTGGAGGTGTTTGGAAAAGTTTTTGAGGAATTTGAAGGGTAAAAAGGAGAAGATACTGTTGATATTTCATCTGTAAGGGTTTTCACAATGTGGAGGGTTGTAATACACCATAAGGTGTGCAGATGTGGTGTAGAGGGATATGGTTGCGGTGTGGAGTCTTGTGTGAGGTTAAGTGGGTTTTGCAATATAGAGGTTTGTGTTGCACCATAAGGAGGTCCACTATGATGTGGAGATGTCATCTACGACATAAGAGGGGATCAAAAAGGAGTTTTGTGTCACTTATTTTTTTAGCATGGCTATGGCATGGAGTAGGGATGTGGTGTAGAACTTAGAGTTATGTAGTATGGAGTGGATGACTATGGTGTAGGTTATTGGGGGATAGTTTTAGCCATTATTCCATTTTTGTCATGGATACAGCATGATCCCCCTAGTTCTTCTGTGGATTCTAGGGGGGGGTGAGTTTTTGGGGGTTTTATCGATTTCAGGGTAGCTGAACCATGGAGATGTTCCATGACTTATCCACTTTCCTTGTTGTTGGGTTCTATGGATTATCAAACTTGGATACGTCATGTCACCTTCCCAATTTTTTCATATTTTCAGCATGAAGCTCTCTGTGAATCTTAGATGTTCCATTTACCAGCATCACTTTAGTGTGGCCTCTTGAACTATGCCTTGGTCTGGTGCTTTTTCAGTAATTGTACCATATGGAGGGGAAAACCACACTATAGTCTTGTGTTTTCTAGATTGGGTATAAAACTATAAATCCCCTCAAAACCTATCATTATTATAAATTTTTTCTCATTAATTTTGTGTCCCAAATTCATCCTTTGGGGGTATTTCTTCCCCAAATCATTTTCTTTCAACCCTAGTCTGGGTAGATCAATATATGGAGGTTATAAGTAAGTTTCCTTCTTTCCTTCCCCCTATTTTCTCCCTATAATTTACATGGAGAAGGATGGTATCAAGGGAGTTATTTTTTTGGTAGTGTTTTGGTAAGGGAGTAATGTGGTATGTTTTTTCTATGGTAATGAAGGTGTTTTCCATTCGTTGTAGTGCTTAGCGGTTGTCTTCCTCTTATTCCAACCTTCAGAAGTGGTTCAAAAATTTTCATTTAAGGTAGGGATCTTTTCTCTCTCTTGTAGTTGTACATGAAGGAGGGATCAAGATTTTTTATATCCTTTATGAGATATTATGAACCATATTAATTAAGATAATTAATTTTCTTAAGTGAAATTTAATGGTGAAAAGGGGAAAAACTGCATGTTTAATAAATTTGATGTTATTGTTATACATGAATGATTCCTTGCTGAAAATCATGACTGGTGGGGGGTATGTTTGTATTATAGTTTATATGTTGGGGAATCCTTGTTTATTTCATTGTTTTATACCACCTTGGATGAAATTGGATAATCACTTATAAGTAGATAATTAATTGGTTACCCATGGAAATTTTGGTTTGTGCGAGAATCCCTTGAAAGGTAAAGTAAATTTGATGAAAAAACCTTTTTTAAATATAAAAATAGATATTTTTATATGTGATGTGTGGTTTTGAAGTTTGGGTACAATGTGATGAGATTTGGGTGTGGTTTGTGGCTGTTGTAATGAGTATGTGGATGTGGTTGTGAAAATTGTCTTGATGTTTTGTTTTGATATGAGGGATGATGTGATGAGATGTGGTTATGATATGTGGAATATGTAATGGGAAGTGGTTGTGATGGGTCAGTTGTGATGAGAAGTGGTGGTGATGTGTAGTGTTGGAAATGTGAGGATTGTTGGAATGGGAAAGTTGGGTTATTATCATAATTTTGTGGTATTGTGTTAGTTACACAATAGTGATGGAATAATTTGTTAATAATAAAACTACAATGGCATGAGTTGGTTGGGATAGTGAAGTCAAAAATTAAAATGGGATGTGTGGATTAAATGGTCGTTGATAAATTTGGAATAAATAGGTTGAAATAATGAAACATAAGGGATTAATGAATGAAATTGGTTGGTAATGGGAAATCTAGAAATTTTCCTAACATGGAACAAAGGTGGAACGTGGATTTTGGATTCTTTAGGTGGTGTTATGCATCTTGTAGTTGTATTGAAAGTGGTGGAGGTTGTGAGGCTTGGTGGAGATGTTGTGAGTTGGGATAAAAATCTTATTGTGAACCCATAGGTTGGGATTATGTTTTGATATATATATGTATACTTTGTACATTACTTGGTATTTCTATATTCACCCCACCAAGGCCATGCACAATATGCTAACAACCAATTTTTTGGGGGGTGTTTTTCCCAACATCATGGTGGTGAGAATGGATGGACGACTACTCCCAATTTCCTTATCTCTCTTAAAGGTGAGTTTGATATTAATGGGATGTAATGGAAAAAAGTCAAAAGTAAACAAGTGGTGGATATTTTATGATATTATTAGGTGACTATAGTGTGGGTCATGAATGGGAGGTGGAGGGAAAGAGGTTGACTTTCTTTATGTTTATGATACCCTTCTACTCTGGTTATGATGATGATCTTATGTGGTGGCCCTAAGTGTCTTTAGGTGATATGTGATGAGATGTTATGGCCCAAGTATCTTTCGGTGAGATGTGATGTGATGTGATAGCCCTAGTTTCTTCATGTGAGATGCAATGTGATGGACCAGATGTCTTCAGGTGAGATGTGATGTGACATGATGACCTAAGTGCCTTTGGGCAATATGTGATGTATGTAAGAGATGTGAATGCTAGGACATATTATTCTATGGTGTGAGAGTGGAAACCTAATGGGAAATCCATGTGAGGTACCCTTTATCAATATTATTCTTATTATGTTATTACACTTGGATTCATTATTTGGTGAGCATGCTCTAGTAAGGTTATGGTTGGGTAGTTAACCTGATTTGGTGTTGTTGTTTCTACTATTTTCTAAATGTTGTATTAGTATTCTATTTTCACATGTGTATAAGATAATTTGGGTGTGATACTACTAAGTATAAACCCTATGTATATACATACTATTTTTCAATCTTCCAATAGGAGTTCTTACACTATGATAAACATTACTAGCTTATTCCTAGGAGTTGTTTCTATGTCACTACCTTAGTTTTTTTTTGGTATCTACTTGGAGACTTTTATTGTATATGTTGACACTATTTATACATTATGGGATGATTTTTGGTTTAATTTTATAGCTTTTACTATATTTTCTTAGTGTTTTTTATCCTAAATAATGATCCAATATTATAATAGAGTGTAATTCCATCTATATGTGAGATTTTTATACCTTCAGTGCTTTTCACCAAAATGGTTCCAACCTTAGATGAGACTCATGGGTCATTATCTCTCTTCCTTAATTTCCAGCCAAGGAGTAACTATAAGCAATATAGTAAATAGTGGTGATTTTTTAGATGGGTTTATAAAACCTTCACTAAATACTTCTCATCTATTTTAGCGATGCTATGCAAAAGCATTAGTATTTAATGGCAGTTAAAAAATACCACTGCTAAATAAATTTAAAAGGAATTTTGGGGAAATTTTTAAAACCAATTTTATAGGTTCTAATCCCCTTATCCATATTAGCCTCCCTCACCCTCATACTCACTCCTCCTCTCAGGCTTGACCTCCCCCTCACCACTGATTGACGGCCTCCCTCAACCCCCACTTTACTCCACCGACCGACTTTGGCCTTAGACTCCCCTCACCACTACTCAACACTAGACTCCTCATGAATTTTCCCTCAGAGTTTCTCAATTTTGGACCCCATCTCATCCACCAACCCCCTTGATGTCGCTAAATGCCTAACTGATTTCCCACTTGGCCTCGATGCTAGACCTTCCTCTCCAATTCCATCTCTACCTCTATGCCACTGACTGCTCAATGTGATTTTGGGGGAGATTTATTTGATTTGTATTCCCTAATCACAAGTAGTAAATTATATGCTCTATTTTTGGGTATAATTCTACAATTATATTGGGTTTAATAATTTAAATATTCTAATTCTCCTTCAATGCTTGTAGTTTAGTATATTTATCAAATCTTTGTGTTTTAGGCATAGTTTGAGGTCGATTATTCCGTTTTGAGATTAAATATTTTTTATTTTTATATACATTAATATAATTATATTTTATATTTGACAGTGTATGAATTCTAGTACATATGGATAATAGTTGGATTACCTTACCTTAGAGAACATCTTAGTATGTTATGGATTTTATCATGTTTTTGGATTTTTCATTTGAAAATTGATCCTTAGATGAAAGAATAAAATTTCCATATACTAATTGAAAATTCAGATGATGGTTGAAGAGTGATGAATTATTTTAGAAATTGATATTAAAAAAATTTCAGCCACATTATATGTGCTGTATTTGGAATGGAGAATTGGATATTATAAAAAAATAAAGCAGTTTTATATACCGTGTAAATAAAAAATAGAAATCTTTGATAGTACATAATGAAATGAAACACTTGATAAATGACGTTTTTGTCATAGTGGGACAATTACATCAATAATGCAACACATCAATTGATTTAGTTGTTGATGTTTCAAATATTAATGATGTTTTCAAAACTGTAGGACAACCTGATCAAGATGATAACATATTAATGGATTATGATGAGTAAACCAATACAAGGGTAAATCAATGAAGAAAACAATTGAGTTTTCTATATTAGTTGTAGATAGAAATCAGGAATTGTATGAAGGATGTGTCAAATATTCATAATTTTCTTTTATAATGAAGTGGAAGCACATAAAATATTTATATGGAATTACAAATAGAGCAATGTCTATGATATTGTAATTTTTGTGTAATGAATTTTTTAATTCTAAGATTCATGTATCATTTTATGATATGAAGAAGATTATTAAAAATATTGGACTAAATTATCAGAAGATAAATTCATGTCCCAATGACTGTATGCTTTATTGGAAATTATATTTGAATATATAAAAGTGAAAAAATGATGTAATTTTAGATGGAAATCAACAAATAATAATTTCAGTTTGAATCTACATACTACCACAAATAAAAAAATTTATTTGATTGTTTTACATTACTTACCATTAAAACCAGAGTTGAAAATAATGTGTATGTCATCTAAAATTAGTGACCATATGAAGTGTCATGATTTTCATAATAATAAGGATGAGATCATATGACATCTAAGATATTAAAAAGTGTGAAATACCTTTAATTCATTATATCAATATTTCTATTATGATCCTAAAAATATACATTTGTGATTAGAATATGATGGATTCAATAATTTTGGTACATTAAGTATTAGTTACAAAATTTGTATAGTTATTTTGATCACTTATAATCTACCTACAAATATGTGTATAAAACATACTCTATTAATAACAAAAATAATTATTCTTGGAAGTTAAGTTCCTGTAAATGACATTGATGTCTACTTTCAGCCTTCTATTAAAGAATTACAAGAGTTGTGGAATTATCATGGTGAAACATATGATGCATCTACCACACATATTTTCAAAATTCATGCTTCCATTATGTGAAACATTAATGATTTTTTCAGGATAAGAAATTTTTCTAGTTGGAACATACACATTGGTTTTTCCTATCCAGTTTATAACTTAGATTTTTGAGTCTAAATGGATGCCTTATATAATAAAGTGGTGTTTCATGTAACATAATCACTTCATTGATACATATCATAGATTTCAGTTTAACAAGTTATGTTTCAATGGAAAAACTATTTTGAGTCTTCTAATAAAATTATTATTTGGACCACAAACCTTGACACAATTATCAAATTTTGTTACAAAGTTTGGAAAATATTTGTAGCTGAATGAAAGTGGAAAAAAAGTTAGAATGCTATCATTTATAATTAGAGCACAACAATGGAATAAAAATAATATATTTTTGAAACTTTCTCATTGGGAATTTAATTTGTTACATCATAATCTTGATGTTATGCACATTGAGAAGAATGCATGTGATAATTTTTTGTTTAAATTTATTAATGAGTGGGGAAAATAAAAAGATCATTTAAATACATAAAAGTATTTAGAAGAAATCAATATTAAATGTGATCTAGGTCCAAATAAGAATGGAAATTATTGAAAAAATATATTTGAAATGAAAAAACATCTGAAATATATTTTCATTCAAAGATTAAAAAAATTGAAAGTTCTTGATGAATATTCTAGTAATATTTCAAGATGTGTTTATTTGAATCACCATAAGATACATGGATTGAAATGTCTTGACTCACATGTATTGGTGGAGCTATTTTTGCATTTGGTAATACATAATTTTTTTCTAATAAAATAACCACCATTATAATTTACTTTTTAAAATTATATAGACAACTTTGTGAGAATAAATTAAACCCAAATTAATTAGATAAACTTTAGGAAACATTGTACTGCCTCTATGTCTTTTTGAGATGTTATTACCTCCCTAATTTTTTAATGTGTTGATTCATATGATGGTTTATTTGTCCAAAGAAGCTAAAATTGTAGGGGCCATACATTATCGATGTATGTATCCCATTTAAAGGTATTTTATTTTAATATATTTTCATTAAAAATTATAATTTTGTGAGTTAATATTTACAAACTTTATTTATTTATTTCCTACCTTTTATTATCATATTTCTTGGTCATTTGAAGTCTTATGTAAAAAATTAATCTCATCCTGGAGGTTATATTTTAGAAAGTTACCTTTATGAAGAGTTTTTAACCTTTTTTCAAGGTATTTGGATTTAATAGATACAATATTCAATCGATTAGTTATGATAATCCAAGTTAAATATAGGATAATAATGGGTCATCAATGTTTCCAAATTTAGGTTGTGAATTTGGGAAAATATATTCATTTTCACTAATAAATATGAAGTTAGCACAAGCACATAGATATGTGCTACTCAATAATGATATTATTTATCACTATGTTGTAGAATTAAAGAAACAAAGGAGAAGATGCCTTAGGATCTGAACTCAAAATGAGATAGTGATAAAAAGTTGTTAGTAAAGAAACCGTTGATTGTTTTTTACATCATGTAAGTTCTTAATATAATTCACAGTTTTAATATGTTTACATTTATTTAAAATATGTAAAAATTTTATATATAAACTTATATAGGTAATAAATGATGATAATCGAATTGAATTATCCAAATATTTTATTTTTTTTACTTAGGTACTTTGAATCAAGCTATATGATTCAATGTTTACAATATTGATGGTTTCTAGTTTTATACTATTAATCATGAGGAAGGTTTTAAAACACAAAATAATGGTATATTTATAGTTACAAAATAAGGTTACTGTGGAAATTTGGTTGATATTAGTGAGTCAAATTGTCATGGGAAATTTTCATTTGTGTTATTTAAATGTAATTCGGTCAATATTAATAGGGGTATAAAGAAATATTTATAACAATTTACTTAAGTAAATTTCTATTAGTTGATTGACATTAGTGAGAGATAAGAACATGATCCATATATTATGGGTTCCTAAGAAAAAATGGTATATTATGTTGATAATATAGTGAATGATGGTTGTAGTATTGTTATCCACATGAAATCAAAAGACATGTATGATATGAATTATGAAGGTGAAGTAATTTGTGATAGTAAACCCCATCAACAAAAATAGACTAAATTTTCTATACCTGATTATATTGAAAATTTCAGCCTTGTGATAGATATTGAAGGATAATAAGAAGAAGAATAAATAGAATAAGAATAAACAATGTTAACAATGGAACCTGGTGAAAAAATGACCAACCAAGAATAATTTTTTAAGTTTTTTTATATTAATAAATGTAATGAATGTTTTTTTGATATTAATAAATCAAATTATTTCTTTATTTTATATTAATAAATGCAGGGGATATTTTTTATAGGTGTTCCATGTCGGAAGAGATTTAGTGTTAGTACCCACTCTATGTCACATGGTTCTCATTCTACTTTTGTAACAAAAGGTAAAATTCATCACATACCTTGCACATTTTTTTGACACTAATTCATATTAACCTAATATTCTTGCATACTCATGAATTACTTCTACTAATGATGTGTAGGAATTAGGAAGGACACAAAATGATCAATAAAGTTCATAAATTTACATTTATTTTTTTTCAATTCCGCAATTATTTTTTTTTCTCAATAAAATTTCTAAGTCAAATGAATTTAAATATTTATTTAGTATCTCTCATAAAAACCAATATTTAATTCATTCAATAATCCAAATTTTAATCTTTTAATAAATATTTATATTCTAGAGTATAAATAAATGTTGTGATCAAAACAAGCGGTACATGAGTTAGTGGTTTCAAATGTAATAATTTACTAAGAGAACAATTTATATTATTATAAGTGTGATGAATTTTAATACCATTCGATGATTTTTTATCATTATAAAAATTTATATTTAGGATTATTTTTATAGGATATGAAATTGAAAAAGGTTGATAAAATTATTTATAGGTTTGAAATCCACTACTAAGTCAATGTTTATAATTTCAATCATGCATGATAAAATGATTATAATGAATATGATTTTTATGATGTGGAGTTTGTTTAGTTTTAAGATTATTGAAGGAATGTTGGTAATTGTATATTTAAACTAATTAATTATAATAAAATGATAGATTGAGTGTGTAAATATCAAGTTTTTTAATAGAGTTCAGTCATTAATATAATTATAATTATGTCTATAATTATTGGTTGACATGGTTACCATAACATGAAACTGATATGGAAAGGTTGACTTAGTGTTTGAGGATTTTTGAGACCTAATCCTAAAGGAAGATATTAGAATTAATGAATTCTAGATGTTTACAAAAAAATATATTGTTTGATAATACAATATTATTTTTCCATACCATACCATGTTGGTTATCTTCGAAATCAACTGATTCTATTATATGTTATGATAATTCTAGGTATGTGCATTACTACCAATTATTCATTTCATTATTATACCATTACTTAAACTGAATCTAGCTCAAATCATTTATTTTTTTAATTGTATTTCATTTTTTATTCTTTAAATACGCTCATTAATAATGTGTGGTTAACTAATTTAAAAGAAGGAACCATAGGCAGGAAGTGGGGTAAGTGGTGATGGGAAACACCATGGCCAAACAATAGAGGGTTAGGGTCATACATCATAGTAGAGTAGTCAGGACTCATGTTTCTATTGTTATTTTTTAAAACATTACATTACTTAAACTATGATGTAATTTATGTTGTGTTATATGTAATGGAATTTTTATCGACAATTGGTTGCTATTATATTTCTTATATTGTAATAATTAAATGATATATATATATATATATTATTTGTATATTAGTTTTTGGTGAATCATGTAGTAATTTCTACATTTTATTAAAATCATATAACTTGTGGCGGTTTTAACCACCTATAATTATCTAGAGGAAGTTTTAACCACTTTGAATAAAATAGTGCATTTAAAACCACAAGAATATGGTACATTTTCAAATTTAGTAGTGTTTTTAATTGACACTAAATAGTTATTTTATAAAAAACCACCGCTAATTTATAAAACCATTGCTAAATCTCTCACTAATAAAAAACACCGCTAATTAAAATAAAATATCTACTAAAAACATAGTTTGGTATTGAAAACTGAAACCATTATGAAAAATAACAAACCATAATTACATATTTAATGATTATCTATTTCACAGAAGTCTAAACTGTCATGAAACCAATTAGAGGCGGTTAAAAATGGCCCAAAATCCTAAAAAAACCCACCACTAGAGGTTGTTTTTCCTATAGTGAGGGGTACCATTGGAGGGAGGGGGTCATGGTAGAGTGGTATCAAATGTTTTGGTTGAGGGATATGATGGGAGAATTAAGAACAATTAGTATTTCATGGGTTAGTAAAAACATAGTGTCAATTGGTCTTGGTGAATGACATGGGCCAAGGATGACTGACTAATACATGTGATTTTAAGAGCCCCCATAATCCGATTCTAGGACATTGAACCTACTAAATGACCAAGTGAGTTGAATCCAATTTCCAGGTTCTAACCTAGGATTGGTACATACATCATTATTTAATTTGATATTTTGAATTGGATGTCTTGAGGAGTTAAAATGCATTAAATTAATCTTATTAAAATTCCATACTATTGAGATTACGATATCCTTTTTCCCCTTTTAATCTATGACTCTTAGATGTTGTTCATGTGTGGTTCAGATTGATGAGGATTATTTGGATGACCTAGTTGATCATCATAGGTTTTTCCTAGTTGGGGAGGTTAATTAGAGGTAAAGAGTTGGGTGTGGTCAGCTACATGAAGTGGGGGTGCCAACCCAAAGAGTCCATAGATCATTAGAGGTATTCTCAACTTATAGTCCACCCTTTTTGTGCCTTGTTTGATTAAGGTGGTTTACAATCATTTTTTATAATCACACTAGTCTATGATTTGGAACTAGAAAAAGAGAGCATTTACATACCCTTAGTGTTAACTACATCATTCATGGGTTATAATAACTTGTTTGATGTGTACGGAGGATGTATATAGATAATAGGGCCTCATTTTTCATGTGGGATCTTTTATTAATACAGATGCTTCAATAAAATGTATTCTGTGGCATTAAATTATTGTATTCTATGTATGTTATTATCATTTTCTTCCATAGGAGGGTTATATTCTTTTATGTGGATGATAAACATGTGTTTTGAGTTGGTGAGTATAGTTTTTGGTTGGGTATTTGAAATTTGGATACCCTTCTTTATTTTATTTTCAAGTTGTCTATGGAGTTATTAGATGCTAGAAAAGTGGAGGTTCCTAGGGTTTTTGAGGAGTTTCTGGATATTTTTCCTAAGAATTTTTTGATGCTATGCCCTTGACTTGCTATAAAGTTCAAGATGGATTTGTAGCCTAATGATTCTATGATTTTGATGGATCCTTATCGGATTTCACCCTCTGAGTTGAGATAGTTTAGGATTTTGATAGATGATCTGATACAGAAGGGATTTATCTTTCCTATTGTGTCACTGTAGTGTTCTCCAGTGCATTTCCCAAGGAGGATGATAGTTTGAGGTAGTGTGTAGACCACCAGAGGTTTAATCAAGTGAAGATCAATAATATCCACCCTCCACTAATTATTGATTATATTTATAACCTATTAAGAGTGGATAATTGGTTTTCCAATATTGATCTCTGGCCATGATATCACCAGTTGAGGGTGAAGGAGGAGGATATCCCAAAGACTACCTTTAGATGTAGGTATGGGAACTATGAGTTCATGGTCATGTTGTCTGGTGTCATGAACACACTATCTATGTTCATGGGGTTTAGGAACTCCAAGTTCCATGAAATCCTAGACTGGTTCAAATTCATTTTAATCAATGAAATATTGATCCACTCAAAGATAGATTAGGAGTATGCTGATAATATCAGGGTTTTCCTACAATTTCTCCAATGATACCATCTCTAAAAAATGTTTCTAAAGTGATTTTTTTGGAAATGAGAGGTTAATTTACATGGGAATGTGGTCTCCCAAAAATTTGTGGCTATAGAACCATCTAAGATCAATGAATTTTTTTCTTTGGAATTACCCAAGAATGTTGCAGAGGTTTGTAGTTTCCTAGGTATCACTGGATATTACCAGAGGTTTTTCTCTGATTTATCCTATATTGTGTCCCTGTTGAAAACTTTTATGAGGAAAGACTAGGATTTTATCTAGACTGATCAGTGTTAGGTAGCACTTGGATACCTATAGAATAAATCGATTAGTGATCTGGTGCTCTAATTTCTAGAGGAAGGGGTGATGTTTGAGGTTTTCTGTGAATATTCTCATCTAGAAATGGGATACATCTTGATGCAACTGAATATAGTGATCTCTTATTGGTATAAGAATTTACACCCCCACACCTAACTATTCTACCCATGATCAAGAGTTAGTAGTGGTTGTGTTTACACTGAAGTTATGGAGACATTACCTTATTGGGACAATGCTTCATGGTCTTCATCAACCATAAGAGTTTTAGGTATATATTTTATCAAAACAAACAAAATCTTTAAGTATAGGTGGATGGAGTTTCTCTAGAACTATCTATTCAAGAAATCCTACACATCAGGAAAGGTAAATTTCATGGCTGATGTGCTGAGCAGGAAGTCACGAAATATGTTGTTCAAGAGTCTAGAGATTCTTGAAGGGTGATAGAGGATTTGGCATCCCTACACATAGATGTGAGGGTGGATGATGGTGGAAGTTTATTTTTTTAGATTATAGTATAGTCTTATCTAATGAATAAGGGATAGGAGTCTCGTTGTGGATAAATAGAGATAGAGGTGATGCGTGATCATGTTATCTATGGTGATGCCCCAGAGGAATGGTTGGAGAATATTTGGAACTTGATGTTATTTTAGGGGAAACTATTTATTTTGGTGGAAATGAATGAGATATTCCTTAATGGGATTCATAGATCACCTTTATTGGTACACTTTGGAGTATAGAAGATCTAATGTGGTATGATGATATAGTTTTGGTGGTCCAGGATGAAATGGGTGGTGATAGAGTTTTTAGCTCAATGTCTGGTTTTCCAGCATGTAAAGATAGGGCATCATGTTCCTAGAAGATTATTATCGAACTTTGATGTTTCCAATTGAAAGTAGGATGGAATATTTATAGACTTAATCACATGTTTAACCCAATATCACAAATGTTATTATGCCATCTGGGTAATAATTGATAATCTAATGAAGTTATACCACTTTAGAGAGATCAAGGTATTTAGCACCATAGATTTTTTTAAAAGGAGGTATGTTGATGAGGTTGTGTGGATTAATGGATTTATGAGGACCATTTTATTATATCACAATTATTACTTTTCCTCAATTTTTTTAAAGGTATTTCAAAATGATTCTAAAACTTAGTTAGGCCTCAACACTTTTTCCACCCTCAAATAGGTGGACAAATGGAGTGGATTATCTAGATGCTCGAAGATATGTTACAAGAGTGAATCTTAGACTCCAGAAGATCTTTGAAAATAACTTTCCTATGTTTGATTTTCTATACAACAACTATCATTCATCCATTTACATGGCCCTATTTGAGATTTTGTACAAGTAACCAGGTCGTTCTCTATTTTGCTGGGCGAGGTTGGGGATTCATTAGTTCTCGGACTCAATGTGGTGCAGATAATGGAAGATAGGGTTCAAGTTGTTCATTATAGGATACAGGAAACATAGTACTAGCATAATTATTATAAATTTTATGGTATTAATCTCTTGGATTTTTAAGTTGGAGACCATGTGTTCTTAAAGTTTTGTCCTCTATGTGGGATACAAAGGGTTTTCATTGGAGTAAGATATCGCCTCGATTTATTGGTCCTTTCAAGGTGTTTGGGTACATTGAAAATGAAACTTATTTATTTTAACTTCCACCCTAACTATATGGTATTCATGATTCCTTAAACATCTCCCAAATCCATTAACATCTTTATGATGAATCGATTGTCATTTTATGGGGAGAGTTAGATATTGAGGATGACATGAAATTCATGGAGCAACTAGTAGAGATCCAGGATCATCAGGAGAAGGTTTGGCATGGGAAAACCATTCCATTGTATTGTGTGTTGTGGAGTCTTGGTTTCCTAAAGGAGATTACTTAAGAGCATGATATGTGGATGCATGCCCAATACCTTAAGTTTTTTTTGATTTTTTACCTTGTAATTTTTCTCTTGATGATGTAATTTTTGGATCTTGTTGGTTCATGAGATGTTTATTTTCCTTGATAATGTTATATATGTGTAAAAAATTTAATCATATGAATAAATTAAAACCTAACTCCAAATAAATACATGTTATACTATAAAATGTATTAAAATTGTGTAGGTTAGTTAGTGCCACCCAAAGAGGGTAATATCTCGACATGGAAAATGTAATTCCTTGATTTTTGTGCTTGGGGTTCTGCTATGTAATGGTTGTGGTAATCATTGGCATGGGATATGTGGATGTTGTGATGGTGTTGTGGATGGTTATGTGAAAAGGTAAGTTTATTGTAGTTGGTATAATGGTGTGTTTGTCTGAGAAAATTTCTTGAACCTGGTGATAAATGTTATGGTGGTGTTTTTATTTTTGAGTTGTAATGAGATCCTTGTGAGGAATCTCACATGATGGTTGTTTGGAACTCCTTACATCTTTATTTTATGGGTTTTTTGATTATCAAGGATGATAATAGTTTTAAAGGTATCTGATATTACCATTTGAACCTTCCTACTTGTTACTTAGTGGGTATTCTAGTGGTGGAGATTTTCAAAGGAGGTTCTAAGGAAGTTAGAGGGTAGAAAGGAGTAGGTATATATGATATTTCATCCAATAGGGTTTCTATAGTGAGGAGGGGTGTACTGAACTGTAAGGTATGTAGTTTTGGCATAGAGGGAGATGACTATGATGTGGATGCTCGTGTGAGGGTAAATTGGTTCTATAACATAGAGTCTTGGTATTCACTATAAGGAGAGATGCTATAGTGTGGAGAGTTTAGATGTGGTGTAGGAGGGGATCATAGTGGATTTTGGTGTTACTACTATTTTTATCATGACTACGTCATGGAGCAGGGCTATGGCGTAGGCCTTGGAGTTATACTACATGGAGTGGTAGGCTATAACATAGGGGCTCATAGGATAGTTTTGGATGTTCTACCATTTGAGCCATATTTGTGGCATAGTCACCCTGTATGTAGTGTGGAGTATAGGGGTGGGTTTATGGGGGTTCTATTGATTTTGAGGTATCTACACTATGTATATGAGTTATGAAATATTCCCCTTTCAGGTTTTTGGGTTCTTCAATATAGTAGTCTTGGATGCACCATGGTCCCTTCAATAGTTTTCCATATATACGACATAGATATTTCCATGAATATAAACACACTATTTACCAACATCAGTGTGGTGTGGTCCCATGAACTACACTGCGGTATGGTTATTTTTTCAATAATTTTTCACCATATAGGAGTAGGTTATGACATAGTCTTATTTTTTCCATATTGGGTATAAAAACCCAAATCCCCTAGAACCCTATCATTATTTTATATTTTCTATTGTTTATGGGGTGATCCAATTGTGCCCTTTAGAGATATATCAATCCATAATAATTTTATTCGAACCTCATCCTTGGAAGATAAATCCTTTTAGGTTCTAAGTAACTTTTTTCTTTCCCCTATTTCTCCCTTTTCTTCATCTGGAGAAGGCTATTTTCAAGGTAGTTTTTGGTTTTGATGCTATTTTGGTTAGGGAGTGGCATGGGTTGTTGTTTTATAGGGATATTAAGGTGTTTTACTTCATCGTGGTCTCAAATGGAAGTCCTTACCTTATTCTAAACATTGGTAGAGGTTCAAAAATCTTTGTTTGAGGTTGGGGATCCTTCATAACTCTTCTAGTTATACATGCATGATGGATGATTCTTTTTTTATCCTTTAGGAGATAGTATGCATTGTCCTAATGATGATAATGAATTATATTAATTGAAATTTAAGGTGGAAAATGGGAATGTTATGTTATTTTTATATATTCTTGGTTCCTTTCCAAAAATCAATGCCATTGAGGGATATGTTTTGTGTTATAGCTGATATATTTTTTAAACCCTTTTTTGTGTGATTATTTGATAACACCTTGAGTGAAAGTGGATAAATCACTTATATCCAGATAATAAATTGGTTTCCCCTAGAAATTATGTTTTTTTATAAACCCATTGAAAACTGAATTAAATTTGATGAGAATACCCTTGTTTAAATTTTAAATAAGATATGCGTATATGTGATGTGTCGTTATGATTTATGGTTGTGATGTGTGGGACAGATGCGATGAGTTGTGTGTGTGGTATATTGTTGTTTTGATAATAAGGTGGATTTGATTTTGAAAAGTATTGTGATATGAGGTTGTGATTTGGGGGAATATGTGATGATATGTGGAAGATGTGACAGTAAGTGGTTGTGATGTGGTGGAAGTTATGAGAAGTGGTGGTGATGTGAAGTGATGAAATTGTGGTGATTTTTGTCTTGAGAAAGTTAGGTTATTGTTCTTGTATGATGTTATGCTAGTTTCATGGTAATGGTGGAATAATTTTCTAATAATACATATTGAATGTCATGATTTGGTTTGGATAGTGAACTCTCAAATTAAAATGGAAAGTGTGGCTTAAATGGTTGCTTATAAATGTGAAGTAAATGGGATAAAATAATAAAATTCATGTGCTTAATGAATAAAATTTGTTGGCGATGGGAAACCTGAAAATTAGATTAACTTTAAAAGAATGTTGGAATGTGGCTTGTGGCTTGTTGATATGGTGTTATGCATTTAGTGTCGACATTTAAAGTGGTGAAGGTTGTGAGGATTGGTGGTGATGCTTTGAGTTGGGATAAAACTCATGTTTTGAACCCATATGTTGGAATTTTTTTTAGCTATATATATATACAAAATTTGTATATTCCTTGTGATTTCAATATTCCCCATCCCACACTAAGCACCATGTTTCAACAACTAAATGGATTAGAGGTATATTTCTTAATATCATGATGGTGAGGACATATGGATAGCTACCCCTCCTTCCCACTCTCTCCTATAGGTGAGTTTGATATGCACAAGATGTGATTTCTAGAAGTCAAAATAACACTAGTGGTGGGTTTTTTATGAGATGATGATGTTGATATAGTGGGGGTACTACATGGTATGAGGAGGGTATGAGTTTGATTTCCTAAATGTTAAAAATACCCTAATACTATGGTTATGAATGTGCTGTGATATGATGGACCAAGTGTCATCAAGTGAGATGTGATGGCCCAAGTGTATTCGGGTTATATTTTATGTGATGTGATGGCTCAAGTGTATTCTAGTGAGATGTGATGTGATATGATGACCCAAGTGTCTTCGGGTGAGATGTGATGTGACATGATGACCTAAGCGTCTTCTAGTGAGATGTGTTGTATGAAAGAGATGGGAGTTCTGAGATGTATGATTTTGGGGTGTGAGAGAAGAAACCTAGTGGGAAAGTGATGCATGGTAACCTTAATCAATACGTTTCTTATTATATTATTACACTTGGATGCATTATTTAGTGATCATTCCCTAGTGAGGTTGGGGTTGGTTATTTGAAATGCGTAGGTTTTGTTGGTTCTCCTGTTTTCTCATTGGTAAATTAGTATGCTCTTTTCACATGTGCACAAGAGAATTTGGGTGTGATCTAATTAAGTATACTTGTATGTTCACCCTATGTATATACAAAATGTTTTTTAGGTTTCCAAGAGGACTTCATGGACCATACTGGACATTACTATCTCGGACCTGGGAGTTGTTGCTATGTCATTACCTTAGTGTTTTCATTTGGTATTTTCTCAAAGACTTTTATTATATCCATTAACATTATTCATACATTGTGGGATGATTTTGGGTTTACTTTTATATCTTATTCTGGAGTTTTTAGTGTTTTTATCCCACCTCTTAATACTATATTCTAATAGAGGGTAATGCCTTCTGTATGTGATATTTTTACACCCTCAATACTTATATCCAACCCAAGGCCTATTAGAGGAAAAACTTGGGGATTATTATATCTCTTTCTTAATTTTAATCATAAGCGGGTTATCTTTGGAGGGAGGGAGTTATGACACATAGGTAAAGAATAAATCAGTGGATAAAGAATAATTTTAGAAGAATGCTAGAATTTTACTTTTAAAAACATGATAAAAAAAACCTTTTCATGAAAAACCTTTTAAATAAAACTCATATAATAATAGTAAAATAATTTAATTTTTAAAAACCATTAAAATGAGTGAGGCTATTGAAAATTATGTAAAATATATTCTTTTGAAAAAATTTTAAAATGAATTTTTTTTCTTTTTTATAAAGAAATTCTAAGTGATAATGTCAATAGTTTCTTTTGAAAAGTAATTTTAAAAAAATTGAAAATAAAAATTATGAGAAATATTAAAATATTAATTTTTAAGAAATCTAAAATAATGGAGTATTGGAAAATACATAAAGGTTTTATAGTGAACTCATGGAGTGAAAGATAAGAAATGTATCCATGTTATGTAAAACATTTTAGTATTTTGAAACACCTTTATTGAAAAGTCACATCATAATTAGGGAGATAAAATCCCCATTTTTTTGATAATAAGTAATATGATCACATGAATTAATCCATATCATATCTTCAAAAAATAGAGTAAAACACTGATAGAAAGGAAAATATGGATATGGAATAAAATATTCATTGGTAAAAATGAGTTTTATTCTTACCAAAATTATACTTTTATTTCAATTTTTTTATCAGAGAAGTAGTTATTGATAAAGAGGATTAATTTCACTAGATAAAAATAGGAAATACTATATAAAATATGGGAATTTTGGGATAAAATAATTATTGAAAATTATATTCAAGTAAGAAAGATTATGAGTTAATGTATGTGAAATTGAGTCAATGAAACCCTTACGACATTATAAACATTTGAATAAAAACCTTTCAAGTATATGATTTCAAATATAAAATTTAATTCTATGAATAATGAGAGGACCATTATACAAAATACTAAATGGGTAGTAGATACACTATTCCAAAGAAAAAATGGTATATGATAAGAAATATGACTCATGAAATTAAATTTGTGATAACAATCCCTTACTGCAGTCTTGATTCATTCTGTGCACATGCCTAACTTCCTAAATAATGAAATTAAGTTTATTATATACCCTCTTATGAACTTTATTAATTTATATTTTATTTAATAAAGACCATTTATTATCATATGCTATTTTTTATTATATTGTTTTTTCTTATGTTTGCGTAAAAATGGAATTGGTGTTGGCTTATTTTGATAATTTTAGTGATCAAAGATGATATTTTAATACTAAGTTGAATAGTTAATATAAAATTTCCAAAACCATAAAGCAATCATTATTTTTTATTAACTTTTAATAATGTTAGTATTTGTGTTCCCAAAGTCATTCATGATAAATTTTTATAGAATTATTCCAGTAGGTGGTTAGACCGACCCAAGCATAAATATTTAATGGGTGAGTATGGATAAGAAATTGTTTATTTAGACATAATATCATTATAAAAGAATCATAATTATATTATTTATATGTTGTTATGTTTTTGAATCATATTTTAGGTAGTTTTTATAAATAATGAAAATCAATAAGAAAAAAAAACATTACTTCATGGAGGCGGTATCCCACATGATGCACGATTAAAATTTTCATTTTGTCATGAACCAACCTAATACATCCCTCTATTGGATACTTGATCCAACCATAGACAAATCCTAAAGGGTTTTCCTAATCCCCATGGACTGGTAAAATTTCCTAGGAATCATGGAAGCACCACTTGGGAACGATTTCACCCATAAAAAAATAATTAAATAAGAAGAAAAAATTCAAAAAAAAATATGACAAGACCATTTCATAAGTCAAATTCCCACACCAAAAACAAAAAAGAATAAAAAAAGTAAACAAAACAATAAAAAAACACTTATCTCAACCTAGTATCCCTCATATAAAGAAAATATTCCTTTTCTTTTTCTTCCAACAATTATTTATACCCTTCATCAGTAGAAAGTAATAAAAATTCCTACATGGCCAATGTGAGAAAAGAAACTAAAAGTAAAACAACTGACATACCTGAAAAAAATATCCCCTATAACCTAAGTTCACTATACATCTAAACCAAAACATCAATCATTCTAAGAGCTATCAAAATATGAACATGAAATTGAAAAGAGATATATAGGTGTGTGTACAAAAGTTCCCTATAGGCCACCACCCACTGTGAAAAAATATTACCCTTTAATTAAAGTTCCATTATCATGCTAGTTTTAAAATACATTAATTTAAAATAAGGTTTTTGATATTTTATAAAACAAAAAATTTTAAATCCCTTTTCACCATTAGTTTCTAAAATAGTTTAGTATTTATTTAAAGTACCAAAAGGACAGAGATCCAATGGTTACTAATAGAATATGAAGGGAACAATAGTAAATGTTAAAAGGGAAACATAAATAAAAAATTATAAGTTAGATAATAGTATGGAACTTATTATGAGTGAAAAATCATATAATAAAGTGAATAGAATAATCATTTTATTATTTTAATCATGAATATGGAAACTAGGTAAAAGAGAATTGAAATATAGTATCATAGAAAGGGGAATAAATAAGTGCATGAAAAATGGGAAACTCTAAGAAACTAGTGTTATTAGGGACTTAAGATCATAATATTGTCAGTAACCAAACCATGAATATATAGATCCATTTTCATGATAAATCCACTACCAATCCATACCATCATCAAGAAGTTTAGTTACTATTATAGTCTAATACTTCCAGAGAGGATAGTACAAATCATTGCTACCGTATCTAGTGTGTACTTGTCCTAGTCTTCTTCCTAGGTACCCATGGTTCCCATGTTCCATACCCATAATAAAAATACATATAGGAGGTGTATTAAAAAAACAAAACACAATCACGCAAAAATGATAGACAAAAATTCAACATCACCTCACCTCCTTGAACTACTAATGAAAATCCCATTTTCTTAGAGTCATACCAACTTACCAATCATATAAAATTCAAGTCAAAAAATAACATAAAAGTCTGGGATCCCATTGGTATGAAACTCACTTTTTGAAAGTCTTTAGAAATTCCTAACCAGGTTTATACCATTTATTTTGAAATCCATTTAAAGTCTTATTTAAAACTGTGTTTAAAAACCAATTTTAAATTCATAAAGATTCCTTCTTATTGTGACCATATGCAATTACACACACACACAAATTTTTATTATTGTACAAATTCACATAATTACATGTGAATTTGTAAAATTTCATATATATATATATATATATATGTTTGTATACTCATGAATATGAGCTTAACCATTGAATACTCATTAATTATATGTAGAATCTCACATTTATTTTATTTGAAACCACTCCTGAAGAACATAAAAAATACTTGGATATATATATATATATATATATATATATTTATTTATTTATTTAAACACACACACACACATAAAAATATATATTTAGATAAGTATTTGAAAATAATATCACAAGGGAGTTTTAAAAAAAATTACAATTAATCTCGGGTGGAATAAAGCTAATGAATTCAATTAAATTTCTTTAAAAATTCATATAAAAATTACAAATAACTCACAAGACATTAAAATATCCAATTTCACTTTAAAAATCATCACAATTATTTTCCAGGAAAATACAACGAATATTAAAAAAAAGAGGAAACCAAAGGAAAAACCTATGGAAAACCATATTGAATCATAATTTCATCCTTAGAGAGTTTGAAAAAAATCCATAGTAAAATTATTAGGTATCAATAATTTTAATTTAAAGGAAAATCATTTAAAATTTCTAAAAATTAAAGGTTAAAAATGGGGAAAACCTAACTGGAATAAGCATAGATGTTGTAAATCCTTTAAGAATGACAATAGAACAATCCTGGGAGGAAGTCACATATCCTAGGAATAGACCCCATTAGAAAAAAAAATAAAAAATAAACCCAACATATACCCTAGTGTTTGGCCTATTTGAGATGCATCGAGATGAGAAATAAGAGAGGGGACAAAAAGAGGAAGAAAGAGAAGATGGATAGGAGGAAACTCCTACATGAGATGATCACACAAAGAAATGGAATGAAAATCGGAGATTATTGGGAGAGGGAGGATGGTGTCCATGTGTAAGGGGTCCTCTAATGGGAATTCATCAAATAAAAATGAGGAGGGGAAGTGTGATTAGGATAATTTAGTGGAAAATAAGAGGTAAAATGTAAAAGTCTAAGATTTTAATTATTTTGGCACCACACACGGTTCGACTTCATGGTTGGTCAAACTATACACCCCACACTGGATATCCTAGATAACCTCACACAGTTAGGGTGCATAGTTAGAAAAAATATGTTCTAGTTATGTGACAATATCTATAAATATTAGATAAAAACTTGTAAAATTTTTGTACAGTTTCTACTAATAGTCTGTCAACCACACACCTATGTTGAAAATCAATTTTTTATAATTTTAACCCAGTTCTGCTTGAAATTAAAGAATAATAATAAATATAATTAAATAACTATGAATAATTAATAAATTGTGGTTGAGGTGTGACCATTTTCCCCACCATAGATATTTTCATCCCCATAAATCATTTTGATGAAATAGGTGGTTTTCAAGAGAAGTTATTCAAAGCCTTAAAATAAGGAAACAAATAAAAAAATGTAAAGACCAACCAAAATTACTACCAATGATTGATTAAGTCATCCAAAATATGGAATTTGGGCATACCCCAATTTCCCAATTTATTTGTTATAGATATCCATAGAAGAACTCAAATAGAATACTTCCCCATAGTTCAATATAATAAAAGGAACCTTAGAGAAGCGAGAGGTTAATTTCCTTAAATATCCACTCCACAACTCAAGGAACACATTGACTAAAAGGTCATGATGTAAAGAGGGAATAAAGACCAAGGTCCAACACTTCTCCTTCAGGTGGGAGTGGTTGGGCAAGAAATTAAATATGAGTTATCTCCAATAAGGATCAAATATGGTGGTCTCTTCACCATAATAAAATTATTTTAAAATAATAACTCTCTAAAGAAAAATCATCCCAAGGGAGAGGAAAACCCAATAAGAAGAAATGTTTACTAAAAAACATGGAATAGAAAAGAGGATTCACTAAGGAGCCTACTAAAAATCTATAAGTACCATAATAATACACATCTCCAAGAACTAGGTAAAATCCCTATTTCAAACAAGAACAATTAAGACAAACCAATGGTGTAAATAAAGTTATGACTCAATTTCATCAAATGAGATGTTCCTGAATAAGATCAACTGATGCTAATTTTATAGTAGAGGTGGAGGGGGAGGGGGGGGGGTAACATGGAGAATCATATCTGAAACATTGAAATCCTAGAGAATGCATATGAATAATCAATGCATCATCTAGGGTATAAACTATTCTAGGGGTAGCACCCATCCTATCCATCCATGATCACACTCAAGATTTCAAATTTTAAAACCTCTCAGAACAAGATCGCATGGAAAGATTACAATCATAACAAACCCTTGAAAAATAATCAATCAATGGGACATACACATTTATAAGGAAATCGATGTGTCATAGATTTAATTTAAGGACAAAACCAAAGAACTATATCAAACAATAGTCACCTAAAATCTACTATAGAAAATAATAGTTCCAACAACTCTCTCCCCACCAAGATTGACGGAGAAGAGTCTCCAAGATAGGAAACCTACCAATATTGAATAGGTTACATTGAGATAATGGGAAGAAGGTATCCTAGAGGAAAAAATACACACCCCATTAATCCAAAATTTACTAGGAGGACAAAAGAAATAGTATAAAACATAAGTGAAAAGTATAACTTTCTAAATTTATAACACTTGAAAAAACCCCCATTTTTACCTTTAAGTTGTTTTAATTTATTTATAATTATTATTTAAATATTATAATAATTTTCAAAATGATAAACCCTTATAATTTTAAAACTCTATGTTTGTCCATTATTAGTAAAAAATCCTACTTTGAAATCAGTTTAAAATTCTACAAATCCTTTATCAAAATTACAATCAAAATCCATAACATTACCATCATTCCAAAATATTTTAAAACCCTCTTTTCAGTTTTATAAAATATAGTTTATTCTTAAAACCATTTTTATACTTTAAAAAACCAATATAAATCTATAAAAACATGTCCATACCTTACTAAAAACTTCACTTTATTAATTTTAAATCAAATTCCACCCATTTAAAGTTAGATCACTATTTATTTAAAGAAAAACATTTAACAAAAATCTAAAAACTAAGTTTTTCTTTTGATTAATTTATGAAATCCCATTTATTTCCTTTAATACCAAATCATCACCATTTTAGAATCATTATTTTAAAAATTAAATCTTGCACCCTTCCCAAAACATCACAACATGACACAGTTAAAACAAAACCAAAAACAAAAATAAAAATCCAATGCATAATTTCAAGAGGGACTAGTGTGAGCCTGAAACATGGTTAAATGGCTTGGAATAACATGTTGAAACTACATAACCAACACTATGAGTCATCAAGAACTATATACTCAGGATCCACATGGATTTCTAGGCCATGTGATCTCATTAGGTACCATTAGTTCACTCAATTTTTCATACCCAAATCACCAAACAATTAAAAAACTCACAAAAATAAAGACTCAAAGATTGAATTTTCCTAGAAACTTGGGGATTTGGATGAAAAAATTCTTATTAGATTCTCCCTGCACATACCTTTCAAGTTCTGATAGTTCTATCTGCATCTAACATTAAATCCTAAATAACCAATGGAATTTTGAAACCTAGGTCCTCTGAAGAACTTATGATCTGATACCATTTTTTCAAGAATAATACTAATACGTCCCTTTACCGGACACCTAAGCTGGAACGAGACAAGGTCCAAAGGGAATTCCTAACCCCCACAGGTTGGAAAAAGTGCCTGAGAATCTAGAAATAACCACTAGGGAATAATTTCACCCATGATCATTAATTAAATAAGCATAAAAAATTATAATAAAAATCTAGAATGAGCCATGCATAAGTCGTAAATATAAAAAAATAATAGATAATTATAAAAAAAATAATGTAGTAAACACAATAATAAAAGAAACACTCTGCTCACCCCTAGTCTCCCTCCCTTTCAAGGAAAAGACACCAAAAAACCCCCACTATATGCCTTTTCTTCGGTGACCAACAAATATTTACACCCTCCATTTATAAAAAGAAATAAAAAGGCATACATGGATGATGTGAGAAAATAAACTAAAAATAAAACAATTGATATACCTGAACAAACTATCCCCTATGACCCGAGGTCACTCTCCATCTGAATCAGAACATCAATCACTTTGAGAGTGATCAAAAGATGAACCTGAACCTAAATATATATATATATATATTGGAATGATCATAAAAATTATTAGTAGGCCACCACCCACCTCACCACATGATTAACCTTTAATTAAAGATATATTATCATGATATTTTGAAAATATATTAATTTAAAATAATGTTATGGATACTTTAGAAAATAATATTTTAAAATCCATTTTTACCATTAGTTTCTAAAATAGTTTAGAATTTATTTAAAGTAAAAAAATGGGAGTGATCTAGTGGTTACCAATAGAATTTGAAGGGAATAAAACTAAATTTAAAAAATGGAATCATAAATAAACCATTATAAGAGAGATAATAGTATGGAATTGAATGCAAGTGAAGCATCATATAAGAAAGAGAAGAGAATAATATTTTTATTATTTTAAACATGAATAAAGAAACTAAATTAAATATTATTTAAATACAGTGTTATAGAAATAGGAATAAATAAGATAAATAATAATGGGTATCCCTAAGTAACAAGGGTAATTGGGGACCTAGTATCCTCATACTATTGATGATATAGCCACATATTCATAGGTCTGTACTCATGCTTGAGATATAACTATTATATACCATCATCAAGTAGTTTAGTGAGTATCATAACGTAATAATTCCAGGGAGGATAGTCCAAATAATTACTACCTCAACTAGCATACTTTTTCTAGTATGACCATCTTGGTACCTAAGTTTTCCATGTACCATGACCATAACCATAATACATAAGGGTTATTTAGTAGAAAACCCAAAATTCAATAACAAAAAAATGCCAGGAAAAACATTTATCACCTCACCTCCCCACACTACTAAAAGTAGGGATCCCATTGGAGTGAACCTCACTTTTCAATAGAATTTATAATGTTCCAACTAGGACAATGCCATTTATTTTTAAATTAATTTAAATTATTGTTTAAAATCATGTTTGAAAACCTATTTCAAATTAATAATGCTTCCATTTTGTGGTGACCATATGAAATCACACACACAAACACACACACATTTCTCTTTTTGTAAAAATTTACATGCTTCCATGTGAATTTGTGAAATTATACACACATATATATATATGTGGATGAATTATCATGCATATGATAATAACCCTAGGATACCTATATGGAATATGTAGAATCTTAAATTAATTTTATTTGAAGCCACCCTTGAATCACTTCATAAATACTTGGATATATATATATATATTTAAACACACACACACACACATATATAAATATATTTGGATAATTATTGGAAATAAATATCACAAGGGAGTTTTAAAATAAATTTCAATTAAACCAGAGTAGAAAAAATATAAATATTTCTATTAAATTCCATTAAAATTTCATATGAAAATTATAAACAACTCACGAGACATTAAAAATATCAATTACACTTTAAAAACCAACACAAGTATTTTATCGAAAAAGGTAGATCATATATTTCAAAAATAGAGGCAACCAAAGGGAAAAACTATGGAAAACCAAGTTGAAACATAATTTCATCATTAAAGATTTTACAAACATCCATAAATAATTTGGTATCATGAATACTAATTTAAATTCAAAGAAGTTAATGGTTTTAAATTTAAAAGGTTGTGAATGGGGTAAACCTACCTAGAATAAGAACAGATGGTGGAAATACTTTAATAATGGTAAGAAGTGGGTCCTGAGAGGAAGCCACATACCCTAAAAATGGAACCCATAATAAAAAAATCAAAAATAATACAACATATACCCAAAGGTTTGGATTATGTGTGATGCACCAAGTGGGTAAATAAGAGAGGGTAAAAAGAATAATAAGTAGTAGATAGAGATAGGAGGAAATGCTAACCAGATATAATCACACAATGAAACAATATGAAAAATAGAGACTAGAGGGATAGGGAGGAGGGAGGCTATGTGTGAGGTAGCCTATCCTAGGCATGCATTGAATGAAAATAGGGAGGGGAAAAAGGATTAGGATGATTTAGGGGGGGAAATATAGAGACAAAATTGTAAAAAACATATTTTTTAAGTGTTATGGAATCACACACAATTTAGATACATGGTGGGTCAAGCAGTGTGTCAACTATGCACCCTACACTAGATGCCTGAGAGATGGTTCTGAAAACCATGCGCCAGTTGTGTGGTTGGGTCTATAAATATTAGATGCACAATCACATGATTTACATACAGTTTCTACTATCCATGCACCAACCATGAACCTATGCTGAAAAATCCAAAAAAAATTAAAATTTTAAACCATTTTGGCCTAAAATTCAAGAATGAGACTAAATATAATCAAATAACTAAAAATAATTAATAAATTAAGGTTAGAGTGTGAAACATTTATTGAAAAATAATAAGAAATGTAAGTGAATTATAATTTGGATCTTCATATTCATAATTATATTATATATGACACATTTATTCTTCAATTTCATCCTTATAACTAATAAAGAGTGGCGGTGGTGAAAAAATGGATTATTTCTCTTCATGGAGGTGGTAGTTCACACATCACACAATTTTATTTATTTTGTTTTTCCAAGTGGATGGTAAGTAATAAATAAGCATTGTTCCATTAATATAATAATAATTTATTTTATTAATGATACTAAAGAGATTATATTACTATGGTTTGGGTATGTTTGGAAGAGAAAGATCTAGAATAAAAGGTAAGGAGTAAATTATACTTACGTTGAGACCTTGGGTTTCCTCTTGATGAACTCATTAAAATACACAGACATAGGATAATTTTTAAGGACCATAGGATTTAGAACATACAAGGTAATTATAAGAGAGGGAGATTTGATAGGGTTTCAAGGATATTTGAAAGGTATAGTGAAGCATTTAAAGGGTGTAAGTGATCCTATTTTATAAGCGAAGAAAAGGAAAATTTTGTAAATACCCTCTAAATTTCAATGATATCATTAAACTAGGGTAAATGAATTCAAAAGTTCAAAATAATGGATTGTGGGGTGATTTTTGGTCAATAAATCCTTACAAAATTATTTTCACACTTTTTTTAACCAAGTTTGAAGTCATTTAGTCTTATATTTTTACTCTAACATTTTTTTATTAAGGAAACTAGTTTTTACCCAAGTAACTAATGTTTAAATAAAAATATAAAATAATACCTTTAAACAAATTTTGGTGTGATGAACCTAAATTTTATATATATTTAATCTAAATAAATTTCTAAATAATATAAAATTAACTTTTAAAAGAAAACATTTTGTATATATAAAAACTGTTTTTATAGAATAATGATGTTTTAATCATTATGCGATCTTAATATTATTTATAATTGATTACCAATTAAATGGGTATAAAAATAATTATATACAAGTTTAAAAATTATATTATACTATTTATTTAAAATATATTAATTTAATCAATTAGATAAAAAATTACACAATGTTAATAAAAAATCATTTAAAAATATCAGTTTTATCATTATCAAGGTAATTAAATTCATCCTAGTAATCATAATATTATTGATAAAAATGAAATTGATATTATGATATAAAATTAAAATCTTGATATAAAAAATAAAATCCATTTTATTAGATTTAATTTCCTACAAGTGATGAAAACTAATTTTTGACATAAGTGAATACAAATAGTTTTTATAGTAAAAAATTAAATAATTTTCCAAAAAAATAAGTATGAGATTTACTAATTCAATATATTATATTTAAATGATTTATTTTACTTTATAAATATACATTTTTATAGAAAAAAGTATTAAAAAAATTTAAGTCATAAAAATGATGGTATTAAAAAAATTAGAATATTTTTCATTGCTAACATAAATTCAGTTATTTTAGAAAAATATTAAAAACTCACCATAAAATAAATTTTATATTATACATTAAAAAATGAAGTTCATTTTAAAAAATTAATATTCAAAAATTTAGAAATTTAACTTTTAAATAAAAATACAATATATAAATAAAAGCAGTATTTATTGAAAAAAATTCCCTTTTTAAACTCTATGGGTTCTTAATACTATTTTTTATGAATTAATAATTGATTACCATATTTTTATATTTCATATGTTTTATTTTTTTATAAATTTCTTATCTAATATTTCATGTAAAACACCCCAAGATTTAAAAATACATACATCATATTCAATAGCCTGTATAACATGCGACACCAACCGTAGAAGGGAGTATAACATCCTATAACTATTAAAATATATTTATTTTTAAATAAATTCAGTCTATTCATTAGCTTTCATTACATGAAACACTGAGTTTATCTTGTGTTACACATAAGATAGAGTTTTACCAAACAAAAATACAATATTAATATTACTATTTAATATAACAATTATCTTATAGTCATTGGAATGGAGGGTACAAATATCATTAAATAAATTATAAGAATATATATCTTACACACATTTATTTGTTATCTATTTATTAGAAATAAAATAAGAATCATTTAAAATAAAAAGTATTATTTTCTGAAAAACTACATTTTTCTAAAATACAGTTCCTTCATGCTTTGCACACATAATTTAAAATTAATTTTTAATGATTTTAGATAATTTATTTGATAATAGTAACTTCATTTTTGATGTCACAACCCGTACCCTAGGGACCATGCCGTGACTACCCCAAGCCCGCCTTCCATAGGCCTGGGGTTGGCGACTAACACCGAGTAGGAATATCCCAAAAAGAGAAGGCAATGCCTTTAAACTTGTACAAACAGACAAAGCTCAAACCATGGAAAGTAAACACAAAGTAAATCAAAACTATCCCTAAGGAAACTACTAAGAGTATTGTAAAAAACTAAAAGTACAAAGGGGAAAAAATACAAGACCAAAACCAAAAAGGAAATTAAAACTACCATGGTCTATCCACTCGAGAACCTACCTGAAGGGAAGGTGAAGGGAAACTACCTATAGTTGTAGAAGCACATTTGTAAGTCCTGTCTCAATGAGAACCACCTAGTCCCAGACCACCAAGGTCTTCATCGAAACATCAATCACCTGCATGAGATACGACACATGTGGGTGAAGATCGTGAAGGCGTGAGTAACATAATACTCATTAGGGATTCCAAACCACAAATGAAAGACCACAAATCAATACCAAAAAGAAATAACCACAAAGTAAAGACCACAAGGAAAATAACACAAAGAAAAGATAGCTCACACCAGTTATAAATCAAAGTATAGAAATTATGATTATCAGTTGTAAAGATAAATCATCTTGTACTACTGAGGGACTCATACCCGACGAGTCATTGAAATTATCTCAGATACTGGACCATTGAGGTCCACTCCGTTACTCGACCACTGAGGCCCACTGGGATACTGAACCACTAAGTTCTGCTCAGCTACTGGACCACTGAGGTTCGCTCGGCTACTGGACCACTGAGGTCCGATATGACACTGGACCACTGAGGTCTACTCATATATTCGACCACCGAGGTCCGATCTACTACTAGGCCACCTAGGTCCCACTCATCATATACTTCATGTCATATCCAGCTATAGGATTACTGCTCATAGTACGCTTGATTCTGAAATAATCTACTCCTTAATCCATCGATTGTATTTCAACAACCATGAAGTCTCACTTGGAGTATTCTCAGAGGAACATCTCAGTTGCGAGAGTCCCAACGTCGTAGATGACGTATCAATTAGATGCCTGGTCTAAAATATATTGGCGTTTTAGTAAATAAGAGGTGGTTTCATCCGGGCCTAGTCTGACTTGGTCGGACCGACTAGACTAACCCGGCCCGGGGGACCTGCAGGAATAGACCCAGTTCGGCCCACCCGATCTGACCTAGCCCAGTGGCTAGGCCCATTGGGCCTTACTAAACCCGACCTAGTTCAGATGTGGGTCCAGCCCATCAGGTTTCCCAGTGTCTTGGTTCTCATCCGATCCAGTCTGATTTAGTCAGATCAGTTTTGACCAACCGGGCCACCCAGTGGCCCGAACCACAATTTGTCAGGCCGGTTGTCCTCTAGCACGGGCCACCTAGCGGCCCGATTTACTCCATCAGCCCGACTCACATTGGTGGGATAACTTGGGTCCATCCCATATGCCCACTAGCATCTAGTTTACGCAACCACATGATTGGCCACCTCCCTCCACACATGGTCCAACATGGACCACGTGCCAGCGCATGTCGCGACCCACCTCATGGGCCGCTCCACCTGACATTGTGCCCAAACAAAACCACCACCCTGCACTGCCATGACCCCTGTGGGTTGTGGCCTCCACCTCCGCCTGCCCGCAGCCACCACCGCGATCCACTGTAGCTGCCGCCGGTATCCTCCAAGAGCCACCAAACTTTCTCCAGTGGTCTATTTTCCGATTCGTCTGCACTTCCATGATTCTTAGGGTGTCACTATCACTACCACATACTCCTTTCTATTTTTCCATCACTCCAAGGGTCTGGCCTCATTTGGAATCCCCTTTGAAAAGATCTGAAACAACCACATGGGTCCATCGGTGAATAACAAGGTGAGAGAGATGGGGGATCATAGAGAACACCCAATGAACAAACCAAACTTTGTTCGTGTCAGCCTAGAACTGTTCTTTTCAGTGGGATCACGAAGCATAAATATAAATAACTAATATTTAATCCCCATAACCAATCCCACAATAAATATTTTCCAATTCCTCAAGAAGAATCCATCCACGAATCAACTTGTTAGAAAGTTGATCCACATTATTTGTTTAGAGGGGAGAATGAGGGAAAATCAATCACTGAGATTTAAAACCCAAACTGGGAAAAGGAGATCGATCAAGGAAGATCACCTGTCATCATCTATCTATCTTTGGTTTTGATTTTATCTCCAAGGGTATCATCACTGCTTTCCAATTTTTTGGCGTTCTTCAGTGGCGAGGTTTCCTTCGTCATTCGTCAGAGTAATTCTAGGGTTTTTTGTCAACCCAAAATCCATGTTTAATTAAAGAAGGAATACGTTTTGTGTGTTTCGACATCACCACACTGATTTTTTAATGTGGTTCATTAATGGATTCAGTGTTTCCTTGTTGCTGTATCGCAACGCTGACGAGTCGCTGCATAACGATGAAGATAAAATATTAAAATAATTTTTTTAAGTTATTTTATTTTTCTTCTCAACGTTCCAAAAAACTATATTTTTCAGCTGAACCTCACTGGTTGATGTTAGGGCCTTCCTAGGTGAATCCTGAAACTCTGAGTTCAACGATTCCCTCATATTTTTGATCCGGTAAATGACTTAAAAGTTAGAAAAACTCACTTGCATGATTATTTAATGAACATTAATAATAGTTTTAAAATACATTCTCAGCACTCCAGGCCTCATAATCACATGATGTTTTAGATCTTAGTATCAAAATAATATGATATAATTTAAAAAACATTACATGGAATTCCTAGATCTTACATGACCCCCACATTTAGGGCTTTACATCCTCATAATCCAAAACAAGAGCTAATCAAACAAATGTGGGTAATGAGCATGAATCTGAGCCTCCTGCTCCCACATGCTCTCCTAGAGATTTTCGTGCTGCCAAAAAACATGTACTAGAGGAATTGACCATCCACGAAGGATGCTATCTTATCGATCCTCTATCTCCTCCAGGTACTCTGGGAATGTCTCCCCATTGTAAATCTCTATCTCTCCATGGTCAATGAAATGGAAATGGTCACGCATGTATCGAATATGACATGATATGTAAAATATGTCGTGTACCCTCTCTAACTGTGGAGGTAGATCCAAGCGGTATACCACCACACCAAATCTTCTTAAAATCTAGAAAGGGTAGATGAATCTCGGAGAAAACTTGCAGCCCCGACCAAATATTCATATCCCTTGTCGAGAAGAGACCCATATGAATATATGGTCCCATCCTCAAACTCTATGGGTCTACACTGCCTATCAACATAGGACTTCTGTTGGCTCTATTCAGTCTTCATCTGCTCTCATATGAATTGTACCTTTTGAGTGGCAGCATGTACCATCTCTTGACCCATGAGTGCTGACTCCCATGGGTATGTATAACATAACAGTGACCTGCCTGGTTGTCTGTACAATGCCTCAAATGGTGCCATACCGATGATGGAGTGGTAGCTGTTGTTTTACACAAACTCTCTTATTGGTAGGTGGCCCTCCAAACTACAACAAAAATTAAGAAAGAAATCACGAATCATGTCCTCCAAGGTCTATATAGTGTGCTCTGTCTAACCATCCATCTGTGGGTGAAAGGCTGTGCTCAAGCACAGCTTCGTCCCAAGTGCCTCCAGAAATCCCTTCCACAACTGGGATGTAAATCATGCATCATGATCTGAGACTATCGTAGATGGGACTCCATGGATTCAAACTATCTCCTGCACATAGAGGCATACCAAGCTCTCTACTAAACCTTCCTCTCAAATTGATAAGAATTGGGCCGACTTGGTGAGTCATTCTATGATCACCCATATGATATTGTGCCCCCTGACAAATGTGGTAAGCCCTTTATGAAGTCCATTGATATCCCATCACACTTTCACTTCGGTACCTCGAGGGGTTGTGTCAAACCTACTGGAACCTGGTGCTCAACCTTCACTTGATGACAAGTGAGGAATCTAGAGACAAACTCTTCCACTAACTTCTTTATCCCCAACCACCAGTACTAATGTCGGAGGTCCTAGTACATCTTTCCCACACCTGGATGCACAGAAAAATGGGATGTATAGAACTCACTTAACACCTCCTCCTAAAATTCCATTGTTACTGTAGAGCATCCTCTGAAAAGGATGGAGTGCTCTCTACCTTTCGAATATCCATCAGGGGAATCCCCTATGGACATCTGGGCACATGTAGTCTCATAGCAAGAATCTCCAAGTTATTCCTCCCTTGATCGCTGTAAGAGTGGAGGGTCAACTACCATCGACTGAAGAAAAACTAGCTCCTCTCTATCGACAAAGGATATATAAAGTGAGGCCAACTACACTGAGACCTCATTCAATAGCTGTGAACTTGATCTTTTGTTGAGAGAATCTACCACCAAGTTCCCCTTCCCAAAAGTATAGACTATCTTGAATTCACAGTCCTGGAATAACTCTATCCAATGACTTTGTCTCAGATTCAGATCTTTATAGGAAAGGATATACTTGAGACTCTTGTGGTCAGAGTAGAAGATGAATCGGTCACCCATAAGGTAGTGTCTCCACATCTTTAGTACGACGACTACTGCTACCAACTCAAGGTCATGAGTCACATAGTTTTGTTCATGCAGTCTCAATTGTCATAATCCATAAGCAATCAATAATTTCCCATACATCAGGACACAACCAAGCCCAGTTTTTGATGAATCATAGAACACCACATAGTCGGTGCCCTCCTTTGGAAACCTCAAGATAGGAGAACTTGTCAAGCTCTGCCTCAGCTACTGAAAGATCTTCTAGCATATTTCTGTCCAAATGAAGGGGTTTACCTTCTTCATCAACACTGTCATGGGTGATTCCACTCTAGAGAAGTCAA
The DNA here is from genome assembly GCA_963277665.1 of Viscum album. Classification (NCBI taxonomy): domain Eukaryota; kingdom Viridiplantae; phylum Streptophyta; class Magnoliopsida; order Santalales; family Viscaceae; genus Viscum; species Viscum album. The sequence goes on along the minus strand of OY728148.1, from coordinate 653,387,354 downwards.
GTACAAACCTCTGATAGTACCCAGACAACCCAAAGAAACTCCACACCTCAGTAACACTCTTTGGTGGATCCTAAGAAAGCACCACCTTGATCTTTACTAGATCCACTGAAACTCCATCCTCTAAGAGGAAATTTCCCAGGATGTGAAACTTTTTAATCTAGAACTCACAATTCAAGAGCATTCTTTAAAGCTAGTGCTATCAGAGTGTGTCCATAACCATCCTTATGTGTATCATGTTCTCCTCCTCGGATTCTGAATACACTAAGATGTCATCAATGAAGACCACTACAATCTAATCTAAGTACAACTAGAAGATATTGTTCATGAGTCCCATGAACATTTATAGGGCGTTCATCATGACAAACAACATACCTAAGTACTCGTAGTGGTCGTAGTGATATCTAAAATCCGTCTTTGAGATGTTCTCATCGCATACTTGAAGTTGGTGATAACCTGATCTAAGGTATATCTTCAAGAACCATCTCAATCCCTTCAGCTGATCGAAGAGGTCATTAATCCTTAATAGAGGATACTTGTTCTTCATGGTCACCTGATCTAGGCATTGCAAGTATACGTATAACATCATGATTCTCTCTGACTTCTTGGAAAACAGTATTGGGGCTACCCATGGTGAAACACTAGGACCTATAGACCTCTTCCTTTGTAAGTCCTCCAACTGTACCCTCAGCTCTCGAAGCTCTTCAAGAGCCATATGATATGTAGGTGTACATATCGATGCCATCCTAAGGTATAGATCAATGAAAAAGTCTACATATCTATGATTAGGTAGTCTTAGAACATCCTCTAGAAAGACATCTTATTAGTCATCCACCACTGTTGGAAATTGTGGACTCATCTCATCCACTACATCGAGGGTCATGCTATCCAACTGATGAAGGATTGGCTGCACCCTCCTATGTGTGAGTCCATCCCACGCTGCTCCATTTTACTTCTTTCCAACAAAGGAAAACTGGTTCCCATATCTACATACACACCACACCGTGCGTCTAAAACAGTCAATCTGAGCATGAACTAGTGATAGGAATTCCATACCCAGAATGACGTCATAAGGCCTCAACGCCGCTATTAAAAGATCCTAGACGAATCTATCGCCTCTAAGAGTAATCTCACACTATCAGAACTAGTGCGTGATCATCAAATCCCCTCCTTTAGAAGTATCTAATAGTAATGATAGAGCCAACAACTCGATCGAAATATCTAAGCTTCGAACAAGGTTCACGAAAAGGAAAGAGTGACTGGCACTTATGTCTATAAGAACTACAACTAAAGTGTAGGAGACACATATTGTACCTCGTATCATCTCTGGGACATTGGTATCATAGTCCTAGATTTCTTAAAGCTGAGTCCGTCCCTATCCACCTGCTCATGGAGCCCGTGGTGGACCACCTGGGGGTGATGGTGGTATTACCTCATACCTATATCCAAATTCTTCCACTCATCCCACACCTCTACCACATATGATGCTTGGATGACTTCCCTTTTCATGTCTCTGCTGCTACCTCGGTGGTCTCTCGATTGTCTATCGGTCCTCTGTGCGGTGATTCAGGCAATACTGAGCCATGGGCCCCTGGCCACTGCACGCATAACATACTCTGATCCTTTGATGACTCCCTCTGCCTTGGGAGCCTTGTACCGCCAACCCTGAGTTATGGGGTTTTCCTCTGAATGGTCTGGCCTGTTTGGACCTCTACTTCATCTATCAACTACCCAAAACGGATGACTCGACCAGCTCTCACCAGGTGGTATCTCCCACCGTCGGTGCTTGCTCTGCGAGGAATCTCTCTACCAGTAGATCTCACTCCAACACCCCAACTTGCATAGGGATGCTGAGGGAAATCATTGATACCCTAATCTCCTGTCGGAGTCCCTAATCAAATGTCCAAGCCCTGAATAAAGGGTACCATACCATATCAATCAAGTAATGGGATAGGTCTATGAACCTCGCAAAGTACTCAGCCACTATCAGGCTTCCCTACTGTAGGTTAAGCAGCTCATGTATGTGCACTGAGCACAAAGTCTCAGTGAAGAAATACTCTCTGAAAAGTCACTTGAAGTCAGACCAGGTGAGGGTTTCCTCCTCATGTTTCTTGATATTAAAAATCCACCATCAACCTAACGAGCCATACAGAAGGATCGTGGCTAGAACTACCATCTGGTCAAGTGGAATCCTCAGTAAGTGAAAGACTCACATCACTGCCTCCAGCGAATCCACAAAGACCTGAGGATCTATCTCTCCCCAGATTCTGGGAGGTTTCTATCTCTTGAACTTGTGTAAGGCATTGAGACTACGTGAATACTCTACCAGTAGTGACAATAGTAACTGCTGACCAACGGGTGGTGGTAAATATGAGACACCTCCCGAAGGTGCTATCTCGGGAAATAATCCCTATACCAAAGCCTCATCACTCTGAAGACCATCCCCGTGGTCACGCACTGGAATCCTGGATGGCTATTTGCATGGAGGCATCCTAACAGAGATCAAGATGAATCACGATTAATAGATTATACCTGGTGAGAAGACTCTGACTCAAAAAGATCATGAGAAAACATTCAAATACGCACAAAACCAGTGTTTTCATGTACAAAGTCAGAAAGAAGAATTCATGGTCCTGCTGTATGGATACATCGACTGCTGCACAAACACTGGACTCCCTGTCCTGAAATCCAAACTCTAAACACTTAACACTATTACCCCATAAAAATTTACAGACTCTTAGTTATCCGGGTAGAACCTACCACCCTTTGATACCACTATGTCACAACCTATCCCCTAGGGCACGTGTTGTGACTACCCCAAGCCCTCCTTCCATAGGCCAGGGGCTGGTGACTAGAATTTAGTAGGTATATCCCAAAAAGGGAAGGCATTACCTTTAAACCTGTACACATGAGAAAATCTCAAACTGAATAAAGTAAACACAAAGTAAACAACAACTTTCAATGAGACAACTACTGAGAGTACAATACAAAATGAAAGTACAAAGGGGACAAAATAAAATACCAAAATCACAAAGGAAAGTAAAACATCCACGGTACGTCCTTTAAAGACCCTGCCTGAAAGGTAGGTGAAGGGTAGCTACCTATAGCCGTAGAAGTACGACTGTCTATCCTGTATCACTAAGCACCACCTAGTCCTGGACCAGCAAAGTCTCCATTTAAGTGTCAATAACCTACACAAGACATGACACATACAGGAAAAGCCTGTGCATGGGTGAGTAACACAATAATCAGTAGGGACCCCAAACCACAAAGAAAAGACCCCAAAGTAAGGACCACAAAGCAAAAAACCAAAAATAAAGGACCACAAAGAAAAGACTTCTCACACTAGGTATAACTCAAAGCACAGAAAGTAATATTATCATTAGTAAAGCTGAATCATCTTGTACTATTGAGGGAGTCATCCCTAATGAGTCACTGAGGTTCTCTTGGATACTGGACCACTGAGGTATGTTCAACTACTAGACCACCGAGGTTTGCTGGGCTACGGGACCGATGAGGTCCGCTCGGCTATTGGACCACTGAGATCCACTTGTCTACTAGACTACTCAGGTCCACTGATCTGATGGACCACTGAGTTCTGCTTAGATATTGGACCAATAAGGACCTATTTTCCATAGGACCACTGAGGTCCACTTTGATACTGGGCCACTAAAGTCCTGCTCTTCATATACTTTGTGTCACAGCTGGCTGTAGGATTTTCACTCGTAGCGTGCTTGATTCCGGTAGAATATAATCCTCAATCCATAATTCCTATATCGAATGCCAAAAAATTTAATTAAAAGTATACCCAAAGTTCCATATCATCTCAAGGGTCCCAACGCCACAGACGGCGCATCAATCGGACGCCCGATATAAAAGATATTGGCGTTTTAGTTAATAGGTGATGGTTGCATCCAGACCCAATCTGACTTGGTCGGACTGACCCGACCAACCCAACATGGGGGTCTCGCATGACCCGACCTGGTTCGATAGAACTGAACCGGTTGGGTATGGAACAACTCGATTGGGTTTGGGCCGGCGTGGTCCGGTCTGGCCCAGTGGCCAGGCCCATTGGGCCTTGTTGGACCCGTCTCGGTTCGGCCATGTGTCTAACCCACCGGGTCACCTAACGACCCAGTTCTCATACTATCCGGTCCGACTTAGGCCGACTGGTTTAAACCATAAGGTTCACCTAGTGAACTGATTTCCCATCCGTCCTGACTTGCAATTTGGTAGGTCAGTTCTTCTCTACCCTAGGTCATCTAACAACCTGGTTTACTCCATTAGCCCGACCTGCATCGGCATGCCGACTTGGGTCCAGCCCGGATGCCAGCTGGCATTTGGTTCGCATAGCCACATGGTCGGATGAGGATGATCACCTCCCTTAGCACACGATCTAGCATGGACCACGTGTAGCGCAAGCCGCGGCCCACCCCGTGGGCCGCTCCACCTGACACAACGCCCGACCAACACCGCCACCCTGCACCACCACGAACCCTACTGGTCGTAGCTTCCACTGATTCAGCGTGCGGCCGAGGCACACTACCTCTTGCCCATGGTTTCCACTACGAGAAACCATTGGTGCACCGACGGTCTCCTCTGCGGGCCACTGGACTTGCTCCGGTGGTCCGTTTCCCGCTCTGTCTATGTTTTCGGGATTCTTGGGGAGTCATCGTCACTACCTTGAACTCCTCACTATTTTTCCATTACTCAGAGGGTCTAACCTCATTTGGGAACCCCCCAAAAAATATCTAATGAGACCTCATGGGTCTGTCAGCGAAGAATAAGGAGAGAGAGAGAGAGGGGATGATAGAGAGCACACAATAAACAAACCGACCTTTGTTCGTGTCAGCCCAGAATTGTCCTTGTTAGCGGGATTATGAAGCATAAATATAAATCACTAAGATTTAATCCCCATAAGTAATACCATAATAAATATTTCCTAATATCACAAGAAGAATCCACCTACAGATTAACTTTTCAGAGAGTTGATCTTCTTTCTTCATTTAGAGGGGAGAATGAGGGGAAAACAATCACTAAGATTTAAACCACTACTTGGGAAAAGGAGATTAGTCGAGGAAGATTGCCTATCGCCATCAGTCAATCTCCGGTTTCAATTCACTCTCTAAGGGTATCGTTTCCACTTTTCGATTCACTGACATTCATTTTTGGAGAGGTCATTTTCATATCCATTATCACCTTCACACATTCAAATTAAGCATCTTCATCTTATTTGTCATTCATTATTTCCATCCCCAACCATTTTCATATTAACAATATTTCAATATCAATAATTTCATAAAAACATGAAACTATTACAATAGATAAATCCCCAAACAAAACATCAAATATTCAATGAAAATATTAGATATATTCAACTCTGATAGTTTTCTATCTTTTCTTCCCCTGTAGGGATATGCTTCATTCATTTTCTTCATTATGAAAAACTTTATTAATGAATCATCTTAAAAAAAATTTATCTACAATTGAAATAATGAACTCCATGATGGATAGAATCCAAAATACTGTATAATATTTTCACAGTACTCATATCTTCAGGACTCCGCCTTCGTCATTCGTCAGAGGAATTCTAGGGTTGTTCGTCAACCTTGAATCCCTGTTTAATTAAAGAAGGAAGACGCATGACGCATTGAAGCATCACCATGCCGATTCATTAATGAGGTTCATTAATGGATTTAGTGTCGCCTCTTCACTATACCACAAAGATGATGAGTCACTGCATAATGATGAAGAGAAAATATTAAAATGACCTTTTAAAGTTATTTTATTTTTCTTCCCAAATTCCCAAAAGCTATCTTTTTTGGTAGACCCAAACCGGTCGATGTTATGACCTTACTAGGTGAATACCAATGCTTTCAGTTCAATGGTGCCCTTAAATTTTTGATTCAAGAAATAGTTTAAAATTTAGAGAAACTCACTTGCACGATTATTTAATAAACTTTGAAAATAGTTCGAAAATACATTCTGACCACTCCAGGCCTTAAAATCACATGTCGTCTCAAAGTCTGGTCTTGAAATAATCCGATATAATTTAAAAAAAATACATGGAATTACATTACATGACATTTTAAATAATAATATAAAAACTATATTAGTGTTAATTTTTAGTATTTTTCTAAAAAGTTTCATTTTTGATGAATATTTAAAAATACTGAATTTTAACTTAAAACTATATTTTCATTTAAATTATTTATAATGTTAAATCATATTTTTAATTGGGTTTAAAGTAAAATTAGTTAATTATATATCAATTAATACAATTTATTTTATTGGAATCATTTTTATATTTAATTTTGATATAAAATCATTGTAAACTTTTGAACACCTTCTCTTTGAAAACCCGCTTTCTCATCGCATCTGCTTGATTAATTTTAAATTTAAATTTGACACTTTTGTGAATGAAATTTGAAAAAATAAAATTCCATATTTATAATAATTATTATATATATCATATTATAAGGAAAGATTAATTTTTTACCATAATTATTAGTGAAAATAGTTAAAAATTATTACTATGATTAAGGTAAAATGGGGTTTTGTGTGTTACACGCACTTGTACTAAAATTGGTTTTTAACACACAAAGGATTTTTATTTAATAAATTTAATTTAATATTTAGAATAAGTAGGTATAAATTATCTAATAAATATCATTTTAATTTTATTATTAAATAATATATTACCTAGGTAAATAAAAAGATTCAAGTTACCATGATAAAAAAAATAAAAGGGTAAATTTGACTAAACTTAATGACTAAAGAAATAACATGATAAGAATGTGTTTATTTTCTATCATGTAGGTTTTTATAGACCATATAATCCCTAAATTATAATATTGGTCAATTTTTTATGCACATGGGGCTATAGTGACATCCCATTATTGAATAATTTTGAGTATTTACAAGAATGCCACTCCTCCTGAATTATAAAAGGCACCCACGCCCCTCAATTTTTCACACATATCAAGTAATTTTAATAGAACAAAAACTCCCCAAATAACTTAACAAATTAAATACCCTAATCCAAGATTCATTATTTTTGGAATAAATCTAACCAAGAAAGGTTTTTAGTGCTAACCTTAGGAGGATACCCAAAGATGATGTAACATTATTTAATGAGCATCTATATTTTATTTCTCCCTCCACCTAATTAAATTACTATTAAATCATGATGATATAATAAAATAAGTATATTAAATATAATAATATGTTTTTATTTTAAGGTAATTACCTACATCCATCTCTACTTCCATCAAATGGGTTATAAAATCATCATTCGTGTGTACGATGATCTACCGCCTCATAAACCAATATCATTTTTTTCCTTTAACACCTCTCACAGTTGGGAAGGATGATGGATATACAGAAGTTAAATGATATTTATAACATAATTATACTTATAGATTAATTATATCATATGCAACTTTTTTTTACTTTCTATTCCATACGGTATATGATAATTTCATTCGTGTGTACGACAGACTATCACCTCGTGAAGCGATATGATTTGTTTTTCACTGATAATTTATGTGGAAGGTAAAAGGGATAAAATTAATGACTATATGTGATATTTATTTCCTAAAATTAATTATGATAATATAATATCACATTTTACTTCTTACCTTCTAACCTGATGAAAAATGATAATGTCACTCGTGTGTACGGTGGACTACCGCCTCACAAAATGACGTGATGTGTTTAATTGGATGGTAATAAGTATATATTTAATGAATATATATGATATATATATATATATATATATGATATAATAATTATTATATAATGGTGATATATTATTTACATTTATCATGTTCTGTCAGTCAATATAATGGAAACAACGTTCATGCGTACGTAGGACCAACCGTCTCCGTGAACGGTGTAATTTATTTTTATATATCTAAATTTAATAGATTACTATGAATAAATATATAATGAATATATATTATGTTTATATCATGGTTAAAATTATTGAAATTATGGAAACATGGTCAAAGTAAAAGGAACAAAAGTACAAAACCAAAACAAACATTAAAAATAGATGTTATTGCCCGAAATGTAATTTTAATAAGGAATTATTAATAAACAGGTAATAAAATATCACAAGTAAATCATATATGGTTGGATAAATATGAGTTTTGTAATTTAATATATGTATAATAAACTTATATTTATTATACATGAGGTTTGAACATGTACGAAGGAAGTCATACTTAAGGTAAGGGTTTCTTGTCTCAATTTCACTTTCATGAGACATATGCCATAATCACCACTTATTCATTTTTGTGATGTATATAAAAAACATTTGATAATTTATATCATAAATAAATTTATTTTCATGGTATTTAATCTTTAATTTGATGATTACTACTTTTATGGGGCTTATGATTTAGAAGTTACCAAAGTGGTAAGAGTTTGTTTCATAATCTCACCATTATTCAGGATTATTTTTGTTTAAGTTTGCCTTGGAGTAATTATTTGATATTTATATATTAAACTCAATATATCTTTTTTTATATGATTATTCATTAAATTTTAGAGTAATAGTACCATTTTTCAATCTTTAATACTAAAAATTATTGGGAAAATGTTTTTAGTAAAATTTAATTTTATTTCTCTTCTATTGAAAATATTTTTTCATCAAAACCCATGTTTTATAAAAATGTTTTATTTTTTTGTAAAAAACTTAAAAATATTTTATCAAAGAAATTTTTTCCCATTTTTTATTCTTACAAATTTTTTTAATGGAATCTTTATTTCATTTTGAAAACAAATTCTGTTCGACTTTTATAAAAAATGTGAAAAGAATATTTTTTTTAAAGTGTACGATATGAACATAATTTTCTATCGTCTTGACCACTAAACTTTTTAAATATTATTTTACAAGATTTCAAGATTATTTTAAAATTTTTGTTTGAAAGTTTTGTTTTAAAATGTTATTTTCAAAGTTCAGAATTTATTTTCTTGAAAAATGTTTTTAGGTATATTTTCATGGAATTTTTATTCATAAATGACATAAACCCTTTATTTTAATTATGATCCACTGGGGATATATTGTATTAATATCATAAATATTATTTATTTGGATGTTTTATGATCATTTTGACCATGGATGTTCTATTTTGATACCAATATCCATATTAATCTAGGATGGTTTATGGTTTGTTTATTGATTGGAAAAATTATTCACATTACATATTCTAGTTTTCAATATGAATGTTTGTAATATTTTTATTTATACCCTTTAATATGAGGAATTAAATAGACTTAGTATGTGATTGGTGGGGACCACTATAGCCCCTCAAAGAATCGACTGGTCTCATGAGACAAATCAGTTGGCTAAATCAGATGGGTTTCTACCCACAAATTTAAACTATCTTGAGGATATATCTTGATAGTTCTGATGTAAAAAATTACTTAATCCCTCATTATGAGATTATTAATTTATGTTAATGTGATTATTTGATTAGTTAGAATACCCATGGATAAGTATCAAGGTTATGTGGTTTTTTTATATGGCTTTATTTGATCATCATTTATCTTTTCCATTTTATGCTTAGTTTATTAATTAAATAGAATGTGTTTCAGTTATTTATCTTTCCATATTTATTATGATTTATTTATTCATCACTTCCAATTTACCCATACCATTATAGAGAATTTTATCTCACCCCTTTATTATGTTTTGTTTTCCCCAGGAAACTAGGAAGTATTTTATGATTGATATGTATGGATATGCTTAGCGGAATAATTGAATTCTCAATGAAAACTACTATGTTGCATTTTATTTTTCCAATTTAATTTGGGATGATTTTATGTATCTAGTTTACAAATACTACTAAACTATTTAGTCCTTCAGAATGTGATACCTTGTATCTAGTTCCAATGTAATAAAGTAACAACTGACTCTAGGCTACTAGGGTCGGGGTTGATATAATTTTTATCAGATCTAGTTTAGTAGAAACCTTAATAACTAGATTTAGGAAAACATATATTAGGGATAATAACCCTATGATAGAGTTTGAGGATAAGTATATAAGAAAATCCTAATGTTTTGTTAAGGAAGATAAGATGCTATTTTTTAGAAATACATCCCTGTATAGATACTACAAGTAGACATGGTTCTCAAAAAGAGGTACCTAGGGGTAATAAATTTGATAAGGGAGCATTGGGATTGACATGATAATTACCTAGTTCACAAAAAGGGTCCATAATGAACACATAGTTTGATATTCATTGGATAATTAAAATTTTCTTTACAAATCATTATGAAAGATTTGAAAATAAATATATCCCCAACAAAACAATTTTTATGATTACGAAACTAGCTATACATAAAATTTTAAATTTATATTAAGTATATCACTAGTTTTTTGGATTATAAATTGTATTTTATAATGAAATGGTATAATATTGTTCATTATATCATTTAAAAATTACACATAGAAGATGGAATGGGAATTGAATCAACACACGTAATCTAAATAATATGAATGATAGTTTCTTTTATGAGATTAAGATAATATTTTAAAGGGAACTAGTCTCTCATAAATTATACTTATGTGAAGAAATAATATAATGTTATATAAATATAGAGAAATAATTATCTAAGTATTAGGGGTTTTAAGGGAAGTTAGAGAATAAGAGGAAGGAAATTAAAAATATGGGTAAGGGAAAGAAGGGAAATAAGGATTTTCTCCACATGTGATAGTTGTGGAAGGAAAAATATTTGTTCATTCATAAAATGAAAAGGATTTTTTGTTAACTATGTATAAAAATTCTAGTATACTCATGAATGAAATTGTAAGAAAGTATCATGTTATGTTCAATGCTTTATCTATAAGTAGATGGGTCATTACGCTAATAAATTCCCCAAAAATCAAGGAAATATACCTTAGAATAAGCGAAGAGATCAAGGTAAATATTATGCTATTACTATGTATGAAGTGAAATACTTATAGTTATATTGTATTTGAATTGAAGAATTATCTTATACGAGTATTCTATCAATGATATTCTGGTTATAAGAATTAAAAATATGTATAAGGATTGAACTGCATTACATTTTATTTAAGTATTTGAGAGTATATGTTTAATGGTACCGATGACCAGGAAAAGTGATTTGATTGAAAGTTTAACTTATTGTAAAAAAAATGATTATGGGAAATATAACACATAATGTGTTGTTGATATTGAAATAATGATACTGGGATAAAGTGATAATTGATATGGATAAAGTAAACTGGATAGTACTGACTACCTTGGAACTAATTAATGAATTGTTGATAAAGTGGTTTATACTACTATTTATGGAGTTTATTTTTTTTTGAATTTAAGGAACATATCTAATAATTTGTGTATTACTTAAGGAATAAGTAAGAAATCATGCTTTCAATAAGGTTTTATGGTAATTCAGGCCATTAACATGTTTCTAGAGAATACGTGATGAAGGTATTCACATGTTTGGTATGTGATGATTAAGAGATACTTCTGGTTTTTTGGGGGATTTATGACAATTTCATTTTATAAATTAAGTGACATTCTTTCTAAAATTTTGGATCATAATATTTTGGAAGGGTCATAAGGTTAACTATTTATGAAATGGTTTAAGTTGTAATTTGGAAGAGGTTTTAGAAATTAATGTATTACTTAACCATATCCAGATTTATGCAAATTGGAAAACTTTTGCTAACCATATTGGTTTTGAAAGATAGTTGGAGACAAACAGAAATACTTTTCACTCTTTTATAGATCTTATGATATATTAAAAGTGAATTTTAGTGCTTTAGGCATAAAAAAAATCATTTTTTTGGATATTCATTTGTTGGATTAAGGGTTGAATAGGAAATTGATCAAAGAATAACCAAGGGATGAAATTTTTATTATTAAATAAAAATCTATCAAGTAAGTTTATTTATTTATTTTAATATATTGTAAAATAATTACTTATCTTTAGAAAAAAGATCTTCAATTTTTTTTTCATATTATCATCATTTTTTATGATATCAATGACCTTTTTCACACCTATTGTTCATACTTTTTTGGTCATTAACTTCCTCTTGATTAGGTTATCTATCACCTTCCATTAGTATTTGGGTGTTAGTTTCCTCTTTTATGTCCATGTTTTCACTTCCCACCAATGTTCTTCTACTTAGAAACCTAGTTATGTGTTATTCCATATGACCTTTGTACTTAACTTTCTCTATAATTAATAGATTATTTTATTAAAACTTTTACAATGTTGGTTTTTCAATAAAGAAATTTTCAAAAATCAAACCCTAGATTACTGAGATAAAGTTTAAATTACAAGGATGCAATTTATTTATGTCAGGGAGAATATAACACCCTGAGATTTTCAAATATGAAAACCATATTTGATAGAATGTATAACATAAAAAACCAAGAATATAATGGAATAAAACATCCTAAGACTAATATGATATATTTATTTTTAAATAAATTTAATCTCTTTAATATCTTGCATTACATGAAAGACCGAGTTTTATCAAACAACAATATACTATCAATATTATCATTTAAAATGATAGTTATTGCCTAACTGTTGGAATGAAGGGTACAAATATGATTAACTAACTTATGAAAATATATATTTTACACATGTTTATTAGTTATACATTGATCATTAGTAAAATAAAAACCATTTAAAAGAAAAAGAAATATTTTCTGAAATATGTATTTTTCTAAAAGAATGCTTAGTCATGCTTTACACACACAATATAAAATTAATTTTTAATGATTTTATAAAAATTATTTGATAAAATTAAATTCATTTTTGAAATCATAATATAAAAAATTATCTTAGGGTTATTTTTTGATTTTTTTTGAAAAGGTTCATTTTTGATGTATAATGAAAAATACTGAATTTTAATTGAAAACTACCATTCTTGTTTAAAATTTTTATAATGTTAAATTATATTTTAAATTGGTTTTAAATTAAAATCAGTTAAATTATATATAAAATAATACAATTTAGTTCATTTTAATTGTTTTAATATCGAATTTTGATACAAAAGCATTATGAACTTTTGAACACTTTCAATTTAAAAACTTACTTTCTCATCGCATCTGTGGGATTAAATTTAAATTAAATTTTTATACTTATGTAAATGTAATTTGGAAAAATAGAATCTATATTTTTAATAAAAACAATTTATATTATATAATAATTTAAAATAATTTTCTAACATAATAATTAGTGAAAATAGTTAAAATAAATTACCGTGATATCAGGTTAAAATGGAGGTTTTCATGTTATATGCGCTTTTGTTAAAATTAATTTTGCATACACTTTAGATTTTTATTTAATAAATTTAATTTAATATTTATAATAATTATTTTTAAATTATATAATAAATCTCATTTTAATTTTATTCTTAAGTGATAGATTACCTAGGTAAATAAAAATATACAAGTTACCATGTTAAAAAAACAGAAAGGGTAAAATTGAGTAAACTTAAACACTAAGGAATGACATGATAAAAATATGTTTCTTTAATTTTGTAGAGGTTTTTCTCAAAAATATCATCCCTAAAGTCCATTATTGATCTTTTTTGAGGAACATGGGGAAATAGTGACATCCCATTATTTAATAATTTGGGGCATTTACAAGAATTCCACTCTACCTCAATTAACAAAGGTAACTCACTCCCCTCACTTATTCACACATATCAAGCCATTTGGATAAACCAAAAAATTCCAAAATCACTAAATAAATTCCATACCCTCATACTATAAGCCTTATTTTTTATATAAATCCAACCAAGTAAGGCTTTTAGTTCTAACATAAGGAGGATACCTAAATAAGGGGTAACATTATTCAAGGAGCATCTTTATTTTATTTCTATCTCCACATCCTTAAATTATTATTAAACCCTGATGATATAATAAAAAATTATCCTGAATATAAATATTTGTTTTTATGTTAATATAATAAACTAAAACCATCTCAATTTCTATCAAATTTGTTGCTAAATCATCATTCGAGTGTATGGTGGACTACCGCCTCGCGAACCGATATCATTTGTTTTTCCATTACCACCTCTCAACACTAGGTATGATGATGAATATAAAGTATATAAATGGTATTTATAATATAAATATAACTATGGAGTTATTATATCATATATAACTTTTTATATTTCATTTCTGTAGGGGACAAAATAATGCTGCTCATGTGTAGGATGGATTATCGCCTCACAAAGCAATGTGACTTGTTTTTCACTAATGATTTATGTGGAAGGTAAAAGGGATAAAAATAATGAATATATGTGATATTTATTTACTAAAATTACATATATAAATATAATATCATATATAATTTCTTACCTTCGAACCTGGGAAAAAAACAACGACGTTGCTCGTGTGTAAGGTAGACTACTACCCCACGAACCGATGTGATGTGTCTTTCATTTTTGTCTTAGTTGGATGGTAATAAGTATATATTAAAAGAATATATATGTTATATATATATAATTTATGATATCATAATGTTATTGGAAGGGTGATATATTATTTACCTTTATTACATTTTATCTGTCACGAAAATAGAAACAGCGTTCGAACGCATGTATGACCTACCATATCCATGAATAGTGTAGTTAATTTTACTACTTTTAATCTTAATGGATTTCTCTAAATAAATATATAATGAATATATACTATTTTTATATCATTTTTAACAGTCAGGAAGTTATTAAACCATGATAAAAGTAAAAGGACCGAAAGTACCAAACCAAAATATATGTGAAAAACAAAGTAGTAATTATATGAAATGTAATTTTAACAAGGAATTGTTAATAAAGAGGTAATAAAAGGTTATAAGTAAATAATATAGGGTATGATAAATATTATTATGTTTCTTTATTATATTTATAATAAAATTATATTTATTAAACATGAGGTTCGAACATGTATGAAGGAAGTGAGACTTAAGGTAAGGGTTCTCATATCACTTTCACTTCCGTTAGGCATATGCCATAATCAACCCTTATTAATTTTAATTTTGTATATAAAGTAACATTTATATGTCATATCATTAATATCTTTATATTTATGGTATTAAATGTTTCAATAGATTATTATTACTTTTTACGAGTCTTATGATACAAAAGTTACCAAAGTGGTAAGAGTTTATTTCACAATATCATCATTATTATGAATTTTTTTATTTAAGTATACCTTGGGGGAATTATTTGATATTTGTATGTTCAAATCAATTTAATTTATTATTATATGATAATTCATGAAATTTTTATGTAATATTTCCATTTTTCACTATTTAGTTCTTAAAATTATTGATAAAATGTTTTTAATAAAATTTGACTCTATTTATCTTTGGTTGAAAATCCTTTTTCATAATAAAAATTGTTTTCTATTTATTTTTGAAAAATGTTTTAAAACTTTTCAAAATAATTTATAAAATAAATTTTTACCCATTTTCACTTTTTTCTAAATGTTTTTAAAGAAATATTCATGTCCTTTTGAAAAAAATACCCGTTTGGATTTTACTAAAAATGTGAAAAGAATATTTATTTTAAAGTGTACAACATGGAAAAAAATTTCTACCATCATGAACACTCAATATATTAAAACTTATTTGAAAATATTTTTTTCAATTTTTTTACATTTTGTTTCAAAATGTGGGTTTCAAAATAAAAAGGTTATTTTCATCAATTTTTTTAAAGGTATTTTCATGGAATTTATATTCATAAATGAAATAAACCCATTATTTTACTTGTGATCCACTAGATATATGTTATATTGATATCATCCTTATTCATTATTTAGATGGTTTATGATTAGTTTGACTGTGGATATTCTATTTTGATACCATTCTTCATATTACTCTTGATGGTTAATGGTTATTCTTATTTATTGGGGAAAGTTTTCACATTTTGTATACTAGTTGTTCAATATGAATATTTATACTATTTATGTTTCTATAATTTCATACGAGGAATGAAATATACTTAGAATTTGATGGTTGGGCCCCTCTATATCCCCTCAATGCATCGACAAGCCTCATGAGACAAATCAGTTGGACCAATAAGATGGGTTTCTACCCACTTAATTAAATTTCTCAAGGATAGATATTGGTACTAAGTTTCTTAGAGATGGATATTAATAGTTTATATATTTGTAATTATGAAATCCCTCATTATGAGATTGATTATTTATTTCTATTTTATTATTCTATTAGTTAGACTAACCTTGGAAAAGTATCAAGAATATGTGATTATTTATATGGATTTATTTGATAATAATTTATTTCTTCCTTATTATGCTCATTTTATTGATTAAATGGAATGTTTTTTAGTTATATACCTTTATATATTGATTATTATTTATTTATTCATATCTTTCATTATACCCATACCCTTATTGAGAATTTGAGTTCACCCCTTATGTTTTATTTTTTCTAGGAAACCAGGAGTATTTTATGATTGATGATCAGAGTTATGATAAAGAAAATAATGACATTCTCAAAGAAAATTACTATATTTCATTTTATTTTTACAATGTAATCTAAGATTTATGTATGTATCTAGTTTACCAAGACTATTAAACTATTCATTCTTTCAGGATGGGATACCTTATATCTAGTACCCTTGTTTTAAAGTAACTACCAACTTTGGGCTATTGGGTTCGGTGCTGTTACATCACCGATCATTTTAGTGTTTCATATAGAACAAGCTATTAAAATAATTATTATTTAAGTAAAATACAAAGTGAAATTTAGGGTTATTACAACTAATATCCCACAACTGATTACAACAAAACATAATCAAGTAAAGATGGAAAAGGATAGGCCAAATGACTATAAGGTATGTCCAACATGGAAAAAAGTGGAAAAAATAGTCTCATCACACAAGCACCAGTCCAAAAAAACCCCACAAACATAATCATCACACACCACTAAAAACCACACACAATAGGCGCCCTAGGTCTCCAATGAATATACTTTAGTTTGTATAAAACAAGCCATATTCAGGAAGATCCCATTCATTGGTGAGTATATACATACCGTGCAGGACACTCAAACATCACAAAGTAGTAAAGCATCAGAGAAAGAGTCATCTCAAAATCATAAATAAGTGGGAAAATAAAGGAAAATACAAATATGATCAAAGGAGATACTCAAGTCCCATAGTATAGTATCAAATATCAACCAACTGAAAAAACTCTACGTTCCTATATTTCTATATAGAAGTACTGAGAAACCTAAATGGTTACTCCCTTAGATGATCTTGGTGGATTATTTCCCAATGAAAATGGGTGAAATAATGAATCTAGTGGAGGATACCTATCTTGTCCAATCTCTATAGATGGATGAAATACTGAATCCATAGATAGAAAATCCCTACCACACATTGTGGATTAAATTATGATTATATCTAATTACACTGGTAGAAGATCCTAGACCTATGATTTTATTAGTGAAATACCAACTCCCAAAGAGGATCCCATTACAAATAGGTGAAATACCTACCCCACTTGAGAATCATAATTGGTAAATATTAGCATTTGAATAAAAAATTCTAGTCTAATGGGATGTACATTGAGTTTATTAGGGGTACACAACATGTTATCCCAAGTCATCCATGGTTACATGCTCTGATACCAAACATGGCATGAAAAATCCAATTACGTAGTGCATATTTCCAATCACATTGTTTGTGGTGTCTGGGATCGACACACGACATGTTCTACTACCCGAGTAATGTCCCACTGAGTAGTATATGGGGTGTCTCCCCAACCTATATGAAATATGGGCCACCCATACTTCCCTAGGATTTTACTCCCTATATACACCGAGTTAGGCCATCCATGGTTACATGGCATGATGTCATGCAACATGGATATATGATATTTTTCTTCACTAGACACCATAGAACTGTAGAAATCTAGATTACATGGCATGTTTTCTTCTAAACTACATCCTGTGGTTCTAAGAAAATTCCATATAAATAAATTATTCTAAAAGATTCACATCCACCATCACCCTAGACATAATATCTATCGAAAATATCATAACTATATGTTGACAACAATTTACAACTTTAAAAAATTTGATTTTAGATGCCTTTTATCTATAAAATGAAGCATTGTTACCTTGTATAGAATATCTATCATCTCTCACAACCTACATTATGAAAACAAAATCATCCAATCCTTCTTCGATTACCATATGTAATTATTAAACCTCCATTGTGCTATTATCCATGAAGATAAACCCTAAAAAATTATTAGTGAAACCAATGCTCGACCACACAATGAATTGGTTCTAGGGAAATAGTCTAACCACCAGTCAAATGAACACCAGTGATGAACATGCATAAAATAGAGGGATAAATCCACAAATAAGTGTAGATCGATGTTTGGATTATCCACCATTTCATGATATAATTATAAGATACAGAGACACAAAAAAATTAATCATTCCAAGAATTAAAATTATCAAAAACATGAATCTAGATAAAAATAATAAATAAATGGGGATTGAAAATGATTGATTCTAGATTAGTTTTTTATTTTCCAATCTGTAATCACAACTATCTTGAACGAACCTGTTTCATCCCTAAACTAGACCCCTAAGCCGACCCATGTAAGGCTTGAATGGCGTTCCCGATCCCAACGAGTTATCGAAAAAATCATGAGCATTAAGAACTAAATTTTGGAATAATTTATCCCACAATGATCCAAGAAAAAAACATTTGAAATATATAAAATAAAGATAACATTCAAATCCAAATTTAGATAGAATAAGATAAAAAGTACATGGTGGATACACTTGAAAATCCAAAATATAAAAACACAAGTACTCAATATAAAAAAAATCTCATCTCTAAATAATATATGGGTCAACATCCCACCATGTCACCACCAAACTCCCACACCCTTCTAACAATAATACCTACCACTGCAATGAAAAAAATTTAGTTTACCTATGTATGTTAAAACAATATCCAAACACACCCAAATATATGTGTAGGGTGTGAGAAAAAAAGACCAATAGGATCTCAGTAAGTGTTCCCTAAAAATATCTTTAAAACAAACTAATTATACTCATTTAACAACAAACCATTTCACAACATTCAACAACAAACTATTTCTCAAGAATTTATAAATAACTAATCCAAAAGGAAGAACCCTATAAACTAGACCTAGGGTGGGTTATATCTGGGTGAGCTAGGATCCACATAGATCAATGATCAAATGAATAAGTGTGCAAATATCCCCAGGTAATATGCCTATGGATATGAGAACACCCAAAAAAGTGAACCCTTATCTTAATAAAGGTTAGTTAGAGTTATATCATATTTAAATTATAGGTAGAGTTAAAATTTCCTAGAATTATTTCCCAATCTATCAACCTCCTAGGTACCCCAGGTTTCCATATTCCATAGACCACACTTGAAGAATTTTAATTTCACTAATTACCCACACTTGGTGGTTTTAATTTTCTTGTTTAAAATCATTTCAAAGGGAATTTTACATATAAATAATCAAATGACCCTTGCATCACATCAAAACATGATTTGAAATACATTTATATTATTAATACAAAATGAAAATTATATTTCAAAAAATAATAAAAAACTATCACATTTCAAGAATAAAATAGCATGGATTTAGAAAATTTGGGAAAACTAATTTAAAATGACCATGAAAAATGGTTTATAAATAATGTATTTTCATGAAAACACCCACCTAAAACACTTGGTATTTACAAAAATGTAAAAAATCCATGAAAAAGTGAAAAAGGGATCTTTGGTAGCAATAGTAAGACCTAAATCATGAAACCCACATCAATAAAATCATATTTAATGATTCCAAGATTAATGGAGATAAAGAAAACAACTTACCAAGGAAACCCTCAAAGGTTCACACAACGACAATGTAGATCCTGTACCTTTATTTCTTCCTTACAATATATCTATTAGAATTATCATTATATTAAGAAAAAAATATTATATTTGGTAACAAAATCCCTAATCTAATATTAATTTCAATAAAAGAGAAGATATCTATAAGAATAGTGATGTATGAAGAAGGGATCTATACCTTTGATTTCCAAGATCTAGAGCCACTTAATCCATTAGAATCAATCTTCATAAAGGATGAGATCTCAAAAATCTCCAAGTAGAATCCCAAAGGTATATATCCTAGGCTATATAATGAATAATTATACAAATGATAGGTGTTTTAGGTCTTAAAAGATACTTTATGATTAATTAATTTTCATCACATGGTTTGGACACACGATTTAACAAACCATGAAACCACTTATGTCTAAAGGGGAGAGCTACATGGTTTGGCCAAACAATTTTAATAACTACATGAGATTACACTATCCCATGCTTCATGGTTTAAGGAAAAGTCCACAAGGTTTAGACTAACCATGCACCAATCATACATGCTTCTTTGGGATCCAAAACAATATGAATGATTTTATAGGAATGCTACACGGTTTTGATTTATACTATTCCAATAATACACATGACCCAAAACCTCTAAAAATCCTAAAATATCACCCAAAATGACCTCAGAAGAAACCAAAACTAAATATGTTCAAAATTAATAAATATAAGTACCTAAATGTGACATTGGGGTGTGACAATTCTCTCCACCATATAACTTTTTATCCTTAAAAATTCAAACTAAAGAAGACCAATCAAAGAATTTATGAGGCCAATACTCCTTCATTATTGAATCCTATTCCCAAATTTCATGAGAATACATTATGTGTTTCTAGAAAACTTAAACCAATTAAATATACTTCCCAAAAATAATATTTTATTAAGAATAAACTACTTGTACTGGTCATTTGACTACCGATATATCCATTTCCAAAATAATATATTTCCAATCCAGAACATGGGAGGGATCTGGATGATACTTCTTAAGCTGATACACATGGAAAATATCTTGGATAGAAGTCAATTGAGATGGTAAATATAACTAATAATATACCTTTCTAGTATGATCAATGATCCAAAAAGTTCCCACGTTTCTTGGTGCCAACTTTTCTTACATCCTAAGACGACAGTGACCCAACCAAGTAAAATATTTCAAGAAAAATTGGCTACCTAATTTAAATTATAGAGGAAAGTTAGAAATATCTACATAATATTTCACCAAATATAATGTAACACCCCAAGATTCTATGGTACTCTTCTCTTTGAATAATACATTAGTGTATGTTGTACACAACTTTGAGTTCTAACACACACACAACCAATCAAACTAGCCATTATGAATAGTAATGCCCACTTTTTAAAATTTTATAAATTTTATCTTTCAAAAATGGACTTTAATTTTGGATTTGGAATATCAAAATTATCTTAGGGTGAATTTTTGGTACTTTTTGGATAACATTCATATTTTGATGAATAGTGAAAATTACTAAATTTTAATTAAAAACAACTTTTTAATCGAAATAATTAATAGTGATAAATTATGAATTTGAGTGATTTTAGAGTATAATTAGATTATATTTTTACCATTTAATCCAATGTTTTTAATTGGACATAATTTCACATTTAAACTGGACATAAGCAAGTGCCAATATTTTGATAGTTATTATCTCTTAAAAACATGCTTTTTGTTTTAACAACGGGAATTAATTTTAAATTAATTTCTGCCACTTCTGTATTTTGAATTTAGAAAAATGTATTCCATATTTAAAATCATGAGGTCAAAATTGTGTAAATAGGTAAATTTTATTTTTAGACATTTTGAATAATTACTTCAGTAAATATTTTATTTACCATGGTTAGAGGGTAAATCCGGTAAAT
This sequence comes from Viscum album, assembly GCA_963277665.1. Taxonomy (NCBI): domain Eukaryota; kingdom Viridiplantae; phylum Streptophyta; class Magnoliopsida; order Santalales; family Viscaceae; genus Viscum; species Viscum album. The sequence goes on along the minus strand of OY728148.1, from coordinate 653,365,524 downwards.
AAGGGTAAAAAAATAATATTATAATAACAATAAATTACCCTAAAACGCATCCTGACCCTATTGGTTGATAAATTTACAACCATGGTCATATTTGGGTCTATTTTAGGACCCCATGGATCCACTTGTAAGTGATAATGACACTTTATATTAATTAAGTTAAAGTAAATACAAAAATGACATAAGCATTTATCTTTTAGAAAAACAATTTTTACATATAATTATATATGTTATATTTTCGACTATAAATATTAATTAGAAATATAAAATGATTTCATACATAATGGTATTTTATTTATAATTTTTAGACATTGAATAATTAAATTTATTTATGACACAATAATGATGTTGTATTTTCCTTATTAATGAAACTATCAAATAATTAGTATTATAAATGTTAAAATAAATATAATTTGAAAGTTTTGATCACATCCAAAAATTTTATTGGTTAATATTACATGTTAGGATTTATTAAATGATTTTTTTTAAATTACTAAATTTTTTAAGACTTTAAAAAAAATCAATTATTAAATAGTGTCAAAATTGACATAAAAAAGTTTTTAAAAATAATATTATATTATTAATTGATATTCTATTCATAAAAATATAAGGTTAGGACAAAAGACTTATATAATGATAGGTGTATTATTTATGGACCACTTAGGGGTCTCTTGTAAGTATATACTATTTTTATTAACTATATAATATAAAAATACAAAGAGATGTGATAAATGTCAAACTATTTAACTAAGAGTTAAATCAAAAAGATAAAGTTAATATAGTGACCCAAACCTATCTAAAACCTATTTTTTGAGTGGTTTTAAACCTATAACCACCTTAACCTTTAAATAATAAACTTTGGAGCCATTAGAAACTGAATATGAATTTATTATAAAATAATATTTCTAGCTTTTCCTAAGGTGCCCCTCACCCCTCTTATAAAAGGGAACTTTCCCTTCTCACTAATTCACACCTTAAAAGCCTTTTACCTTGGACAAACCCTACCCAAATATTCTCTAAACTTCCCTAACTTCAATATAGATTCCTTAGTTTGATCAGAAATCCAACTTAAGGATCCCTTTTCATCAAATCAAAAGGAAGAACCCGGAGAAGAGGTAATGTTTTCACCACCCTCTTTCAAGTTCCTTTCTTCTTAAACATATTCTTTCTTTATTATTTAAATTATAAAATAATAAATCAAGTATATTCTATATACTGTGATGTGATTATAAATATGGTACAACCATATTTATTATTCTATCCATCCTTTGAATGACATGTCACCATACGTGCGTACGTACGACTTACTGTCTGCACGTCGTGGTGTAATTGTTATTCAAAACATTATTATTTGGATGGGTATGATAATGAAGTCTAATTCATGAAAATAATACATGTAACATGATAATGAGTCTTTATATATGATAAAAAATCCAATTATATATTATTTTAATATCAAAAGAATGATATTGTCACTCGTGCGTATGTACGGACTGCCGTCTTCACGAACGCGATGAGATTCATTCCCCATCGTATCCATTCGAGACTAATTTTCATTTGATGATTAAAAATAATGTTTAAGGACTTGATATCATTCTGTATATGAATAAGATTCTACCTATCCATAACAAACAGACTTATGTAAAAAAACATATAAAATAAAATGAGTAAGTTAACACCCGAAACGATGATAATACTAAGATATTATTAACAAAGTAATGTTAAAAGATTATATATGATATCATATTAATGTATATGATTCTTTTATAATTTAATAAAAATTATTTCACCATTATACAGGAGGTTAACCTACCCTCAACCAAGGAAAATTACAAGGTAAGGGTTTATTTCACAATCTCTTCATTATTCGAGGTTGTTTATACGTAATTATCTTCTGGGACTTATTTATCATCCATATACTTGTTTCTTAAAAATGTATTCCAAAACATTTTTACTATTTTATAAACTATGGGATAAAGTCATTTTTACCCTTGTTTTAATTTTTATAATATTTTTACAAAGGAATCTTTCCGTCGTTTTCCAAACAGGGTCCTTTTTAACCTTTTCGACAAAATTAAGGTAAGAATGTCTCTTTTTAACTATACAGTGGGTGTGGCAATTTTACGCCATTATAAAATCTTCAAAGATTCCCTTATAAGCTAATAAGGATATTTTCAAATTAAATGTTTTATAATTATGTGACTTTTAAATGATTTCAAAAAAAGAGATATTTCTCTCAAATAGTTTAGATTTCATCTATGTCAACATCCTTTGATGGATTTTAAGATTATTTGAAGTTAATTTATTATGATACAAAACATCCATATTGTATTGAAGGTTTTTTGATATGTTTGACTGTGGATGTGTTATTTTTATACCATTCATGGTTTATGGAGAAAGTATTGACATTTTGTATGCTAGTTTTAATATGAATGTTTATGTTATGTTTAAACTTGTTCATATGAGGAATGGATTGGACATAATAAGTGAATGGTGGAGCCCCCTACAGATCCTCAATGCATCGGTAGGTCTCATGAGAAAAACTAGTGTCTTGGCATAAGACCTTGACAAAATCTTATTTGTAGTCTTGGCACAAGGCCTTGACTATGTGGTTATGATAGTATAACATTATGCATTCCATCATTATGAAAGTGGTTATTGATATTGAATGTGATTATTAGACTAGTAGAATATCCATGTGAATAAGTAAATGGAATTATTTCATTTTATTTCTACCATATTATGCTGAAGTTCAAGTTTAAAAGGCTTTTGTTTTTGTTATACATTGCCTTAAATGTTTATGCTTATTTATGAAAGTTTCTGCTATATTGTTATCCTTACTAGGCATTTGAGATCACCCATTTCTATGTTTTATTTTTTCCTAGGATGTGAAGAAGTATTTTATGATTGATCTGCAGGAATAGTATAATTGGATATGAGTGTGGAGACAAGATGTTTTTGTAGTTGTTTTTTACTTTATGATGTAATGTAAGACTTATGAATATATCTTGTATTTCCAAGGCTACTAAACTAATCGATATTTCGAGACTTGATCTTTTGTGATCATTCCAATATTATGTAATAATGCACCGAATCTGGGTAACTGGGGTCGGGGTGTTATAGTTGGTATCAGAGGAAGTTTAGTACAAACCTTGGAAGCTAGATTTAGATAAACTCTGATTAGAGAAAATAAACCTAAGATGGAATTTGAGGATTAGTGTAGAAGAACTTCCTAGAATTTTGGTATTGTAGAGATTTTTTGAGTTTTCTGAGCAATACATCCCTATATGGATATGTGTAGGTAGAGGTGGCTCTGGTACAAATTTACTTAGGGGTAAAACCTGAAAACACCGCTTTGAGCTAGACTCGAACAAGAAATGGTGCACGACAATGGGCCTTGCTGCACTCTTGGTTAGGAAACTCCCGGGGGATATGCTTAGGATAATTCTCATTTTATTTACAAAAAATTATGAAGGGTTTATGAGTATATATTTTCTCAAAGAAATTTTTTTTATGATTATGGATTATATCAATAGACTGTTCAATTCATGCTAAGTTTTTTACAAGTTTGGATTTATGTATGGCGATTCATAAACTAATCTAGTTTATGCCATTGATTATAAATGACACCAAGTGGAAGAATTGGAGACCGTATCAATGATCAGACTCCATGTAGGGACTTCCCTCCTACTCAAGATAATTATAGTGGAGCTGGTGATGCAATTGGTGCTGATCATCTAATCACCATACTAGGACAACTTACTTAGGTTATGAATAATAACCTTACCCATATAGAGCACCCTGATCCGCAGCATGGAGGATCAATGTTAGATCTCTTCATGAGGAAACAACCACCAACATTCAATGGGAGTACAAATCCCTTTGTAGCTAAGCAATGGATAAATTCCTTAGAGAAAATATTACATGCCTTGGGGAGTAGTGAAAAGGAAAAAGTTATCACGGAAGTTTACCGCCTCACTGGAGATGCTGACCAATGGTGGTCATTGATTCAAAAAACAATGGAAGATGATGAAGTATCAAATATGGAATAGATGGAGTTCAAAGAGATTTTCTTAGAAAAATACTTTCCTCGTGACCATCGAGCCGATATGGAAAGGAAATTTCTAAGTCTAAGACAAAAGGAGGATGAGAATTCCGCAAAGTATGAGGCTAACTTTACATGGTTAGAGAGGTATGCTGCATATTATATATGTAACACAAGAAGTAAGATTGATCATTTCATTGATGGGTTAAAACCATTTCTCCGTCGAGCATTAGTCTCACAAACCTTCTCATTGTACGAAGATATTGTCTCATGCGCTATCAAGGCAGAAAAAGAATTCTCTAAGTCTTACGACTTTAAAGAAAAGCAAGAGAAGAAGAGATCTTCTGATCACTCTAGAAATGGAAATAAGGGAAAGAACAGAAAAGTTGAATATCCATCCTATAGTAAATATGGGAAGAAACACCCCAGCACTTGCTTGAAGGGAATGGGAGTCTGTTACAAGTGTGGTGAAAAAGGCCACCAAGCTCGTGATTGCAAGATGAAGAAAGAAGCTACCGATGTTCAATGATACAATTGCAGGGAAATGGTACATTATACAAATGAATGTCCTAAGCGTTAGGGAAACTTACCTCAGAAAAGGCCAAGGTATCAAGGCCAATATTATTCTATCACTACTGCTGAGGTAGAAGCTCTGAAAGACGTGGTTACAGGTAATTTAATGGTTTCCTCAAGTTTAGAAAATTCATTATTTGATTCTGGAGCTTCGCATTATTTCATATCTTCCCAGTTTGCTAAGAAATTTAGATATTTCCAATTTTATTTAACAAGGGAGTTATCGGTTAAAACTCTTAAGGGAAGTATCATTACTACAAAGTTCTGTGGATCCATTCCCTATTAGAGCATATAAATGTTCTTTATCTGCTGATCTCATCGTCATACCCATGATTGAGTTTGATATAATCCTCGGTATGGATTGGCTTTCAGACCATGATGCTAAGATTTATTATAAGAAGAAGGAGGTTACTATTTTTGATGATGATGATAAGGAACACCTTATATTTAGAGAAGAATCTTCACCACCTAATTCTTATCTTGATCTACCCCTAGTAGCTCAACTAAATTCAATTATCGGGGAGAAAGAGAATGAAAAAATTGTGGGTGAGGAAAGGAATGTTCAAATAGAGGATGTACCTGTTGTGAAAGAATATGTAGATGTGTTTTTGGAAGATTTCCCTGGACATCCTCCCGAATGAGAAATTAATTTTTCCATTGATTTAATTCCTGGTTTAAGGCCTATATCGAAGACCCCTTATAGAATGGCCACTATGGAATTAGTTGAACTAAAGAAACAACTAGAGGAATTGAGTAATAAGGGATTTATTTTCCCTAGTGTTTCTCCTTGGGGATCCCTTATACTTTTTGTTAATAAGAAAGATGGATCTATGAGGTTATGTATCAACTACAGGGATATTAATTCTATAACAATAAAGAACAAGTATCCCCTACCTAGCATTGATGATTTATTTGACCAACTGCATGGAGCTCAATAATTTTCAAAGACTGACCTTCAATCTGGATACCATCAGTTGTGTGTGAAGAAGGAAGACATTCTGAATACAACATTTCAAACCAAGTATAGACATTAAGAGTTTATAGTAATGCCTTTTGGATTGACTAATTCACCCTCTATATTCATGGATCTAATGAATAGAGTTTTCAGGGAATATCTTGATGATTTTGTGGTGGTATTTATTGATGATATCTTGGTATATTCCAAAATCTACAAAGATCATGAAAATCACTTGAACATTATCCTGAAGACTCTGAGAAAATATGAATTATATGGGAAGTTTAGCAAGTGTGAATTTTGGCTTTATGAGATTTCTTTTCTTGGAAATATTGTCTCTAAGGATAGAATCTCTATTGATCCTTCTAAGATAAGAGCAATCCAAGAATGGCCAGCACTGACAATTATAACTGAGGTACGTAGTTTTATTGGTTTAGCAGGTTATTATAGACGTTTCATCCATAATTTTTCCTGATTGGCTAACCCATTAACGAAGCTCACACTTAAAGGGGTTAAATTTGTTTGGACAAAAGAGTGTGAAGAATGTTTCAAAGAACTGAAGAGAAGATTAGTCAATGCTCCTATATTAACTCTACCATCGTAGAATGATGAGTTTGTTATTTATAGTTATGCTTCATGGAAAGGACTTGGTTGTGTCCTTATGCAAAATTATTGGGTTATTGCCTATGCATCATGATAGCTGAAAATTCATGAGCAAAACTATCCTACTCCAGATCTTGAGTTAGATGCTGTAATCTCTTCTTTGAAGATATGGAGATATTATCTCTATGGTAAAAAATATGAGATATATACCGATCAAAAGAGTTTGAAGTATATTTTATCACAGAAATGACTCAACATGTGGCAAAGGCGATGGCTTGAACTACTCAAGGATTATGATTGCATGATACACTACCACCCGAGGAAGGCAAATAAGGTGGCATATGCTTTAAGTAGAAAGGATCATGGAGTTTTGAACAAAATGAGAGTTGAAAGGGATCCAATTTTCATGGATCTAGTAAAGATGGATATGGGAATAACCAGGGAAGGTGAAACATCAATACTTCTTCATATGGTTTCCAAACCATCTTTACTAGAAAGGATTAAGAGTTCTCATACAGATGATGAAGAATTTCAAAAGAAGATTAAAGCTGTGAATGATGGGATATTGAGTGACTTTGTGTATGAAGAAGGAAATTTGAAATTTGGGAAGAGACTTTGTGTTCCCAATATACTTCATCTAAAAAGGGAATTTTTGGATGATTCTCATAGTTCTAATTTCTCTATACACCCTGGGAGAACCAAAATGTATAGAGATTTGAAGGAACATTTTTGGTGGGACAACATAAAGAGGGATATTGTTGATTTTTTGTAAAGATGTATGGTTTGTCAACAAGTGAAAGCTGGAAGGCAACAACCTGGAGGAGTCATGAAACCTCTTCCCATACCTGAGTGGAAATGAGATAATATTACGATGGACTTTGTCATGGGGATAACAAAGACTCCTAGAAGGAATGATGCAATATGGGTCATTGTTGATCGTCTTACCAAGTCAGAACATTTTATTGCTATAAGGGAAGACTTACCACTTGAAAGTCTAGCAAGACTATATATTAATGAAGTTGTGAGACTTCATGGAGTACGAATATCGATTGTTTCTGATCGTGATCCACATTTTACATCAAGATTCTGGAAACATTTTCCGAAATCCCTAGATACTAAACTTGATTTGAGCACTTATTACCACCCCCAAAATGATGGACAATCAGAACGGACTATTCAAACCTTAGAAGACATGCTGAGATCATGCTCACTTGAATTTCAAGGTATGTGGGATCAATATTTACCTCTGGTAGAATTTTCCTATAACAATAGCTTTCATTCAAGTATTCAAATGGCACCATATGAAGCGTTATACGGAAAGAGATGTCGCACACCAAGTTGTTGGGATGATGTTGGTGAAAGAAAACTCATAGGACCAGAACTTGTGGAGGAAACGATGGAAAAGGTGAAGGTAATACAAACCCACATCAAAGCAGCTCAAACTAGGCAGAAGAGCTATGCCAATAACCGAAGGAAGGATTTGACATTTCTGGTAAGAGATAATGTTTTCTTGAAGGTATCTACATGAAAGGGTTTTATACGTTTCAATAAGAAAGGTAAATTGAGTCCCAGGTACATCAGACCATTTAAAATTATAGAATGAATTGGGGCTGTAGCTTACCGTTTGGTAATGCCGCCAAGTCTCTCCAAAGTTCATGATGTGTTCCACGTATCACTATTGAGAAAATACATGCCTGAACCAACGCATGTACTCACCTATGAGGAATTAGAACTGGAAACTGATCTATCTTATTGCAAAGAGCCTTTCATGATTCTTGATATGAGAGAACAAGTGCTGAGAAACAGGACGACTCATCTGGTAAAAGTTCTATGGAGAAACCATAAGATGGAATAGGTGATGTGGGAACCCGAGGAACTTATGATGGAGAACCACCCGAGTCTTTTTATGCTGTAGTATTCGAGAAATTTCGAGGAAAAAATTATTTGAAGTAGGGGAGAATTTAATAACCCAAGATTCCACAGTACGCTTCTCTTTGAATAATATAGTAGCGTGTGTTGTACGCAACTTCGAGTTCTAACACACACCACAACCAATCAAACTAGCCATTATGAATAGTAACACACACTTTTTGAAATTTTATAAATTTTATCTTTCAAAATGGACTTTATTTTTGGATTTAGAATATCAAAATTAGCTTAGGGTGAATTTTTGGTACTTTTCGGATAACTTTCATATTTTGATGAATAATGAAAATTACTAAATTTCAATTAAAAACAACCTTTTTAATCGAAATAATTAATAGTGATAAATTATGAATTTGAGTGATTTTAGAGTATAATTAGATTATATTTTCACCATTTAATCCAATGTTGGTCATTAGACATAATTTTACATTTAAACTGGACATAAGCAAGTGCCAATCTTTTGATAGTTATTATCTCTTAAAAACATGATTTTTGTTTTAACAACAGGAATTAATTTTAAATTAATTTATGCCACTTATGTGTTTTGAATTTAGAAAAATGGATTCCATATTTAGAATCAGGAGGTCCAAATTGTGTAAATAGCTAACTTTTCTTTTTAGACATTTTGAATAATTACTTCGGTAAATATTTTATTTACCATGGTTAAAGGGTAAATTCGGTAAATAAGGGTAAAAAAATAAAATTATAATAATAATAAATTACCCTAAAACATTTACTAACCCTATTGGTTGATACATTTCTGACAATGGGCATCTTTGGGTCGATTTTGAGACCCCATGGATCCACTTGTAAGTGATAATGACACTTTATATTAATTAAGTTAAAGTAAATTCAAAATGACATAAGCATATATCTTTTAGAAAAACATTTTTTACATAGGGTAAATATGTAATATTTTAGACTATAAATATTAATTAGAAAGTTAAAACGATTTCCTACATAATAATATTTTATTTATAATTTTTATACATTGAATAATTAAATTTATTTATGACACAATAATGATACAATATTTTCTTTATTAATGAAAGAATCAAATAATTAGTATTATAAATGTTAAAATAAATATAATTTGAAAGTTGTGATGACATAAAAAAAATTATTGGTTAATATGAAATTTTATGATTTCTTAAATGAATTTGGTTTGAATAAATAAAGTTGTTAAGACTTTAATAAAAATCAATCATTAAATAGTTTTAAAATTGACAAAAAGGAGTTTTTAAAACAAATATTATATTATTAATTGATATTATATTCCTAAAAATATAAGGTTCGGCCAAAGGACTTATATAATTATAGGTGTATTATTAATGGACCACTTAGAGGTATCTTGGAAGTATATAGTAAGTTTATTAACTATATAATATAAAAATAAAAAGAGACATGATAAATGCCAAACTATTTAACTAAGAGTTAAATCAAAAAGATAAAGTTAATATAGTGACCCAAACATGTATAAAACCTATTGGTTGAGTGGTTTTAGACCTTTAACCACCTTAAACTTTAAATAATTCTCTTTGGATCCATTATAAATTGAATATTAATTTATTATAAAATAATATTTCTATCTTTTACTAAGGTGCCCCTCACCCCTCTTATAAAAGGGAACTTTCCCTTCTCACTAATTCACACCTTCAAAGACTTTTGGCTCAGCCAACCCCTACCAAAATATTCTTTCAACTTCCCTCAATTCAACCTAGAGGCCTTATTTTGATCACAAAGACAACCTAAAGAGCCCTTTTGATCAAATCAAAATGAAGAACCCGAAGAAGAGGTAATGTTTTCACCACCCTCTTTCAAGTTCCTTTCTTCTTCAACTTCTTCTTTCATTGTTATTTATATTATAAAATAATAAATCCAGTATATTATATATAATGTGATGTTATTATAAATATGGTACAACCATATTCAGTATTCTATCCATCCTTTGAATGACATGTCACGATATGTGCGTACGTACGGCTTACAGTCTCCACGTTGTGGTGTAATTGTTATTCAAAACATTATTAATTGGATGGGTATGATAATGAATTGTAATTCATGTAAATAATACATGTAACATGATAATTATTATTTATATATTATACACCATCCAATTATATATTATTTTAATATCAAAATAATGATATTGTCGCTCGTGCGTACGTACGGACTACCGTCTCCACGAACACGATGAGATTCATTCTCCATCGTATCCATTCGAGAATAATTTTCATTTTATGATTAAAAATAATGTTTAAGGACTTGATATCATTCTGTATATGAATAAGCTACAACCTATCCATAACAAACACGACTTATGTAAAAAAACATAAAAAAGAAAACGAGTAAGTTATCACCTGAAAAGACGATAATACTAAGATATTATTAACAAAGAAATGTTAAAAGATCATATATGATATCATATTAATGTATATGATTATTGTATAATTTAATAACAATTATTTAACCATTATAAAAGAGGTTAAAATACCCTCAAAAAAGTAAAAGTACAAGGTAAGGTTTTATTTCACAATCTTTTCATTATCCGAGGTTGTTTATACGTAATAATCTACTCAGACTTCTTTATCATCCATATCCATGTTTCTTAAAAATGCATTCCAAAACATTTTTACTATTTTATAAACTATGGGTTAAAGTCATTTTTACCCTTGTTTGACATTTTATAAGATGTTTATAAAGTAATCTTTCCGTCGTTTTCCAAATAAGGTCCTTTTTAGCCTTTTTGAAATAATTAAGGTAAGAATGTCTCTTTTTAACTTATACGGTAGGTGCGGATATTTTTTGCCATTATAAAATCTTCAAAGCTTCCCATACAATCTAATAAAGATATTTTCAAAGTAAATGTTTTTTTAATTATGTGACTTTTAAATGACATCAAAAAAAGAGATATTTATCTCAAATAGTTTTGATTTCATCTATGTCAACATCCTTTGATGGATTTTAAGCTCATTTGAAGTTGATTTATTATGATACAAAACATCCATATTGTATTGAAGGTTTTGTGATATGTTTGACCATGGATGTGTTATTTTTATACCATTCATGGTTTATAGAGAAAGTATTGACATTTCATATGATAATTTTAATACGAATGTTTATGTTTTGTTTAAACCTATTCATATGAGGAATGCATTGGAATTAATAAGTGATGGGTAGAGCCTGCTACAGCTCCTCGATGCATCGGTAGGTCTCATGAGACAAACTAGTGTCTTGGAACAAGTCCTTGACTATGTGGTTAAGATAATCTAACATTATGGATTCCATCATTATGAAAGTGGTTATTGATATTGCATGTGATTATTCGACTAGTAGAATATCCATGTGAATAATTAAATGGAATTATTTCATTTTATTTCTACCATATTATGCTGAAGTTCAAGTTTAAAAGTATTTTGTTTTAGTTATACATTGCCTTAAATGTTTATTCTTATTTATGAAAGTTTCCTCTATATTTTTATCCTTACTGGGCATTTGAGATAACCCCTTTCTATGTTTTATTTTTTCCCAGGATGTGAAGAAGTATTTTATGAATGACCTATAGGAACAGTATAAGGGGATATGAGTGTGGAGACAAGATGTTGTTGTATTTGTTTTTACTTTATGATGTAATGTAATACTTATAAATATATCTAGTATTTCCAAGGCTACTAAACTAATCGGTCTTTCGAGACTTGATATTTTTTGATCATGCCAATATTATGTAACAATTCACCGACTTTGAGAAACTGGGGTTGGGGTGTTACACATAATCCATCACCAGTAATTGAAAAATAATATAAATATCTATTAACATATCCTAAATAATTCTTGGTTCCATAAGAGAAATTTTACCTGCCTTAGAAAAATAAAGAGGTGACTTTCACAGTTAACCATACGAATCCTCAAAGGTATCTATTATTATAGAATGATGATAAATATTGTTATAAGAAAACAAAATTAGTCCCAAATGAATTTTCCAAGATCCTATAAATTCCATGAAGAGAGCATAAAGAATATCCTCTAAAATATGAATAACTCACTCTGTTTTTCATATGTCTAAGAATAATAATATATGATCAATTTAAATTGATATACTAATTAATTATAGATTAATTTCCAAAAAATAGAAGTAAATGGGTATATATATCTAAAATAATAGTAGATCACACCCTGCACAACCTAATAGTCTCCTAAACATACAACTTTCCCAAATCCTTAAACTTGGTGCTATCTCAAATCAGAATAAAATGAGATGATTTGTTTATCCAATAAATCACCACTCATATGGAATTATTCCATTCGAAATCCCATCTTAAACCAATGATGAAGTAAATATAATTCTCATCCATTTTCAATAAATTAATGAGGATAGTTTCATGCAATCTAGAATTATTTTTGTGACCGACTTGAATCTTCTGAAAAATATAACAAAGAGACACAAAATCAGCTATATCATGTTTCAGTCTTGGAAAAAAATTAGAAACTTCATGTCATATTAAATATTTATTATACAAGAATGAATAAACCACTAGTAATAATGAAAACATTCCATCATATCCTTCCTCAAAAAAGAAAGAATGAAAAAATATTTCTGAAACAAAGAAAACCTTTCCGGTAGAAAGAGAATTTAGAAATGGTCACCCCACCATATAATGTGTTCCTCATGCTCCTAAACTATTCATCCCAATGTTTATACAAAATTTTCAACTTGAGAAGAGTTGAAATAAACTTATCACTATCTAGAACAACAATAGTCTCTTCCTTCATAACATTTAGTTTCATATGACTAAATAGTCCTATCAGATTCCATTAATATTTTTATTCCACAACTACTTGAGAAGTAAAATTCATATGAAATGTTTCCAAACCAGAATTACCATTTCCTACAGTATGGAAAATGTAAAATTCGAAAAACTAATGATACTCAACCAATAAACCTTACCTAAGGCTCAAGTCTTTATAAGGAAATATATAACTCAAAATCTTATGGATAGAAGAGACTGATAACCTTTATAAAAAGAGTTTATATCACCAAATCTTAAAAGAATTCATGATTGTGGGACGTTATAAATAAAGGGTGTGATAATTCTTCTTAGGTGGCCAAAGTTTATGAGAGTTGTGCACCACAACATGATATTTTTTTTTATAATAACGCATCCCAAAATAGAACCTAAAACATTAGAAAACATCACATAACCGTTTCCTAAATCTATTAAAAAGATAGGCATTGAAGTAAAATGACACTTCAATTAATAAAATAAAACAATACACTTATAATCCCATATGAATTTCACTTCTTTATAGGTAAGATAAGTCAACAGTGATGACATATTTGAGAATTATTTCTTAAAACTTTGATAATATGCTAAAAACCCAAGAATCTTATAATATCAAAGAAATTATCTGGATATTCCCTTGAAAATAAATCTATCACCTTTTCAAGGTCAAATGAGAAACCATTTTCAGAAACTACATATCCAAAGAATTTAACTTATCCAATATAGAAATTAAATTTTGATAACTTAACATAAAGGGTATCATCCTTCAAGATTAACAAAATATATTTAAGGTGAATCTCATACTCTTATTCATTTATTGAGTAAACTAAAAGGTATTCCAAAAATACGAAAAAAAGGAATGAAGGAACTAGTGGAAAATATCATTCATTAGGTCCATGAAAATAGTAGGTGCATTAGTCATACCAAACAACATCACAAGATATTCAAAGTGGTCATAATCCTGATGGTGTTTTTTGGAATATTTGACTCCTTAGCTCTGATTTGATGATATACTAACTAAAGGTAAATTTTCAAGAACCAATTTTACACTTTTAATTTATCAAATAAGTCATAAATACAGTGAAAATGATACTTATTATTTATCTTCACCCAATTAAGATTCTAATAATCAATACAAAAATAGAGAGTCCCACTAGCCTTCCTGGATAAAAGGATAGGGTCTTCCCAAGGAAAAAAACTAGGTTGAATAAAGCCTTTAGCCTTCAAATCATTAAATAGAAAAATCAATTCCTTTAATTCATCCATATCCATATAGTATGAAGGAATGAATATCGAATGAGTTCCTGACACCAAATCAAGTAAAAAATCAACTTCCCTCTCTAGTGGAAGACCAGATAAATCAACTGGAAACATATCAAGAAATTTATTAACCACTAGAGGAAGATCCTAACCTAATGGTCCATCCCTAAGTTTGAATGAAAAAGAGGACACCAAATTTATATGTTCTAATAAAGGATGTCCTGCATGACTGAGTATCAAATCCCATTCTCCATGAAACATCCAATATTTCACAACAGAGGCCGTAAAGACACCCATATATGATAGCAATAAATATGTGATTTTTGAGAAACTAAAAAACCCATATTGAGGATAATATCAAAGAGATCCAAGTTGAGAACTATAAAATCTCAAACCAAAAAAACTTTCAATTTCATAAAATAACACAAGGGATATCAAATCCTTGCTCCTTTTCAAGAGGCATCATAAACTCCCTAACAAAGGGCTTGATTTATGTTAGATATTTTAAAAGCTTCATAAAGTGTGTAGATATAAAAAAAATGTGTGGAACCAATATCATATAAATAAATCACTAAAGGAAAATAAATAAAGACAACAACCCTTATTGTTTTGGGGCCCACATCAACTTTTTTATGAGACTCTTTTACTCTATGAAATTGATTTATTCCATAATCCAGTGGCTAAAACCCTATAACCATAATAGATTTTTGACTTTATTACAGACCATTTAGGTGTCAAAAATCATGTACCATAACATGAAGAAGAGAAATCCTGAAAAATAATATTTAAGTGACCTTAGTGTCCACATGAGTTACATATTTTTAAAGGTGTTGGGAAATTATTCTTTGTGTACCCTATCTTACCTCACTAGTAGAAAATCGAATGTATATTGCTAGCTACTGTCGAATGTATGGTATACGCCCACTAATTGGTGCCACTATAACCACCTATTTGAGCCTCACTTCACTTCATATTATTTATGTACGATCAATTGAAACTACCACTAGGAGGAATATGAATCCCAAATATCCCTGACTTTCCTTCAAATTCAATATCTTCCATCAGATCTTTGTTAACCACCTCAACATAGGAGGTAAGCTTCAACATATAAACTTAAGATCAAATACTCAATAAAAATCCCATCTAGAACCTTTGATCCTTCAAATTATATCTCGATACAATATTGAGAGATAAGTGAAACAGCTTAATGAAGTAGTTGGGATATACTATTACAATTGGATCACCTTGTTGAAGGGTGAGAACTCTATGGATTTTGACATCGTCAATGATTCAAGGAAAAAATTATAAAAAAATATGGGCTTGAAGTCCTTACACTGCAAACATTTATGTTTTTTTGCTTTAACTAATATGTCCCACTATATCCTATTAGGTTCTTAGCGCTTAAATGTTCTACATTTCATCTTAATGGATTTTAGAGTTTCTAAAAAATCAAAAATAATCTTGATATTTTCTAACCAGTCTTCCACTTCACGAGGATCATTAATTCATTATAAGGATGAAGGTTTCTATAAAATAAACTCTTAGGTTTGATATTTATCTTCTCTAATCCCATTTTTCACTTCCCAATCTTGAAATGGGGTAGGTAAAACACCCTAGTCCATAACTTGGACTGGTGGTGCTACTACTTCAATAAGATCATGATCAACTGGAGGTTTTCCTTGTGAAACGTCATATGTAACAACCTAGTGTGGAACTCTAGGAAACCTTATAGAGGGAATATTACTATATCAAATAAATAAGAAAGACCATAAAACAAGTGAGAAATATTAGTTTGAACTAAGAGAACATAAAAAAGAACTTATATTAGATAAAAAGTCACCACAAGAATGATACCTCACAACATTCTGTAGTAACTTAAGGCTCGTTACAAGTAGATCTGGCTAGAAACTTGCTAGTAACATACCCCTTAGTCCTGAAAATCCTATATAATATCTACCAAAACATAACAGGACATGAATACCTTGTTAAAGAAACGTTCATTTGATACCAATTTGTTATGAACCAATCTAGGTAATCGCTAAACTGGATACCCGAGTGAGCCTACTGCAAGGCACAAAGGGAATTCCCAATCCACATGGGTTGGTGACAAGTGACATAGCATAAAAAACTACCATTAGAAATTATTTATACCACAATAAACCAAAAAATATTTTTCACATATAAAATAATTAAAACATTTTAATCTAGAGTTAGACAGTGGAAGATAAAAATTTTAAGGTGAATAAAAGTGCTAATACCAAATAGAAAAAACCCAATTACTCAAGATAAAATACATCTCATATACTTATGATATGTGGGTCAATATCCAACCATGTCACCCCCAAAATCCCACACCCAACTAATTCAGATTCCCACCATCTGTATATGGCACCTTTCTTTTGCTTCCATCAGATAAAACAATATGTACACAATTATGTACAAGGTACAACCAAAGAAAGTCCAGAAGGATCTCACCATGTATTATATAAGAAGTATTTATAAAACAATAAAATTATAATAATATAAATAAATAAAAGGAATAAATTATATATTTTCATAATTTTAAAATAAAAAATGGAAATCTACCCTTTTTAAGACATTTTATAAAGCAGGAATAAACAAAAAAATTTAAATCATTTAACAATAAATGTTTTCTAAAGAATTTATAAATAAACCATCCAAAAGGAAGAACCATGGAAACTAGTCATATGTTAGGTTGGGTTCAGGTTAGCTAGGATCTTCACACCTAAATGATCAATTGACTAAGTATGCACATATCCCTAGGAAATAAACCTAGGTATGAGAGAACAACCCAATTCGTTAACCCCATGCCATAAAAAAAGTTTAGTTAGAGTTGTAAAATATGTATATGATTGTTATAACTAACATTTCCATGCATGATTTCTCAATATATCCCCATCCTAAGTAACTTAGGTTCGCATGTTCCATATCACACACATCTATACCTTCAAGTTCACTAATGTACCACACTTGGAGGATTTCATTTTACTGGTTCAAATCATTTCAAAGGGAATTTCATTAATAAATAATCAAACAACCATTGTATCACGGCAAAACATGATTTGGAATCAATTTCCATTTTCAATAAAAAATAGTAAGTCTATATCACAAAATAATCTCAAATAATAAAATTTCAAGAATCATAAATTATACCTCTAGAAAATTTCGGAAAACCAATTTAAAATAAGAAAACAAGCATGGATCATTAATAAAGGATTTTCATGAAACCACCCACCTAAAGAAATTATTATTTAAAATAACGTATTCAATCCATGCCAAAGGGAAATAGGGATCCTTGGTTATAATAAGATACCCCAAACCATGATACCCACATCAATAAATTCATATTCAACAATTTGAAGATCAACAAAGATAAATAAAACCTCTTACCAAGGAAACCATCGAAGGTTCGCAGGCCAACAATGTAGATTTGGTCCCTTTTTTTCTTCCCTAGGATAAATCTAATATGATTCTCATTATATCATGATGGAAAACTTATATTTGGTGATAACATAGAAAATATAATATTACTTTTAAGAAAATAGAGGATATCATGAGGAATTACGAAGAATGATGAAGTATGGATTTGTAATTTTGATTTACAAGATCCAATACCATTTGATATATTAGAATCAATATATAGAAGGTATAGAACAAAAAAAATATCTAAGAGTAATCTTTAGGGTTGAAATCTCAGGTTTTAAAAAGAATAATGAGACAAATAGGAGGTGTTTCAGGTCTAAAATTTTATTTTCATATTAATTAATTCACATCGCATGGTTTGGATGTATGGTTTAACAAATTGTGTGCCAACTATACACCTATTTATTTCCAAAGAATCAATCCAAATAGTTTGAATAACTATTTTACAAAAATGAAAAATTAATATGTCCCATTTTTCATAGGTTAAAAATATTCCTGCATGGTTTGTACTAATTGTGTGCTAACATTTCACCCTAATATGGGATCTAAAACAAGTTTCACAGTTTCTTAGGAATATTTCATGGTTTTTCCTAACCATGTTCCAACCATGAACAAGCCTAAAAACGTAAAAAACCTACAAAAATAACCCCAAAAAACCAAGAATAAATTTATAGAAAATATAGCTAAAATGAATTAATAGTACCTGAATGTGATATATGATGTGAAAATTCTCCCAACCATATCACTTTTTATCCATTAAACATCAATTTTGGACTCCTCATGTGTTAATCATGTTTTAATGATCACAAATATTATTACTGTTAATTAATCTCGATCTTCATTGCGCATCTTGCTAATGCTTTTAAATCTCTATAATAACTACTCATCATGTTTTAAATGATAACAAATCTTATGGATGTTAATTACTCACTTTATTATTTACAAGTCTTATGCATGATCACAAATCTCACATATATTATCAAGCCTTTATGTTTATGATTCAAGTTCTCTTACTCTCTAACGATTAAACTTAATCCATATTCTGCATATTCTGTCTATGTCCAAATACAAATATTTCTCTAAGTATGGACTCATCGTGACCCAGACACCGTGACCCAGACACCGTGACCCAGACACCGTGAAAGACTCACCGTGACCCAGACACCATGAGCTAGACACCATGACATGGACATACCGCGAAGCTCATACCGTTAATCTCATACCGTGAAGAAGACACCGTTTACTTAATCACTGTGACACAGTTTCTTAACTTTTTGTCAATATTATTTAAATAATACTAACGGTCATATTTGATGATTTTAATGAAATTAATGTTATTTAATGATAGTTGTTGGCATGACAAGAAACCGTATCTCCTACCTATGAAAAGGGAATCATTCCTACTGCCAGAAAGTGTGGAATATAAGGGTGATTAAGATTCAGTACACATGAAAGCGGTAAAGAAAAGAAAAGTGTGAATTTACAATGAGAAGAACTTATATACACCCAAGAGCACTGTGCTGAAAAAAGAGATAAATCCCGAACAAGAAGGAGATTTCCAGACTTTCAAAGAACTCTTATGAATGCAATCCAATTCCACTGAAGAACACACGAAGAATCAAGAGATCATTCTCACTCCTGCAGTACACCAGCATAAATACGACACTCTATTTTTCAACAGAAAAACCAGAGAAGGACTCAGAAGCATTCCGGCTGAATCCAACGAGTCCAGAGCTACATCGATAATCACTAGATCTTTCAAAAATCTTATCTGCTCTCTCTAAGTGATTCATTTATTAAATTTCAAGCAGTGTGGTGTACTCTATATTTCTTATACACACACTGTCTTCTGCACTGAATTGGAGGATATCAAAATCCTCAAACCACAATTGTTTACTCCTGTTTACCCATTTCAACTGTGGAAGTGGTCCTTGTGTAGCCTGGTCTATTTGTTTCCCCTGAAGAACAGTGGTAGAGGTCCCTGCGTGGCCTAGACAGTTTTGTAAAACTGTTGTTAACCCCGATCCAGGGTGTGGATCAAATTTATATATATATTCGAGAGGACTAAGTCTCGACTTGAGACTGAACCTCTTGTTATATCTACTGTGCATATTTTATTTAAGTTTAAAGTATACTACATATATATTATTTATTCCGCTGTTATTACTTTGAAATACAAAACTATTTTAAAGATACTTTGATAGTTAAATTAGCAAGTGTTTACACTTATTTTAAATCAGTAGGTTAGTTTCAAAAGTTAGTTTAATCTTGTGGTTAAATTAACTGAGACCTAATAAATCTTTGAGAAGCTAAGTGAACATTTACAATCTGTATAAATTCACTACAGTTTAACTTATTTTATAAATTAGGGAATTTTAAATAGACAATATTTTAACATAAATTTTAATTGGAACTAAATTCACCCCCCTATTGAGTATCCACTCCGACCAACATTTGGTATCAAAGGTTTGTTTCTGTTTAAGGAATTTTGAAATACTCTGTTTTTCAACTGTGATTTTATTTGCATCTTTAAAGATCTTAAATTTCTGTTAGTTATAAATTCTAGCTCTTTAAATTATTGATCTAAAATCTAGCTATGGAAAATAGACTAGAGGGTGCTGCTACTAACAGACCAACTTTCTTCAATGGTACGAACTATGCTCAGTGGAAACTTAAAATGAAAATTCATATAGAAAGCATAGGTTTTGATATTTGGACTGCCATAGAATCAGAATATAAACTTCCCACTACTGCTAGATCCACTTGGGATGAACATACAAAGACTGCCTACAATAATAATTGTAAATCCATGAATTCCCTGTACTATGATCTAGGAGATGAGGAGTTTAATAGAATTTCTTCTTACAAAACTATTTTTGAAATTTGGGATACTTTGGTTGTTTCTCATGAGAGAACAACCAATGTTAAAGAAATGCGATTGAATACTTATACTATTAAATATGATAATTTTAAAATGAAGACTGATGAACCTATTTCTGATATGTATCTCAGGTTTAATGAGATAGTCAATACTATGAATTCACTCGGAAAGGCTGTTCCAGCAAAGGAACAAATTATGAGAATCTTGATATGTTTACCAGACCAATGGAGAGACACATCTATTTCAATCAGAGAGTCATGTGACATTGCTGCTCTACCTGTAAAAGAACTCATTGGTAATCTCATGATGTATGAGGAAGAACTCAAGGTGAATAAAGAGGAAGATGATGAACCTAATAGAAAATCTGTGGCTTTCAAGACTACTGCTATAAAGATAAAGGACAAAGATAAAGCTCAACTACCTACTGACAGTTCAACCAGTGAAAATTCAGATTCTAATAGTGATGCTAAAATGGCTCAGATAGCCATAAGGTTTAAGAAATTTTATAGGAAGAAGAAATTCTTCAGAAAATCAAATTACAAAGGAAAGTATGACAATAAGGGACATTGGAAGAAGGATTGGAAAAAGTCAGATAAAAGTGATGAAGTTGTCTGTTATGAGTGAAAAAGAAAAGGACATGTTAAAGCAGACTTCCCAAAGCTCAAATTCAAGAATAAATATGATTACAAGGACATTAAGTACAAAAAGGCTATGAAGGCTACATGGAGTGCTTCTAAGGATAGCTCCAGTGAATCTGAAGCTTCTGAGACTGAAACCAGAAATAAGGAAAACATATGTTTTATAACAAACACTTCTGAGGTAACATCTGAAACTCCTGCTTTAAATTCATATTATTCTGGAGATGATTCTGATTCTAAAAATATGTCAAAATCTGAACTGTTTGAATACAGTGATATGTTTGAAGAAACCTGTAATGAGCTGAAAGACAAATAAAAAGGTTTAAAGAAACAATATGCTTTAACTGTTAAACATAAATCTGATCTTGACATAGAAATAGAAGAGAATGCTCAGTTTCTTAAAGAAAACACTGAACCGAAATTGTCAAATGAGAAACTTAGTAAGGATTTAGAAAAGTTCACAAATGGCAAATATACTCTTACTCAAATGCTAGGTAAGCAAGTTGCACCAAAATACACTACTGGAATAGGCTACAAACCTGGACAGAGACAGTTTACTAAGAATAAATTTATTCCTAAATCTGCACAGAATACTTCTAGTTCTATTTCTGGACATTTATATGCTTCAACTAGTTATATTCATAGTTATGGATCTAATAAGGTTTATCTTTCAAAGTCTGTTGATTCTACAAATTTTATGAGACCCATAAGACAAATTTGGGTACTGAAAGCTTTGATTGCTAACCTGTCTGGACCCAAGAAGATCTGGGTACCAAAATAATTTCCTATCTAAATCTGTTTTGTAGGAAACCTGATTGAAGAGCTCATATAGGAAGACATGGTACTTGGACAGTGGATGTTCAAGACATATGTCAGAAGACTTCTCATGCTTTAAAATCTTAGTCAGAATTGATGGAGGCTTTGTCACCTTTGGTGATAATTCTAAAGGGAAAATCATCGGCTTAGTCCAGATTGGTAACACTGACTCAGTATTAATTTCTAAAGTTTTATTCGTTGATGGACTTAAATATAATCTATTAAGTATTTCTCAATTACGTGATGATGGTTTTAATGTTAAATTTGAAAATGATTCTTGTAATGTTTTTAATTCTAAAAACATTTTAGTCTTTTCTGCTCTAAGAAATGAAAATGTTTATGTTGTTGATTTAAATTCCTTAGCTAAGAAAAATGTTACCTGTTTAAATGATTTTCATAAAGAGTCTTGGTTATGGCACAAAAGACTAAGACACTACAACATACACTCACTTAGAAAACTTACTAGGAAGAACTTAGTGAGAGACCTACCCAAACTCGAGTTTCCAAATGAAAAAGTTTGTAATCCCTGTCAAAAGAGAAAGCAACATAAAGTTTCTTTTAAATCAAAGAAAGAAGTTTCAACTTCTCAACCTCTTGAGTTGGTTCACATGGATTTGTTTGGACCATCTAGAGTTTCTAGCTTAAATGGGAATCACTATGTCTATGTCCTAGTAGATGACATTTCTATATATACTTGGGTATACTTCTTATCTCACAAAAGTGAAACTTGTTCTCACTTTGTTAAATACTACAAATCTGTATAAAACCTTAGTGGAATTAATATTAAAACCCTAAGAAGTGATCATGGCCGTGAGTTTGAGAATCATGAGTTTGAATCCTACTACTCACACAATGGTTATAGTCACAATTTCTCTGCCCCCAGGACAGCTCAACAAAATTGTGTAGTAGAAAGGAGAAATAGAACCCTGCAAGAAATTTCTAGAACTGTGCTTAATGAATATGACCTACCTATTTACTTTTGGGATGAAGCTGTCAATAATGATTGTTATATTATTAATAGAGTCTTAATTAGACCTGTTCTTAAGAAGACCCCTTATGAGTTGTGGAACAATAGAAAACCTAAAGTTAGTTACTTTAGAGTCTTTGGCTGCAAAGTTTTTGTTCTCAATACAAAATATAATCTTGATAAGTTTGCTTCTAAAAGTGATGTATGAATCTTTTTAGGATATTTTTTAACCATCAAAGCCTATAGAGTCTTTAATAAGAGAATCAAGTGTGTGGAAGAATCTGTTCACATCAAATTTGATGAAAATGATCCACATGAGTCAAAAACCTCTCTTGAAAATCTTGAAGAAGATTTATCTGTTCTGGAAACTTTCCAGAACCTGCTTTTGTTTATTCCCAACCTATTGATGAACCTGAAATTTCTAGTCCTACCTTTACTAGATCAACTAGAATTCTAAATAATCATCCTTTAGATGCTGTTGTATGAAATCTTGATAGAGGGACACAGACTAGAGCTTCTCTTAGAAATCAGGTTGAACATCAAGCCTTCTTGTAACAACTTGAACCTAAAAACATTGATGATGCTATTAATGATGACTTTTGGGTAATTTCTATGCAAGAATAACTCAATCAATTTGAAAGAAATAAAGTTTGGAATCTTGTTGAAAGGCCTAAGGACACTTTCACAATAGGTACTAAATGGGTGTTCAGAAATAAAGTAGATGAGTCTGGAAACATAGTTAGAAATAAAGCTTGGCTAGTTGCACAAGTCGATAGTCAAGAAGAAGTATTGAATATGAGGAGAATTTTTCTCCAGTATCCAGATTAGAAGCCGTTAGGATTTTACTTGCTTATGCTGCTCATCTAAATTTCAAACTATATCAAATGGATGTTAAGAGTGCATTCTTGAATGGATATATTGCTGAGGATGTTTTTTGTTAAAAAACCACCTGGATTTTTGAACCCTCATTTTCCAAATCATATTTTCAAATTATCAAAAGCTTTATATGGTTTAAAGAAAGCTCCAAGAGCTTGGTATGATAGATTAAGTACTTTTCTAATTTCTAAAGGTTTTACAAAAGGAATAGCTGATCCTACTCTGTTTATAAAACGAATTTCTAAAGATGTTTTAGTTGTACAAATGTATGTAGATGATATTATTTTTGGATCATCAAAAACTACATTATGTACTGATTTTTCTAAAATGATGAAAAATGAATTTGAAACAAGTTTAATGGGTGAACTTAAATTCTTTATTGGATTTAAAATCTTTCAAAATGATGATGGAATTATTTTAACTCAAAGTAAATATACTAGAGATATTTTAAAATGTTTCGGATTGGATAGCACAAAAATTAGTGACACTCCCATGAGTACCACCTATAAGATGGATCTTGATGAAGATGGTAAATCTATTGATCAAACCACTTATAGAGGAATGATTGGAAGTATACTCTACCTAACTGATAGTCGTCCTGATATTATGTTTAGTGTGTGTATGTGTGCTCATTTTCAAGAAAACCCTAAAGAGTCACATTTAAATGCTGTAAAAAGAATTTTCAAATACCTCAAGCATACTCCCAATTTAGGACTATTCTATCCCAAAGGACAATCATTTGATTTAGTTAGTTATTCTGATGCTGATTTTTCTGGATGTAATCTAGATAGAAAAAGCACCTCTGGAACATGTCACCTTTTAGGCAAGTCACTAGTATCATGGTGTAGTAAGAAACAAAATTCGGTTGCATTATCTACTACAGAAGCTGAATACATAGCTGCTGGTAGTTGTTGTGCACAAATTTTGTGGATGAAACACACATTAATAGACTATGGATATCAATTTAGACATGTCCTAATAAATTGTGACCACACAAGTGCTATTAACATTTCTAAGAATCTTGTTTCTCATTCTAGGACAAAACATATTGATGTAAGACATCACTTTTTGAGGGATCATTATCAAAAAAGGTGATATCACTTTGGAATTCATTGGTACTGAATATCAACTTGCTGATATATTCACTAAACCATTAAATTCTGAATGATTAGACTACATCATACATGATCTTGGTATGATTAATCATAAGTAAATATCCTACGGATCTTAATGATTTATACTTTACTATATTTTACTTTACGGTTTCATAGTCACTGTTTCTAAGTTACTATTTTGTGTTCATGGTCTCACCGTCAAGACTTTATGCTCACGGTCTGTCTAATCACTGTCTCACTGTGACTGCACAGAATGCTCACTATCTCACCGTGACGACTATCAACTGTCTCACCGTGATGACTAGTTTTTATCACACCGTAATGCCTACTCACGGTCTCACCGTGACAATTATTTATATTTTTATTTTAACCTGTATCGTGTAATTTTTATTTTTCCGCTATTTGATTTCCCGCATTTTTGTTTTTATGACGTTTGACATTCCCAAATGATAAAACTTAAGGGTTTCATTCGATTCCTTACCCAAACTCTCTCGTGAACTTCTCTTCCCTCTCTCCTGAACCTTAAGTGGATGCCAAGGATGAAGCATCCATCTTCACCCTCGTCTGAGAAGCACCACACTAAGAAACAGAAGAGGATACCGCGGATAGCTCCCGAAGGACCTCTAAACCCAAACCTGGTAAGTTGTACAGTTGTACCTAAAAAAGAGGTTTGTTCTGAGTGGTTGCTGTCTAGCAGATCTTTAGTTTTGAAAGTTTTAAGAGATCAAGGATGGATTGGATGGTTCACTGGACAAAATAGACTGATTTACCCAAGATTGGTATCTCAATTTTATCAGCATGTTAAGTTTTCATTTGATTTTAGAGAAAGATTTATGGTGAAAATATGGATAAATGGTCAAAAGTTCTCTTTCTCTTTGAGGCTATGGGATGTATGCCTTGGGATTACCCATAAAGGAGTTTGTGAGGATTTCCAGAGAGACCCTCCTCCAACAACCTACATCTTTGACCTGGAGACTGCTTTGGAAAACCTGACTAGAAATGGCACCAAGCGAAGGGCCATAACTGCTGAATTAGATGGGGAGACTAGACTTTTGTTCAAGTTTGTTCAAAATTTGATTAGCATGAGAAAAGGAGATTTTGTTGTGATGAAGTATCAGGATGTGTTCCTGATTCATATGTTGAAAAATGGCGATAAGATCAACCTATGCAAGTATGTTATCAACCATATCTGTGAGATGATCAAATTTACTTCAAAATCCACCTCCTTATTTTACTCAAGGATGATTTCAGCTATGTGAGTTGCCAAAGGGATGGTTGGACCGAATGAAGAAAAGTTAGAGGACCTTGATTTCTGCCTATCCATGCCTATCATCAAAAGGATGAAGATTAGCTGGAACCCCTGGAAGAAGAAATGGGTTGAGGATAATGATCAAGTGTATAAATGGTTTAATCCTGTTGACTATCCAAGAAGGCCTAAAAATCTATCTGATCCTGGTTTGGAACCAGATGAGGTGGCTGAGTATTCAGAAGAAGAAGAAGAAGAGGAAGTAACAGTTGTAGTATCTCCAAGAGAAGAGGTTGAAAGACCTCAAATGGAAACAACTCCTATTGAAAAAGAAAGGACTGTTGTCCCTGCTATTATCCCTGCTAAAAAACCTCAAGAAGAGGAAGTTGGTGTTAGTTTGAGAGAAGAGGAAGCTCCTATTCCTAGTGTGGATGTAAATCCAGAAACTCATCCTAATGCTGTAAGGAAGTTGGTTTTTCCTGATTCATAACATCAAGTAACCTTAGAGGCAGATCCTGTTGAATAGGATCTTTCTGTTGAAAAAGAAGCAAGTTTGGAAGTTCAACCAGTGGAATAATCAGTTCCTGAGATAATTCCCTCTGCTGAAGAGTGGATGGAAATTTCCTTCCATCTGGAAAGACAAGAGTTTGCTGAAGAGATCAGGGATGATACTATTGATCTTGTCCATGTTCCCGAGCCTCAAGAATCTGAAAGGGAATCACAATTTGAGGGGGAGGAACCTCAAAACCTTGATATTACAGAAGCTGGATCAACTGAAGTTTCTCAACCTGCTGTCTCATACTCTGTGCACACCCCTTTTGTTTTCCCAAGATTTTATGATGTGATTGAGTCAGAGAAAGTGTCTTCAACTAGAATTGATCTTTCTTCTCTGTTTCAACTGAATTCTATCACTCATCCAGAACCAGAACCAGAGCCCCAACCTTAATCCGAATCAAAATCTGAGTCTGAAGATGACTTTGAACCTGAACAAGAATCTGAACCACTACCTTTACCTGCACCCTTACCCGATCATCACTCCTTTGTGACCAAAGAGGATCTGAAATTCTTTGGAGAAACTTTGTTAGCTGGAGTTGAGAAAATTGTCTCCACTCAACCTCATCCAGTAACTCAGTTAAGTCAAGAAGATGCATCAATTATTTTGGAAAATATTATCTTGCATATTCAACCAAGGATGATCCAAGAAATTCAAGAAGTCAGAGTTGAGAATAAACTTCTGAGTGCTGATGTGGAAAATCTAAAAAATATGATAGAAAGTTTGCAGAATGAGTTATCTTTGAGATCTGAGCCAGCTCCTATTTCTGCTCCTGCACCTGTTGCTGCTTCTCCTGAGCCATCTGATTCCCTCCTTGCTAGGAAAATTGTGTCTGAAGTTCATCCATACCTACTTTCTTTTGATGAAATGATTGGAAAAAGACACACCAAGATGATGGAACGCATAAGAGAGCTTGTGGAAAATCTGAATAAGCTTACAGATGAATACACTGGAAGCCTGCAAAAAGTTCTGAAACAGATCAAAGTTCTAACCGAATCTATCAAGGCTTCACCTGCATCTGGTCAGACCTCCACATCTTCTTTGGATGATTCTATGCTGAGATCCATAATCAAGGAAGAAATTCAGAGTGCCTTCAGTGGCTTGGATCTATCTTCTTTGTCAAAAGTGGTTAAGAACAGTGATAGAGCATTGAACATGGTTAGGATTCACTCTAATATAGCCAATGATGCTCAACAAGAGATCACCAAGAATGTATATATTTATATCTCTCGGATTTTCTCTAAGAGTGATATGACAGATCGCTTTCGATATCTTGTTGAAAATTTGAGAGTCCCTCTGGTGACTCAAGCTTTTAAAGACCAAGTTCAGAAACTTACAGAGTTCACCAGATTGTTGGACAAGTTTAAGGAGAATAAGGATGATTTTGAAAAGGCTATGCAATATGGTGGTGAAATCATTAATGATTTCATCAATCTTTTGAAGCTGTATCTTCATGTGCAGAGTAATGCTATAGTTTCTCCAGCTGCTGCACCCCTTAGACCTAGACTACCTGCCTTAGCCTCAACTGCCATGTCAGTCAGCCAAGCTCTTTCTCGGATCCGACCAGTCATTCTTGACCAACATAAGCTTATATTTCCTACTACTCCCACTTTGGCTCCATCTGTTTTTGAAGGTCTACCCTTACCCTCTTTGTCTACTGCATCTATGCCTTCTTCTACTACAGCACCAGCTCCTGCTGCTGATAAAGGAAAGGAAAAGATGGATTCCTAAAAAGTCTAGAGACTGTTTTCTTTTTGATGGGATGTCATTTCTTGTTTACAGATTGTACTTCTCCTGTAATTTGTATTCTGAACCCTTTGTTTAATGATAACTGCTGTGTTTCATTTCATTTTCTCTACTTTTTGATAATCCCAAAAGGGGGAGAAAACTCTATAAGTATAAATGAGGGAGAAAAACTACAAGTGTTAGTTCTATAATGTTTTTTTGATATGCTAGTATCTTTAATGTTACATGTCATTTATATTCTACCTATATCTAATTTTTGATCATCAAAAAGGGGGAGATTGTTGGACTCCTCAAGTGTTAATCATGTTTTAATGATCACAAATCTTATTACTGTTAATTAATCTCGATCTTCATTGCGCATCTTTCTAATGATCTTAAATCTATATAATAACTACTCATCATGTTTTAAATGATAACAAATCTTATGGATGTTAATTACTCACTTTATTATTTACAAGTCTTATGAATGATCACAAATCTCACATATATTATCAAGCCTTTATGTTTATGATTCAAGTTCTCTTACTCTCTAACGATTAAACTTAATCCATATTCTGCATATTCTATCTAAGTCTAAATACAAATATTAGTCTAAGTATGGACTCACCGTGACCCAGACACCATGACCCAGACACCATGAAGGACTCACCGTGACCCAGACACCGTGATCTAGACACCGTGACATGGACATATCGTGAAGCTCATACCGTGAAGCTTATACCATGAAGAAGACACCATTTACTTAATCACTATGACACCGTTTCTTAACTTTTTTTCAATATTATTTAAATAATACTAACAGTCATATTTGATGATTTTAATGCAATTAATGTTATTTAATGATAGTTGTTGGCATGAAAGGAAACCGTATCTCCTACCTATGAAAAGGGAATCATTCTTACTGCCAGAAAGTGTGGAATATAAGGAAGAATAAGATGTAGTACATGTGAAAGCGGTGAAGAAAAGAAAAGTGTGAATTTACAACGAGAAGAACTTATATACACCCGATAGCACTGTGCTGAAAAAAGAGATAAATCCCGAACAAGAAGGAGATTTCCAGACTTTCAAAGAACTCTTATGAATGAAATCCAACACCACTGAAGAACACACGATGAATCAAGAGATCATTCTCACTCCTACAGAACACCAGTATAACTAAGACACTCTATTTTTCAACATAAAAACTAGATAAGGACTCAGAAGCATTACTGCTGAATCCAATGAGTCTAGAGCTGCATCGATAATACTAGAGCTTTCTAAACTCTTATCTGCTCTCTCTAAGTGATTCATTTATTAACTTTAGAGCAGTGTGGTGTACTCTGTATTTCTTATACACACACTATCTCTTGCACTGAACTGGAGGATATCAAAATCCTCAAACCACAATTGTTTACTCCTGTTTACCCACATCAACTATGGAAGAGGTCCTTGTGTGGCCTAGTCTGTTTTTTTCCCTCGAAGAATAGTGGTAGAGGTCTCTGCATGGCCTGGACAGTTTTGTAAAACTGTTATTAACCCGGATCCAGGGTGTAAATCAAATTTATATATATATTTGAGAGGACTAAGTCTCAGCCTGAGACTGAACCTCTTGTTATATCTGCTGTGCATATTTTATTTAAATTTAAAGTATACTACATATATCTTATTTATTCCGCTGCTATTACTTTTAAATACAAAACTATTTTAAAGATACTTTGATAATTAAATTAGAAAGTGTTTACACTTATTGTAAATCAGTAGGTTAGTTTCAAAAGTTAGTTTAATGTTGTGGTTAAATTAACTGAGACCTAATCAATCTTTGAGAAGCTATGTGAACATTTACAATCTATATAAATTCACTACAGTTTAACTTGTTTTATAAATTGGGGGATTTTAAATAGACAATATTTTAACAAAAATTTTAATTGGAACTCAATTCACCCCCTCTCTTGAGTATCCACTCCGACCAACAATAAAGAAAAAGAAGTCCAATAAAATAAAAAATGTGACCACTGCCCCCTCATAATCAATTCAAATTATCATATCTCCTGATAATATATTTCATGCTTCTATAATATTCATACCAATGGAATGTATTTCCCCTTTATAATATTTTCCTGATAATAAAAAACATGAATAAATCATTTGACTACAGATATATGAAGTTAATCAAATGATCTTCCTAGTTTAGAACATGGGATGGATTAAGAGGACACTTCTTAAGATGAGAAATATAGAAAAAATCATGGATAAAATTTAAATAATATGGTAAATATAACTGATAATTTACCTTTCCAATCTGCTCAATGATCATAAAAGGTCCCACATATATCAGATCCAAATTCCATTTCTTCCTAATCCAATAGTGAACCAAGCAAAGTGACACAATCAAGAACTCATGATCACCTACCAAATATTCTAGAGGATGATTCCAATGATCTACATATGATTTATGAAAACTCTGAGTTATCTTCAGTCATTGATGACTAATCTGAATCTTCACCGACATCTCCTAAACAATGATGGTCCCATAAGAGAAATTTCACCAACCTCAGACCAACAAAGAGGAGACTTACACATATGGCCATAAAATCCTCAAAGGGAGTCATTATACACTAGATAATTATATTGTAACCTAATGATGAAATCTATATATATATATCATTCCATTTATTAACAAGAACTAGAAGAGGTTGAAGAAATCTAGAAGGATTTTGGCACTCTACCATTATCTGCTGATAGGTATAATAATGAGACAAAAAATTAGCTATGTAACATTTCAAACTTGAAAAAAAAAACTAATGCTTCATGTCATCATACATATTCATTATAAAATGATAAACATCTCATTGAGAATAATGAAAACTTTACATCACAGCCTTCCTCCTAGATGAAGGAATAAACAACTGATTTTTGAAAAAAAGAACACCTCTTGGAGAGAAAGACCACTTGAAAATGGTCTCCCAAATATATAAATATTTCTTGATGATATTAAAATATTTGTCCCACTATTTCCAACAAAATTACTAACTCGAGAAGAGATTAATTTTACTAAACACTAGCTAGAACATCTCTATTCAGTTCCTTCATCAAATTCAGGTTCATTTCAGCAAATTTTCTCATGAGATTCCAATCATATTTTGATTCCAAAACTTCTTGAGAAGGAAACTTCATACCCAAAGAATCCACAAAAAAATTTCCCTTTCTGGGGTATATGAAATGTCAAATTTGAAAGTCCAAAGATACTTTACCCATCACTTACTCTTAAGGTTTAGGTCCTTCTGATAAAAGATGTAACTCAAACTCTTAGGTCATAATAAATTGTGAACAGTTCCCTAAAAGGGTTATATTTCCAACTATTAAGAGAATGAGTGACTGATTCATGTTCAAAATAATGGATGGGATAATTCTTTTCATGTGGATGAAGCTTAAGAGAGCTGTATGCCATAATATGATTTTCTGTATAAGAACATAGCATGAATCAACAAAGGAATCATCACAAAACACCACATAGCCCTTTTTCTCTTCTGATTAAAATCAAACGTGTTGAATTCAAATATTTCTTAAATTCATAAATTTAAGTATAACAATTATAATCCCATATTAATTTTACCCCTTTCTTGACAAGAATAGTCAATGGAGATGCAATCATGGGTAAGTCTTTCAAAAAGTGCAAATAATATCCTACCAAACCCATGAAGCTTCGAATATCAATGAAATTCCATAGCACTTCCCATAAAAAGACAACTGTTATATTTTTAGGTTAAACTAATATACCATACTCTAAAACCACATGTCCTAAGTACTTAGTTTCTTGATAAAAAAATTAAATTTTTATAATTTAACATAAAGGTGATGATCCCTCAAGATTTAAAAAACTTATTTTAGTTGATGATCATGATATTATTTAGTTATAGAGTAAACTAGAATGTCTTCCATGAATACCACAAAAAAGTAATCATGGTACTAGTGAAAAAATGATTCATCAGGTCTATGAAAATTGTTGGAGAATTATTCAAAATAAATAACATCATAATATATTCAAAGTAGTCATACCTTTTACTAAAGGCATTATTTGGAATATCCAAATCCTTAACTCTAAGTTTACAATATCTAAGACAAAGGTTTATTTTTGAAATAAACTTTTCCCTCTTTAACTAATCAAAAAAATCATTAATATGGGGAAAATGATACTTATTCTTTATCGTAGTCTATTTAAGATTCCAATAATTGAAACATAAATAGAGATTCCTATCATCCTTATTGGAAAAAAGAATAAGGGATGACCAAGGTGACACACTATGATGAATGATTATTTTATCTTTAAAATAATAAAGCTTGTGTTTCAATTACTTAAATTCCATATGAGCCATACAATGTGAATGAATAGTTATTGGCTGCCTGTTTGGCACCAAATTAATGGAAAACTTAAGTTCCATCTCTGGAGGCAGACCCAAAAAATCAGTTGGAAACATTTTAGGAAATTCCTTTACCACCAAAAGAAGATCAAAACCCACCTTTTCATCCCCAACTTTAGCTAAAAAATAAAAAATTCACTTTCCAAGTCATGGTAATGTAGGTTCTTCTTGAATAGATCATGAATCCCATTCCCCAAATTTTTTTGGAGTTCCCATTAGAGGATTTAAATTAATCTCACCAGAAAAATCAATATATTATTTTTTGGAAACCAAGAAATCTATCATAAGGATAAAATCAATGATATCCAAGTGAAGAGACAAAAAAAATCCAAAACTACCTCGACCTCTGATATCAAAAAATAACACAAGTGATATCAAAAATCATACTCCTTATTTATAAGAGGCATTGTCAAATCGATGATGAATATCATGAGTTATGTTGGAAGTTTTAAAATATTCATGAATTGGGTATATATAAAGGAATTAGAGGAACCAATATGAACTAATGTGGTCACTAAAGGCATAAAAATAAATATAGTACCTCTCATTGTTATAGAGCCTGCATCAAATTCCACCTAGAGACTCTTCCACCATGTGAAACTTCTTCATTCCAAGATAATTTATTTAAAACCATGTCTCCTTCAAATATTCTAACTATAATATATACCCTTTAGGTGACGATGATCCTGTTTGATAACATGAAAAAGAAACGGTCTAATAGAACTTCTGTGAGTGGCCTTAGTGTCCACATGATTTATATATTTTTGGAGGTTCATGGAATGCACATCCTATGTTCCCCATCTCTAGATACTTGTATCAAGTTAAAGGTACAATTCTAGCCACTACTCAAGGTGTGTTATAAGTCCACTACTGTGATCCACTTTCACCACATTTTCTAGCCTCATTGAACTTCCTATTGTTTTTATAAGAGCTGTTGAAACCACCATTGGGTGGAAGAGGAATCCAAACTAGCTCCAAATTTCTTTCTAATTCAATCTTTACCATCAATGTTCTATCAAGGACCTCAACATAGAAGGTAATATTCACCATATAAACCTAAAATCAAATATTTGTTCACAATCCCATTCATAACCTTATACCATTCAATTGATCACTCTATATAATCTTGGGAGAGAATAAAAATAACTTAGCGAAGGGGATGACATATCCAATTACAATCTGATCACTTGGTTTAAGGGTGAGGAAATCTATGGATTTATCCATCATCATTAATTCAGGAAAAAACCCTTGAAAAAAGGTGGTTCTTAAC
The DNA here is from genome assembly GCA_963277665.1 of Viscum album. Classification (NCBI taxonomy): domain Eukaryota; kingdom Viridiplantae; phylum Streptophyta; class Magnoliopsida; order Santalales; family Viscaceae; genus Viscum; species Viscum album. Next base: position 653,331,435 of record OY728148.1, on the reverse strand, counting down.
TCCTTACACTCCAAAGATTTATATTGTTTTTCCTAAACCACTATGTCCCACCATATCCTGTTAGGGCCTTCAAGTTTAGAAGTGTCACATTTCATATTTATAGAATCTGGAATTTCTAATAAATATAAAGTTCACTTGATATTATATAACCCTTCATCCACTTCATGAGGATCATTGAAACTTATATGGGTGGTGATTTCAAGAAAAGAAGCTCTTGAGCTCAACCTTTATCTCCTCCAGCCCGTGGTTTCACTTCCCTAGCTTGAATCAGGGCGGGGATAACTCCATATTTCATAGAAAAAACCACTCATACTGATATTTTAGTAATATTTTTATTAAATGTAGGGTTTCCTCATGGAACATCATTCGTAACACCCTCCTGAGGGACTCTAGGAAGCCTTCTAGGGGTCATGGTACTACATGAAAGAAATAAGAAATAAAATTAAATAAGTGAGTAATCTTAGTTTCAACCAAGAGAACATAAGTAAAGAAATTATATTTGATCAAAAATAACTATAATAAACACACATCCCAACATCCCATGGAAACCTAAGGCTTTTCACGATGAGTGATAGTTAAGAACATGCTCATAATATACCTTTAAAGTCTTTAAAATCATATATTGCTGCCACTAAAACATCCTGAGACACAAAGAATAAGGTAAATAAACCTACATTTGATACCAATTTTTCATGAACTAACCCAGGTCATCCCTGAACCAGACACCTGAGCTATAATGTGGGAAGGCCTGAACGGAATTGTGGATACCCACAAGCTGGAAATAAGTGCCTAAGAATCAAGAACTATATTTAGGAAGAATTTATCCCATATTAAACTGAAGAACCAACATATAAAACATTTAAAAGAAAGAAAACATGTCAATATAGAGTTAAACATAAGAATATAAAAAGTAGAAGGTGAATACATCTGCCAATCCCAAACAAATAAACCCAAGTAATCATGATAAGGTAAATTTCATCGCCATATGATATGTCGGTCAACATCCCACCATGTTACCACCAAAATACTACACCATGATAATAAGAATACCCACCACCAAGAATTGATTACTTTCCTTGACTGATGTCATATAAAACAAGATCCACACAAACCTAAAGGTATATATAGGGTGTGAGAAAAATAATCCCAGTAATATATCACTATGTGTTGCATAATTAGACTTTATAAAACAACCCAATTATGCCCATTTAAAGAAATATAAGGCATGGAATATATATTTTCATAAATTTTAATAAAACATGGAAATCCACCCTTTTTCAATAGTTTATAAAGAATGAATAAATAAAAAATTTCTAAGAATTTACCAACAAACAATTTCCCAAGAATTTATAAATAACCAATACAAAAGGAATCACCATAGAAACTAGTGATAGTGTAGGTTAGATCCGAGTTATATAGGATCATAAAAAATTAATGATCACATGACTAAGTGCATACATATCCCTAGGAAATTGTCTTAGGGATGATAGAACAACCCAAAAGTGAACCCCCAGTTAGAATAAAGTTTAATTAGATCAATAGCATAAGTCTATGCTATGTAGAGATAACCTTTCCTAGAATGATTATCCAAATATATACACATATTAAGTACCCTAGGTTTTCATGTTCCATAATACACACTTAAAGGATTTCAAGTTCAATAATGGCCCATAATTGGAGGCTTTAATTTTCTTAATTCAAATCATTTCAAAGAGAATTTCACACATAAATAATTAAACATACCTTGAATCACATCAAATCATGATTTGAAGTCCATTTCCATTTTCAATAAAAAAGGGGAAGTACATTTCACAATATATTCCCAAACTATCAAATTTCAATAATAATAAATCAGACCTTTATATAATTTAGTAAAACCAATTTAAAATGATTAAGAAATCATGGTTTATAAAAAATACTTTTCATGAAACCACCCACCTCAAAAACTTGGTATTTACAATACCATATGGAATAAACACTAAAGAGAAAGAGGGGTATTATGTAGCAAGAGGAGACCATAAAACATGAAACCTATATCAAGAAACTTAGAATCAATAATCCCAAGATCAATAGAGATAAATAAAACCCCTTACCATGGAAACCCTTGAAGGATATCACAATTATAATATAGATTAGGTCCCTTTCTCTCTTCCCTAAAACATATATAATATAATTATAATTATATTTTGACAATAACACTTGATTTTGTGATATCATCCCCAATATAATATTCCTTTTAGTAAAAGATAGGAGATCAAGTGGAATATGGAATAATGATAAAAGTCGGATTCATACATTAGATTTTGAAGATCCAATGCCACTTAATCTGTTAGAATTAGTATTCATAAAGAATGGGGTCTCCAAAATCTCTAATAGAAATACCTAGGGTCAAGAGGCTTGGATATAAAAAGAAGAATGATACAAAAAATATTTCCTTAGGGTGAAAAAATATATTTTTAGATTAATTAATTTTCATCTTATAGTTTTTTCAGAAATTTTAAAAAACGGTATACCATCAGTGTGGTCACTTATATCCAAATAAGAGAGATGCATGTTTTGGGTAACCGTGTTGTGACCATGATAATTACATATATCCTATAATTCATGGTTTTAGGAGAAGGAATAATAGTTTGTACTAACCACAAACCTACTATAGGCCCTCCTATGGGATCCAAAACAAGATACATAGTTCCCTAATAATGATGTATAGTTTTTAATAACCATTCTCCAACCATGAACATACCTAGAAAACTAAAAAAACTCTCAAAAATCATCCAAAATGACCCAAGAATAAATTTAAATGAAATGTAGTCAAAATAAACGAATAAAAGTACTTAAAAGTGACATCGAGATGTGGAAATAATGAAATCAAAATTAGTGAGAAATCCATAAACAAAATCCCTACCTTAAGAATGGATTGAAAGTTGGATAATAATGCATCAGTTAGTGATTTCACTAATGAATTCAATGTATTATCCATTGATTATTCAATTAAGGATCATCCATTAAAGAAATCTCTAATATTACTCTCCTCCACCTTTCTCCCAATTCTATAGGGTTGTGCAGGTAATCCTAGAAAATATCTATAGGTATGTATATATAGAAAAATCCCTAAACCAGTGTTAATTAAATAAATTAAATTAAATTAATAATTTATCTGTTTTTATTCCACCTATAGATAGGAATATAACTAAAACTTGATTCGAATGAAACTTATTTCATTCCTAATCTAAAGCACATATTTTTTATTCAATAGTGGTAATAGGTTTTCCACCTAGGGTCCATTCAATAAGAAATCTATTATTGTAAAGACTCAGATTTTTCCATGTTTTTTTAATTATATGGAATTATTACGAGTCTGTGAAAATTAACAGTGCATGATTCCAAGGCCTAGTGAGCCCAGAATGAATTTATGAAGTTTTTTTCAGGTACGTTCAGTAAACCCGTGAGCTGCGTTTTCTAACTTTTGAACCAGTGCTCGTAATTGAAATCTGAGGACACTGTTGAACTCGCTGCATCGAAATTCGCTTAAGGAGACTTTCACCTCAACCGCAGTAGGTCGAGGGTGGAAGTTGGATTTTCGGTTTTTCAAGGGAGAGTTAAAAATAATAATAAAATAAAATAAACAACTTTTATTTTATTTATTTGAAACCTCTCATTTGAATTTTGGTGGTGGGGACCACCCGACCTTGAAACCTTTGTAACTCTTGGAATCCCCCAATTGATGTTCCAACATTAATTGTTCAAGTAATTAATTCTTAAAATTAATTAAGTTGGATCCTCACCTATTGTGGTGTAGAATCATTGGCAAAGAGAGGATTTGGGGAAGGAGAGAACTTGGGAGAACTCTTTGTGGAAGAACCTCCTCCAATGAAGAACAAACCCCAGATCAAGAATGAGGAACCGACGCTCGAGGTCAGAGTTGAGAAAGTGACGAGTGCCGAAATCTCCTTCATCATATTCATCTTTTTCCTCACGCCATTTCCAATGAAAAAACGAGGTAGGGTTTTTTTATGATTGTTCTTCGTTAATTTACGTTGAATCTCTCTTATTGATCTGCATGCTATCGGTCTAACATGGAGGGAGTGGGCCAAAAAAACACGGCCCGATCCCTCTGTAACCTAGTGGATTGATGTGTTCTTCATGAGAGGATCGAAGAGTTGAGAGGAACCCAAACACATCACCGGTGACTGACGCCGACATGGTACAGGCGGCGGCGGTGCAACCGTGTCGCTGGAGGAGGCTGTGACCCGTCGGCCGCGGTGGAGGAGGACGATAGTCAGCACACCGAATGGCCACATGGAACCATGGCGGTGTGCATCTGTGGCTGCCAGGCGGTGGCAGTGCAACCGCGTTTCCAGAGGAGGCCGCGACCCATCAGCCGCGGTGGAGGAGGACGACGGTCGGCACACCGGCTGGCCGCATGGAACCATGGCGGCGCACGTCCGCGGCTGCTGAGCTGCAACGACGCACCCAGAGGGCAGCCGACACCCGACCGGCTACGGTTCGCATAGGCGGTGCACTAGGAGGGCGGATCGCACCTGATCAGCCGTGGATTTGGTAGGCGGTGCACCCGGAGGTGGATGATACCCGACCGGCTATGGAGGCAGCATCGGCGCACACCGACACTGTTGGAAAGAGGAGCTGGCCGAATTTCCAGCCGGCCGCATCATGCCAAGTGGGACCGCTTCGACGGGTCCCGCATGCCAGTAGGTGGTGCCACATGGTGCTACCGGGTTGGTCAAAGATGAAAAATCCATTATACTATTTAGAATTCTTGGGGGTGCCTCTCCCCAAGTAGGGGGTAGGGTGGGCCCCGCCACGACCGACCACACCCAGCCGAGCGGGCCGCGCCGAGTGGGCCGCGCCCAGCGGTCCGGGCCGTCCCCTTGCGGGTAGGGCTGGTATGCGGCCTATGAGGCTAGGCCTACCATGGTCCAGCCCATCCGGGTTGGACCCATACTGGGTTGGGTGACACTAATAGGTTTGGGTTTGCTCAAGCTGAGTCGGGTCGGACCCGGGCCCTTCTGGACTCATATATTCCTTTTTTCCATATCTTGAGAACCAGGCGTCTGTCTGATGAACCATATGTGGCACTAGATTCTTTGGAACGAGAATGTCCTTTTGGTATACTCTACTTGAGTTTTGGATAAAGTTGGAGTACGCCCGGGTTGGATCGAACCTAAATCCAACCGGACCCTCTGAACAAAAATGCTAATAACTTATAAACGGTGCGTCTGATTGACATGCCATCTGTTGCGTTGGGACCCTTATGACGTGGAAGTCCTTTGAGATACTTCTTATTGGGACATCATGGAAGTTGAAGTATCAACTGATGGCTTGAGGTGAAGATTCTCCCAAAATCAAGCGCGCTTTGTGCGGGAACCCTGTGGCTGGCTGTACATAAAGAATCTACAGATCATGTGTGGGTCATCTTCAGATCCTGTGTGGGTCATCTTCAAATCCTATGTGGTTCATATTCAGATCTTGTGTGTAAGCATATTCAGATCTTGTGTGGGTCATCTTCATATCCTGTGTGGGTCAACTACGATCCTATGTGGGTCAACAATAGAGCTTCTCGACAGAGTAAGATAATCTATCGATACATCTAATCATCTATACTTACATACTTAAGTTATACCTGGTGTGAGATGAGTGTTGAACTTTTTGGTACACTTTTTGTGGTGATACCTTTCGTGGTATTCTTCTGTGTGGGTTACCTTTTTGGTACTTACCTTCGTGGTGTTACCTATGTGGTACTTTTATCTTCGTGGTGTTACCTATGTAGTACTTCTACATTTGTGGTGTTACCTTTGTGGTATTCTCCCCTCATGCATGATATGAGTATATATATTGATAACTTAGGTATATGTATGGTCATATACCTAAGTAGGGTTGATGTATATTGCTTCGTACTTTGATATTGAGGACTTACTTTGGGGTTTATCCTTTTTGGATTCTAAGAGAACTTCAGGGGTCTCGGGGTCCCTAATGAGTATTGTTATACTCACCCTTACACGGGCTATGCCCGCACATTTCTATGTCTTGTGCAGATGACAGACAACATTGATCAAGGCTGAGGGTGCCAAGACTGGAGGCTGCTTGGAAGTGGACCATTAGAAGAAACATACCGTAGAGACGATCGTTCCAGAGCTGTACCTACCCTTTAGGTAGGATCCTTGGAGGGTGTGCACAGGAGCTGTTTTCATTTTTACTTGTACTTTCTAGTTGGGCTTGTATTCCATCCCCTTTACTTACTGGACTCACCCTATTTACTATATAGTTTACTTTGTGCTTGTATCTTGCTGTGTTCTTGGATTGTGTGAGTTTTCAGGTTAAAAAAGCAATTCCTTCCCGGTTTTAGGGATATTCCTTTCCGGTGCTAGTTTCTATCCCCTGGCCTGTGGAAGGAGGACTTGGGGTAGTCGCGGCACGGGCCCCGGTGGACGGGTCGTGACAAATTGGTATCAGAGGAGACAGTTTTACCGAAGAACTAGGACTCTGATATTTTTGTGTGTGGAAATAGTGTTATGTGTGATGAGTGTGGTTATCAATTTGGGGAAACCAGTGTTGGGGCAGCGGTCGACGTATCCATACACTAGGACCCTAACTTTTGATTTCCGACTCAGTTCATGAAAGCACAGATTGCGTGTATGTTTTTGAAAAGTTTTCTTTGTGATCTATTTGAGTCAGCTCACCAGGTATAACTTATTGATCGTGACACACCTGTTTCTTTCCAGGATGTCTCCATGAAGGCAGCCAGCCAGGGTTCCAGGTAGAGTATGCGATAACAGCCCACCGAGCGATGAGACTTTAGTGCAGGGCCCCCTTTTGAAAGATGTACCATTGGATGATGTTCCAATAGCACCACTACCCGTAGGTCAGCTGATGCCACAATCCCTAGCAGAAGAGGGTGCATGCCACTTTGGCACATTGCACAATTTTCAGCACAAGAGGCCACTGATGTTTTGGGGACAGATGGATCCATAGGTGGCTGAGGACTGGTTGGAGGCCATGGTTAGAGTTTTTCGACTGGTAGGGACACCAAATGATGTCATGGTGATCCTTGCCACCAGTCTTCTTCAGGTAACAGTGGGAAAATGGTGGAGCATGATGCTCTTGGTTCACAATGAGGTCAATCTCATCTGGGTGGACTTTGAGAGGCTTTTTAGGGTATAGTTCGTCCCAACGACCTTATGCTCTGTGGGTATACATGAGCTTCTCCACTAGCAGCAGGGCAACATGACCATGGATCAATATTCAGCAAGGTTTATTGACCTCTCATGATACTCCACTGAAATGGTGCATGACCCTTTCTTTAGGGCCTAGACCTTTGATCAGGGGATTAGATGGGAGATTAGTTCTTTGATGAACCCCCTTAGCATCCAGACGCAGGCAGGGGTGTTAGATAAAGCACTCTTAGTGGAGAGATTCCTTGCTGAGCAGTCACCAACAGCAAGACCCACCATAGGACGTCACATAGCAGAGTCATCTATAGCTGTAAGAAGATAGAATACGTAGAGGTCCAAGATAACCAGACCTACAGGTGGGCGACCGCAGGATACAGGGTCGGTTGTGCGGGGATCTCGAGAGAGAGAAGGACATGCAAGGAGCTTTTAGTCTTACTCGTGCAGTGGGCAGGGTTACATGGATCGTGACTGCCTGACCCACCATACGGACGACCAGCAGACAGTCAAAGGACCACCTGGGTAGAGTAGAAGATTCGATCGAGGAGGTCCGCAGGCAGCAGGCAGACGTGGTAGAGGAGCTAGCCATGCAGCAGGCGGAGGGTGGCGATTTGAGGTTCTACCAGCACCACCTCCAGGTGGTCCACCATGACCACAAGGAGTAGTTTGACAGGGATGAGCTCAGCTCAAGGTATCTGAGGCCTATGAACACAGTGCTCTGGAGATGATTCTAGGTACGATCTGTGTCTACTCCATCTTAGTTGCAGTACTTATAGACACAAGTTCCAGTCACTCTTTTATTTCCATTGTCCTCATTCGGAGCTCAGAGATTCTAGTGGAGCCATTGGCTCGATCCTTATAGATATAGACTTCTATAGGAGAGGATTTGATTATTACACATTGGTTCCGGCAGTGTGAGATTACTCTAAGAGGTGAGAACTTTGACTGGGATCTTCTAGTAGCAGCATTGAGTCCTTACGACGTCATCTTGGGCATGGATTGGTTATCAACAGTCCATTCTCTTATCGACTGTATTAGGGGAAAAGTGCGGTGTGTTCATGAGGATGAGACCAATTTTTCCTTCACCTACGAGAAGGGAACCTTTGCAGCACAAGACAGACTTACCCAGAGGAGGGTGCAGCCGATAATACATCAGTTGGCTAGCCTTACCCTCAGAGTCGTTGATGTTGAAAGTTCTACCTATCCTGTACTGGTGGACCAGTATGCTAATTTTTTCCCGGATGATGTTCCAGGTCTACCTCCTCATAGAGAGGTGGAATTTTACATCAACTTGTAACTTGGGATGACGCCGATATCTATACCAGCATATCGGATGGCTCCCGTGGAGCTTCGAGAGCTGCGAGTACAATTGGAGGACTTACAGAGTAAGGGGTTCATGAGGCCCAATGTTTCTCCTTGGGTATCCTAAATTATGTTCTCAAAAAAGGAGGATGGGAGTTTGAGACTCTATGTGGACTATTGGAACCTGAACCAGGTGATCATGAAGAAAAAGTGCCCCCTACCGAGGATTGATGATATTTTTGATCAGTTGAAGGGAGCATAGTGGTTTTCAAAGATAGACCTCAGATCAGGCTATCACCAGATCAGGGTATGAGACAAGGATGTGAAGAAGACTACCTTCAGATTTCGGTATGGCCACTATGAGTTCTTGGTTATTCCATTCGGTGTGGCCAACTCCCTAGCAGTGTTCATGGGACTCATGAACATGATCTTCCAGTCATACATCGATTTCTTGTCGTAGTCTTCATCAACGAAATATTGATATACTCAGCTACTGAGGAGGATCATGCCTACCATCTGTAGATAGTTTTGGAAACACTCTGAGAGCCCCAACTTTATGGTAAGATCTCGAAGTTCTAGTTATGGATCCGAGAGGTTCACTTTCTGGGACACGTCATATCAGAGGCTGGAGTTGTGGTGGATCCAGTGAAGATTGAGGTTGTGCTTGCTTAGGAGCCACTGAGGAGTGTGATGGAGGTGCAGATTTTCTTGGGTCTGGTTGGTTACTACTGGAGGTTTGTGCATGACTCTTCTAGAGTTGTGACACCCTTATCAGCATTAACAAAGAAGGGGAAACCCTTTATGTGGGTGGAGAGATCCCATCAGAGTTTCCAGGAGCTGAGGTAGAGACTGATGAGTTCCCCTATCTTGAGGCTACTGGAGGAGGGTGTTGGGTATGTAGTCTATTGCGACACATCATTGAACGAACTCATATGTGTCTTGATGTAGGAGTGAGCAATGATCACATATGGTTCTCGACAGCTGAGACACCACAAGAATAACTACACTACCTATGACCTGGAGTTAGTAGTAGTGGTCTTCAGCTTGAATTTTTGGAGACATTATGTGATGGGTTAACGTTTTACAGTATACTCCGATCACAAGAGTCTCAGGTATATCTTCTCTCAGAAGGACCTAAACCCGAGACAATGGAATTGTCCTGAGTTCCTCCAAGACTATGACTTCGAGATATTCTATACTCCTGGGAAGGGGAACGTAGTAACAGATGAACTCAGTAGGAGATCTAGTATATAGTTACTGAGTGAGGTGATGGAGCAGTAAGCCTCTTTGTGGATATCCTACGTGGAACGAGATGGAGCATCTTATCTTCAGTCTCTGATAGTTACTCCCCCACTCCTTCAATGATTCAGGGAGGCGTAGCTTGGGGACACTGACTTCAAGTCTTGATGTGCTCATATATCCATAGGATAGGCACCTGAAGGATTTTATGAAGGTGGGGATCAAGTCATACTCTTTAGAGGGAATACTATGGTACCAGTGGAACTTCACGAGGAAGTGCTGAGGGAGTTCCGTACATCCCCTCTAGAGGTACATCCAGAAGTGGAGAAGATGTATCAAGACCTTTGGCACCAACACTGGTGGTCGGGAATGAAGAAAGAAGTGGAAAAGTTTGTCTCATGGTGCCTCACTTGTTAGCAAGTGAAGGCAGAGCATCAGGTTCCTGTGGGCTTAGTTCAGCCACTAGAGGTGCTATAGTAGAAGTGGGATGGAATTTCCATGGTCTTTGTGATAGTACTTCCACGCATGTCCAAGGGGCATGATTCCATCGGGGTGATCATTGACTGACTCACCAATTTAGAAAACTTCCTACCTATCAGAGAGTAGGGTTCAGTAGAGGGCTTAGGACACCTCTACGTGAATAAGATTGTAAGACTTCATAGAGTGCCTTCGATGATTGTCTCTGATCGTGATACACGATTTCCTTCCCGACTATGGAATGGGTTGTAGGAGGCGTTTGAGACTTAGATTTTATTGAGCACCGCCTTTCATCCTTAGATGGATGGTCAGAAAAATTGAACCATTCAGACCCTTAAGGACATGCTTCATGCTTTCGTCCTATAATTCTGCTGCAGTTGGGAGGATCAGTTTCCCTTGGTGGAGTTTTCATACAACAACAGTTATCACACCACTACCAGTATGGCGCCATTTGAGGCATTGTATGTACAACCTTACAGATCCCATCTGTGCTGGACTGACCTAGGGGAGTCAGCACTCATGGGACTAGAGATGGTACGAGCTACCACAGAGAAGGTGCAGATCATCTAGGAGTGGATGAAGACTACACAGAGCAGGAAGAAGTCTTATGCTGATAGGAGACTAAGACCTCTCGAGTTAGAGGATGGTGACCATGTCTTCCTACAGGTCTCACCTCGATGAGGTTTGAAGAGATTTTTTCGGGGAAACAAGTTATCTCTAAAGTTCATCAGACCCTTTCAGGTCCTCTGCAGAGTTGGCGAGGTGGCATACCACTTAGCTCTTCCCCCTCAGTTGCACCAAGTGCATGATGTTTTCCATGTATCCCAGCTGAATAGATATGTACATGATCCCTCTCACATCATTTACTGGGGTGATCTTGACATTGGTGATGGGATGACATTTTCAAAGGTTCCAGTAGAGATTGAAGATCAATAGAAGCAGGTCCTTTGTGGATGGTCGACACCTCTGGTGCGCGTTCGTTGGTAGCATGGGAACCTCCAGGAGAGCACATGGGATTAGAAGGATTATATTCATGCTAAGTACCCCCACTTGTTTCCCTAGTTTGTGTTGTGTCTTTCAGGGACAAGGACCTAAGGTGGGGAGAATGTAAAGACCTAAATTTTCCATGTAATTTTTTTTTTAATTATATGGAATTATTATGAGTTTTTGAAAATTAATGGTGCATGATTCCGAGGCCTGGTATGCCCAGAATGAATTTATGAACTTTTTTTGGGTACGTTCAGTAAATTCGTGAGTGATGTTTTCTAAATTTTGAACCGGTGCTCAGAATTGAAATCTGAGGACACCGTTGAACTCGCAGCGCTGACATTCGCTTAAGGAGACCTTCACCTCGACCACAGTAGGTTGAGGGTGGAAGTTGGATTTTTAGTTTTTCATGGGAGAGTTAAAAAAAATTATAAAATAAAACAAACAAATTTTATTTTATTTATTTTAAACCTCTCATTTGAATTTTGTTGGTGGGGACCACCTGACCTTGAAACCATTGTAACTCGTTGAAACCCCCAATTGATGTACCAACATTAATTAGTCAAGTAATTAATTCTTAAACTTAATTAAGTTGGATACTCACCTCTTGTGGTGGGGAATCATTAGAAAATAGAGGATTTGGGGAAGGAGAGAACTTGGGATAAATCTTGGTGGAAGAACCTCCTCTAATGAAGAACAAACCCCAGATCAAGAACGAGGAACCGACGCTCGATCTCAGAGTTGTGGAAGCGACGAGTGTCGACGCCTCCTTCATCATCTTTATCTTATTCCTCACACCGTCTCTAACGAACAAATGAGGTAGGGTTTTTTTATGATTGTTCTTTGTTAGTTTATGTTGAATCTCTCTTCTCGAGCCTCATGCTATCGATCTAATGCGGAGGGTGCATACCAAACGAACAAAGCCCAATCCCTCCACAACCTTGTGGATTGATGTGTTATTTGTGGGAAGATCGATGAGTTTAATGGAAGCTTACCACATTGCCAACGACCAAAACCAGTGGGGTATAGGCAGTGGTGGCAGAGGAAATGCGCTGCCGAAGGAGGCTGCGGCTCGTCGGCCGCAGTAGAGGAGGATGGAGGCTGTTATGGCAACCAACCATGTAGAACCAGGGTGGCGCATATTCATGCCACCGATAGTGGAGGAGGTCGCGACTGCTGAGCCAAGACAACACAACTGGAGGGTGGCTGACACCCGACCGATTGCAGATTGAGCAGGAGGTTCACTAAGAGGTGGCTGACACCTGACAGGCCACAGAGGCAGCAGCGGCGCACGCCGGTGCCGTTGGAAGGAGGAGCCAGCTGGATTTTCAGCCAGCCACGTCATGCAAAGTTGGACTGCTCCGATGGGCCCCGCATGCCAACATGCGACGCCATATGGCACTGCTGGGTTGGTTAAATCCGAACAATCCATTGGAAAGTTTGGAATTCCGGGGGGCGCCTCCCCCTGTGTAGCGGCTAGGGCGTGCCCCGCCACAGCGGACCGCACCCAGCCGAGCGGGCCGTGCTGAGCGGGCTGCGCTTAGTGGTCCAGGCCATCCCCTTGTAGGTTGGTCTAGTCTTCAGCCCAGAGGGCCAAGCCCTCCATGGTCTAGCCCATCCGGGTCAGACCCGGACAGGGTCGGGTGACCCGAACCGGGTCGAGTCGGCCCAGGTGGGGTCAGACTGGACCCGGGCCCATCTGGACTTAGATACGCCTTTTGGCCATATCTTGAGAACCAGACATCCGTTTGAGGAACCTTCTACGACAATAGATTCCTTGGATCGAGACGATACTTTTGGTATACTCCACTTGAGTTTTGGATAAGTTTTGTGTATGACAGAGTTAGATCGAACCTGAATCCAACTGGGCCCTCGGAAGAGAAACGCTAATAACTTACAGACCGAGAATCCGATTGACGTGCCGTCTATTGCGTTGGTACCCTTATGACATGGTGGTATTTTGAGATACATATTCATAGGATTTAGCGTAAATTGAATTATCTAATGATGGCTTGAGGAAAAAATTCTCTCAGAATCAAGAACACTTAGTGCGGGAACCCTGTGGCTGGTTGTACATAAAGAATCTACAGATCCTGTGTGGGTCATCTTCAAATCCTGTGTGGGTCATCTTCAGATCCTGTGTGGGTCATCATCTTCAGATCCTATGTGGGTCATCTTCAGATCCTGTGTGAGTCATATATGATCCTTTGTGGGTCAACAATAGAGCTTCTCGACCAAATAAGAAGATCTAGCGATACAGCTAATCATCTATAATTCCATACTTAATTTATACCTGGTGTTAGCTGAGTCATTACCTTTGTGGTACACTTATCTGTGGTAATACCTTCGTGGTATTCTTTTGTTTGGGTTACCTTTGTGGTACACTTATGTGTGGCTTTACCTTTGTGGTACTTACCTTCATGGTGTTACCTGTGTGGTACTTTTATGTTCGTGGTGTTACCTGCGTGGTACTTCTACCTTTGTGGTGTTACCTTTGTGGTATTATTCCCTCATGTGTGAGATTAGTATATATATTGATAACTTATTTATATGTATGGGCATATAACTAAGTAGTGTTGATTTATATTGCTTCGTTCTTTGAGATTGATGTATTACTTTTTGGTTTATACTTTGTGGATTCTGAGAGACCTTCAGGGGTCTTGGGGTCCCTACTGAGTATTGTTATACTCACCCATGCACACATTATGTCTGCACCATGATGTTCCTTGTACAAACGACATACAACATTGATCGAGGCTGAGGGTGCCAGGACTGGAGGCTGCTCAGAAGTGGACCATTAGACGAGACATACCACAAAGATGACCATTCAAGAGCTGTACCTACCCTTTAGGTGGGATCCTTGGCAGGTGTTCATAGGAGCTTTTTTCAGTTTTACTTGTACTTTCTAGTTGGGCTTGTATTTCGGCCCCTTTACTTACTGTAGTCACCCTATTTACTATATAGTTTACTTTGTTATTGTATCTTTCTGTGTGATTGTATTTTATGAGTTTTCAGGTTAAAAATTCAATGCCTTCCTGGTTTTATCGATATGCCTTTCTGGTGCTTGTCTCCAGTCCCTGGCCTATGGAAGGCGGGCTTGGGGTAGTTGCGGTATGGGCCCCGAGGGTCGGGTCGTGATAGTTATCTCTAGTATTATGTATGTACATGAATTAATATATTTAATATTTCAATATTAGGGCCACACACTACCTAAAAATCCACACTGACTATGTAATGAGATGTGAAGATATTATTATAAACACTTAAGGGAACTAATAGTAAAAAATGAGGATATTATAATCTCCCCACCTTTAAGAAATTTATTTATGAATAGAAGGAACTACTCAAATAGGTTAGGGGACTAAGCTCTCATCTAGTTATACCATTCCCATGAGATCTAATAGAGATTACTATGATTCTAGAGTATAAATACATGTGGAATCGTCTAACCACAATGGATCTTCTTCTCCCATTGATACTTGATCACCAATAAGTACTTTAAAAATGTGGATCAAACTTCAATGTGTAGATCACACAAGTCGATAACATACGAAAGATCATACACATAGCTCCTCCATTGCAAAATGTGGAAGATTTAATGAACTCAATCCAATTAAAGAAGTAAATCCAACATGCACATGACCTCAATGATATTATGCATAATTTAAAATAAACTGATGAACATAAAATATATCATTTCTCCCCTACCAAATATTTATAAACCAAACTAATGTAAGACCTTTAAAAACACATGGTATCCCCCAATAAAACCCAATGATATTTATTTTCTATTTTTCTAGAGCTATGATGACTCTGAGATATCCTCATCCTCTCTAGGATAACCTTCAGTTTCTCTACCATTTCTCAAACTAACTTCAATCCCATAAGTGTTTATTCTCCCATCTTTGACCAACATAGTGGTAACCTACAAGATCTTCCATAATGTTACTTTAATGGTGTTATATTGGTAGTAGAGTGATAGATTTTGTTGCATGAAAACTATAATAAGGGTAGGTGATCCTCCCAACTTCAGATAAAGACAACCATGAAAGACCTCAAGATGTCCTCAAGACCTGAATGGACTACTTTTTCTAGTCATCTATTTGGTGGTGGAATGTTGTTATCATCCATAAATGATTCACACAAATCCTCCCATAATACTCCCCAAAACGGATACATTAAGAGAGCCTCATGATCAAAGACAATATTTTAGGGGACACAATGGAGCCGAATGATATCCTACACATAAAATCATCCCATACATTCCACTAAACTCTACCTTATTATAGTGAGGAAGTGGGTTGACTTAGTGAGTCGATCTATGATCATACAAATAGTATCACAACCTATATTCATTAATATAAATCCTATAAAAAAATCCATATATATAACATCCCATTTCTATTTTGGAACCTCAAGGGATGAACCAAAGCTCTGGGTACCTGATGCTCTACCTTCACCTACTGATAAGTGAGCCATCAAGAGATGATATTTTCAACACCCTTCTTCACCCACAACTAAAAAAATACCACCAATGGTCCTGGTTTACCTCTTCTACCCTAGGATGTATTTCTAAGAGTGATGTATGTAACTCTCTTAGAATCTCTTCTCAATGCATGATTGATACTAATATTCAGTCTTGGAAGAGGGTGACATGATCCCCACCTTCATAAAATTCATCAAGAGCATGTCATGTGAATATATGGTCGTATAAGACCTTATAATCATTATCGCCAAGTTGTGATTCCATCATGTACTAGAGGATAATTGGGCCCACAACCATCAACCATAGGTATGTTTCACCTCCATAATCCAATAAGGATAACTAAAACAAGGACAACTGCTTTGATGCTTCACCTAAAAACTAGGAACAAGATTTCCCACCAAGAGAATATACCAAAAATTACCTTTCCTAGGAGTATAAACTATATCAAAGTAATAGTCCTTTAGGAACTCTAGGCTTCATCTATACCTTAGGTTGATATATATATGAGTGAAGATGCATTCATGAATCTTGTGGTCAGAATAAATAACAAACCACTCACCCAAAAGGTATAATCTCTATGTCTTCATAGTGAACACTACAACTGCCAGTTCCAAGTCATGGATTACAAATTTATTCTCATGGGGTATCATCTGTAACACCCCAAATCTAGTAAATTGGAGTTTTTGGTAAAATTACTATATTGGTAAAAAATATAAGAGGATGTATCCTATGATATCAAATAGTTTAGAATCTCACATTACAAACAAAAACATGAAATTAAACTTTAAATTCCAATGAAAACCTTAATATTTCTTATATTATATCCCTAAAATCTTTCAAAATTTACATATTGGTACCCTAGGGAAAGGAAAGCATAATAAAGGGGGATATTAAATTCTTATTAAGGGAAAACATAAAACAAAAGTTATCATATAATAAATTAAACATGAATAATATGGTAGAGATAAAAAATAATAAAAAATTACATATAAATAACATCATGAAATTGGAATATATCTATGGATAGAACACCAATATAAATAATTCCATGGATAATAATAACTGGTTTCATAATGATTGAATGCATAATTCCAAACATTATAATATTACCATCAAGGAATCATTCCAAGATATCATACATAAATAGGTAAGTTATATGCCAAATACCCAAAATATTTTGAATGACGAGACATATTGATGAATTTAAGAGAAATAAAGGGCCCCACCCATCAAATACTAAGTTCAATTAATTCATTATATGAAAGAAAAAAATAATTATATAATGAATAATCAACATAAACATTAATATTTAAAAAAAAGCATACAAAATATCAGTATTTTCCCCTATTAACAAGTAGAAAAACATGATCATAATCCATCCAGATAAATAAGTTATTTTGTATCATTGTAATATATCCTTAGTAAATCATAACATTCCTTAAATGATGTTGAAATATATGAAAAATATCTTTTATAAATACATTATAAATTCACTTTTAAATCAGGAAGAAATATGCTTTTCATTTCAAGAACATTTTAAAACTAAAAATTTCAATAATAATGGGAATAAAATTTTATTTAAAAAACTAAGAAAATTATAGATAAATATTAATAATGTATAATATATATGATGAAGGGAAAGGTAATTTATGCAACAAATGTTAAAAAATATTCTTTCTCCATTTTTTTAAAAGTCAAAAGTGCATCGTAATGAAAAATGTTTAAAAATATTATTTTTAATCATTATAAAATATATCAAAATTTGGTATAAAAAACCTCTAAAATAATTTAAAATTAAATAATAACTTCCATAAACAATTTTTAAAAACATAGGCATGGAAGAAAATGTTCACCAACCAATGAAGAGAAATAAGGACGATTTTCCTTAGAAACATTCCTTAGGTATTTTGAGTACCAAAGAGAGGAAAATGATAGGATAAAATGAAAAATATATAAATAAACATAAGAGAAGAAAATAAACGTGGGTTAAGATAGAAGTATCATATAATCCTTATAATGGAAACTTAAACATAAATAATCCCGAATAAGAATGATATGGTGAAATAAACCCTAACCTCTGATTTTCACTTGGTTAGAGACACTCTAATATAATGTATAATATATTTAGATTTATTATACATATATATCAAAAAAATATTTTGATTTAACAGACTAGATACTTTTAACTTCTTATTATTCATTTATTAATTATTTTTTATTAAAATCAATACTTTAGTGTTAACTGTTCCATTTTCAATACATGTTTTGGTTTGATGGTTCAGATCCATGAAAATCGATAATAGATTCATAATCTAAATAATAATAATAATTATATAATTATCAATTTTATACATTAAATATAATTTTATAAGAAACCATGAATTATGGTTTGGGAAAATGAATCACATCATTTCGTTGAGACGTTAGTCTGTACATAAGTAGGAAAAACATTATCATTTTTATAATGGATGAAAAGGAAATAAAATAGATAAAGGTTTAAATTTAGATAATAATAATAATATTTTAAATAAAACATTTTTCATTAAATTTATCCTTATTACCATCCATGTAAGGTGGATATGAAAAATGAATCACATCTCTTTGAGGAGGTGGTAGTCTATGTGTATGCACAAGAAACACCATCATTTTCCAAAAAAAGGAAGGGTAAGAAAGTAGATAATATATTATATTTAAAAAATAATAATTATTTCCTATAAATAATATATATTTATTAATTACATCATTATAACCAGCTGTGTGGGGCGGTGATTAAAAAAGAATACATCACTTTGCAGAGGTGGTAGTCCACACATACACATGAGTGGTGTTTTAATTTCCCATTTGATTTAAAAGTAGATGAAAAAGGGTATAACATAAACATAATAACATTTAAAAAAATTGGATATATTGATGTCATAATAACATCACGTTTATGATAGGTTTGAATAAATTTTAAGAATAAATAAACATGAAGGAACTCAATTGAGAGATATAACTATTATTTGGACAACCTCTTTTGGATTACATCTTAAGTATTATTAGATTACTATTTTTAGGATAATAAGACCTATAGTACATGGGTAGGATATTTGAGAAGTGATTTGGGAAGGATTTTTTCAAGAAAAGTGGCTCAAAATGTGAGAATAAGTGAGAAGAGGAGATTGCCTTTTATAAGTGTGGGGAGTGGCACACTTGTAAATATCCTAAACTTTAAATTAATAAAAATGTATTAATCACCTGAAAGTGGAAAAAATTGATATATTTCAAGGATATGATTATTATGATTTTAAATAAATTATAAGATCAAATTTAAATATGTTTCTATGATATTTTTAATCTTATCTCTCACTTTCTCTACACACTTGTTAACTCTTTTAACCATTACCGTAGTGATAAAGTTTTATAACAGTTACTAATCATTTTGAAAAAAAAAATAAATTAAAATCCGTACAAAATTTGAGGCTCCTAATTAAAAATATAAAATCCATTTTTAATATTAAATTTCTATATTTTTTAAAATTTAATTTTAAAAAAAGTACATGCATCGTGATGGAGAACTATTTTTAGAAATATTGTTTTCAAGCATAAATTATACCAAAATAATGTAAAATGTTGATTCCCATTGAATTTATTGAATTATATCCAATAAAAAGAGACTAATTTGACTTTAAAACTGAAAAAAACTGAAAAATATATTATGAAAAATTCATTAAAAGATAAAAAATAAAATGGATTTTATTTTAATAAAAACACTACTTAGATTTAAAAAATGTCAATCATATATTTATAAGTTCAATGTTATATTGTTAAATAAATTATATTACTTATTAATTATATATTTTTACTCTAAAAAATATTTAAAAACTTTTAAGTCAATTATATATCATGAAGATTTCATAAAAGTGACAGTATTAAAAAATGATATTTTTAACTATTCACCAAAAAATCCACTATTTCTGAAAAATCCAAAAAATTCATCCTAAGTAAATTTTGATGCAATGATTCTAAAAAATATTTTCAATTTTATCAAATTAAAATTCTAAAATTAAAAAATTAAACTTTTTAAAAAAATCATGAATAAAAGCTCTTTATATAAAAATAGAATGTGTGCATCAATAATTACAATTTACATATTGTAAAAAGATAATGGATATTACATTCTCCACAATTATAAAATGCCATCCTAAATTTTTTTGATAAATGTACGTTCTTAAAAAAAAGTGGGAAATCCCTCCTCATAGTTGCTTCAAGACCCTTTGTTTATTCCTATACTCCTTGATTTCTCCAAAGGACCTTCATTAGGTGAGTTTTCTAATCCTGAAGCACTTAATATCTAGTGTTTAGAATTTGGTCATGCTATTCATTATAAGAAAAATTAGGTTCTAAATATATTCCCTTATAGGTGAGTATATGTGATGTATCTGATATATATTTCCCCCATAAAGAAACATGGAAGATGTAATGTACTTTAGAAATGTTGGGTGGTATAACTAATCAGTAAGTCACAACTCCAATTCTATATAAAATTTCAAAATTCCCAATATAACTAGGTTATAAATTCCCATTTTTACTAAATATTATATCTACTTTACATGGAGAAACCTTTTATAAAACATGATCTCCCACATTATATTATATACCATTCCTTCTGTTATCAGCATAACTTTTTTTCTTTCTACGAGCTTCCTTGATATGATTCTGAATAGCCTGTTTTGGTCCTATTAGATTCTTTTCTCCAACTTCTTCTAAAAAATTTGGAGTATGAAATAAATTACCATACAATGCTTTATATAGTTCCATCAGGATTCTTTAATGAAAGCTAATATTGTATGAAAATATAACTAGTGGTAGATTTTGATCCTATGTACCTTGAAATTCATGTGAACAATATCTCAACATATCATTTAATGTATGAATATTACTTTTAAACTACCAATAAGTTTGAGGATGATATGAAATTCTCAAATGTATCTCAATAGTGATATATTCTTGAATAATCCTCTAAAATTTTGATGTGAATAGAGGGTCATGATCTGATAAAATTGATAGATCCTATCATGACCCAACCCACTAGGGTTGTCCTAGATAGTGATAAACTGAATGTGAAAACTCAATCCCACTAACAACAGTCTAGGGGATAGTGACTAGAACTGATTAGGTATATCAAACACATGGGAGGCCTTATCCTAAAGTACTTGTACACATGCACACATCTCCATATACCAGTATAATATATAAAGGTAAAAACCTCAAACTGTAAATGTATAAATAACATAAATCCCACATAAAAGAAAAATAAAAAGTAAAATGAATGTAAAAGGTCAAAATACAAGCCCAACAAAACTATAAAGAACCCAACCTACTGACAACATGGGGGTAGATACCCAAAAGTAACACCTAGTACAAACCGTTGTCTGTCTAGCTAAACTATGATCCTCCTCCATTTAGTCTACCAATGGATCCATCGATAAGGCCTTTCATCTTCATAAGGCATGACATGTTTATGAAGAGAGAATGAAGGGGTGAGTATAAAAATACCTAGTAAAACACTAAAAAATAACCAAATTTAAATAATCAATAGAGTATTCTATTAATCTCCATGAAGGTATGTTAATCATGATATGAGACAAAATAATTGAAATAATAAAACCCAGATATTCTCAAAGGTAGAAAATAAGTGTCAAGGTCACCACCATACTACCGACCTAGGATTATACTAGAGGTTATAAGGTAACACACACCCTAGATAAATCCCTCAATGGGACTTTTTATCCATTTTATAACTTATTCAAAAGATCTCACTCATCAGATCTTACTATATTAATGGAAATCATATGAAAAGACACGCTCATCAGGTCTTTCCATGAATAAACATGAAGTAAATTGATTGGGATCATCCAAGATACAAACTCTATTGGGATATACCACATCATAAGACTATAGATGTCAATAAAAAGGTAGGGGATAAAACCTAAGACTGATGGGGTATACCCGAACCTAACTAAAACTATAAATATTTGACTACATATATAGGGGATCTCACCCAGGGTATTTGGGGAATTATATACCCTACCTAGAATAACCCACTAAGTAGGGGATCATACATTCACATAAGTTGGTTATGATGATTCCTACAACCCCACCTAGGGAAGATGAATAAATAATAAAGGATCATACCCTGGCCACACAGAGTGATTCTTCAACTCTATCTAAGACTAAACCCATAAAGGGGAACACATAATATGCTCAAAACATGACATCTCACTATATCCTCACGGGGATTGACCAAGGGAACCCAATCTAGAGAAAAAGTTATAAGGGAATGCACCCAAACTCATACCAGAGTTGAATGGATAAGAATAAGGGCTCTAACCTACACTTTAAGGAGTATACAGTGTGTACCATAGGGTACACGGTGTTTCTCACTAAGCATATAACTACTTGTGTCTCACTATCTCACACGACATGTAATTATCCAAATAAAAAACATGTTCTTTAAGATACATGATATGTAGATATATTTTTTCTTGGGGAATACCATCTAGTCTAGTTTTATTACTATAGCCTATACCTGTGTACTCAGGGAGTTCCCATGTACATCAGTCATTCCTGAGTACTTTTCCAAAGAAAATGGGGTGTACTCCAAGTCACACAATATATAGGGTATGATCCGACACTCATCATGTCATCTAACCATTCCCGTGTACCATTAAAAGTACATGGTATGTGCCCTTCCTTATATAGTGTGTGGGGTCACATGGCCATTTGGGCATATACTCACTGTACATGCTGAGCTGTTTTCCAAGGTATACATGATGTGTGATCTAATACACATGGTGTGTAGCTCAATATGGATTCTTGGGCATGTACTCACTGTACTCTCTTAGTTGGATAGATAGGTATCACATGGTGTGTTGGAGGACCACATAACATGTGATATTTATCTCAACTAGAAACTATATCCACCACATAAATGGTACTGCACAATGTGTGTTCTTTAGAATACATGTTGTGTAGTCAAGATTTTCCCCAAGAATCCAGAATATGTCATGAACATCCAACTATGATGATTTATCCTTTAATACAACCATGCAAACTATCATGGAATTCATATATGGTGTTGAATAATCTGGATTTATCTTCTATTTCTAGATTCTGACCGTCTCATCTTCTCATAAATGCTACCTATCATGCTACACTTCTTCATTTCCAAACCGCACAGGAACACCATTGTTTTGATCTTTGATGCACATATGAACTCCCAGCACACAACACCATGCATCTATTATTACTTGATATAAACCCTGATCCTGTGGATATGATCCATTGTGTTAAATATTAAACATAAAATGAATAGTTTTTGGGTATTGTCGAACCACTGATCAAATGAGACACTGATGATAAACACACAAATAATTAGGGTAGAAAGGAACAAAACAAAAAATATGTGGAATAAACCTTATCCATTATTTGGGTTGGACTCAATTAGTTACTATTATAATTAATAATGAAGAATCATAATATAAGTTCTATGATCAAGGAAGATAAACCTAAACATATAAATCAATGTTTGACCCATGAATCAAATTATTAAGAGGTGTGATTCATGTTTAACAAGGGATAATCAAACATGGATAAATCCACATAAAAAATCCCTATATCTAGTTAGATTGAACAATGATAAAGAATTATTCCATGTTGTTATCATTTTTGAGATCTATGATATCCTTCAATGATGATGATCCTTTCGACACTCTAATCGTCGATCTATGATCCCACAACCATCTTCCAACTCTCCCTCCATCCTATCATTCTCTAGGGTTATAGGGATAACCCTAAGTAATATTCTAGAACTGGGATTAAATAGAGAGGGGGGAGGTGAGGGGGTTAGGTCATCGAAAATAAATAAATAAATAAATAAATTACTTTATGAATTCACCCATGACCACTTTTAACCAAACCCCTAACGCCAACAAAAGTTATGTTGTACCTATGGTAAAACACCTATTATAGATTTAATGGTGGTATCATAACTCTGATACAAATCTCCATTCAAAAGTTATTCTATATTCATGAAAAAATTCTTATGTGTGATATTTTTAATATTTTCAATATCACCATACCAAGGCTCTCTAGGCCCTAAAATTATGTGACAACTCCACAACCAACTCTATAAATATTTCTAAAAATATTTAAAACTCTTATGACAAAAAAGAGTCACTATATTCTCACAAAATTTATGGGTTTTCATCCCGAAAATTGAAAACCTACTAAAATGTGAGGATATCGATATCTCAACTGGGTTTCAAACTCCCATGATCTCTCTTGATGGTTACCATACTATCAAAAAACACATAACCCAAGGAAACAATTTCACATGAAAGGTTTTCTTCTATTGGTTCTTAGATTCCTCTTGGACCCTAAAATAGGAATCTATAACCTGGATATCTAGCTCATATGGGTCTATATCTTGAAAGGAGTTGTTCACATGTATCCTTAGACACGAAACATGGAAAAAATCAAGAACCTAATCTAACTACGGTCACAGGTTCATGTGGTATGCCACCTCGCTAACCCAATGTAGTAACTGGAATAAGGGCCTATGAACCCTAAAGATAACCTGCTGTCTTGGGAAAATCGTCATAATCCCTGATGAAGTGAGATAACTTGGAGAACATGATCTTATTATCAAACTCCAAAGGCCACCATCACCAATCCATAAAGGATTCTGGACATTTTCAGGTAGTCCTTATCTTCCCTTGGATTAACTACACATTTCACAACCATTTCTAGAACAAACTCTTGGACTATAAGAATCATCTCACACTATATCCAACCAATATAATTGTGACCTTGAGGGTATCTCATATATAGACTCAAATGGTGGTACATAAATGGTGGAGTGGTAGCTATTGTAAAACAAAAACTCTATCAATGGTATATGATCCTCCCAACTATAGCCGAAAACTAACATGAAAACCAAAAGAATATTTTTTATAACCTAAATGGTCTAATTTACATGGACATATATTTGGGCTAGATACCCTATGCATAGATGTTACCAGGTTGTAAAGGCCTCCTACATCCTCTCCATAATTATGATATGTAGTGAGAATCATGATCTAAAATGATAATCAAGGAAATTTCATGAAGATTAACTACCATATATACACAGAGGAATCCCAAAATCTATACTAATATTTTCTCTTAGATGGTTTTAATGTGGGACAACATTGTGTCATTCTAAGAACACTCATATAGAATCATGAAATCTCACTAATTATGGAAGTCCCCTTAATGAAAACAAAAAAGATACCATCCCAATTCGACATTCATCCAGGAACCTCAGCCTATTCTTATAGGTAATAGATGCATCAAGAGTTAAACTTAGTAACACACCACAACATCCTTGTACACCAATCCCAATGTCAAAGGATCTTAGTATATCCACACCTATATTGGTTATTATACTTAGGTAAACTAACCTCATCATCACCTCCTCTCACAATGTTACTAGTGCCATCATCCATCCTTAGATGGATTACATGCTCCCCACCTTCAGAAAACCCATCCTAAACATGTCTAGTGGATATCTGATCACAAAATACCTTGAAATAGATATCCCCAAGTTGTACCTCCCTGACTCAATGAATAAGTATCTGGATAATAACCATCAATTGGAGATTTACTACACCAACCATACCCTAAATGGAAAAATATAAAGAGGTTTACTACTCTGTCACACCACTCAACAAGATCATAAGGAAAAAATCATCATGAGAAGCTTCTTCCATGACCATTCCCTTTGGTGGATCTTAAACTAGAACTACCTCAACCGTTACTGGATACATTATTCCTCCCATATATGAAGAGAAATATTATTATAAGTGGACCTTATGAATCTAAAATCCACAATTTGAGAGCTTCTCATAAATTTGGTACTCTCAGATCATGTCTAAAACAATCCTAATGTGTCTCAAATGCTCCACCACTAATGCAGAGTACACTAAGATTCCATCAAAGATGACTACCATGAACTTATCCAAGAAGGGTTTGAATGACCTAGTTAAAAATTTTCACAAATACAATTGGGGTGTACAACATGATTAAAGGTATCACCTTGATAATAAAGTAACTTTAGAGGCTTTAGAATTCCAACTTTAGTACATACTCTTATCTAACATAGAGCTAGTGATAACATATCCTAAGGTCAAACTATGAGAACCACTTCACCCCTAACCACTAGTCAAATAAGTAATGGAGTATTAGGGGTGGATACTCCTCCCTGAGAGTTACCTGGTTCAAGTTACACCAATCCACACATAATCCTCAAGATCTCATTCACCTATTAGGTTAATAACACTAGGATACACTGTAAAACACACCAGTTCTTATGAATCCCAATCTCTATAGATCTTACCACTGCACCTACATATCTTGTAGATCTACGAGGTCATCTAATATGATAGAAAAATATCACCATCTCTAGGTATATGTATTTATAGTGATTTTTTTTTGGAGAGGTAATCCTGGTACATCCTTATAGAAAACACCCATATAATACTCCAACACAATAAGAAACTGAAATATCACAACATCAATTAATCCAAGGGTCATACTAGCCAACATATAATAAATTATTAGTATAATCCTTCACATTATATCACCCTTCTATACCTAGGATTACTCCTTACTAAATGATAAAATATATATACCATAACATGGATACACTGAAACCCTAATTGGTAATAGTAAAATGAGTATGAATGGTAGAAAACTAGTCTATACTGAGAAAACATCGTAGGTTATCATTACCGCTATGGAAGGATTCCATGTAAGACACTCTCTCTTCCTAGAGTTAGTTCACACTGTCAACAGAAACATTCAATCAATGATAATCTCTTTAGAAGCCTCCAATTATAAGGGTTGAGTAAAAAAGGCTCCACCGATATATCTAGGTCTCAAATATGGTTTACATTCATGGAAATGTGGCTTATGAATCTATGGTAAAACTAAAATTGGAGTTGAGAAGACACATGTCATACCTCAAACCACACTTTAAGTTCTATGTCACAATATTCTTCCACCTAAATCTATCTTTTACCATTCCCACTTGTTCACTACATCTAGGGATCTCGATGACACCTTATCATAACAAATAAGCTTAAACATACAAGTTAAAGGAATTCAACCTCCCCAGCTCAACACTACTAATTTTGGGTGAAAATGACTCACCTGAATGCTTTTGGATCACATCACAAGAGCGTATCTTAGAGGGGGAAGTTTAAAAATTTATTTCATATCCAAATCCATATTAAACATTACCAACATAGGGTCCTAACGATGCCCCATGTCAACCTGTAGAAGTATAGACTCCCAGACCACCATTAAGAGGGGTCATATCTAGGATGGACTTTTGAACAACAATCTTGTGCAAGTCTTTTATTTACCTAGAAGGGGTTTTGGATCACCACAAAAATGGGGTGAACTATATCTAAAAAACTCATGAAGTGAACTCAGTATAGGTGCATCATATGTTGATACTATAATACCGATTGCTACTCAACCTGACAGGGAGCATCCACTTGAGCCATTAAAGGTGGGTTAGTATGCTGATAAAAGGGTGGAGACATTTCTCTATATCCACCCAGAGTGACCACCACATTCACTGATCCACATTAGAATCCTCATCACCCAGTGGATCATAACCATGAACTTAGTATAGAATCCTACCTGGCAGTTTCTGTGGAAGTATCCAGCAATATCCAAGATACACCATGGTCAAAAGAGAACATCTAGGGGGATGACTCCAGAAGATGAATAAATGATGGACGATCATGACTTTGGTTACTCCAAGGGATTATAAAACTCTATCCAATACTTAACCCATAGAGGGGATCACATCCTACGCTCAAAACATGATGCCTCAGTGTTCCCTCATGCGTATTGGCCAAGGGAATGTACCCTAGAGAAATAGGTGTAAGGGAACACACCCAAGTTCATACTAGAGCTAAAATGATAAGAATAAGGGAAGAAATTGACCTTTTAAGGAGTACAGAACATGTAACATAGGGGACTCGACATATCTCACTAAGTCTGTCACTTACTATGTGTCACTATATCACATGATATATATTTATCTAAGTACATTATGTTTCCTCTAAGATACATGATGTGTAGTGATTGGTCTGGAACTCAGCATGCTATTTGGTTTAACAATGTACTATATCCCTTTCCTATGCAGTCAGGGAATTCCAATGTACAAAGATCATGAATGAGTTCTTTTCTAAAGTACATGGGGTGTAATTTAAGTCATATGACGTGTAGGGGTTGGGTACACACATAGTGTGTCATCCACCCATTCCCATGTACCAACTGAAATACATGATGTGTGCGCCACCATACATAGCGTGGGTGTCCCATGGTCTTTTGGGTGTATACTCTATATACACATTATGCCATCAGAAAAGGTATACATGGAATGTGATATTATGTACAAAAAGTATATCTTCACATGGAATCCTGGGTATGTACTCCCTATACATGCCAAGATTCCCGAATAGGTATCACATGAAGTATGGAAGGGCCACATGACATGTGATATTTATCTAATCAAAAAACTGCAGCCACAATATAGAGGGGACTACACAATGTGTGTTATTAAGATTACACATGGTGTAGTCAGGATTTTCCTAGAAAATCTAGACTATCTCCCACACATCCACCTGAACCGATTCCTCTTTCGATCCATCCATGAAAACTATCATGGAATTTGGATCTAGTTTTGACTAATCCCAATTAATTTTTTGTATACATATTCTTTCCATCTGATCTAATCAGTAACACTTCTCATCATGATGCATTACCTCATCACCAAACCAAACATAAACACCCTTGATCTAGTCTCCAATCTACATCTAAACTCCCACCACACAACACCATGACTTGATCATCTCCTCGATCTTGACCCTGATACTATAGATATGATATGTTATGATAAAGATTGAATGTGAACCAATATATTTCTAGGTATTATTGAAATACCAGTCAAAGAATCCATTGATTATGAATACACAATGAATCAAGGTAGAAATACAGAAAATAGAAATATAAGGAATGGCCCTTAGCCATTGTTCAGGCCGACATCAATCCATTTCTGTTATAATGATGAATATGGTGGATTTGGTTCCCTAGAACCAACTTATTTATACATTATGTTAACCTGTATGCATTGTTTTGAATATTAATAAGCTTCCTATCACATCATGATTATTCTTTAGTGTAACATAGTGTGTGATAATGCCCATAGAGTAGCTATCACACCAAAAGGTCATAACAGTTCACCACTATGATGATAACCTAGAAATTCCATGAATGTATTCATAAATATATGTTATATATCTAGATGAAATCATTTGAGGGAAAAAAATGATACAGGAAATCAGGGGTGGAGACTCATAGGACTTTTAGGAAATTCTCATGGTGTACACCCTTGGTAATATCCAATGTAGGATATTATGAGAACAAGACCTACTAGTAGGAAATCCACATTTATATGTGTCATTGGATGTTCCTATCTTCATAAATTCATATTGATCCTTAGAATTTAATATTACTATTAATTATTATTATAAGTCACATACTTTGATGTATTATTGAAAATCATGATAACATATGTTTATGATGAGGTAGGATACATTAGGTGTGTCATGAGTAATATTTCATTAATAAATAATGTGAGAAATAATTTTTCCCATTTTTTCTTTAATAGAAGTTTATATATTATTACCTTTGGTGGAAATGATATATCTAAAATAAATCCATGTATATGCTATTCTATAGGAAGGTTTTATTTCTAGAAATTCAAAGAAAGAAATATTGACGACATAAATTGATGGCACCATCATGAAACCTTATTGATTATAAATATTGTGATAAAGGGATTATATTACACAATATGAATCCATATGATATATTATGTCATTGTGGAATTAAATTATTTCTCCATGGATGTCTTAGCATGTTTTTAGCTGCTAACCATGGACTTAGGCTGCTTTACAAAATGGCACCGAGAAAGAAGACTAGAGGTTCACACACTAAGAATTTCTAGAATCTTAGTTAAATAATATATTGTTATTTGTTATTTAATAAATTAAATAAATATTATTATCTCACATGGTTTAATAATTATTTTTGTTTTACTGATCACATATATCTCATCACCAGTTATTCAAGGGAATATTATGTGAGTGTAATATTTAATAAATATTTATTTTCTCTTTAGTGAATATAATATTTATCTATTTATTTGAGAATAATGAAGTGATATTTATTTATTAAATAAATATTCATTATTTAAGGACTGATAAATATTATGGATGGATGATAGACCGAGTTTAACAGTCCAATGATAAATAATATATATTGAATATTATTTGAATAAATAAAATTTAATTTAATTTTTGAGTTTAGAACATGTAAGGAAATAATAATAATAATAATAATAATATTATTATTATAGACATGGGGTTCTATAGGGATTATGGAAATAATAAAGAACACATGTGCAATTATTATTTTATAATCTTTGAGGTATAGAAAGCCAATTATATTATTTTATTAATAGAGCCAATTCATTTGCGATGCACATAATGATACCCATATAGAATCCTCTCAAAGTCTTAGAGAGATGCCTCTCTGAGAACACTCTCAAAAATAGAGTTATTCTCCTACACCTTCACTATCAAGTATAGGGAGATCTAAGAGAGCCCATTTTGAAGCAGTTCTTGGGGATATGAAAGGTGAATGACACAATTATTAGGATCTACCATGCTAGCACTCAAAAATTCCTATGGTGATGTTTGGAAATTCATGGAATACATGTGGATCACCACTATAGGGAATTTATTCTTGATCCCTACAATGAAACATTTGTATAATGTTGAGAAATTTTCATATCCATCAACAAAGAAATAATTTATCAAAAGGTAATTATTTATTTTCTTTAATTAATTATATATAATATTTCATGATCCTACACTTTGGTTATAGTTTTTATCCATTTTCTATATTATTTGATTCAATTCTATTGATCACAACATTTATCATCATGTAAATCTTGGATTAATCATAGATCATGAAAAAATATGAGTTGGTCATGCCCCATCTGATCCTTCCACTATACCTAGAACCTATAAGTGGTATAATAGGGGTGGCACAATTATTTATAATTATTTAAGTATCATTGATTTATTTACAAATTTTTCATTAGTTTTCAATTCCAATTTAATCATTCTTTAATCTAAATTATGAGATCTAATTTATTATTTTACATTTATCACAAATATTATCAAATAAATTATTATTTTTGAATAAAATCAATTCAAATATCTCATTAGGAGGTGCCAAGGATTCTGGATAAATAACTCAAGAGTACACTCCATGTAACCCAGAGGTATGTGTTATGTACTAGGGTTTAATTCACCAATAATTAATTCAAAATTAATTAAATACATGTGAATTTATTATATTTGTTTAATTTAATTACACAACATGTGTTGAACAATCCAGCCTAGCACACGGTCAACCAGAGTACATGCCATGTAATCACAGTGCACAACATGTAGTCCTTTAATCACATATGAGTTGTGCATCCCCTTACACGGACTACATGATTGGAGACCATGTAACTAGAAGACCACATTCCATGTTGCCCTTGTATACTATGTGTAACCCCACATTATTCTAGCATGGAGGCACATAGATTCCCTAGGTATGTGCCATGGATAGATAGTGAGAATAATATGTTTCGTGTGAACTGCAATGTACACACCATGTACTTTTACCAAATTACACTGAATTAAAAAATAATTTCTTATACTGTTCAAACCTTATCAATATGTGTTCCATGTGGTCATTAATTTTATAGTACATTCCATGTGATATGTTATATATATATATAATGTCTAATTAATTTCTATGTAATTTTCATATATGTATATTGTGTATAAATCATATTACAGTTTTTATTCTATGTCCATTGAATCATAACACGCTTCATAAATACCATGATTTATATGTGTTAATTAAGATTATAGTACATTCCATGAAATTTAGTGATAATTCATGTATAAAACATGTCATAAGAGTAAATTATATATGGGTATAATACATGTTGTGTAGTTTAGATGGGTACACACTATGTTGCCTCCAAGGTACATTTTTGTACAACTAATTTAAAATAAATTTATTCAGTTTTTTAAATTATGATGCATGATAATCTCAAATATATTAAGATAATAATTTAGATAAAATAATATAATTAATTTATTTTAGTGTAATTTATCTTAAATAATAATGACTATAATTGAATGCAAATTTTTTGAAATGCGTAATTTGTTACATGCATGTGGATGACCATGAGACTAGACCAGATCTTTGTATGTGACTGGTTTATTTTTAATTTATTATTAAATTAAATTTTTGGAATGTGTGTCATCTCTCCTATCATTATGTTAGGTATTTCATTCCCATTATTTATTTTACGTAAACCCCTTAACCAATCCTTTGGTTCCATCAACTATTTGTGAGTAAAAGAATATGTAATGGATGTAGATCCCATGCTAATGGAGGAGGTTCAAGTTAGAGAAGAGGAAAAACCAACACAAGAGAGATACATAGGTCTACATGTGGAAAGATGAAATAAAAACCATAAATGTTTCAAGGTGTTTTACCCAAGTTCGATAGTTAGTTTATCATCCACCAAATAAACTAACTATTAGTAAAAATTAATGATCATAACACTTGATTATCTTATTTTTGTCAAGTTTCATGGTTATTTAATTATGGATTTTTTTTCATGAAAACATAAATAAATGAATTAAGAATAATGAAAAATATAACTAAAATAAATTGAATTATGCATAAAAATTATCTAATAAATGGTTAATCACTTAAGTAAATCCACTTAGTATTAAAAATCATGTAATAAAGATAATAATTGATATTTTATGAATAAAATATAACATCCCTTAATTATATATATATATATATATTAATTTTCTATATATTTACACACTTCAATTAAAATAATACCATAGTTCAAAGTTCTTGATCATCAAAAGTTGGGGTGTTTTCAATTATGGAGAAATTCTAACATGAATTTTTGGGTTGGCATAACTTAGTTCGCATAAAGGGTTGACTAATAATGTAGGACCTAGTTCAACTAAAAGTAAAAGGTTAATGAAGTCCAATTTAAGGGTTTTATGATAGGGGATTCCACTAAAAAATCTAGGAACTATGAGTTAATATAGTTTGAATTTGGAATTCCTACATAGAACCCATCAAATTGGTTGATCGACCAAATTCAGTTTGATGGGAAGGGGAATATGCATCCTTTATACTATAATGTCCAAGAAATAGGATATTTTTAATCCAATGTAGAGTGATATTAATTCTTAATAAAATTGTGGGAGATTAATAAATATAATATTTATATCTCTAAATTTTATTTGATAAAGTAATAAAACTTTGCTCATCATATTTTTAGAGAAAACAATTAAATGAATTTAAACATATCACTACAATGAATACATGATAATGAAAACCTTATCAGTGACACAAATTTCCAAGAATGCAAAAGGTGCTTATGTATTATCCTATTATATAAAAGGAAATTGTATGTGGTGGAAGAACTTATTTTTAATGTGATTGATATTGAGGCTAGTGAGGAAGCGTTATCTCTCTATGATAAATATTTGAACGATTATAAAATTTTTTAGTGTTTCATACAATCATTCATGGCATGTGATCTTCTAAAGAAACATGAGGACATTAATACACATAACATGATG
This sequence comes from Viscum album, assembly GCA_963277665.1. Lineage (NCBI taxonomy): Eukaryota > Viridiplantae > Streptophyta > Magnoliopsida > Santalales > Viscaceae > Viscum > Viscum album. Next base: position 653,297,905 of record OY728148.1, on the reverse strand, counting down.
TCCCACCTTCGGGATCTCTATCAAGAGAAATGTGAGACAAGAGAGATATGAAATATCTAATTCCTTATTTACAACTAATCTTGGAGAGTTGGTGTAGCTAGGGATCATGTGCTCAATATTATTAGATAAATTTAACACTAAAACATTTTAGGGATTAAATTATTTGATGAGATTCACCCTGATCTCAAACTTTCCTCACTACCCAAGTCTTTCTCTAGTTCTTTTTGTTAATTATAATATGAACAATAACAATAAGAGACTTTCAAAACTTCTTAATCTAATTCACCAAGTGGGTAAGAACATGGGGAGTAATAAACCCATGGTATTTATAGTAAATAAGAAAAGGAAGAACAAAGTGAAGGGGATTAGGACTCATAATAATTCTAAAGCACATGATCATTTTCCTTATAAGAAGATGATGATCCAGGGGAAGGGAAAGGAAAAGAAGGTATTATGTTTTTCATGTAGAAATAAAGGCCACTAGAAGAGGTAATACACACAAAAGAAATGGGAAGATAAAGGTATGTTCATTATTGAGTGTAATATTTCAATATCTATACATTGGGTATTAGATACTACTTGTGGTGCTTACATTTTTACCCAAATGAAGGAACCAGGTAGATTCCAAAATATTTCTAGAGAAGTGGTGGATTTATGAGATATAAATGGTGTGTGGATATTGTCTCTAGCCATTGGTGATTACCACCTTTCATTACTTATAGAAATCATATTGGTTTTAAGATATTTTTATTATGTACCAACTATAACCAATAACATAATTTCTATATCATTCCTAGATTTAGATAGTTTTATTTTCATGTTTGGTAACAAAAGTTGTTTATTTCATAAAGACAAAAATTTTCATGGTAATAAAAATTTAAATAATGGTCTTTATGTATTAAATTATGAAAACCATGTATTGTAAATAGATAATTAATCATGTTCACATAACTCATATAACACCCAACTATGACATCACCATTTAGTTTATGTAAATGAGAAACATCTGATAAAGCTCAATAAAGATGATTATTTAGACTCTTTTTATCTAAAACCACTTGAAAGGTGTCATGATTGTTTACAAGGAAAAAGGACCAAACCACCATTCAATAGGAAGGGTGAAAGGGACATATATATTTTAAGATTGGTACACACTGATGTGTATATATTATTTCCATTAGAGGCTAGAGGGGGATATTCTTACTTCACAACTTTTACTGATAACTTGAGTAGATATGGTTATGTATACTTGATGTGGTATAAGTCCAAGTCCTTTGAGAAATTAAATTAATTCAATAATGAAGAATAGAATGAACTTGGAAAAAAAGATAAAGAAGAATCAATCAGATTGAGATAGTGAATAACTTAACTTAGAGTTTATCGACATTATATGAGATTTGGGGATTATATCTCAACTCAGACCACCTTACATGCCACAGTGGAATGGTGTTAGTGAAAGGAGTAACTATACTTTGTTAGACATGGTATGGATGATGATGAGACATGTAGATGTTGCATTATCTTTTTAGGGATATGAATTAAAAACTATGGAATATACATTACACTGAGTGCCATATAATATGGAAAACATAATTTCCTTCAAGATATAGAGTGGAAAGAAACATATTTTTTAACATAAGCATATATAGGGTTCCAAGGAACTTGTTAAGGATTTTTCAGGAAACAAAGTAGCACTATGGGGTAAAATGATTATATTTAAAGGGTACTCTAAGGAAACAAATGGATACTACCTATATAACCCCTAATATAAAAAAGAAACTATCTTCAGACAATCTATATTTCATAAGAGTTAGAACATTCTTAAAAAGAATAGTGGTAAAAAGACTAACTTTAATGAAGTTGATGCTCAAGAAAAACAAGAGTTGGTAAAGGAATAGATTCCATAGGTCCCCATGAAAGAAGTAGTTCCTGAAGCACAAGTACTATGTAAGATAACTAAAGAGGTAAGAGAACTAGAGACATGATTTTCTAGTCACTAAATATGGTGATTAATTTTTAGTTGACAATGATGAGTCTGTCTCTTATAAAGAGGAAGTAGAGATCTTAAAAGATGCAAGATAAAAATAATCCATGAATTATAAAGTATATCCCATATATCAAAACCATGTTTTGGTTGTGGTTTATGTATAAGTTGATGTAAAGATCGTAGGGTGAATATGGGTATTTAAGAGAAAACTAAACATGGAAGGTATGGTAAATACCTATAAAGCAAGGCTAGTGGCTAAAGGGTTTAAAAAAAATCAAGGAATTGAATACAATGAAACCTTTTCACTAGTTTCCATGTTTAAATCCATTATAATTATACTTTCTATAACATTTTACCATGACTATGAAATTTAGAATATGGATGTCAAAACAAATTTTCTTAATGGGAACCTTCAAGAAGATGTCAACATGACATAACCAGAAGGTTTTGTGACACCGGGTGATTTCAAAAAGATTTTAAAGTTCCAAAGATCCATTTATGAATTTAATCAAGAATCCAGGTAATAGAAAATTAAATTTGATGAAGCTATAAAATAAGTAGATATCATTAAGAATGAATTTGATCCATGTATTTACAAGAGGTTTAGTTGGAATGTAGTATTTATCCCATTAGTATATGTCGATGCCATAATACTTATTGGAAATGAAATACTATTATTAAAGTCTATTAGGGCTGGGTTAAACATGTGTTTCTCAATGAAGGACTTATGTGAAGAAAACTATATTCTACGGATCATGATCATTCAGTATAGATCCAATAGGATTCTTGGAATAATTCAAAGTACAAACATTGACTAGATACTAAAGATATTTAGTATAGAACAACCTAATATGGGGCTGGTTTCAGTGTCACATGGTATTAATATTTCTAGGAAAATGTTTCTTGAGAAACAATAGGAGAAATAGAAAGTGAGTAATACCACATACGCTTCATTGATAGGATCAATCATGCATGACATGTTATGTAAAATAATTAATGTTTCCTGTGAATTAAGCATGGGGGGTAGATATCAAGATGATTCTGGAGAAAAACATTAGCCTTCTGTTAAGGGTATCCTTAAGTATATGATAAGAACAATAGATATATTCCTGGTTTATAGAGGAGATGAGGAGCTAGTAATAAGGGGTTATACTAATGTATGTAACAACCCAAGATTTTATGAAAAATATTCTTTTTAATTTTATGTCTTGTGTTGTACGCTACACCAAAATGAGCTTTCACAACATGCAACCTTGACTTGCCTTGCATTACACGCAATCGCGACCTTCCTCGATAGCGTGTGTAGTACACAATACCGAGTTTCACTAAACAATGATATGCTATTATAATATTATTAAAACTAGCCGTTATGAATAGTAATAAACACTTTTTGAAATTTTGTAAATTTAATTTTTCAAAATGGACTTCATTTTTGGATTCGGAATGTCGAAATTAGCCTAGGGTGAAATTTTGTTATTTTTCTGAAAACTTTCAATTTTTGATGAATAGTGAAACCACTAAGTAGTAGTTAAAAAACTGAATTTTTCATAAAACTTAATTTTACCACTTCTGTGAGTGGAATTTCGAAAATCTGAGAGACACGGTTAATATCAAGGACTAAAATGTGGTTCAATGTGATGAAAATAATTTTTGATGAATAGTAACTTTTTTACTTGTATTTACCACGGTTAAAACTAAATAGGGTAATTAAGGGTAAAAATGATATTATTATTACCCTAACACATGTCCTAATTTTATTGGACAAATTTAATTCGACCAAAAACAACCTTAGGAATAAAATATGACCATTTAGTCCCACTTGGAATATATTAGGACATTTATTATTAATTTATTTAAAGAAGGGTTAAAATAGTTAAAATCAATGTTTAATAAGTAAATCATGTTTAATATAGGGTTATACATAAGATAAATTCGACTATAAATATTCATTAGAAATATAAAAAGATTTCCTACATAATGGTAATTTATTTGTAATTTTTAGAAATTAAATAAGTTAATTTATTTATGACACAACGATGATGTAGTAATTACCTTTTTAAGAAAATATTAACACAATTGATGTTATAAATGCCCAAATAAATGTCATTTGAGCCTTTTTATGACTTAAACTAATTTTCTAGGTTAATATAACATGTTATTGTTTATTTAAGTAACTTGTTTCGAACTTATCATTCTGTTATAAATTTCATAAAAAATCATGTACCAAATAGTGTCAAAATTGACATAAATTAGTTTTTAAAAAAAATATTATATTATTAATTGTTATTTTATTCCTTAAAATCTAAGGATCAGAAAAATGACTTAGATAAGGTTATATATATTAATAATAAACAACTTGGGGTTCGTTTGGCTTGATATAGTAAGTTTATTAACAATATAGTGTAAGAAAACAAAAAGACGCGGTAAAAGTTAAATTATTTAACTTAGAGTTAAATCTAATTGATAAGGTTCAAATAATAACCTAAACTTGTCTAAATCCTATTGTATGAGAAGAGTTCGACCCATCCCCACCTTATCTTAGAAATATATCAATTTGGAGCTATTTAAAACCGAACTTGACTTTATAATAAAATAATATTTTTAGTTTTCCCAAAGGTGCCCCTCTCCTCCCTTATAAAAGGGCACCTCCTCCCTCTCCTCCTCACAACAATTTGAGCATTCAAGATCGGCCAAAACCTGCCAACATATCTTCTCCACTTCCCTAGTATCATCCTAGAGGTCCTGGTCTTCTTCAAAGACCATCCTTAGTTCTTTAAGTGGAGGTTAAGAAAAGGCGCGTCAAAAAGAGGTAATATCCATTACCAATCTTTTTCAATTTCTTTCTTCTTAAACTTATTATTATTTAGTTGTTTCATGATAAAGTAATAACATAATTATTTATTATATACTGATATGTTATTATAAATATTAAACAACTCCAATTAACCTTCTATTCATCCTATGGAAAAAGGAAATCACCGCGCGTGCGTACGTACGGAATACCGTCTCCACGCCGTGGTGTAATCTATTTTCCGCCACCACCTTAATTGGATGGGTATAATGGTGTAATGAGTAACTATATATGATTATTATAAAGTGATATTGATACTTAAATAGTATACATACACTTCAACACAAGTTCACGATCATGAGAACGATATCATCGCTCGTGCATACGTACGGACTACCATCTCCACGACGCGATGAGATTCATTCTCCATGTTAACCATTTAAGAACGATTATAAAGTATATATAAGCAATAATAATGAAATATATGAAATTATAAAGCTACTGGATTTATGTATATATGTATGTCATCTAATTACTTCCATTCAAGACAATAAGGAAAGGAAAATAGCGTTCATGCGTACGTACGGACTATCGTCTCCATGAACGGTGTGTTTCATTTCATTTATCTATCTATTATATATATATATACTGAATATATATGATATATAAATAATGTTTTATATTCTGGAAGTAAGTAAATCATGATATAAGTAATAATAATGTCAAGAATAACAAGTCCAAACACCTACGATAAATGAAATGATTTTACCCAAAACGCTTCTTTAACATGGAATTTACAAAAGAACGGGTAATATAAAGTCATAAGTGAACCATATATGATATCATAACAATTAATATGATTCTTTAATAAGTTAATGACATTATTTAAATCATTATACAGGAGGTTCAGATATGTACGAAGCATATCAGACATAAGGTAAGGGAAAATCTCTCAATCTCAATTTTTATCCGAGATTGTTTATAATTTGGTATTTATTGGGGTGTATTTTATCATCCACATCCATGTTTCCTCAATATGTAATATTATTTCCATCAACCTACAATTGTTTAAATCCATTTTTACCCTTTGGTGAATTTATAGTAAAAGATTTGAAAGGAATCTTTTGTCGTTTTTCGTACGTGGTACTTTTTGACTTTTCTGACAAAAGTACGAAGAATGTTTTTTTAACTTATACGGAATGAATGGATTTTTAAAACATTATTTCCAAGAAGCTTCCTTTAAAAGTTTTCATTTTTATTTTTAATGAACTTATTTTAGTTTAAAATTGTATGACATGTTAAGAAAGGAAAAATGTTTTTGAAGTAGAAAGGATATTTTCCTCAAGAATGGAGTTCAAGTGTTTTATCAAAGTTATTTTCCATATAAGATAATATAGGGTTCTGTTTATATCCCTATTATTAGATTGATTTGATTATGGAATTATTTTTATGAATTCATTATTCTTATATGAATTGTTTTATGATGCCATATTGTTTAAGAATCCCATTTTTATTACATGAGTTAGGCAATGATGTATGGTTTATGATTTTGTGGCACACATAAGAATGGTATCATTATGAGATGGGTGGGACCTATATCTCCCTCCAATGAATTGGGTAAAGATTTTATATCTCACGAGATAGACATGGCTGGAACGGTAGGTTATACCGGTTTAGTGAAACAGGACTGAAACGAGGTTGACTCGGTTCAGAAATGGACTTTGTTCACTAAGATAGTCTTGGCAATGAGTCTTGACTAACAAGAAATGATTCTCTATGATTATGTGTGTATTCCACAAAGTTTCATGTTTTAAGTTATGATTATTGGGCTTACATTTCACTACTATGATTTATCCCATGTTATGAAATTATGATCTCTTTTGCAGGTTAAGATTTCAAAAAGATATGTTCTTATGAATATGACGTGATTGATATTTCTTTTGTTTACCCTTACTGAGAATTTGAGCTCACCCTTTTATGTTTTCTTTTCCCTAGGACATAAAGAAAGGATTTAGGTTTAGAAAAAAAGAAGATATTTATGGGAGATGTTGAAGATCTTTCACCACGATTAGAAGATTATATTCCGAGTTTCCAAAGACACTAAACTATTACGGTCCTTGTGTGTGTGTTTTTGTTATGTACTATGTATTCCACAAAAGTAATGTAATGTCCATGTACGTCAGGCTTCGGGTCTCTACAGTTGGTATCAGAGGAAAGGTTTAGTCAACCTTTGGAAACTAGGATGCGAAAACGATAGTGAGATCCCTAAAGATATTTCTATGGTATGTCTAGGGATTTCCCTAAGAATAAGTATACATATAGTATATAGTCCTAGAACTGTGGTAACGATATTAGATTAAACCAAAGATGTTAGATATTGAAGTTAATCCCCCTTTATTATGATTTTTGCCTCTCACACTATTCTTTTTGGGTTTTAGAAAATGGCTGGAAACAACATGATTCACGATAATGGAGGATATGATGGACAATGGAATGATATTATTCATGAGACACCAAATGAAATGAGATTTGGAGGTCCAAACATCATTATTATTCCGAATCAGCAATCTCATAATATGATCAATAAAGTAAAATTTGGTAAGTTTCCTGACTCGGCTAATAAGAGAAAGATGGAGTTTCATGATGATCATAGAGGAAAGAAAGTTCAATTTCCCCTATGTAAATCATGTGGAAATAGGCATCAAGGAGAATGTTTCAAAGGAACTGGAAGATGATTTGGGTGTGGAAAAGAAGGACACAAAGCCAGTAAGTGCAAAGGAAAAGGTTCAGTTAACACTAGGGATGAGGATAATGGTCTTGCTACGACATCAAAAATGGTTAAATGTTTTAAATGTGGAATGTACGTGCATTATGAAAACCAATGACCTAAGGGAAAGTATCATGAAGAGAATCAGTATGGTCGTATGGGTAGTATTTATGTTGATGATGATGAAGAGACTACAAATGATATGTGAGATGAAAGAATTGTTGAAGCTCGGTCAATGGTTTAAGAATGTAGTGGAATGATTACATGTTTATCAAGTGTAATGTTGTATAAGTAATCTCATGGTACTATGGAATAAATATACATCTAAGGATTGTTACACTATTGTCTTTCATTGAGTTTTGAAATTGTATGATTAATGGTACTGGTATCCATGAAAGGTTATTCAGATATTTTTGGAAAGTAGATGATATGCGCATAATGAAGGGATAAGGAGAAAATTAAATGTTTGATAGTATTCATGAGCTCATGAATGATATAAGGAAATAGTTATATCATGGTTTGAGTATATAGAATTTTGAGGATTTTGGTATGTGGAAAGAGTTATGTTTTGACAGCACTCATGTTTTCACTAAGATTCAATGGGTATTTATTTTTCAAGAGATTACATGATTATGGTATTCACATGACTGGAATGTGACGAACAAGATATATGAGGGATAAATGATGGAATTCACGTGATCATTTTCTCTATACTATGAGCTTGGACAGAAGTATTTTAGATAAGCCTAAAGATTGGAATGGATTATGTTGTACATAAGTTAGTATTGTTTAAGGATAAAACTTTTTTGATATTGTTGATGGGATGTTATAGTAATATAAAAAGGACAACCTGCAGGACGGGTGACAACCCATCGCGTTGGATAAGGCTGTGAGAATCGAACCCACAATCGAAGTGCGACTGGCCTTTATCACCTACCACTGGCCTACAGGAAGTCCCTGTTTAGTAGAAACTAGTTTTATTATATTAAAAAGTATGATATATGAAGTATAAGTCCATTTTAGGAACCATATATGATTAATCTCACTATAGATGGACTTATGTATTTTTTGATAACTTATATAACCTTTTGTTTGAGGTAGATGGAATGACCCATCATTCTATCACATGATCTTCTAACACATCACGAATGACAAATTCAACTTCATTTCTTTAAGAGATGAAGTGGAAATTGTCCAAAGAACGACAAACGGTGAGACTATACCAAAATCATGAAAGTATTTCTTCTAATTCCAATTTCATTAACTTTAGGGAAATGATCTTGAAAACCAAAAATGTTGTCCCAGTGCTCTTATATCTGATGAATCAGATGGTACATTAGATCCTCACAAATTTATGGCTTTGTGATTGCTGGATTTTCCATATCCATGTTCTCTACCACTCTCTATCAGAACATGATGGTTAGATTTCTCTTCCATATCCATATTTTCACCTATGTGGAAACCCAGTGATTAGTTTATTTGGGTAACCGTTACGTTTCATACTTTTGTTTTTAAAGATTAGTTTTGGTATTCCTTTTTACGATGTGGGGTTCTATTAAAGAAACTTTCGAATAGTAAACCATTTATAACCCCAATGAATTTCGAGGGCGAAATTCATTTTTAAGGGGGGTAGAATGTAACACCCCAAGATTTTATGAAAAATATTCTTTTTAATTTCATGTCTTGTGTTGTACGCTACACCAAAAGGAGCTTGCACAACACGCATCCTTGACTTTCCTTGCATTACACGCAATCACGACCTTCCTCGATAGCGTGTGTAGTACGCAATACTGAGTTTCACTAAACAATGATATGCTATTAAAATATTATTAAAACTAGTCGTTATGAATAGTAATAAACACTTTTTGAAATTTTGTAAATTTAATTTTTCAAAATGGACTTCATTTTTGGATTTAGAATGTCGAAATTAGCCTAGGGTGAAATTTTGGTATTTTTCTGAAAACTTTCAATTTTTGATGAATAGTGAAACCACTAAGTGGTAGTTAAAAAACTGAATTTTTCATAAAACTTAATTTTACCGCTTCTGTGAGTGGAATTTCGAAAATCCGAGAGACACAGTTAATATGAAGGACTAAAATGTGGTTCAATGAGATGAAAATAATTTTTGGTGAATAGTAACTTTTTTACTTTTATTTACCACGGTTAAAAGTAAATAGGGTAATTAAGGGTAAAAATGATATTATTATTACCCTAAAACATGTCCTAATTCTATTTGAAAAGTGTAATTCGACCAAAAACAACCTTAGGAATAACATATGACCATTTAGGCCCACTTGGATTAGATTAGGACATTTATTATTAATTTATTTAAAGAAGGGTTAAAATAGTTAAAATCAATGTTTAATAAGTAAATCATTTTTAATATTGGGTTATACATAAGATAAATTTGACTATAAATATTTATTAAAAAGATAAAAAGATTTACTACATAATGATATTTTATTTTTAGTTTCTAGACATTAAATAATTTAATTTATTTATGACACAACGATGATGCAGTAATTACCTTTTTAAGAAAATATTAACATAATTGATGTTATAAATGCCCAAATAAATGTAATTTGAGACTTTTTATGACTTACACTAATTTTCTAGGTTAATATGACATGTTATTGTTGATTTAAGTAACTTGGTTCAAACTTATCATTCTGTTATGAATTTCATAAAAAATCATGTACCAAATAGTGTCAAAATTGACATAAATTAGTTTTTAAAACAAATATTATATTATTAATTGTTATTTTATTCCTAAAAATATAAGGTTCGGCCAAATGACTTAGATAAGGTTATATATATTAATAATAAACAACTTTGGGTTCTTTTGGCTTGATATAGTAAGTTTATTAACCATATAGTGTAAGAAAACAAAAAGACACGGTAAAAGTTAAATTATTTAACTTAGAGTTAAATCTAATTGATAAGGTTAAAATAATAACCTAAACTTGTCTAAATAATATTATATGAGATTCTTTCTACACATCCCCACCTTATCTTAGAAATATATCAATTTGGATCTATTTAAAACCGAACTTGACTTTATAATAAAATAATATTTTTAGTTTTCCCAAAGGGGCCCCTCTCCTCCCTTATAAAAGGGAACCTCCTCCCTCTCCTCCTCACACCAATTTGAGCATTCAAGCTCAGCCAAACCCTGAAAAAATATATTCTCCACTTCCCTAGTATCATTCTAGAGGTCCTGGTCTTCTTCAAATACCATCCTTAGTTCTTTAAGTGGAGGTTAAGAAAAGGCGCATCAAAAAGAGGTAATATCCATTACCGATCTTTTTCAATTTCTTTCTTCTTAAAATTATTATTCTTTAGTTGTTTCAGGATAAAGTAATAACATCAGTACTTCTTATAAACTGATATGTTATTATAAATATGAAACAACTCTAATTAACCTTCTATCCATCCTACGGAAAAAGGAAATCGCCGCGCGTGCGTACGTACGGAATACCGTCTCCAAGCCATGGTGTAATCTATTTTCCGCCACCACCTTAATTGGATGGGTATAATGGTGTAATGAGTAACTATATATGATTATTATAAAGTGATATTGATACTGAAATAGTATACATACACTTCAACACAAGTTCATGATCGTGAGAACGATATAATCGCTCGTGCGTACGTACGGACTACCGTCTCCACGACGCGATGAGATTCATTCTCCATGTTAACCATTTAAGAATGAATATAAAGTATATATAAGTAATAATAATGAAATATATGACATTATAAAGCTAATGGATTTATGTATATATGTATGTCATCTACTTACTTCCATTCAAGAGAATAAGGAAAGGAAAACAGCGTTCATGCGTACGTACGAACTACCGTCTCCATGAACGGTGTGTTTCATTTCATTTATCTATCTATTATATATATATAATGAATATATATGATATATAAATCATGTTTTATATTCTGGAAGTAATTAAATCATGATATAAGTAATAATAATTTCAAGAACAACAAGTCCAAACACCTATGATAAATGAAACGATTTTACCCAAAATGCTTCTTTAACATGGACTTTACAAAAGAATGGGTAATATAAAGTCATAAGTGAACAATATATGATATCATAACAATGAATATGATTCTTTAATAAGTTAATTACATTATTTAAATCATTATACATGAGGTTAGGATACGTACAAAGCATATCAGACATAAGGTAAGGGAAAATCTCGCAATCTCAATTTTTATCCGAGATTGTTTATACTTTGGTATTTACTGGGGTGTATTTTATCATCCAAATACATGTTTCCTCAATATGTAATATTATTTCCATCCACCTACAATTGTTTGAATCCATTTTTACCCTTTGGTGAGTTTATAGTAAAAGATATGAAAGGAATCTTTTGTCGTTTTTCGTACGAGGTACTTTTTGACTTTTCCAACAAAAGTACGAAGAATGTTTTTTTAACTTATACGACATGAATGGATTTTTAAAACACTATTTCCAAGAAGCTTCCTTTAAAAGTTTTAATTTTTATTTTTAATCAAATTCTTTTAGTTTAAAATTGTATGACATGTTAAGAAAGGAAAAATGTTTTTGAAGTAGAAAGAATATTTTCCTCAAGAATGGAGTTCAAGTGTTTTATCAAAGTTATTTTCCATATAAGATAATATAGGGTTCTGTTTTTATCCCTGTTATTACATTGATTTGATTATGGAATTATTTTTATGAATTCCTTATTCTTATATGAATTGTTTTATGATGCCATGTTGTTTAAGAATCCCATTTTTATTACATGAGTTATGCAATGATGTATGGTTTATGATTTTGTGGCACACATAAGAATGGTATAATTATGAGATGGGTGGGACCTATATCTCCCTCCAATGCATTGGGTAAAGATTTTATATCTCATGAGATAAACATGGCTGGAATGGTAGGTTATACCGGTTCAGTGAAACATGACTGAAACGAGGGTTACACGGTTCAGAAATGGACTTTGTCCACTAAGATAGTCTTGGAAATGAGTCTTGACTAAAAAGAAATGATTCTCTATGATTATGTGTGTATTCCACAATGTTTCATGTTTTAAGTTATGATTATTGGGCTTACATTTCACTACTATGATTTATCCCATGTTATGAAATTATGATCTCTTTTGCAGGTTAAGATTTCCAAAAGATATGTTCTTATGAATATGACGTGATTGATATTTCTTTTGTTTACCCTTACTGAGCATTTGAGCTCACCCTTTTATGTTTTCTTTTCCCCAGGACATAAAGAAAGGATTTAGGTTTAGAAAAAAAATAAGATCTTTATGGGAGATGTTGAAGATCTTCCACCACGATTAGAAGATTATATTCCGAGTTTCCAAAGACACTAAACTATTACGGTCCTTGTGTGTATGTTTTTGTTATGTACTCAGTATTCCACAAAAGTAATGTAATGTCCATGTACTTCAGGCTTCGGGTCTCTACAATGTAAGTTTTCAAAGAAATTAGAATGATCTGATGTCACACTCATTATATGTTTTCTATCTCAACAGATGATATATGATCCCGAAGGGTTCAAAGTAGTCAGTTTTTATTGATTTTACCACAGAGTCTGAGTATATAGATTCTTTGATGTATCCAAGGAATAAATTTGGATACAAAACATTGTATAGTATCTTGATGTGGTACCTATCAATAAGGACCCTATCAAATTGTATTGTGATAATACTATAGTAGTGGATCCTATAAAAGATCCAATGTCATAACAAATGAAAAAGAACATACTATGGAAGTATCACCTCATGAGGAATTTTTATCATAGGGGTGAAGTTATAGTAATAGAATTTCCCATAGAAGAAAACATGGAGGACCCCTTGACTAAAGGCTTATCTCAATAGACACATGAGTATCTTGTGAGAGTTAGTGGAGTGAAGGATTTTAGTGGTTGGCTCTAGTGTAAGTGAGAGTCTGTTGGAGTTGGTACCCTAGAACCAAATTTTATATACTTTATGATAACTTGTGTTCATTATTTTTAATATTAATAAACTCCTTATCACATTATGATTGTTCATATACATAACATATTATGTGATAATTTTCTAAGAGTAGCAGTCACATTGAAAGGTTATAGCAGTTCCCCATTATGATGAGCACCCAGAAGTTCCATGATAATATTCCTAAATATATTTTATATAGCCAGATGAAATCATTTTAAGGAAAAAATGATACAATATATCATGGGAGGAGACTCATAGGTATTTGAGGTACCTTCTCATGGTGTACACCCTTGGTAATATTCAATTTAGGATATTATAAGAACACAACCTACCATTAAGAAATACACATTTATAAGTGTCATTGAATGTTCCTATCTATAGATGTGTGTATTGATCCTTATAATCTAAGATTATTATTATTTATTTTTATAAATAATGTACTTTGATGTATTGATGAAAACCATGACGACATATGGTCTTAAAGAGGTAGGATATGATTGGGGGGGGGGGGGGTCACGAGTAATATTTCATTAAGGAATAATGAAAGAAATGATTTTTCCCTTATGTTCTTTAATGAGAGTTTATATCTTAGGACCTTTAATATAAATGATACATCCTAAATAAATAAATATATATGGTTCTCTATAGAAAATTTCTATTTCAAAAATTTCAAGGAAAGAGACATCGAGCACATAGGTTGATGGACCCAATATAAAACATGATTGATTAGATTTATCACAATTAAGGGATTATATTACACAATAAGAATCCGTATGAGGTATTATATTCTTTCAACATTAAATTATTTCTCTATGTGTGACTTGGTGTATTTTTAGATGATAAACTTGGAATTTATCCTACTTTATCTAATGCCACTGAGAAATATGTCTAGAGGGTTACACAATAAGTGTATCCAGAATCTTAGTTAAATAATATATTTATTATTTAACGAGTTGAATAAATATTATTTCCACACTTGTTTTAATAATTATTCATGATTGATTGATTGCATATATTCTATTAGTAGTTATTAGAGAGATATATTATATGAGTTGAATATATAAAATAAATATTTATTTTCTATTTATTGAATACCATATTTATTTATTTATTGGTGAATAATGCATTGTTATTTATTTATTTAAAAAATAATCATTTTCAAGGCCTAATAAATATTATGGAGGAATGAAGGACCACATTTAATGGTCCTGTGAGAAAAAAATATTAAATATTTTTTGATTAAATCATATTTAATTTAATTCATGAGTTCTAACATGTCAAGAAATAATAACAATAATATTATTATTATTATAGACATGGGGTTCTGTAGAGATTATGAAAAATAATAAAGGGTACATGTGTAGTTTTTATTTTCTGAACCTTGTGGTATATAAACCCAATTGTATTATTTTTTTAACAGATCTAATTAATTTGTGCTGTGAACAAAAAGATCTATAGATAATCCTATAAAATCTTTAAGAGATACCACTCCAAGAACTCTCTCAATAATGGAATGTGATCCTCCTACACCACCACTCTTATGTCTAGCTAGATCAAAGAGAACCCTTCCTTGAAGTGGTTCTCGGGGCGATCAAAGGTGAACGATGCAATTGCTTGGATCTTCTATGATAACACCCATAGATTTGTATGGTAACATTTGAATATACAAGGAACATATGCCGATCATAACTAGAGGAATATATTATTTATTACTACAATACAATGACGGTACAATGTAGAGGCATTGTTGAATCCATAAAAAAATAAATTTCTCACAAAGCAATTATTTAATTGATTAAATTAATTATAATAATATGTGATGATCCTGAATTTTTGTTCCAGTTTTTATCCATTTTCATTATTATTTGATTAAATTATTTTTATTACAAGGTTTATCATCATGTAAATCTAGGATTGATCATCAATCATTAAAAAAATATGATTTGGGCATGCCTCATCTGATGCTTCTGCTATGCCTAAAACCTATAGAATAAATAAAGATAACATCAATTAAAAAACCAATTAAGATAAAACCAAGAACATAAATAAACCATCGAACCATGAATCATGTTTTTAAGTTGTTTGATTCATGTTCATTAAGGGAAAATCAAGCAGGGATAAATAAACACAAAAAAAACACACTACATTGTGTTGGGTCAATCATTGATGAAGAACTATTCCGCACTACTATCATTTGTGATATCCATGGCCTCCTTCGATGATGAAAATCCTAATGGTACTCCAATCCCTGATCCACGATCTCACGACCATCCTCCAATGATATATCTATTAGAGCTCTCCATCAGAAAATTCTATAGGGTTATACAGATAACCCTATGGAATCTTCCATAACATGGTTTAAATAGGGGGGTCAGGTCATGGAAAATAAATTTACTAATTAATTAATTAATTTCCTAATCCTCCTATGACCACTTTTATCCAAACACCATACACCTAAAAAGGTTATGTCACACCTATGGTAAAACCCACATTCAATATTTAATGGTAGTCTTATAATTCCAATCTGAGACTCGATTCAGGAGTTATTCTATTGTTTCATAAAAACTACTTAGGCTTGATATAGTATTTTAATAATTTTCAATATCACCACACCAAGGATCTCCGGGCTATATAATTCCACATAGGCTCTCTACCAAACTTCAGAAATATTCCTAGAAATACTTCAAAGTCTTATGATCTAAAAAAATATCTATAGAGGCTCACTTTGAAGTATCACAAATTCATTAATATAGAGATGGGAAAGTCACTCAAGGGGTAGATATTACCTTACTTGTAGAACATTTATAAACTTAGTAAGTTGATCAACAATGTAAAATATTGCATCATTCTTCCTTATATTATTCAGACCTCCAATGAAAAATTCCATTATAACATTATCCCACATCTATATTGGTTCATGAATATGTTCTAAGAATCCCTAATGATGTTGTATTTTATCATATACATACTAGAACACCAAGCATTTGGACACATAGTCTACAATTTCCCACTTCATACCATTCCACCTGAAATGTTCTCTGAAATCTCTATACATCTCTGTGCTACCATGGTGTATAGATAAAATTGAGCTATGTGATTCATCTAGTAGCTCCCTTCTCATCTCTGGTATGAATGGAGCACCTATCCTTATCCCAAACCTCAACACTCTATATTTATAGATGAAGTCTAAAAATTTACTATCATTCACTTCTTTAATATTCCATTTTAAATCTTTATCATCCTTATAGGATTTATCTATATTTTAAAATATAAATGGTTTTACAGTTTCTTGGAAAATGAATGAATCCCCTCCCCCTTTCAAAAAAATTTCCATATCTAACTTTATTAAATCTCTAAATATAGGATCCTTGTTATTCCAAATCATAGATAACACTCCATGGTCCCTCCCAATCAATGAATCAAACACCTTATTTTCCCTCGTAGGATGGTAGTGTATCAGTAAATTACAATCCTTGAGTATTTATAACCATATTTATTTCCTCATGTTTAGTTATTTCTAATAGAATATTTACATTAAATTTCATTTTTTTTATATATGTCACATATTTACCCCTATAGATAGTTACTCTATATATAAAAGTAAATTATTATAGCTACCAAATAAATATCATGAGTTGGATATATTTTTTCATAGACATTAAATTTCCATAATGCATAAGAAACCACTCCATCATTCTATATAAAGAAAAAAAACCAGCCCTTTATTTGATACATCTGGATATATGAAAAACCATTCATTTTCCAATGCTAAGTCAATACTGAGGAATTAACCAATAGCCTCTTTATATTTTCAAAAAATTTCTTCATATTATTTTGACCATGTAATTTTATCCCCTTTACATTTCAACTAGTTTAATGAGTCTTCCAATCAGGAACATTTTAAATAAGAAACTCAAATTAATATGATAAACTGAGGAAACTACATATCTCGACTATATACATTGGTACACGACATTATTTTTATTTATTTTTATTTTAAGGATGAATATATATTCCATCATTGGAGACCATAAGGATATGAAAAAAAATATCATGGAACCAAAATTCACACTTACTGAATTTCCCATATAATTTATTTTCTCTGAGTGTCTCAAGAGTTATTAAAAAATTATTCTCATGCTCTTCATGGATTTTAGAGTATTTAAAGATATCATCAATGAATACCACCCTAAAGTTATCAAGATAACTAATTTAAACTTTATTCATTAGATACATAAAAACATAATATATATTAGTCAATTTTAAGGAAATTATCATAAACTCATAATATCCATATGTCGTATGAAAAGATTTCTTTGGTATATCTTCCTTATTCACTCTTAATTGATGATAACTAAAGAAAATTTCAATATTTGAAATTTTTTGATCTCTTTTAAGTAGATAAAATAAGTAATAAATATGTGTAAAAGGAAATTTATTCTTCATATTAATATAATTTATCTCTTTATAATTGATGTACAACCTGATAGACCCAGCCTACTTTTTCAAAAAAAATCACAGTGTCACCCCAAGATGAAAAACTAGGGAATATAAATACCTTATCATAAAAATATAACATTTATTTCCTCAACTCTACTAATTACACTAGTTAAATTCTATATAGAGTCTCAGATATAATTTTTATATTAGGAATTAATTTAATATAAAACTAAAAATTACACTTAGGTGGATATCCCAGTAAGTATTATAGAAATATATCCACATTTTTCTTAAAAAATGGAAAATCCAATAACCTTAGGATGCATTTACCATCCAAAGAAAGTGTTTTCTCTTACTATTCTCCCATAATTTCATTAAGGTGAGCTACTATAGGTGGATCCATAAAATATTAATATGATGAAGTTTCTCCCTTAAAAATAAGGGATTCACTACCCCTTTATAAATAGTAATCTCTTACACTCTGGAATAAATTATTACTTTATACATTGAAATCCAGTCCATACTGATGATTTTTTCAAAGTCAACCATAGGTAGGATAATTAAGTATATAACTAGAGAATATATATAATTATTAATAGAGACTTATCAATATATCATTATTTTAATAAGATTCACATTTGGTTTCTTGATTAAAACCATTTACACAAGATGTTAAGGTATGATTTAATGATATGATAAAACATTCAATATATAAAATAGTGTGTAGATATAGAATCAAATAAAGTAATATATAAATTTGATTTTATAATCAAAGTACCTTCTATCATATCATATGGAACATCAACCTCAACTATAATGATCACATAAGATTGGCCGTTATCACATGGTTTTTTCTATGTTAAATTCCCCTGACACTTAGGGAATTCATTTAAATAGTGCCCCATCACCATATATTTGAGTAATTGGACATTGGTGACTTATTTCTTGCCCTTTCAATCATGAGCCTGATGGAATTTATCTCCACACTTAAAGAAAAATAGCATTTCATTAAACAATGTTCCACGATGTTTCTTTTAAAAATTGTTATGTGTTGGAAATTCCACCCTTACCTTAATCCCTTTTATCACATTTATTTTATAGAGTGCTAAGACACCTAATATTTTTTGATTTCCTTGGAAAAATTAAGACTCAAAGAATTATTTCTCTATTTTAATGGCTCTTGAAACTATATCCTCATATATTGAAAAGGTTTGACAGAATAACTCCCTTAAAAGGATAGGTTTTATCCCATTAAATAATTTATCCATATTAATTATTATATTATGTACATAATCCACAATATGATTTTACAACCTTGTAAATTTAGCTTCATATACAATGACATTTCCCTATTCCATTTCCTTATATAATGGAATTTTATTCCTATAACATCTTTTTGATCATGAGGAAATTAGTTTTCAAATAATATATCCTAAAAAGTCTTCTATTATATACTATTTATGTCCTCTACCTCATTAGTGTTTTGTATCAATGAAAACCATTGATCAACATTTTCCTTTAGATGATAAATTATCGTGATAAATTTATCTATTTCAATACTTCACAAAGAGAGAAAAATCTTCTCCCGAGACTTGATCAATTGATTAACTACTAATGTATTAGTAATTCCATTGAATAATAGAGGTTTTGTCACATGAAGTGGTCCAACATTTTTGTACCATGTTAGGGATTAGTAGGCTGCTCCATACGAGTAAGATTATTGGTCATGATATGATTCAATCGACTCAATATAGTTATAATCCACTCATCTTATACACCAGCCTCATTGAATCCAATGATTTTATCATGAGGGAAATCCGTACATAGGTTATGGGTGTTGATTTAGTTTTCATTCCTTCCACTAGGCGCTATTTCTAAATAATTCCATATAATGGGATAACCCATAACATCATGAAAATTGAATTATAAAATAAAATTTATATGTAAGTAAAACATTATATAAGAGTTTCTTGAATATCTTAAAGGATTTTAATAATGTTATCATTATGTTTTACTATGTTTCTATAGATCTAGTTTTCAAGGTTCCTACTAACATCACTCTAATACCAATGGTAACACCACAACTCTAGTAAGTCTGAGATGATAGTTAAATTACTAAAATGGTTTGAAATACAATAGATCACATATCATAAGATCATATAAATTAGTAGTCTTGGGAGACAATATACATACATGATTCTCACATTTAAAAAAAACATGAAATAAAAATTTAAATTTCAATGATAAATTTATTATTTCTTCTAGTATATACCTAAAACCATTCAATGTTTCCATCTAGGTACCCCAGGGAAAAGCAACAATAATAAAGGGTGAGATCAGATTCTTAGTAATAGAAAATATACAATAGAATCTATTGTAGAATAAATAAAACATAAATAATATGGTAGATATAAACAATAATTAATTATTACATATAAATAACACCAAAAATGTGGAATATATTCATGGATAACATAAAAAAGAAAAATAATCACATAGATAACAATAATTAGTTTCATAAATTATAGAATGCATAATGATGGACATCCTTATCTTACCATCAAGGCATCATTCCATGAACTCATACATTAACAGGTAAGGAACATGATAAATACACAAACTAGTTTGTCTCATGAGACCTAAATATAGAGCTTGAGGATATTTCATGCCCCAATCATCACTTAATAAATCCAATTCATTCATCATATGAAATAAATTAATAAAAGTACAATATATAATCAACATAAACATTCGTATTGAAAAACCAGAATATGAAATGTCAATATTTTCCCTAGTTAATAAATAGAACATCATGATCATAATACATCTAAAGAAATAATATGGATAACAACATTATAATATATTTAAAATGAATTATAACACTCCTTAAATGATGTTTACAAAGATTAAGTATCTCATTTACAAAAACATTAGAAAGTCACTTTGAAATTAGGAAGAAATATCATTTCCATTTCAAAATAATTTTAAAACTAAAATTTCCTAGAATAATAGTGATAAATATTTTTTAAAAAAACTATGGAAAATTGTATAAGAATCTTGATAAAATTTAATGGTTATGATGGTTGAAAAATACAGTTAAGTGGTAAATGTTAAAAAACATTCTTTGACAACATTGTAAAAAGTCAAAAGTGTTTATTTTCAAAAAACGTTTAAAATGATTATTTTAATATTTTATAAATAATGTTTAATGTAGTAGAAAAATAAATTTAAAAATCATTTAAAAGTAAATAAGAACTTGTGTATACAATTTTTAAGAACATGGACCTAGAAGAAAAAGTCCACTAACCATTGAGGTGGAATAATATTGGTTTTTCTTAGAAAAATTACTTTGGTATTTTGAGAAAAAAAGAGGGGAAATTGAAAGAAAAAACATAAAAAACCAAAAAATAACCAGTGTAGAAGAATATATATTGTGTTTAAGAAATAATTATCATATAATTGCACAAAAGAAAAATTAACCATAAAAAATCTCAAATAAGAATGAGATTGTGAAATAAACCACTATCTAAGACTTTTTATTGGTCAAACATGATCTAATCTAATAAATAATAAGTTCAGAATTATTATACTTATTTATAAGAACCATATTTATATTTTTCTTAATAGATACTATAAATTTATTCTTATCCATTTATTAATAGCTTATTGTTAAAATCAATTTTTGAGTGTTAACTATTCCGTTTTTCATACAAGTTTTTGATTGAAAATTCTAGTCCATTTACTTGTTAATGTTTTCATCATGTATATAATATTAAACATGTCTGATTTTTCATTTTTATACATTAAATATTATTTTATAACCAACCATGATATAATATCATGAAAAATGAAGCACATCATTTTATGGAGATGGTAGTCTGTATGTAAGCATGTTTTTTTATCATTTTTCTAATAGAAAAAAAGAAATGAAATATAAAAGATTTAATTTTATATAATCATAAAAATATTTTAAATATCATATTTATTCATTTAATCCATCATTATTACCATCCATGTAAGTTAGAAATGAGAAAATGAATCACATCCCTTTGTGGAGGTGGTAGTCCATACGTACGAACGAGCGACACTATCATTTTCTAATAGATGAAAAGGTAATAAGATAAATAATATATTATCTTTACAAAACCATAATTATGTCATAAAAATATTATATATTTATTAATTCCATATTTATAAGCAAACCTACGAGTCAATGATGAAAAATTAAATACATCACTTCCTGGAGGTGGTATTCCATAGGTACGCATGACTGATGTTTTCATTTCTCATAGGATGGAAAAGGAGATGAAAATGGGTTTTAAAATAAACATATAAACATTTTCTTATATTTTAGATACAAATTTTATTATATTATCTGGGTTATTATAGGTGTAAAGGAGGTGTAAGAATAAATAAACATGAAGAAACTCAACTAAGAATTATTCATCTTCTTTGGATAACCTATTCTGGTTTACACCTTATGGCTTCTTATGTTGGTATTTTGAGGATATAAGGATATCTAAGATGTAGGTATGATATTTAGATAGTTATTTGGGTTTGTATTGGTTGATCTAGGTGGTTCAAAATAAGTTTATTAGTGAGAAGAGGAGGTTCCCTTTTAAAAGTGAGGGGAGTGGCACACTTGTAAATATCCTTAACTGTAAATTAGTATAAATGTTTTCATCACATGAATGTGGAAATAAATTAATATATTTCAAATATAGGATGATGATGAGTTGAAATATTCTCATAAAATCAAATATAATTTTTTTATTATATTTTTAACCTTATCTCTTAGTTTTAACCCCCGTAAACTCTTTTAACCATTACTAGGGTGATAAATATTTACCATAGTTACTATTCATTATGAAAAAAATAAAAATAACCCCATAATAAAATTTAATTTATTGATTATAAATATTAAATCCATTTATTAAGATTAAATTTCTATAGTTAGTAAAATATAATTTTAAAAAAAGTATGTGTATCATGATGAAAACCAAATTTCTAGAAAAATACATATTTTAAGCACAAAAATGAATTTATACCAAAATCATGTAAAATATTGATTCTCATGGAATTAATTGAATTATTTTAAATAAAAAATACAAATTTTACATTTAAATTGAATAAAAGAAAAAATATTATGAATACTTGACTAGAAGAAAAGAACAAAATCATTTTTTGTTCGAATAAAAAGATTTCTTAGATTTTCAAATTTTACATTATAGTTTTATTAGTTAAATATTATATTTTTAATTTAATTATATTAATTATTAAATATATATTTAATATTGATTTTTTTACAAAATTTCAATGATATATTATATCATGATGATGCTCTGAAAGTGACAGTATTTGAGAATCGTTATTTTTCATTATTCACCCACAAGTAGACTATTTTTGAAAAATCCAAAAAATTTATGTTAATTAAATTTTGATGTGACGATTCTAAAAATAATTTCCATTTTATCAAATTAAAAGTATTAAATCTAGAAATTAAACTTTTAAATTCAAGAATTAATAAAATCACTTTATATAGAAATATGATACATGTAACAATAGTTATGGTTTACCTATTTTATAAGACTTGTAGATGTTAAATAAAATGATTAAATCAATAGGCTATCACCAGCAACCTGTATGTCTACATACACTTGGTACTGACTCAAGATGCATAACAGAACACTACTTAATCCATCCTATATTTTATCAACCTATGGACATGAGCATTGGTCAACCTCGGCTGTAACATCTCAATGGCCTTTTAGAACTTCTCTATCCAGAAAAGGATATCACTTTTGGGTCAAGGTAGTATTAGGATTTAAAATCAAAGAGAAGTATGAAATGAACCTATGGTAATATACCTACTACCTGAGGAATCTCTACACCTCTGATATGTTCTTGGGTATATCATAGAAACTTTATCCTCTAAGATGACATGTACCTGAAAGTGGAAATTTTGAATCTAGAACTAAAAATTCAAGTATTCCCATACAACTGATTCCCTTAAAGTATTTTCAAGACCATACTAAAATGATCTTCATGCTCATCCTTTAAAACTGAGTAAATGATATTATCATCGATAACGAACACCATAAACCGGTCTTGGAAAATCTATATGATTTGGTTCATGAGTCTCATAACAACTAGGGTGTTTGTTATGCCAAATAGATTAACTAGGTACACATAGTGACCATAAGGACATCATAATTCCATATTAGATATTCCCTCCTTACGTACTTGACACCGATGATAACCTTTCATGAGGTATATCTTTGAGAACCACTTTTCCCCTTTTAACTGATTGAAGAGGTCATAGATTCTAGGTTGTGGATAATTATTCTCAATAGTTACTTAATTCAGTATATGTTAATATCCTCACAACCTTAAACTCCCATATTCATTTTTGGTGAATAGTTTTAGAGTTTCCTAAGGGGAAAAATGGTTAGATAAACCCTTTCCTCATATGGTCCTCCAAGTACACCATCAGATCTCGAATCTATAATGTAGCTATTCAATATTCCAATTAAGATATCAGAGATATCATAGGGTGAAGTTTGATATGGAAGTTGACCTTCCGTCGATGAGGTAACCCATGTACATCCTTGGTAAATACATATGTGTACTCCTCTATTACTGAAGGGAACTTATCATCCATTAATTTTACTACACCAAGAGTAAATTTATCCAATTTATGAGAAATTTTTGCTATCTCTTTCACAAGATTATAGCCTTCTATGATTGAAACTAATTATTTCCCGTGAAGCAAAATTTTGAACCAACAACTAGGTCAACATTATCATCTAAAAAATAATCAATCAAGGCATGGATGGTGGATAAATAGTCAATACTAAGAATTACATCATATGTTATCATCTAAGTGATGAAAAGGTCCCATGAAAAACTATATCCACCAAGAACAAAGTCAAACTATTAACAGAAATGTGTGACTGTAGAATACCCTACAATAGGAGGCTCTAATCATAAGGGTTGGGCAAGAGGATCTACTATAATATCTAATTCTAATATAAGGGATACGGATATAAAATAATGGATCATGTTTGTGTCTATAAAAATTGATTCTAGGGTAGAGAATACACTGATTGTACCTCAAATTATGCAAGGAGCCTTTGGGCTATATGCCATAATTGCTTACAACTAATTTACCATTGTCTATTATCTCCTTGATCCTAATAAGGGCCACTTGAAGATTGTGGTGGTAGAATCAGATCATAAAATCACCCACCTCCTATAATACTACCAAATCCCTTACCTTGACCACCTCCTAATGGCTCCTCCCACTCACATTGTTGCCTCTTCCTCGGTGGTTTATATACTGTCTTCTTTTATACTACCACATGGTAGGTCAGAAATTCTCGAGTGATATAACCACACCTAATATAATGAAACTATTTACTCTCACTTGATAGACTGGAATCTCTATGTGAACCATGGGTTGTAGACCCTATGGTATGACACTTGACATGATAATGCTTTGAGTGTTGAAACAATGATGCTCAATTTCGTTTACTTATTGATTGTGTCTCTAATACTAGGTTACTTATATCATCACTAGTTGGTTGTGACTACTATAAAACAAATTACCTACCATTAAGGCATTATCCATCACCCTGGAATATGTGAGTATGAAAAGGGTCCCAACTCCACCACATATATATATTCATAGACCATGCTCTAACATCCTTTCTGAAAGGTACACACCATAAAAAATGTCATAAAAGTATCATGTGAGGTCGGTAAACCATGATGCATACTCAATGATTGATAAGCTACCATGTTGATGATTGATAATATCCAAGATTCATACTAATCCCAGATTCACCTGGAAATACTCCCCTTGAAATAGGTGTGTGAACTCGATCCAGGGAAGAGTTTCCTCATCATGATTCTGCATCATCAAGATCCATCATTTCACTACTGAGCATGGGGAAACATTTTATGAGAAACACCATATAACAGAAAGGTGTTTTAAGGCGACAAAACACTCAGTCCATGGACCCTAAATAGTCCTCTACCACCTGTGAATTCAGATCACCCTAAAACCTAGATGGTCTCTACCTATAAAACCAACAAAGCTCACTTGGAATATGCATTTCCTCTTTTTGTTAAACTAGAATCATCTACTATTAAGAAAAAGGTAAAACGTCACCCTATGATACTAGAGGTAGATCTTCTCACTACTCAATGAGATTAAGTACCATTATTTGTCCAACTAGAGGTAAATCCTCTTAAATGATCCCCTAAACTGATGCCTCATTACTGAGTTGATCCTCATCATGATCCTATAAAAAATCCTATTTGGATGTTTTCATAGAGGCATAATGAAATAGTCAAGATGTTCCAAGTTCAAAAGAGAATATATGGGGAGATGACTCATGAAGGAACTGAAAACCAAAACCCATTATTATATAATGCATGTACCATTGTGTTCCTTACGACTATTTCCTTAGTGCACTGAGTCAACAAATAGGTTATCAAAATCTTAGTGAAAGGATACATCGACCTCCACACCATCATTAGGGTCCCTGGGCTGAGAGCTGAGCATGATAATCTTAAAGATTATTTCCCTAAATCACAAACCAATCCTCACAACTACTCTTTCAAGAAACATCATCCAAGGTTAACCTACCTCTAATACCAATCGAACACAGCCTGACCCATCATATCCCTTCTGGTTGGTGGTAAGTCAAGTGTGCCACCCCAAGTTGGCCTCCAATAGGCTGGGGGATAGTGACAAGGACCAAGTAGGCATATCTCTAATTAGGGAGGCATTACCCTAATGTACTTGTATACATGTACATATATCTATATACACACCGAAGTACTATAGAAAGTAAACAACTGGTGAAATAAATGCATGAACGACCTCTAATATCCCACATGTGATCATAAAAAACTTAATCAAGTAAATGGTAAAAAATATAGGCGCAAAAACCGAAAGGTAGGGCCAACTAGATGAAAATATAAAAAAATAGTATCATCACACAACCACCATTACAAAAAATAGTTCTGCCACATAGCTACTAAGTGCCACTAATCACCACACACACCAGGCCCCCATGGTCTCCTTGGAATATCCTATCATTATTATAAGACACAATATGTGTGGATGAAGCCCATATAGGGGTGATTATATACATACCAAGAAAGACACCCCAAAATTAACCAATTAGTAAAACATCAAATAAAGATTCATATTGAAACCGTAACCAAGAGGAAAAAATAAAGAAAAATATAAATCTACATAAAGGAGATACTCAACTACTAGAGTATAATATCAACTCCCAGATACCCAAAAAAATTATATATTCACAACTTATAATCTAGAAGTCTCAATTAACCTAGTAGGCCATTCCCTTATATGATTCTGGAGGATCCTTTCCCCTTCATCATGAGTGAAATAATGACTCCAATGGAAGATTCATATCCCATTTGAGCTCTATAGAGGGGGAAAATTCCAAATTAATAGATGGAGGATCCCTAATCCATAATGTGGATGAAATACTGACTCTATTTGATTTTACAAGTAGAGGATCCCATACCCATTATTACATGGATGAAATACTGACTTACTAGGAGGATCCCAATCATAACAGGTGAAATTACTACACCACCTGGGAATAATGAGGGGTAAAAATCCATGTTTTACTTAAATATTCAAGTCCAAGGGGAAGTAGACAATGTATACTAAGGGTATATAGTGTTTTATCTTAAATCATCCACCTGTACATGCTCATCCACCCATCATGGAATTAAAAATTCAACTACACAGTATATGTGTCTTGTCACATGAATGTGGTATCAGAGATCAAAACTCATCAAGAACCACTACCCGAGTCATGTCCCATTGAGTAGTACATAGGGTATGGCCTCATCCTACATGGAGTATAGTTCAATAAGGATTCCCTATGAATGTAACTTTTTACACACTGAGTCAAGATATCCATGGTCACATGGCATGTGGTCCCATCACATGTTCATGAAATATTTCTATCCACTAGAAACCCTAGAAATGTGGAAATTATTATTACGTGGCATGCGTTCTTTCAAACTAAACATGGTATAGTCGAGAAATTTATAGGTAGATAGCTTATCCCATAAGATGAATCACCACATTCACCCTTGTCGTGATCTCCATGAAAAATCCCATAACCACATGTTTACTATCATAAAAAACATTATGGAAGTTTGGATACCATTTTTTGGGAAAATGAAGTGTTTTCATCTCTTATAGAAGATTCACCATCCCGCATGCCCCATATTGTGAAACAATGATCATATGACCCTTCTTATATTACCCATCATCATCATCATAGAACCTCTTCCATTCTATAATCTATAAATCTAAGCCCATAACAACCATTCATGGAACCAATGCTGGATCGTGCAATGAATTGATTTTATGGAAATGGTCAAACCACCAATCAAATGAACACCAACGATGAATGTGTATAGAATAAAGGGATAAATACACAAAAAAATTAGGATTAGAAGATAACCATTTTGTATTTTCCACCATTTATTGATGGAATTTAAAAATATGAGGATGAAATGAAATTAAAATAATCCTTCTAAGAGTGACAATTATAGACAAAATGAATCTGAATAAAAATTGTAAATTAATGGGGCTTGAAAATTGTTGATTCAGAATTATATTAATAGGAGATAATATGTAATAATAATGATATAAAAAGTGGGGATAAATCTACCAAAAATCCCCACCTCAATAAATGATGTATCATTGGAGAAGAATGCATTCGTTAGTGATGTCATCGATGAATCCACTTCATTCATCACTGAATCTTAATCTTGGGATCATCTGTCAATGAATTCACCACAAAAGGTTCTCCTACAAATCTCTCTCAATTATCTGGAATTATATGGATAACCCTATAGAGTATCCATAGGGAGTTATATATATTAAAATTCATATTTTACTGGTAATTAAAAAAATTAAATTATTTTAGTAATTTATTTGTTTTTATTATGCCTCCGAAGTACATCAACCTCAAACCCAATGTGAACAAAACGTATGACATGTCTAGGTTATATCCCATGTTCCATATTTAATGGAGGCCTCAGTTTCCCCATATAGGGACCTGTTTAGTGAGAAAATCATTATCTCAGGGATTATGGACTCATGTAAGTGAATACATTTAATATTTCTATTATGTCGATATTAGGCCACAAAATACCCATAAACTACACACCAACTCCATGAGGAGATATAAAAATATTATTAAAAATATTCAATGGATCTCATAATAAAAAATAGATTCATTATAGGATAAATTGGATGATATACATAAATCATTAGTATCTATTCATCCTAGAAGCACAAAGATGTATATGTGTCTCAAGAATTATTTTTGATGGGACAACATTAAAAGGGAGATTGCAAAGTATGTATCTTGATGCGATGTTTTCCAGAAAGCTAAAAATGATAAATAGATATATAAGGGAATGATTCATCCTTTACCCATACCCAAGTCCCCTAAGACTTATTAAGTCTATAATTCCATTTTGTTTTTTTTGATTTCCTTACAAATTTATAACATTTCATTGATATTTTAGAATATTTATCACTTGATAAATTTTATAAGATATACATAAAGTAAGTGGTAAGGAAATATAGAGTACAAATTTCCATTTTATTGTCAGTGATATTATTTTTACCTCAAAATTATGGAGAAATCATAAATATGCATTGAATGAAGAGTTGATCTTTAACACTGCTTATCATCCTCATACTGATGGTAAATCTAAAAGGACCATTCAAACTCTGGAAGATATATTGAGATCATGTTCAATGGATTTAAATAGAGGTTGGGATTAACACCTTACCCTTGTAGAGTTCTCATATAACAACAATTTATATTCTTTCAATTAGATGTCACCACATGAGGATCTATATGGGAAGAGGTGAAGAACTCCAAAATATTGGTAAATAGTTGGAGAGTGTATGTTTTTGGGACTAGATCATGATAAATAATTTTTTTTAAAGAGTCAAACCAATCAAAGAAACATTAAAACTATACAAAGTTAGTAGAAGATCTATGTTGATAATCAATAGTGATATTTGGAGTTCGAAGTCAAAGATAAGGTATTCCTTCAAATATCATCATGGAAGAGGACTATGATATTCATGAAAAATGGAAAGTCGATCCCTAGATATATTGGGCCTAATGAAAATCCTTGATTTTTTGGGGACAATAACTCATTATCTTGAACTTACAATGAACCTATCTTAGATTCATGATGCATTACATGTGTAACTTTTGAGGATGTACATACCTAGCCCTTAACATGTACTATACTCAGAGGTTCTATAGGAGCATGATCTCTCTTATAAGGAACAACTAGTAGAAATCTTGGATCATAGATATAAAGTTCCATGAAATTGGATCAATTATTAGGTTAAAGTTATCTAGAGGAATTATAAGTCCGATAGAGAGACATGGGAACATGAACATGTTAAGAGGTAAAATTTACCTCATTTTCTTCATCCGAATAATTGTATTTTTTTGCGTAAAATTATTTTAAGGAGGGTAGAATATAAAAACGGGTGATTTTTGTATGAATTTATCGTTAAATAAATTTTATGTGTTGAATATATTATGATACAAAAAACACTAAAAAAGTGAATAATGCCTTATTAGAATAAAATAGGATATATATTACAAGATAATTAAATGAAAAATGATTATAAAATATTTTTTTAAAAAATAAATGGGTTCTAATTCACATAAGAAAAAACCATTAATTTTAAAGAAAATATTTTATGAAATATGTTGAATTTTAATTATGAAGAATGTTATTAAAAAAATATTTTGATAAAATTTATAAATTATTAGTAAAATCAATTAGTAACATCCAAAAAATAATTACGTAACTATAAAAAGTACTACTTTAACCATTTATGGATAAACCAAAATGTTATATTTAAAAAATGATATTTATTTTAGATTATATGTTTTTATTTAAAGGTTAATTTTCTCATATTTTAAGTATTAATTGAAATGAAATTAGTTTTGAATAATTATAATGAAACAAATTACTACTCACATAATTATTATTATGTGTTTAGTAATACGCATAAATTCATTTATATGATTAAAAATGTAATTTTCTAAAAAATATTATGTTGAGTTATGCATAATTATATTAAAATTAAATTTTATAAATCCTATAAATTTAATCTAGTAAAATGATTTTCATATTTGGAATCTAAATATTCTAATTTTTAAATAAGGATAATTTCATTTTTGGTCATGAAAATACGTTACAAAGGTAAAAGTTAGTAACTATAGTAAAATCCAACATAAGGTAAATGCGTGAAAATGAAGGATAAGATCATAAAATATAAAAATTATTATTTTTAAATAGGTGTATAGGGGATTTTTCAATCTCACCTTATCATATCCTCACTAGTTGAAAAGTTTGGGTCCACTTTCTATGAACATGACATTTATTTTATCTTAACAAATGACTATTTACAAAAATGCTGCCTCTTTTCCTCTATAATAGGACCCATCATACACCCACCTAAATACACACAATTCCTTATAAAATATCTTGAATAAATACCGAAATTATCTCCCTAAATTTCCTATCTCACATTTTTAATCTTCAATTCCAAAAATGGAGTCCAAAACCCCTCATTTGCAAGAGGCTCTCTAAGAGGAGATTAAAGTATTTGATGCAAGTGTTAAATTCTCTGTAATCATTATTATATATATTATTCATTCAATACTTCTTGAATCTAATGTATCACTTTAATACCATATTTTTATAATCATTAATTTTTTTGTAAAAGTGATATTAAGATAGTACAATAACATGTTTGTACTAATTCAATCGTTATAAAGTATTCTTATTTTTGTTAGTTTTACCACCAATAGGAATGATGCTATAATGTTTGAATTATGAATAGATAATAAAACATAAATAATTTTAATATTTTTTAATAATTATTCATTTAATTTTATAAATTTTTTAAGGGTAATATATATAAATATATATTCAGTAATAAAATTAATTCTTTTTATTGATTCAAAATTCATAGAAAATAAATTTTTAATCATTCAATGAAAAATGATAAAATGAGTTACATAAAATTACCATGAGACTCTAAAACTATTTAAAAAATATATAAGAAATACTCACGAAAATTATATTGTTGTTAAACCCTTGAATAAGGAACAAGGACCAGAACAACCAAACCGAAGCATTCATGGGAAAATCAATTCATTGACCCTAGAATATTAATTTTAACAATAAAAAATTAATATATGGGTAACAAGGAAGTAAAATAAATGTTAATAATATTTTAATGTACTGTAATACTAAACCTAAATATATTCTAAGGTAATTTAGAGTGTATCTAATGAAGTGGAAGTCTAAGGTAAGGGTTTCTTTTCCAATCTCAATTTAAATTCAAGATTGTTTATGTCCAACTTCCTATTTGAAAACTTTTATGTTCTATCTCGGTAAAAATATATCTATTTTATTATCCTATGGTTATTTATGGGTTTTACATGTACTCTTATCATTTTATTTCTCTTCGGTTCACAATTAAACAAAATGGTATCCTGTAAGTGGAGCTGACCATATCCCTTATTTTTGATTGAGAATATTTCTATTTTATTTCCATATTCTCTATATTTATTTATAAATATTATTATTTTTACTTCAATGGTTTTTAAGGCCATTTTATATTAAATTTTAATTATTTTAAAAAGTTTAAATTGAATCTTTTTAAAAAATTTCACAAGGGTCATTTTTTATTTTTTTTACAAAAGTGTAAAAAGAATCTAATTTTTAGAATTTTCTACATGAATTATTTTTAATAAAAATATATATTTTATTCATTATGATTATTAATTTTTAAGTTTTAATGGTTTATAAAATAATATTATATTCCAATTTTTTCTATGTATTTGTCTTTTTTAAAATAAAAAAGGATATTTATTATCTATTTTTTCAATGAGAATTTTTATTTATCTTATAAATTTTTTTATCTATGTCAAAATACTTAAATGATTCATATGATTCATTGGGTGTGACACACTTGGTTTGAGTTATTTTACACTTTTATATAATAATTTCATGTTGTGACGTGGTTTGGTTGAGTTTTTAGAGGTTCTGTAGGGTTTTTTACTGTTTTTAAAGGATTTGAGAGGCCATACAGTTAGAGAATGGTTAGTAGAAACTTTGTAGAACTTCCCAGGTAATTATGAGAGAGTGTTTTAGGGTAATTGGGAAAGAACATTATGTGTCTTTAATGTGCATAATTTTTCATACACTTAATTAATCTAAAATCCCATTTACATTAGATGTTCATTATTTTATTGAGAAAATGATTTATTTTTGTGTTAATAGATTATTTTAGGGAGTTTATAATGAAAATAAAACATCGGGACAAAATAGAAAAAAACTCAAGAATACAAAGTTTTTACTTTATAAACACTCACCATGTACAACTGCAAAGTGCAAGACTAGACCAGCCCTATGTAAACTTCTATGATTCAGACTAGAAGCCACACACTATGTATAAATGATAAATTCCATGTAGTCCCACACTAGAAGTGGTTGGTGGATGATAAAGATGATACACACCATGTACATCAGTGAAACACACCATATAATTCAACCATCAGACCATCAGTGCACAAAAATAAATGGTCATGGTGGTAAGCCATCTACCAGAAGATAAAACAAAGGAAAAAACGTTGACCTAAGTACACATTTTTTACTTTATAGTACACACCATGTACTTACACTTTTTATAAATATGGGGAAAAACCTCCTAATTTTGGGTTATAAATTCAAGGGAGAGGATCTTCCACTCTGCCGACTTGATATACTACCAAAGAAAATAGGGTTTCCCTCTATTTTCTTTCTATTTTATTGTAATTTATATCCTCTCCCCTATTCCCCATCACACCCATAATAGGGATTTAGTTTCCACCCAATCCACACACTGTAACCATTGTCATAAGAGGGTGAGTATCTTGTGTTGGGGTTGTAATAAGGCTATGGGTGTGTTGGAATAGAAATTCTAGAGTATTTACTTCTATTATGATTTGTGTTTTATAAAAAAATTAATAAAATAATTATGAATTCTCTGATGGTGTTATATCAGATCAAGAACAACACCATTGAAAAAAACTAAAAGAGTTTCAATAGGAAAATTTCTGACCATTGTATGATCCTATTGACACAATTTTATAGTTATTTATATAACTTGATCTTGAGTAATCAATATCCAGATCAAGGAATTGATGTTTAAACTATACAATTGTCTGTTATCGAACCAAGAAAAAATAATATAATTGAATCTTCATAGTAAAAAATTTTCATGAATTTTTCTAATACTAAAGAAAAAATTTCACAATAAAACATAATCAAGTTGCAACCCAACCCATCAGTTTTCCTATTTTTATTTATCTTCTTCTATTTTAAACTGTTTTTTGCAAATTATTTCACATTTTTATCCCTTATTATCCATGACTCATTTATCTGAATAATTGAATGAACTTCATTGAATTTAATCTATAATTTCTTTTCTATTCTTTCCCTTCTAGATCAACCCTACCATCCAATAGTTATAAATTATATTGGTTTATAAGGGAACTAATTTTCCATGCCTCGTGATGGGTCTATAAGCCTGGTAAGAGGAGAGCTTGAAACTCATTGTAAGTCATTTTTGGATAATTATCTTGTGGTGAATTGTGTTTTCTTCTTTCTTTATTTTCTATAATTAATACCAGATGTAAAAAGATATTTTTTGTTTTTATTTTCTCTAGGAGTATCTAATATATCTAATGTACTGAGGCTATGGATAATGTAGAACCATGGGTAATTTATTTAACCTTGTTTTTTTGTGTTGTCGCTCTTATTTCTCATAATTCCTTTGAGTTTTTCCCTTTTAATTTCCATTCACTCCACATGATATCAAGAATGGTATCTTTAGGGATCTATAAGAGAATTATAATGAATAATACCATGACCATTGGATGCATTTTTCATCTCCATGGGTTTATTTTCATTAAAGTTTTTAAGTATTATTTATCAGAATAAGAAATTGATTTTTTTGAAATTAAATGTAACCTACCGAATCAAGAAAGTTTTGATACAATTGAATCCCAGAGATGGATTTTATTATAAACAATACAAAACAGAAAGAAAATTTATTTCTAAAGATATTCATATGAATCCATAGTCCCGACACATTCCCCTTATTGAGTGTCAAGGACATTTTTTTTGTGTCTTGATTTAAGAAAAGAAAAATTCTAAATAGTTTTTGAAGTGAACTGTACAAGATCTACAATTATTCATACAATAATCAAAAAACGATTCTAAATTATTTGATTCTTCAATTAATTAACCACAAACTGATGTTAACAAACAACCTAAGTCTTTCTATTGAATGACCTTGTACTTACACAATACTAATTTTGATGTTAGGAAATTTTCAATTTGTACCACTATAAGTAAATCTTCATCTGGAATGGCACCAAATTATGGTGATATTAATGAAGAATAATTATATAATGTAGTATCATGAGTTCTATGTTGAGGTTAGTTGTTTCATATTTCCATTTATCATTTATTAATTCTTTTCTTAGGGACCATGACCTCACATACCCATGGATATTTATTAAAATGGAGGTTGGTATACTTTGTTTGGAGAGGATTTATATCCATATGATCCATTTATGTCATACTTTTATCTAGAATAATATTATCCATACATGGATGATGGGTGTCAGAACGAGGGATACCCATGTACATACTTAACCCCACCCATTTCTTATTCTCATCTAGAATCATTATCAGGAAAAAAATTATTATCTATGATGGAATCCTTTACCACATGCTATTTGAAAAAAACTGAGAGATTAAGAAAATACGGAAACATGGTAGAGAAACTTTCTAAGATAATTTATAATATAGATTATCAGTTGAGTATAAAGATGGGTGTTCTTAATATGTTTCAAATAAGGAAGAATGTTATGATGTGATCCCTACATTATTTCATTAAAATTTTTTGAAAAATATTTTCTAAACACATACCTTGAATATGGGAACATATCATATCATGTAAATAGTGAATTTGATCAATTTCTTATTTCAAAACACTCAATTGACTTCTCACATACTCTGGAGGATTCCTGTGATTCTTATCAGGTTTTTATCATTTTGGAGTAATGATCAAAGGTGATAGAGGAAATACATGACAAACCAAAGCATAATTCCACCTTCGTTATTTATTGGCCACAAAGAAAGGTTACTATAAGACACCACCTAGGACACCTGGATGTTAAGGAAAAGTGATAAAATTGGATAGCGCTGGGTATATGTAGTGGTTTATAGAACAAAATCCACATCCTTATTTGGATTATGAGTAAGTACTCTAACTCAGGATGTGCCAATTCCCTAAAAATAATGGCACTTTCTAAGAGGAAACCTAGACTTTATTTCCCCCGCTCTCTTTTATTTTTTAATAAATACATAGAGTGCACTTATTATTAACAGGCCTTATACCATCAATTTATTCTACTGTCTTCAAGAAACTATTCTAACATGAATAACATGCTAATACATGAGATATAATCATAATTATATGGTTTTTAATTCTCAGTTTAGTATAAATTACAATATTATTGTAATTTTGATTAATTAATAATTTTCTAAATAAATAAGAATAAATATTGTGTTGATGGATTAGTCACTTAAGGGTATCCGAGCCATCACATGTTAGAATCTATCCACACCCTCTATTGGCATAAGGGTATTTCTTTTTAATCTTGTGTATTTTTAAATGGAGTGTGTGGTATTTTCAAAATTAATTAAAACCAATTCAAAATAAAAGAAAATTGATGGTGGGGATTAATTGGCTGGCAGGGTCGTATCCCACGATTCAAGAGACATGGGTTTGAATCCTTTTAGCTAATTTAGCTAGAACCATTTTAACCAAAATAAAATAACAAGTTGGGTATTTTAGTGTACATCTTGTGTCGTATTTATAATATTTTCACTAATAATTTGAAAACAATTTTTAAAATAAAAAAACACTGATGATGATGTGAGTTGATTGGAAGAGTCATAACCTAGGGTCCAAAAGACCCAGGTTCAAAATATACTAATCTCCCCATATCGTCTCAATTTTCACTAATAAAACCACATGTCATGTGAAATTTCTTCCACCGTGTATATAAATAAACATTTGAGAAAATTTTAAAGTATAATAAAATAGTCATTACTAAAAAATTCTCTATAGTGGTTGAGGGAGCACACTCAGATCAAATCGATCACTGGATCAAATCATACCCTGATCACTATAATGAAGTTTGTAATACTTTTTTTCAGTTTTTAGAACACATGACATGTATTTTTTTGATATACTATGTGTATATATTTATGTATATATATATACATATAATATAATTAGATATTATAATAATTATTTAATAATGACAATATATTTTTAATATTAAAAAAACTACTTACATGATGAGAGTCTATAAACTACTAGCAGTGTGTCTAGGATTTAAAATTTGGGAGGCTGAACTCAGTTAGTACCCATGTTGAACCCCCATCTTCTTCTATCTTCCTATGGAAGCCACCTTAGGTCAACCTCCAATCCATTGATTCATGGTGTTTTAGGCTCATATTTTATCTCCATTTACCTGATCAATCTCATTATATGATTATATGCCTTTCATTTCAGGGATTTACAATATTTTTAGGCAATTTAGGGATTCGGGTGGTGTTCGATTGAAACCCCATAGGTACATGAGTATGATCAAAGAACACATGTTATGTACAACTTGTACACAGTTAGATTCCCTTATGAACCATATTTTAAAACAAAATTCATGTATTCTTGGAAAAAACCATGAAACCATGCCTCTACTTAGATGACCCATGTCACACTGATCCCACATGACCATCTAAACTATGTAAAAACACACGATGTGTTCGTTTTTTACATTCCATTCAATATATCCTTTTGAAAAAGGTTATGTTCTAGGGTGCATGTGGCTTGGATTCCCATGTAAAATCACATGACATATTCATTTTATACATTTTGTGTGATTTAGTATCTTCCACACTTGGAAGAGATTATGTTCGGGCATGCACATGGTAGGTTACCCATGTTTCACACACAGAGTGTGTGTTTGATACACACCATGTACTGCATCTCTAATGAAATAATCAGGTTCGGGCATGCACACGACCTGTATGTCCATGTTCTAATACATGGAGTGTTTGTTTGGTACACACCATTCTACATATTGTGGTCAACAAAGGTTGGATTGAGTGTGTATTTATAGAGCACATGAGTAGCATCCTGACTACAATACACACCATGTACTCTAAATATACACATTGTTTACTTCTGAAATTTCTAATTTCCTTTATTTTTTGTTTTATTTTAAATTTTTTATTCTTTTTATTTTAGATTATGGCCGAAGAAGATCGATTGTGGGATAATTGGACATTTCTATATCATAATGAGTAGAAATATACTCCATGTAGGGTTCGTGTGGAGACACTAGGGGATCCATCTACACCAGGCATCATACTTTCCTTGATGCCAACCTTGGTAGTTCTAATGCCACTAGTATCAACAACCCCATCATTCCTAAGATCTCCAGGTCCCATAGTTTCCTCAACACCCACACCCATGGCTCACGCGTTCTATCACCATTGACCACATCCACTAAGCCCCTCACATCTGAAGCTTCAAGGACACCACCACCACTCACCACGCTGTCAGAGAATTATACTATAATGGTTGGTGCACCTCTATATATGGAGCTTGTAGATACAAAATCACATATGAACCATTGCCTCATCATTGATGCACGTCATCCTACCAATTTTCAACTATAACAACACTCATGTTGGATGATTTAGCTAACCTACCGAGTCCAGAACACCAGAATACCAGAGAGGCTGAGACTTTTGGAGGAGCTCAATGCATTTCTAGGACATAACCATATAATCATGATTTTCCATGTTAGCAGTCCTACCTATTGAGACTTATTTTGGGAGTTTATAGTGACCTTCATGTTTAATAGTCCCACATACCAAGAGACATCAAGAGACACAATGATATTGGTGTGATTTAAAATAGGAGTATAGTACTTATCATTAAGAATGGAAGAGTTTGGCCAATGGTGTGACTTTTACCCACATATAACAACCCACCCCTAATTCTACTCTCACCCACCCACACCGCTTTGACCTACTTACTTTTTGGAAGGAGGTTGATAGACCTGATGTTCGATACACTCTCACTAAATAGAAGATCACACTGATCATCTCTCCACCCCTCTGTTTAATTCACTTTTATTCTAGTTCCGTTATTATACCAAACCATGAGGATAATGGTAGTTTCTCTGGATGTGAAATGGAGATTATGATATATATATTTTGAAATGACTATCCCAACCTCCCATTCTTTACCACCTCCTACTTCTACTCCATGTTCACCAATTCTTAGGGTAACATGATTGGAATATTCTATTCCACTTGGTTGGACCACTACTTGGGTGGGGGGGGGGGGGTTGGGCATTATCTCCATCACAATAATTTAGGATCTCTTCAGCTGATGGAATATCTCATTCTTATTCACATGGGCATGGTCCAAAAGTGAGGGAGAAACTATGTGCTCGTGTAGTATTGCCCAACACCAACCATAGCAAGAGAGGACCAACCCACCCTTGGTGGTGTTGCTGATCTGATACCATCACCACCACCTCTACTAGTGGATCCTTTATCTCAATTCCTTCCCAGAACCACTACTTATCCCTCTTATTCTTTCAGTCCATCTGCTGACCACACCACATCCCTACCTCCACCCACACACATGGTTGACCCCCATGTCCTTCACCACCTCAATTCCATCAAAACCAACCTTGATCAGATATAGGGTATATTGGGAATTGTTTTGTAGCACTTGGGACTTCCATTACCACCATCACCAGATCCTACTACTCAACCGGATCCTTACTTGACCTCCCTGGTCGCTGAAGATGTGGTTCTTTCCATTGATCATCTAGGTAGAACTTACACTATTGGGGATCTAGATCCTTTTAACTCACCAACTACACAAGACAAGGGCCCCACACCACTAGCATCCACTATAGCTTCCCCTTCTTATAGGATCCCCAGACTCTGACATTGCCTCCCTTGTGGCCACCCAGTGACTGATCAGCCAAACTATATTACATTTATATTTATCTTTATTAGTTTTTTATGTGATGATTTTCATTCATGTAGAATACTCTTTCCATTTCATCGATAGTCACATGTACTCTATCACATCATGGGAATCATATTTAAACTTCTTTACATTTTTCAAGCTCACCACAATGGGAGTATTGTTTTTGTATTTATTTTCATTCACTTTATTTGGATTTCTTCTTTTGTGTCATGACCCGTCCCCCAGGGCCCGTGTCGTAACTACCCTAAGCCCGCCTTCCAAAGGGCAGGGGTTGGCGACTAGCACCAAAGGCGTAAATCCCTATAACTGGGAAGGCATTGCCTTTTTAAAACGTAAACTCACACAACCAGAGATCAAGAGGAAGAAAACACTAAGTAAAGCAGTATAACAAGTGTGCTGAAAATACAAAAGGGGCCAGAAATAAAATCCCAACAGAAAGGTACAACTACAACTGAAAGAAATTAAAACTGAAAAGACAAACAGTTTGAAGATGGAAGCAGCTCCTGAATCATCCTCTGAGTTCCTACCTGAAGGGTAGGTATAGATGTCCTCCTCTGCACTCTTGATCTATCGGTCCACTCTGTGTGCCATCACGCAGAGTTTCCACCTCTGGGTACCGTCCAGTCCTCGCACACTCTTCCTCGGTCAGCGTTGTCCGTCATCTGCATCCAACACAATGAGGTGCTGGCATTGCTTGTGTAGGGGTGAGTATAACGATACTCAGTAGGGACCTCGATACCCTAAAGGTCTCACTAAATCAAACAAGGATAAACCAAAAATAAAGATCTCAACAGATAACCTTTACTTAGGTATATACCCATACATATACCTAAGTTATCAAGTAACCCATCTCAATCATGAGAAAAACACAAAGGTCATTGACTCAGCTCAAACCAAAATTTTCATTATCGAAACCACAAATGCTGGAGAACTCCTCCTATATCAATTACAGTGGCCCTGTCACGACTCCGAGGCGCTACTCACTAACCTTAGATTACTGAGGTACTCCTCCTGTCGAGTACCAAGGGCCTGTCGCCCCAACACATTAGCACTCCCCACCATGGGTCTGCCACCCCAACATAGTAGCGCCCCCCTAATAGCCTATAGAGGTACTCCTCCTGTCGAGTACCATGGGTCTGCTTCCAAACCAGGTGCTCCTTCCTCCATGGGACTGCCTCCAAATCAGGAACTCTATCCACTGGGCTAATCGAATCACTTCAAGTCGAATCGGTCAAGCAGTCGTCAGGTCTATAGCTAATAGGTCTCCGCACTCCGTACGCTCATCTCCGGGAGGGTCCGCTCTACGAGCTACTGGTTGATACTTCCAAGTGTCATGTAATCTCACATGGAAGTATCTAAAAGTACCTCATCATCATAGGGGTCTCAACGCAACAGATGGCGTATCAATCGGACGCCCGGTCTGTGAGTTATTGACTTCTCTGTTCCAGGGCACGGTTGATTTTTAATCTAAAACCAGCCCAACTTTACTCCAACTGCATCCAAACATCAAGTGGAGTATTCCAAAATATCATTCCCATCAAAAGGAAAACAACTTAGTTGACGACACGTCAATCAGACGTCCAGTCCTTAAGTTATAAGTGTTTCCGTTCCGAGGGCCCGGTTGGTTTCGTGTTCGAACAAACCCGGCCATACCCAAACATCACCAAAAACTTCAATGTAATATACCGAAACGACTGTCTCTATCCAAGGATTCCTATGCAACTGACGGCGCATAGATCAGTGGTTTGTAGCTCATGTTATGGGCGAATGAACGAAAACGGTCTGAAGTGGGGGGGGGGGAGTCTTGGCCCGGCCCGACCCGGCCCAACCCACCCTGGGTCGGCCCGAACCAGGTCGACATGTCCCGAGATCGGGTCCATCCTGGTAGGGTGTGGCACGAATCAGGTCGACCCGTCCCGGGACCGGGTCCAACCCGGTAGGGTGCGTCCCGACCCGGAGGGGCACGACCCGACCCGCGGCCTGGCCAGGCCGGCCGAGCGGGGGGGGGGGGGGGGTGTTTCACCGAAACGGCGGCGCCAGGCTGGCACTTCCCTGATTTCCCAAATCCCACATGTCACAGGATCCATTCCTCCACCGCCTCCGTGGCCGGTGCCGCCACAGTCCTCTGCCGGCGGCCGACTCTGGTTGCCGGCACTGCCGCCCCGACGGCCTGTGCCGCTGCAATATTCTGTGGGCCACCAGAGTCATTTAGGTGGTCCGTTTTAGCTCTCGTGTGCACCTGTGGCTCTCACAGGACCTACTCTTCACTGCAATGGCTTCAAACCAACATTTCCCTTCCATTCATCCATAGGCAAACATTCCGCGCAACATGAACAAGTTGGCGGTGTGTCCGGACTTGTTCGTTAGCCCGTACCCACCACATTAGTGGTTCAAATAATCCCCCAACAATTTAATGCCCATGTTTGAGGGTATATGTCACATACAAGAAAATATACAATATCCCCCTACCTCAAGGTTTTCCGTTCATTGACAATATTGTGAAAAGGCGGACGTCGGTTCATTGACGTCATCGCAAGAGAGGAGATGAAGGTGTCGACGATCGTTAGCGTTCGTCGCTCCCGCAAAGTGCCTTCGATCCAAGCTCTAACGTTGTTCGTTAGAGGAAAAATTAGATGGTGATGTTCTTCATGGGCATTACCATTATTCATTGGAAGAAGACTCTCCCTCTTCTCCTCCTTCTCCTTAGCTTTCCACTAAGAAAAAAAGCACCAAATCTCAAAATAATAGCCTGGCTATTATTTTATTCCCACACATAAATTTTAAAATTAGAAGATCCAATCAATTAATTGCTCATTAATTTAGTGTGTGGTGGAACATTCATGGGTGGGAGGTGGAGAGGATCCACCATAATAAATGAGGGGAGGTGGAGAGTTGAGTAGTTATGGGGGAGTTGTCAAATTAATAAAGGGGTGATTAAAAGGTAGTTTAAAGGAGTTGTAAGGTTGGGGGTTCATATTGGCCCCACCTCATAAATATAAATTCATGGGGGGTTATGTGGTTATGGGACCCACCAACAACCTCCCCCTTGTAGGATAAAACCATCTCAAAACAAAATTGTGTTCAACACAATTTTTATTTAATTTACGATTAAACTCCAAAATATAACTTCAAACCCGCATAATACGCAACTGTGGTAAATGTCCCCTTAAGCGAATACCAGTGCTGTGAGTTCATTGGTGCCCTTGGATTTTAATTCCGAGCACTAGTTCAAAATATAGAAAAACCATCATGTACGTTTACTGAACGTACCCAAAAAAAACTTTGGAAATTGATTTCTGGCACACCGGGCCTCAGAATCAGGTGCCGTCAGAAACCGAGGACTCGTAAAATTACCAGGTATTTATGAAAATAAATTATAATTGAAATTTCCGGGTCTTTAAATTACTCCCACATCAGGGCTTTATGTCCTTGTAAAGCTTCAACACACACATGGGAAAAAAAAAGAGGTACTGATCACGCATCTGAGCCTCCCACTCCCATGTGCTCTCCTAGAGGTTCCTGTGCTACCAGAAAAAGCGCACCAGAGGAATCGACTGTCCTTGTAAGAACCATTGCTGTCGATCCTCAATCTCTACTGGATCCTCCGTGAAAGTTTCCCCATCATTAATATTTAGCTCTCCGTGGTCGATGATGTGGGATGGTTTGTGCACGTATATTCTCAACTGAGATACGTGGAAGACGTTCTGAACCCAGTGCAACTGAGGTGGAACGGACAGGCGGTAAGCCACCTCACCTACTATGCTGAGGACTTGGAAAGGTACGATAAAATGCAGAGATAACTTACCGCCCAGCCAAAAATCCGTAGACCTCATCGAGGTGAGACACATAAGAAAACATGGTCGACATCCTCGAACTCCAGTGGTCTCCGTCTCCAATCAGTATAAGACTTTTCCTACTCTGTGCAGTCTTCATCCGCTCCTGGATGATCTTCACCTTCTCCATAGTAGCCTACACCATTTCTGGTCCTACAAGATATTCTAAGACTTCCCCTTTGCCGAAAAGATAAATCTGGTCTCATACCCTAGATGAACCACG
Organism: Viscum album; assembly: GCA_963277665.1. NCBI lineage: Eukaryota > Viridiplantae > Streptophyta > Magnoliopsida > Santalales > Viscaceae > Viscum > Viscum album. Next base: position 653,253,625 of record OY728148.1, on the reverse strand, counting down.
TCCTTTTCCTAATACAGTCAATTCTGACATGAACGATACAATTCATGTCATGGATGATGTCTTAAGGCCTCGACGCTACTACCAAGAGATCCAACCATTACTCTAACCTCTAAGGGCCGAGTCACACTGTCGGCATCAGTGTGTGGTCACTGGGTCTCCTCTAGTAGGAATCTTGAAAGTGAGGGTCAAGTCAACAGTTTTAACCAGAACCTCTTAGTATTAAGCACACAAAAAGGAAGGCAAGAAAACGTCACAATGACAAGTGTCTTTTATTAATGCAGTTCGATGTACAAAGACACAAAGCTACCACAACAACGACATTAAAAAATCTAGAAGCATCATGAACAAATTCCTCTATTCCTAGAACTAGTCTCGCTCTTGTCCACCTGCTTCCAGAGCTCCATAGTCGTATGCTTCAGCTTCCTGAAGATGTGATCTCCCATATCCACCCGTTCCCTCTGGTCGAGGTGGACCTCATAGTAGTGGTGGTGGAAACACCTCGAAGCATCGTTCACCACCAGCTGTACGACCAGCAACTCTGCCTCGGTCTGGTAGGTTTCTCCACTGCCTGCTGCTCATCTTCTAGACAGGTCAGGCAGTCTTGAGCCAAGTGACCCTACCTGCCACATGCATAACACTTCCCGATCCTCGTATAGCTGACTCTATTTTGGGTGCCTCGCACAACCGAACCTGTATCCTGAGGTCGCCCACCTGTTGGCCTAGTCCGCTTGGACTTCTGTGTCATCTGTATACTGCCGGCTGTAGAAGTCTCTGCTATAGTCAGAAAGCCTTGCGGAGAGAGCAGTAGGTCCTCAGCCCGCATAGAGCATAGAGTTGTTGGTACAAACTTTTCCATGAAAAGACCCTAGAAATCTCCCCAAGTGAGGGTCGCCTTATCGTAAAACTAGAGCATTAGTCCCCACCACCTCTCAGTTTCTCCCTGAAAGAGAATAAAATCTAGGCACACCATGAAGTCAGTGGGTGTCCCAACTGTGCGGAAAACTCGTGCTACACCCTCCACCCAGTACCCAACTGTCTGAAAATCTGTCTCACCTCGAAACCTCGAAGGCATCTGTCGCTGGAACTTGTATAACATGTTTAAGTGGCGTGCACCCTCTGCTACTGGGGATGGTGGCAATGGTAACTCAGCGGTTGGTGGTACCGCTAGTGCCTCCGCTATGATGGGGCCATGCACTGTGGCCTCGCTGATCAGTGGACTACCATCAAGATCCCCACTCGGAACCCGCATTGACTGACTGGGAGAAGACATCCGGAAAAAGAAATAGGTGTTCCACGATCAAAAGATTATACCTGGTGAGGTGACCTGGTTTGAGCTGACATAAAGGAAATTTTTTGAAAACACACATGCAATCAGTGTTTTCATGCACTGAGTTGGAAATCAGAAGTCAAGGTCCTGGTGTATGGATACGTCGGCTTCCCGCACCAACACTGGACTCCCGGAACTGAAACCACACTTAGTACCCTTAACACTATTTCTTCACTGAAAGCAAATATCAGAGTCCTAAGTTCTGCAGTAGAAACGACTCCTCTGATACCAATTTTTCATGACCCATCCCCCGAGACCCGTGTCGTAACTACCCCAAGCCCGCCTTCCATAGGCCAGGGGTTGGTGACTAGCACCAAAGGCGTAAATCCCTATAACTAGGAAGACATTTCCTTTATAAAATTTAAACTTACACAACCAAAGATCAAGCGAAAGAAAACACTAAGTAATGCAGTATAACAAGTGTGCTGAAAATACAAAATGGGATATAAATACAAGCCCAACAGAAAGGTACAGCTACAACTGAAAGAAATTACAACTAAAAAGAAAAAGCACTGGAAGATGGAAGAAGATCCTGGATCATCCTCTAGGTTCCTACCTAAAGGGTAGGTACAGATGTCCTCCTCAGCACTCTGCATCTATTGGTCTGCTCCATGTTCTGTCATGCTGAGTGTCCACCTCTGGGTACTGTCCAGTCCTTGTACACTCTATCTCGGTCAGCGCTGTCCGTCGTCTGCATCCAACACAACGAGGTACGGGCATAGGCCGTGCAGGGGTGAGTATAACGATACTCAGTAGGGACCTTGAGACCCTCAAGGTCTCACTAAATCCAATAAGGATAAACAACAAAGAAAGATCTCAACAGATAACCTTTACATAGGTATATGCTCATACATTTACCTGAGTAATCAACTAACCCATCTCAATCATGAGGAAAACACAAAGTTCATTGACTCAGCTCAAACCCGGATTTTCATAATCTAAACCACAACTGATAGATAAATCTTCCTCTATCGAGTACAGTGGCCTTGTCGTGACTCCGAGGTGCTACTCACTAACCTTAGACTGCTGAGGTACTCCTCCTGTCGAGTACCGTGGGTCTGTCGCCCCAACACATTAGCGCACCCCGCCATGGGTCTGCCGCCCCAACACAGTAGCACTCCCCCTAATAGCCTACAGAGGTACTCCTCCTGTCAAGTACTGCGGGTCTGCTTCCAAACCAGGCGCTCCATCCGCCGTGGGACTACTGCCAAACCGGGCACTCCGTCCACTGGGCTAATAGAATCACTCCGAGTCGAATCGGTCAAGCCGTCGTTAGGTCTACAGCTACTAGGTCTCCGCACTCCGTACACTCGTCTCCAAGAGGGTCCACTCCACGAGCTACTAATTGATACTTCCAAGTGTCATGTAATCTCAAGTGTAAGTATATCAAAGGACCGCTTCATCATAGGGGTCTCAACGCAACAGACGACGCGTCAAATAGACTCTCGGTCTCTGAGTTATTGACTTTTCCGTTCCAGGGGCCCGGTTGGTTTTTAAGCTAAAACCAACCCAACTGTACTCCAACTGCATCCAAACCTCAAGTGGATTATTCCAAAATATCCTTCTCATCAAAAGGAAACCAACGTAGTTGACGACACGTCAATCAGACATCCTTGTCCTTAAGTTATGAGAATTTCCGCTCCGAGGGCCCAGTTGGTTTTAGTTTTGAACCAACCCCAACATACCCAAAATTTGACTAAACATTGATTTTAATATACCAAAATGACCATCATTATCCAAGGATTCCTATACAACTGACGGTGCGTCGATCGGAGGTCCGTAGCTCAAGTTATGTGCAAATGACCGAAAACGGTCTGAAGTGGGGGGTTTGGGCCCGGTCCGACCTAGCCCAACCCACCCTGGGTTGGACTGAACTTGGTCGACCCGTCCTAGGACCGGGTCCGGCCCAGGTAGCATGGCCCGGCTCGCAGCCGGCCATGGCTTGACCAGGTTGGCCGAGCCGAGGGGGGGGGGGTCACCGAAAGGGCGGCGCCAGGCTGGCGCCGCCCTGATTTCTCAGATCCCGCACAGCGCGGGATCCATTCCTCCACCACTACCACAGTCGGTGCCACAAAGTTCTTCCGTCGATGGTTCACTGGGGTGCCGCCACCTCTAGGAGGCTGGCCTGTGCCAGCCGCCGGCACCGCCGCATCGGCGACCCGCACCGCCGCAATATTCTGCGGGCCACCGGAGTCATCCCGGTGGTCCGTTTTAGCATCCGTCTGTGCCTGCGGTTCTCCTGGGACCCACTCTTCACTGCAACAGCTTCAAACCAACATTTTCATTACATTAATCTATCACCAAACATTCCATGAAACCCGAACAAGTTGGTGGTGGGTTCAGACTTGTTCGTTAGCCCATACCCACCGTGTTAGTGGTTCAAATAATCACCCAACAATTTAACGCCCATGTTCGAGGGTATATTTCTCATACAAGAAAATATACAATATCCCCCTACCTCAAGGTTCTCCTTTAATTAATGATATCACGAAAAGGCAGACGTCGGTTTGTTGACGTCGTCGCAAGGGAAGAGATGAAGGTGTCAACGATCGTTAGCGTTCGTCACTCACGCAAAGTGCCTTCGATCCCGGCTCGAGCGTCGTTCGTCGGAGGAAAAAGTCGATGGCCATATTCTTCACGGCCATTGCCATTCTTCGTTGGAAGAAGACTCTCCCTCTTCTCCTCCTTCTCCTTAGCTTTCCACCAAGACAAAATGCACCAACTCTCAAAATAATAGCTTGGCTATTATTTTATTCCCACACACACATTTCAAAATTAAAAGAGCCATTCAATTAATTGCTCATTAATTTAGTGTGTGGTGGCACATTCATGGGTGGGAGGTGGAGAGGCTCCACTATAATAAATGAGGGGAGGTGGAGAGTTTAAGAGTTAAGGGGGAGTTGTCAAATTAATGAAGGGGGGATTAAAGGGGAGTTTAAAGGTGTTGTAAGGTTGGGGGTTTGTGTGGGCCCCACCTCACAAATATCCTCTCATGGGAGGTTATGTGGTTATGGGACCCACTGAAAACCTCCCCTGTGTAGGATAAAACCATCTCAAAACAAAATTGTGTGCAACACAATTTTTATTTAATTTATGATTAAACTCCAAAATATAACTTCAAACCCGCATAAAACGCAACTGTGGTAAAGGTCCCTTTAAGAGAATACCAGTGCTGCGAGTTCATTGGTGCCATCAGATTTCAATTCCGAGCAGTGGTTCAAATGATAGAAAAACCCGCATGTACATTTACTGAATGTACCTGAACAAAACTTCGTAAATTGATTCTAGGCACACCGGGCCTCAGAATCAGGTGCCGTCAGAAACCGCGAACTTGTAAAATTCCAAGGTATTTAAGAAAAAAAAATTTACTTGAAATTTCTGTGTCTTTACATTCTGCTACACTCCCTCTAAATAGTACTGTTGTATCTACACATACTCTTTTCCTAATTGGTGTTGTACTTGGAGTACCACATGCAATATTAATTTTAGGGGAGAGTATCTCATTTGAACTAGTCTTTTCCATTTGAATAATCTAGGGAAAAAATTAATTAGAAAAACTATTTTAAAATGTGTCTTTTGTTGATTAATTATAATTATAAATAAAAAAGACATAATTGGTCATTCTAAAAGTCATATTCTTATTTTAATTTTAAAGTATTTTAAAATTATTTCTGATATAGTTTGATTTTTTATATGAATTTTTGGTCATTTTAATTTATTAGACTGATAATTTATACTCAAGTCATGACCTGATTGACCTATTTTCCATCCTCATTCATAATTGGTATTTTGAACCATTTTTCATATTCTTCCTTATAACCTCTTTCTAGATATATTCTTGGGACATTCATAATTACTAGAACACACATGTTTTTCTTTTCAAAACATCATGATTTTGAATCACATTAAAAGTGACTGATACATTTGATTTATATTTTCTATCCATTTTTTTACTTTGAGAGCCACTATATATTTTATCTTTGTGAAACCCATAGAAACCATGAACTGACTTGATAGGAATCCATATTACTAGCCTAATTACCCTTCTTACCCAAATTCCTCGATTATACTATGTGATTATTCATTTAAGCTTTAAGGAGAGAGATTGAATATTCATAGTATTTTAGGTGAGTGACCATGAAATTATGTATGAGGGATCATATATATTTTTCATCTAGGAAACATGGTTCAAATAACACAATTCTTTGTATTTATAAGTGCTCCCATATTTTTTCTAGAAATTAAAAAAAGTACCAAAATCATTCATTACACATATAGATGGTGAATGAACCCATGTTAGAATGAGAAGATAATGGTGATGTTAAAATTTGAGATATTTTGATAGGTAATAATTTTTCATTAAGATTTTTCATTGAATATCATGATTTATTATTTATGAATTCAGCCTCTTTTTAAATCTTCTGAGATTATTTTCACATTATTACCTACCAACACTTATCCTCAAAATAATCAGAACCATATTGAAAGAGATCATGTTTTTTATTTAAATTTTAAGTAGATAAATATATTATATTCAAGTTTATGGATAGAGTTCATATACTATAGATTTAGTATACATTTGATTACATGATCTTTATTGATGAGTGTATCATATTCCTGGTGTGGTATATCAACAATTATAATTCATATTTACAAAAAATTAAAAAATGAAATGTAATGTTGATGAACGTATTTAATTAAATTAAATATGAGGTACAATTAGAATATATTTGAATGAAAACATGTTTTATGACTTTTAAAATCCTATGATATGACTATAATATTTATTAGTGTAATTAATTGAATGCTCCCCTTTTTAGAGTATGGATTCTTTTAATTTTATATTGAAAATTATATTTTAAAATAAAATGACTTATTGTGGGGGATTTTTATGTGAACATTATATAAATACTTTTTCATACACTTTATTAATCTCAAAACCCATTTACAACAGATATATATTGTTTTATGGATCAAATGAATTATTTTGATATTAAGGGATTATTTTTAGAAGTTTATAATTAAAAGAGAACATTAGGAAAAATGAGATAAAAAATTCAATAATTCACGAAATGTACTTTATAAACATGTCATGACTCGACCCACTAAGGTCTGACCTATGACTACCCGAAGCCCATATCCATTAGGTCAGGGGTCAGGGACTAGTATTGAGTAGGCATATCGCAAAATATGGGAGAAATTAGCCTAATGTACCTATACACACACACACACACACACACACACACACACACACACACACACACACACAAACACACACCAACATATGCAATCCCACACAATGCTAAAATGAAAAAAAATTTAAATTCATGCATACATTTATACTCCCAAAACCAGAGTATGAAAGTAAAGTATTGAAAGTGATAATGTTGTTAAATACTAGCCCAACCAAAAATTTTAAAGAGTATAACCTATTCCAAGGGAGATGAATAAGGTCAAATGCATGCTCCCAAAAAACACCTCATTATAAAAAGATGAAGCTATACTCCACCAGCTTCATGTCCTCCAAGGAAATTATCTAAAAATCCATCATCTTCATAAGACATGACATGTGTGGGTAGATCCCATGAAGGGGTGAGTATAAAAATACAAAATAGGACACACTAAAAAAACAAAAAATGAATCCTAAAGTATAGTTATCTCAATAAAAGGATATAAATATCAATGTATGATAGAAAAACATGGATATATTCAAGAAAGATACCACACCACCAGGCGGTCACAAAAAACTACTAGCCATAGGATTATTCTTGAAGAAATGATATTTCTAGGATAATCCAATACATGATCCTTTATATCACTGGATAAACAAATCAAAGAGATCAAGATCATCAAGACCCACCCATAAAATATCACTGGTCTCAAAATACCCTAATTCCTAGATAGGAGATCATGCCCAAGACTGTTTTGGGACACCATAAACCCAATATGGATCAACCTGCTATATTGGGGATCACATTCCAATGATACCATGAATCCTACTGATATAAAATTATATATAGAGGATCAAGACCCTAATCAAGGAGTTGACGCCAATTCCACAAACTCCACATAGTGTATAAAGATGATAGAGGATAACACTCCAGTCTCATAGAGGGACACTACAAACTCTATCATAGACTCATACTCTATAGGGTATCACAATCATGTGATATAAATGCAATGCCACACTGTACCCTCAAGGTAATGAACTATGGAAACACACTAAAAAAATATTGGTTTAGAATAAATAATTGAAGAGTTACAAACACTCTTTAAGGGGGAAAAAGTGTGTACTAGGGGTACACTGTGTGTCCAACTATCCCCATTTCTACCTGTGTGGTAAATCCTCACATGAAATGTTAATATACAAATATATGGAGTGCATTAATAGTACACTAAGTGTAGAAATCACACGACACCATTCCATTGTCTTCTAGTCGTGTCTGTGTATCGTTGGCCATGACCATGAACTAACTCATGTACATGTGATCATGTTTTTGTCCAAGTACATGGCGTGTCATTAGATATTAACATCTAGATGGGTCTGTGTACTTTTAAAAGAACATGTCGATCCATCATGGAGGGGTCACATAGTGTGTTATATATAAATCTACCTGAAATGGTAATACCACAGCCAGGGGGTCCCATGTACTGTGTAATCCCAAAGTGCACTTCATGTTGATTGGGATTTTCCAGAACCATGGTTTCTCTTCTGTGTCATCTGTCACTTCATCTAAGACACCATCCTTGATAGAATCTATATATTTAAAGCAAAACAAGACTCCCATTTCCATAGATCATAGTTCTGGATTTTGATTTTACATGGAAAACATATGATTGATCAATCAACATGATCACCATATGCCACTCAAGAAAAAATACAATCTGTATAGTCTTGGTTCTCCTTGATTCATTGAATTTCATTGTTGATCCTCAAATCACAACCTCCATCGTAATTTGTACTTGTGGTATTGATCTGTTGCACCGAAGAATGATCACAAAATTATTAAATACATAGTAATCATCGAACCATGGGCCAAAGGAAATACCCAAGATGAACATGTGAGGAATGAGGGAAGAAATCCAAAATAATATCAAAAGGGGGAATGAATATTGGCCTTTGTTCCTTCATCCTCGATCCATTTTCGAAGAATTGAAAAAAAGAGAGGGATAATTAAAAAAAACAAAAAATATAAATTCCAAAAAATTAAATCTAAAAATTATGCACATATAAATTTTGTTTGTGTAATTGATTCATGTACATTTGGGATTAAAGAATAGGATGGAAAACATATAATCAAACATCATACATAGAGTTTGGAGTGATAGTTGATGACGAACAGTCATGTGTTTCCGTCATTGATGAGATCCACAGACTCCATTGGTGCAATGATCCTTGATCTGATCTAGATCTATCATTTTTCAATAATAATTCTCTCCAATGGTAATCTAAATCTCTAGGATTTAAGAGGAAAACCCTAATAAGAGTCTCATAATCATGTATTTCAAGAAGATTCAGTCGTTGTTTTGAGTAAAAGTAAATTTAATAAATTGTATTTATTTATTTATTAATTCCATTACCATGAATTTTTTTCACAAATGCCCTGTGACGATGAAGGTTATGTAATGCTGAGGGTAAAACCCATATTTTGGGCTCAATTGTTCCCTCATATTTCTGATACAGTCCCCCATTTGGGAGTTTTTCAAGAAACCTGCATGTGTGTTCTATTTAATATATTTAACATATTTCAAAAATTTATTGCATAAACACTAGGACTTTGAATTGCATGATTTATTAGTGCCTGAACAGGAAAATAATCAATATAACATCCAAAAATAATACATGGAAAATACGAGTCATCACATTTTCCAAACCTTAGAGATTTTTATCTCAAAAAGAGAAAAACCTACTCAAAAAGTTAAGGGAACTGAGCTTTCATCTAGGTCTCCCACTCCCAACTTCTCTCTTGAAGATTATTGTGTGGTCACTGGACATGCACTAGGGGAATCAATCACCCATAGAGGACCATCTCCTACTGATCCTCGATCTCTATTGGGTACTTTGCAAATGCAGCTCCTTACTCGATGTCTAGATCACCCTAGTCGATAACATTAGATGGGTCATGCATGTACCTCCTCAGTTGAGACACGCGAAAGACATTGTATACCTAGTAAAACTATGGTGGTAGAGCTAAGTGGCATTACACCTATCTAACTCTACATAGTATCAGGAAGGGACTGATGAATTTCAATGATAACTTTCCACCTCGTCCAAATCTCTGCAATCCACGTCAATATGAGACTATTTGGAACACATAGTATCCCTCCTAGAACTAAAAAGGTCTTTATCTTCAGTTTGTATAAGAGTTATGATATCTCTATGAAATCCTCATACACTCTTGGATGATCTAATCCTTCTTTATACTATATCTCACAAACATCGTTCCCATGAGTACTAAATCACTTGGATTAGTCTTACAAAGTGCTGACCTATAGGGTTACCCATAAAAAATATCAAATGGTTCCATACCAATGGTGGAATGGTAGCTATTGTTCTATGAAAATTCCATCAAGGGTAGATGATCCTCTCAACTATGGCCAAATTCCAACATGCAAGGCCATACCATGTCCTCCAAGACCTGAATGGTCTGCTCAGTCTGGTCATCAGTCTGGGGGTGAAAAACTGTGCTCAAGTGTAACCGGGTCCCTAAAGCTTCTTGCAATACTCTCCATAATCGTGATGTGAACCGAGCATCATGAAAAAATTATTATTGAGTGAAATCCATGGAGTTGAACAATCTCTTTCATGTAGAGGAATCCCAAGATCTCTACTGAACTCTACTCTCAAATAGTTAGGAAGTGGGATGACTTGGCGAGACGGTCTATGATTACCCAGATGGAATCATTTCCCTAGTACATACATGGTAACACTATCATGATTTCCATGGATATACCATCCCATTTCCACTCTATCACCTCTAGGGTTTGACCTAAACCCATTGTAACCTGTTGGTAAACCTTCACCTGCTAACAAGTGAGTCATCAAGAGACAAACTCTGCAGCACAATGCTTCATACCTTTCCACCAAAACTGAAGTCAAATCTCTTGGTACATCTTTACGATTTTTGGATGTACCACCAAAGGGGATTTACGAAACTCCCACATCACCTCCTACCGCATAATCAAAGATACCATCATCTATCATCTTAAAAGGATAGCATGCTCCCCACCTTCATAATATCCATATAGAGCATGTCTAGTGGATATTTGAGTATATATGTTCTCACATTTTTTATCTCCACACTCATTATCTCTGAAACACTGTAAAAGAAGTGGGGGTAACAACCATATACTATAGATATGAATCAATATCCTTTTCCACTAAGGGAAACTATAGCGAGGATAAATACTCTGAAGACTCAACCAAAAAATGAGAACAAGGTATCCTACTGGGATCATCTACCACCATGTTCCCACTCTTAATAGTATCAAAAATCTTGAAGTCATAGTCCTAGAGAAACTTTAGTAATCTCCTCTATCTCAAGTTAAGATCATTATGAGAGAAGATATAATTGAGACTCCTGTTGTTATAATGGATGGTAAAATGATCGCCCATTAGGTAGTGTTGTCACATATTCAATGTGAAGACTACTATAGCTAACTCAAGATTGTGGGTAACTTAGTTCTTCCCATGTGGTCTCAACTAACATGAACCATGGAAAATTACTGATTGCCTCTACATCTGAACCCAACCAAGTCCAGTCCTAGATGCATCATAAAACACTACATACTCGACACTGTCCTCTAGAAATGTTAGGATGGGAGCACTTGTAATTCTCTGCCTTAGCTCCTAAGAGCACTACTAGAACCTTCCTATCCACATGTAACAATTCCCCTTTTAGTTCAAAGATTTAAAGGGTGCCTCCACTCTGGATAAATTGGGTATAGACCTCCGATAGTACCCAGACAACCCAACGAAACTCCACACATCAGTAACACTCTTGGGGGGATCTCAAGAAAGCACTTCCTTAGCCTATTCCATATCCACTTTTAATCCTTTCTTTTAGATTATTTTTTCCATAAAGTAGATCTTATGACACTTAGTGATAATTCCATAAAGTTGGTGCTCTGAGAGTGTGTCCAAGGCCATCATAAAGTGTCTCACATGATCCTGCTTGGACACTGAGTACACTAGGATGATATTGACAAAGACCATAATGATCTAGTCTAAGAAAGGATGAAAAATACTATTCATGATCCCCATGAACACTACTAGGTTGTTCGTAACGCCGAACTTCATCACCAACTAATCATAGTGACCATATTGACATTTGAATTTTATATTTTTTATATCCTCATACCATACTCAAAGATGTTGATAGCCTGATCTGAGTTCAATCTTTGAGAATCATCATGATCCTCTCAACTAATCGAAGAGGCTGTTGATACTTGGTAGTGGATAATTACTCTTCAGGGTCACCTGGTTGATGTGTCTATAATCTATACATAACATCAAGCTCCCATATTCATTCTTGGTGAAAAACACTAGGGATACCCAAGGGGAAACATTGTATATCAAAAAACCATTCTCCTAAAATTCCTCCAACTACACCCTCATCTTTCAATGCTCTATGAGATCCATCTAATATGCTGGTGTAGATATTGAGGCCATCCTAGGATTCAAGTCAATGTAGAGGTCTATCTCTTAATTCGGAGTTACACCGGGTATGTCCTCATGAAAACAATCATTGCACTCCACCACCACCATAGGAAACTGGTATACCATAGAATCGAATGATCCAAGAGTCGTGTTATCCAAATGGTGATAAATCAGTTTCACCCTCCTATGCTTGATACCATCCTACCCTATCAAGTTTTCCTTTTCTCCCAGAAAAGAAAACCTCATTCCATCATTGCAGACACAACACATCTTCTCAATAAAGTATTGAATATGAGAATGAACTGTAGATAACCATTCCACACCTAATATGATGTTGTAAGTCCTAATACCTATTAAAAAGAGATCCCATACAAAAATATCACCTACAAGTGTTCGGTTACACTATTGGCATAAGTGCACAATCGATGAGTCACAGTGGTGTCCTCAACCATAAGGGTTGATCAAAAATTTCAACTAGAATCTCTATGTCTCAAACAATATAAGTGTCAAAGAATGAATGACTCATAACTTTGTCTATTAGTACTAGAAATAAGGTAGAAAAGACCCAGATCATAGATCATATCATACCTGGACCCTCAGGGTCATAAGCCTTCATATCCTGTATCTTGCCTTGTCCTTGACCACTAGCACTTTGACCATGGCATGGGCCACTTTAAGGTGGTGGTGGTAATAGATCAAACCTTTGACCACCTCATACTACACTTACAACCCCTATGCCACATCCATATTCCTAAAGACTAACCTTCTCCAAACTCTATCTCTAACTTGGTAGTTCTCCAACCTTATTAAAATAAGTTGTATGGTGGGTTGGAAAATCCTAAGTCAGATGTCCCTAGATGTCGTAGGAGAAACACCACCTCTCCATCAGCTGATTCAAGTCATTATGAGTGTAAGGCCCAAAATTTTATTAATGAAAATTCCTCTTAATCTAATTAATTGTATTATTATGTAAAACTGTTATATAAAATTTATGAAATTCCTTGGATTTATGTTTTTTTATTTTAAAATACCGTTACAAATTGTTACATTTTCTAATATAGTCGTTTAATAGTGATAACATGATTAGTATAAATTGAGGGCTTTAATAAATCCAATTTACTCGGAAAAAGGATGTGATGGCCTCATCCAGTAGAATTTATCAATACGAATCCCATTTTTCAGAGCTTTGAAAGGAGGTAGCATCATTGGGCTTTTCTCTTGACCAAGCCCAAGTTGAGCTTCAACACGTTAAGCTTGAACATAACCTCCTATAGGAGAAGTGAAAGTTAATAGAGATTACCACACAAACGATGTTATCTGAGCTACCCCAAGAGTCTATCACCATCACAAAACAGAACATTAAGTATTATGTGGGTGTTATAAGGTCTTATGTAACAAGACCCTAGCACTAGGATTATGTGCATAAAGAATAAACATTCATTTTATTATTCTTACTTTGTAAATGGTTTTTAAATCACAAATAATATTTTTAGTTAATATTCAATTAAGAAATATATTTTGAAGAACTAATATATTTTTAATTAAATAATATTTTAATAAAATATAATTACTATACCAATTTATATTAAATATAAATGATTATATAATTTTTATATAATTGTAATTTTTATTAAGGTTTGAATGTTGTTTTTGTCAAAACCCATGAATTTCTGATAAATGTCAGTTTTTATTTTAAAAGTAAAAATTAAAATATTTTGAAAATTATTTAGATAAAATGAATATTATTTTTTGATTCAGGACATCTAAATTATCTAATAGTGAATTTTTTATAATTTTTTACGATTGTAATTTTTTTGGGTAAAAATTAAATACCGTTGAAATATATAATGTGTTTTATGACATCATAATGACCCAATAGTGATGTAATAAAATACTATAAAAGAGATATTTAGGAAATATATGTTTTAAATTTAAAATAATGTGATTTTAGATTTGTTTGATTAATTTTATGGTGGCTTATTGGACCCTCCAAGACTTATAAAATATTTTAACTTTTTAAAATGATTTCCTTGATAGTGTGACTGACCTCCACATAAGAAATCCTAATATTTTAAAAAGTTAAGACATTGGACTTATAAAATAATGTGTTAAACTACCCTTTGAAAAAAATAATGGGCAAAAACCATGGGATGGTTTGTGGTTTTTATTATTTTAATTTGTAGTGTCCAAAACCTAAATAATAAAGCATTCCCTCTTCTTTCTTATATAAATCCACTCAATCTCCCATTAATCTTCACTAAAACCTTTTTGAGCTTGACCAAACTCTTCCCTACTCTCGCTATAATCCTCCCAAAGAACCCCAAGATCCCAAGAAGATTATCTCAAGCCTCTCCCAAGCTTTTGGGATCACACTTCCAAGTAAGGGATACTCACTTTCCTTCCTTCGTTATTTATGTCCAAGTTTCCTTATATTGTTAGCACTTTTATTTTAAATTAAAATTTCTGGGGTATGATTTTGGACCTACCTTGTAATTCACTCATTATTTTTGAATTATGAGATACCCATTTCTCTCTCAGTAATTCCTCCCATGTACACCTGTTACCATGCCAAAATTCAGTAAGGGATTTCTCTCTCATCATTTACATTCAAGAAATTATTTTATATTATGTATCTAAATTCCATTAAATTTGTTGAGATATTATGTTACATGAATACATTACATTCCATTTAATGTAAAAATTATTATATACCCCTTTCTCTCATATCAACCCATTTTATGATTTCTATTTGAGGTCGTTATGCTGCCGAAGTTACACCAAAATTTCCCATTCCAAAATCATCGTGTAAGTGAATACCATATCCATTTATCTATCAAGGGTATTGACCTTTATGGAAATGTACTTGTTTATTGAGGACATAAATTTATGTAATCCACATATATTATTCGTGGAATAAATTATTATGTTTAATGAATCTATGTTGTATGATCTATGTAGCACACTTATGCATGAAATGAAACGATTAAAAAGGGTATGTCCTAATAGCCCTCCAATCCATTGGGTAAAGAATTGTATCATGATATGAAATGTGTAATGCAGTTTTACTTATGATAATTCAACTGAAATGAGGGTTTAATCATGATAATTCAAGTGTAATGAGGGTTTACTCATGCTCCATGTGCAATGAGACTTAGCTCATGCTAATATCATGTTAAATGTTGCTTCCACATTTCCATGTTATGATAATCATGCTATATCAAGATTTTATGTTAATGTTTATATTATGCTCCATTGATTTTCCTATTGTCTAACATGTATTGTATTCTTATTGTTATGCCTTATTTACTCCCTTACTGGGCTTTATAGCTCACCCTTTTCTTATGTATGTCCTCAGGTTATCCCATGCAATGCTAAGTACAAAGGAATGTTGTGGTCCTATAAAAGAAGTTCTCAATAAAGATGTTGTATTTTTATTTCTTAAGTTGTCATGTAATGTTTATAATCCACAAATACACTATACCTCTCAATCTTCGATGTTTTATTAAATGTAGGTTTATGAAATAAATCATGTTTAAGTGTGTAATAAAGAGAAGGGTTGTTATAGTTGGTATCATAGGATAGGTTTAGTTATTTTTGGGATTAGGATAAGAAAACCCTAGTTAAATAATTAGGGATAAAACTAAGTATAATAAAAACATCCCTAAATTTTGGTGAGTATATAGTAAGTGGTTTATCAAGAAAATACATCACTTTCTGGATACGACCAATTAGAGGTGACTCTAGCACAGCTGTATCTAGGGGTAAAAACCAAAAACACTGATTTGATCAAGAATCAAATAGGAACTAGTGCATAAAAATGAGTCTTGTTGTACTATTTTTTATGACACCATTTGGGGATATGATTTTGTAAATTCATAAGCTTAGTATGAACCATTGTTAAGGGAATAAAAAAATGCACCTAATAATATATGCTGGGAAGTAGATCATGGATAACATAGATTGAAGCCTATAAATTCATAAGTTAAGGACATAAATGTAATTTATACGTTATCCCTTTTTGTGTTTGGATTCCACTTTATTTGTTACACATAAATTTCCTTTTATTTTAGATAATGGTCGGTAATAAGAGGAATTAGGCTAACAAATGATGCGAAGATCAATGTGATGACTGTTCTAATGAGATTCCCAATCCGATGGGAGTGGGAATCAAAAAAATTTTCCTGATACTCTCACATTTAACTCAAGTTTTGAATAGAAACATTGGTCAAGAGTAACTTTCAACCCCCCCTAAGAAAGAAAAATCTGTAATTGAGAGATTTATGATACTAAGTTATCCTACTTTTATTGGATTGTCCGATCCATCAATTTATAAACAATGGATAAAATCTATTGAAAAGATCTTCTCCATCCTTCAATGTTCCAAACAAGAGAAAGTTATTTGGGATACTTATCATATAGAGGGTGAAGATAATAAATTGTGGACACTGATAAAAAATATGAAGTCTGAGGAATATATTGAGGTGTTGGAATGGAAGTATTTCTGAAAAATGTTTTTCAATAAATATTTTCCTCACACACTATGACTTAAGATGGAAAGGGACTTCCTTTCCCTAAAGAAACAAGACGATGAATCCATCAGAGCGTATGGGGAAAACTTCACAAGGTATGCGTAATATGCCTCTGACTTTTTTGTTACCCTATAATGAAAGTATGAACACTTCTTTGGTGGGCTAAAACCTAGCCTATATAAAGCCTTGGAAATTTGTGACTTCGATAGATATGAGGAAATTGTCTGATGTGCCCTCAAAGTAGAAATGGAGATTGAAGAATATTAGGGGTATCATGGGGATAAGAAGTAGGAAGTGGACTTTAATTCTGGTGGTCCGATGGATATATCCAACGGTTATAAGAAATTCCAATACCGCACTTGCCAAATGTGTGGAATGAAGCACCCTAAAAATTTTCTGAAGGGGATGAGGAAATGATTTAGGTGTGGAATAGAAGGGAACCAGGCCATTAACTATCGAAAAAACATGCTACTATGATAGAGGAGAGTAACACTCCATTTGACCCTCAACACATTGTTCATTGCTTCAACTACAAAGAACTATGGTACTTTGAAAACTAGTTCCCTAATCCAAGGGTTTTAGGTGGCAACTGTAACACCCGAGACTTTTATGTTATATAAATCATCAAAGGAATCTTTTTCTACACAACACTTGCTTGGCTTGCTTTACACGCAATCGCGACCTTCCTCGATAGCTTGCATCGTACGCAATACCGAGTTTCACTAAACAACAATATGCTATTAAAACTAGCCGTTATGAATAGTAATAACCACTTTTTGAAAATTTATAAATTTTATTTTTCAAAATGGACTTCATTTTTGGACTCAGAATATCGAAATTAGCCTAGGGTGAAATTTTGGTATTTTTCTGAAAACTTTCAATTTTTGATGAATAGTGAAACCACTAAGTCGTAGGTTAAAAACTGAATTTTGCATAAAACTTAATTTTACCGCTTCTGTGAATGGAATTTCAAAAATCCGACAGACACGGTTGATATCAGTAAGTAAAATGTGGTTCAATGAGATAAAAATAATTTTTGGTGAATAGTAACTTTTTACTTTTTTTTACCGCGGTTAATAGTAAATAGGGTAACTAAGGGTAAATATGATATTAATATTACCCTAACACATGTCCTAATTCTATTGGACAAGTTTAATTCGACCAAAAACAAACTTAGGAATAAAATATGACCATTTAGGCCCACTTGGATTAGATTAGGACATTTATTATTAATTTATTTAAAGAAGGGTTAAAATAGTTAAAATCAAAGTTTAATAAGTAAATAATTTTTAATATGGGGTTATACATAAGATAAATTCAATTGTAAATATTCATTAGAAATATAAAAAGATGTCCTACATGATGATATTTTATTTTTAATTTTTAGACATCAAATAATTTAATTTATATATGACACAAATATGATGCAGTAATTATCTTATTAATGAAATATTGGCATAATTGATAATATAAATACTAAAATAAATGTAATTTGAGACTTTTTATGAATTACACTAATTTTCTAGGTTACTATGATATATTAGTGTTGATTTAATCAACTTGGTTCGAACATATAATTCTGTTATGACTTTCACAAAAATCATATATCGAATAGTGTCAAAATTGACACAAAATAGTTTTTAAATAAAATATTATATTATTAATTGTTATTGTATTCCTAAAAATCTAAGGTTCGGCCAAATGACTTAGATAAGGATATATATTTTAATAATAAACAATTTGGGGTTCGTTTGGCATGTTATAGTAAGTGTATTAACCATATAGTGAAAGAAAACAAAAAGACATGGTAAAAGTTAAATTATTTAACTTAGAGTTAAATCTAATTGATAAGGTTAACATAATACCCCAAACTTGTCTAAATCCTATTTGTTGATAGGATTTTGACCCTTCCCCACTTTATCTTCGAAATAAGACCCTTTTGAACCATTATAAACCGATTTTGACTTTAATATAAAATAATATTTTGAGATATTCCTAAGGTGCCCCTCTCCTTCCTTATAAAAGGGAACCTCCTCCCCCTCCTCCTCACACCAATTTGAGCACTCAAGCTCGGCCAAACCCTGCCATTTTCTTCTCTCCACTTCCCTAGAATAATCCTATAGGTCATGGTCTTCTCCAAAGACCAATCTTAGTTCCTTAAGTGGAGGATTCAAAGAAGCGTTCCAAAGAAGAGGTAATATCCATTACCGATCTTTTCAATTTCTTTCTTCTTCAAATTCTTCTCCTTTAGTTGTTTCATGATAAAGTAATAACATCAGTATTACTTACATACTGATATGTTATTATAAATATGAAACAACCCTAATTCACCTTCTATCCATCCTACGGAAAAATGAAATCACCGCGCGTGCGTACGTACGGAATACCGTCTCCACGCCGTGGTGTAATCTATTTTCCACCATCACCTTACAAGGATGGGTATAATGGTGTAATGAGTAACTATATATGATTATTATGAAGTAATATTGATACTGAAATAATATATATATATACTCCAATACAATTCCACGATCATAGGAACGATATCATCACTTGTGCGTACGTACGGAATACCGTCTCCACGATGTGATGCGACTCGTTCTACATGATTTTAATTTCATAATGATTATATAAATGAATTGAATGAATGAATATGGTATATACTACACTAATACCATTCTGTAAATGAATTATCTATAACCTAAAGATAAGAATAAGAATTTATTCGACAAAACACGCATAAGAACAAAAAGTTATAAAGACCCGAGTAACAAGTAACAATGAAATATTACTAACAAGAAGCTAATAATATGACCATATATGATATCATATCAATATGTATGATTCTGGAATAAGTCAATAACATTATTTAAACCATTATACAGGAGCTTCGGACACGAACAAATCAAATCGGACCTAAGGTAAGGGAAATATCACAATCTCATTTTTTATCCGAGATTGTTTATTCGTAAGTATTTACTGGGGTGTATTTTATCATCCACATCCATGTTTCATCAAAATGTAATATTATTTCCATCCACCTACAATTGTTTAAATCCATTTTTACCCTTTGGTGAGTTTTTAGTAATATGTATGAAAGGAATCTTTTGTCGTACGAGGTACTCTTTGACTTTTCCGACAAAAGTACGAAGAATGTTTTTTTTAACTTATACGGAATGAATAGGTTTTTAAAACATTATTTCCAAGAAGCTTCCTTTACAAGTTCTCAAGTTTATTTTTAATCAACTTCTTTTATTTTAAAGTTATATGACATTTTATGAAAGGAAAAATGTTTTTGAAGAAGAAAGGATATTTTCCTCAAGAATGGAGTTCAAGTGTTTTTATCAAAATTATTTTCCATCTAAGATAATAAAGGGTTCTGTTTTTATCCCTATTATTACATTGATTTGATCATGTTGTGATGGAATTATTTTTATGAATTCCTTTATCTTATATGAATTGATTTATGATGTCATGATGTTTCAAGAATCCCATTTTTGTTACATGTGTTATGCAATGATGTATGTTTTATGATTATGTGGCACACATAAGAAAGGATTCATTATAAGATGGGTGGGACCTATATCTCCCTCCAATGCATTGGGTAAAGATTTTATATCTCATGATATAGACATGGCTGGAACGGAAGGTTATTTCGGTTCAGTGATACAGGACTGAAACGAGGAGTGAACTCGGTTCAGAAAGGGACTTTGTCCACTAAGATAGTCTTGGCAATGAGTCTTGACTAACAAGAAATGATTTTCCATGATTATGTGTGCATGCCACAAAGTTTCAAGTTTTATGTTATGATTATGGGGATCTCATTTTCACTTCTATGAATTATTCCATGATAAGATATTATGATCTCTTTTGCAGGTTTTGATTTTCAAAAAGATATGATATGATTTTTATTTCCTTTATTTTCCCTTGCTGAGCATTTGAGCTCACCCTTTTATGTTTTCTTTTCCCCAGGTTAGGAAGATGGATATTAAGTAGAATATGCTAAAAGGGACCCTAGATATGATGAAATAAATGGGAGACACTGTAGAAGATTTATGAACCAGTTGTTTATGTTTCCCAGTTTCTAAAGACACTATACCTATACGGTCCTTTGTGGTTTTGTCATATGTTGTAATAAGTGTGCTTCAATTTTGAAGTATTAACAATGTATGTAAAGTGTGGGTCGTTATAGTTGGTATCAGAGGAAAGGTATAGTCAACCTTTGGAAACTAGGATGTGAAATCCTTAGTAAGAACCCTAAGGATAAGTCTAAGCATAGAACACAATCTTAGAAATGGCCATGAATAACCTAGGATAAGACCATAAGCATGAAATTTTTTTTTCTTGAATTATGTGGTTTCCTATTATAATTAGTGTTGCTCACACTATTCTTCTTGGTTTTAGTCAATGGCTGGAACCCGAAGGAACCGTGTTAATGCGGAATGCGATGGGCAATGCAATGATTGTCCCCCTGAGCAACCAAACGATATGGGAGCTGGAATGCAAAATCTTGTAGCCATGCTCACACAACTTTCTCAAGCTATGAATCATGCAGGATTTCCAAACGAACAAAGGAGGGAGCAACATTCTGTCGAATCCTTCATGAGGCAGCGTCCACCATCTTTCAGCGGGTCTACTGATCCATTAGTTGCTGAACAATGGATTAGTACTACTGAAAAGATATTTTCAGTTCTTCAATGTTCTGTGAATGATAAAGTCATCCTAGCAGTGTATCGTTTGGAAGGAGATGCGGATCAATGGTGGAATCTTGTTAAGAATACGAGGCAAAGGGATGAAATTGAGTCTATGGAATGGGACGAGTTCAAGAACTTATTTTTCAATAAGTACTTCCCTCGTATGCTCCGAACAAAGATGGAGAAAGAGTTCCTTGAACTGAAGCAAAGGGATGATGAATCTGTTGGTACCTATGAAGCAAATTTTACCAGACTTGCAAGGTACGCTTCTGGTATTATTATCCAACCTGAGAGTAAGATCGATCGATTCTTTAGTGGCTTAAAACCAAGTCTTCGAAGGGCGTTAGCCATAAGGGACTTCAATAGCTACGAGGAAATCGTTCGATGTTCTCTCAAAGTCGAGATGGAGATTGGAGTAACCCATCAGTCACATGGGTTTGATAAGAAGAGGAAGATGGAATTCAAAGAAAAATCTAAAGAGCACACGGAAAAGAAGATGAGCTTTTCCTTATGCTCAAAGTGTGGAAAGAAACATGGAGGGAGTTGTCTTAAAGGGACAAGTAAATGTTTTAAATGTGGAAAAGAAGGTCATCGGGCATTTGAATGCCGTGATAATGGGAAGAAGATGTCTAATGACGCAAACAAAGGAAGGGATAAACAGAATGAACCTACTACACTTCAATGTTTCAAGTGCAAGGAGATGGGGCATTATGCCAATCAATGCCCAAATCCAAGGGTTGATGATGATGGTCGATGTCAACAAACTCTTAAGGCTAAAGACAAAGGAAAGTCACATTCAATTTCTATCAGCGATGTGGAGTACGATAACGATGTGGTGAAAGGTACACTTACCATCCACTCTAAAGTAGCAAATGTTTTATTTGATTCTGGATCCACCCACTCTTTTATTTCTGAAAAATTTTCTAAGGGTATCGCCGTATTACCTCAACAATTAGATGTTGAGTTAGCTGTGACAACACCTAATGGCACATCAATCGCATCAAAAGTTTATAATTCTTCTCCGATCGAAGTTTGTGGGAAAGTGCTTCCTGAAAATCTTGTGATCCTTCCTTTAGTGGAATTTGATGTGATTCTTGGCATGGATTGGCTTTCTCTACATGGAGCTCATATCAATTGCCAAAGAAGGGAAGTCACATTTCATATTCCAGATCAATCTACGATCGTATACCAATGCAAGGATGAACATAACCTTCCAGTGGAAATTTCTTCCATCTTATGGGTATTGATTCCACTAAATGAAGGTTATTTATCTCAAATGGTTGGTGAGAAACTCACGATTAAGAATATGCCCATTGTACGGGAGTTTGATGATGTCTTTCCGGAGGAATTTCCGGGTCTTCCACCAAATCGTGAAGTTGAGTTTTCAATAGAACTCGTACCGGGTGCTCTGCCTATTTCAAAGACACCTTATAGAATGGCCCCAATTGAGTTGCAGGAATTGAAGAAGCAACTCCAAGAGAATCTTGATAAGGGATTCATACGCCCTAGTGCGTCACCTTGGGGAGCACCTGTTCTATTTGTTAAGAAGAAAGATGGATCAATGAGACTCTGCATTGATTATAGAGAACTTAACAAGATCACTATCAAGAACAAATATCCTCTCCCACGCATTGATGACTTATTTGACCAACTACGCGGAGCTCAATACTTTTCCAAGATTGATCTTCGTTCAGGGTATCATCAATTAAGGGTCAAAAGGGAGGATATACCAAAGACGGATTTTCGTACAAGGTATGGACACTATGAATTTATAGTGATGCCATTTGGTCTTACTAATGCCCCTGCTATCTTCATGGATCTAATGAATAGAGTCTTTAGAGACTATCTTGATCAATTTGTGGTAGTCTTTATAGACGCTATTCTTGTCTATTCAAAGAGCAAGGAAGAGCATGAAGATCACTTGAGAATTATATTGAAGACCCTGAGAAAGGAGAAGCTTTATGCCAAATTTACCAAGTGTGAATTTTGGCTTCAAAAAGTTGCATTTTTGGGTCACATAATCTCAAAAGAGGGGATATCTGTGGATCCAGCAAAAACAGAGGTTATCGAAAGATGGTCAAGATCAACAACAGTAACTGAGATCCGAAGTTTTCTTGGTTTGGCTGGATATTATCGACGTTTTGTAAAATATTTTTCACGATTATCTAATCCACTCACCAAGTTGACTCGGAAAGGAGTTAAGTTTGTCTGGACAGAGGAATGTGAAGAGAATTTCAAGGAGTTGAAAAGAAGGTTATCCAGTGCACCTGTGCTCACACTGCTTTGTAGTGGAGAAAGGTTTGTGATCTACAGTGATGCATCCAAGAAGGGATTGGGGTGTGTTCTTATGCAAAATGATATGGTGATAGCTTATGCCTCACGACAGTTGAAAATCCATGAGAAAAATTACCCAACACATGATTTGGAGTTAGCTGCGGTAATCTTTGCATTAAAGATTTGGAGGCATTACCTTTATGGTGAAAGGTGTGATATTTATACTGATCATAAAAGTTTAAAGTATATTTTCACACAAAAGGAGCTGAATATGCGCCAAAGAAGATGGTTGGAGCTGATTAAGGATTATGACTGCTCAATCCATTACCACCCTGGGAAAGCAAACAAGGTGGCAGATGCATTAAGTCGACAAGACCATGCTAGTTTATCCATGATGAGGATCACAAAAGATCCAATATTTATGGATTTACAAAGGATGGATCTTGGAATTATAATGGAAGGGGAAAAATCTTATCTTTCTCAAATGAATGTTCAACCATCTATACATGTGAAGATTAAAGAGGCATAGAAAGAAGATGTCGAGTTACAAAAGAAGGTGAGAAATGTTCCTGAATTCAACCTTGATT
Organism: Viscum album; assembly: GCA_963277665.1. Classification (NCBI taxonomy): domain Eukaryota; kingdom Viridiplantae; phylum Streptophyta; class Magnoliopsida; order Santalales; family Viscaceae; genus Viscum; species Viscum album. Next base: position 653,229,554 of record OY728148.1, on the reverse strand, counting down.
GTGATGGGATAATAAAGTTCAGGAATCGGGTTTGCGTTCCTCCCATCCCCGAATTAAAGAAAGAGCTGCTGGATGAGGCTCATAGTTCTTCATTCTCTATTCATCCTGGAAGCACGAAGATGTATAGGGACCTGAAAGAGTACTTCTGGTGGGATGGCATGAAAAGAGATGTTGCTGAATATGTCTCTCGATGCTTGGTTTGTCAACAAGTTAAAGCTGAGAGACAGAAGTCTAAGGGGATGTTACAACCATTACCCATACCCGAATGGAAATGGGAAAACATCACTATGGACTTTGTCACAGGACTTCCTAAAACATCAAAAGGCAATAATGCTATCTGGGTCATAGTTGATCGTCTTACAAAGTCTGCACACTTCATTGCTATTAGAGAGGATTTCTCTCTAGATCAGCTTGCCAGGATATATGTAAAGGAAGTGGTAAGATTTCATGGAGTACCACTTTCTATTATATCTGACCGAGATCCGAGATTTACCTCGAAGTTCTGGCGAAGTCTTCAGCAGACTCTGGATACAGAGTTGAGTTTCAGCACTGCTTATCATCCCCAGACAGACGGTCAGTCTGAGAGAACAATTCAAACCCTAGAAGATATGTTGAGAGCTTGCTCTATGGATTTCAAAGGAGGTTGGGATCAACACCTACCTTTGGTGGAATTTTCTTATAATAATAGCTTTCACTCCAGTATTCAGATGGCTCCTTATGAAGCTCTCTATGGAAAGAAATGCAGGACTCCAACTTGCTGGGATGAAGTTGGGGAAAGAAAGCTATTAGGACCTGATCTCGTTGATGAAATGGCAGAAAAGGTTAGATCTATTCAACAACACATAAGAGCAGCTCAGAGTCAACAGAAAAGTTATGCCGACAACCGAAGAAAAGACCTAGAGTTTGAAGTGGGCGATAAAGTGTTCTTACGAATATCTCCCTGGAAGAGGGTTATTAGATTTGGAAAGAAGGGGAAGTTGAGCCCTAGATATATCGGTCCTTTTGAAATACTGGATCGTGTTGGGAAGGTAGCTTACCGATTGGCGCTTCCACCAAATCTCTCTCAAGTTCACGATGTGTTCCACGTATCTCTCCTGAGAAAGTACATACCAGATCCTTCACATGTACTCAGCTCAGAAGTTGTACCGCTGGAGCAAGATCTTTCTTATGAAGAACAGCCGATAGAGATTCTGGATCGTAGCGAAAAAGTCCTACGAAACAAGACCACTCGCTTGGTGAAAGTTTTATGGAGGAACCACCAACTTGAAGAAGCTACATAGGAGCTTGAGGATATGATGAGGGAGAAGTATCCTCATTTGTTTGTTACAAAGTGACAAATTTCGAGGGAGAAATTCTTTTTAAGGGGGGTAGAATGTAACACCCGAGACTTTTATGTTATATAAATCATCAAAGGAATCTTTTTCTACACAACACTTGCTTGGCTTTCTTTACACGCAATCGCGACCTTCCTCGATAGCTTGCATCGTACGCAATACCGAGTTTCACTAAACAACAATATGCTATTAAAACTAGCCGTTATGAATAGTAATAACCAGTTTTTGAAAATTTATAAATTTTATTTTTCAAAATGGACTTCATTTTTGGACTCAGAATATCGAAATTAGCCTAGGGTGAAATTTTGGTATTTTTCTGAAAACTTTCAATTTTTGATGAATAGTGAAACCACTAAGTGGTAGGTTAAAAACTGAATTTTGCATAAAACTTAATTTTACCGCTTCTATGAATGGAATTTCAAAAATCCGAAAGACACGGTTGATATCAGTAAGTAAAATGTGGTTCAATGAGATAAAAATAATTTTTGGTGAATAGTAACTTTTTACTTTTTTTTACCGCAGTTAATAGTAAATAGGGTAACTAAGGGTAAATATGATATTAATATTACCCTAACACATGTCCTAATTCTATTGGACAAGTGTAATTAGACCAAAAACAAACTTAGGAATAAAATATGACCATTTAGGCCCACTTGGATTAGATTAGGACATTTATTATTAATTTATTTAAAGAAGGGTTAAAATAGTTAAAATCAAAGTTTAATAAGTAAATCATTTTTAATATGGGGTTATACATAAGATAAATTCAATTGTAAATATTCATTAGAAAGATAAAAAGATTTCCTACATGATGATATTTTATTTGTAATTTTTAGACATCAAATAATTTAATTTATTTATGACACAAAGATGATGCAGTAATTATCTTATTAATGAAATATTGGCATAATTGATAATATAAATACTAAAATAAATGTAATTTGAGACTTTTTATGAATTCCACTAATTTTCTAGGTTACTATGATATATTATTGTTGATTTAATCAACTTGGTTCGAACATATAATTCTGTTATGACTTTCACAAAAATCATATATCGAATAGTGTCAAAATTGACACAAAATAGTTTTTAAATAAAATATTATATTATTAATTGTTATTGTATTCCTAAAAATATAAGGTTCGGCCAAATGACTTAGATAAGGATATATATTTTAATAATAAACAATTTGGGGTTTGTTTGGCATGTTATAGTAAGTGTATTAACCATATAGTGAAAGAAAACAAAAAGACATGGTAAAAGTTAAATTATTTAACTTAGAGTTAAATCTAATTGATAAGGTTAAACTAATACCCTAAACTTGTCTAAATCCTATTGGTTGATATGATTTCTACCCTTACCCACTTTATCTTCGAAATAATACCCTTTGGAACCATTATAAACCGATTTTGACTTTAATATAAAATAATATTTTGAGATATTCCTAAGGTGCCCCTCTCCTTCCTTATAAAAGGGCACTTCCTCCCCCTCCTCCTCACACCAATTTGAGCACTCAAGCTCGGCCAACCCCTGCCATTTTCTCCTCTCCACTTCCCTAGAATAATCCTAGAGGTCCTGGTCTTCTCCAAAGACCAATATTAGTTCCTTAAGTGGAGGATTCAAAGAAGCGTTCCAAAGAAGAGGTAATATCCATTACCGATCTTTTCAATTTCTTTCTTCTTCAAATTCTTCTCCTTTAGTTGTTTCATGATAAAGTAATAACATCAGTATTACTTACATACTGATATGTTATTATAAATATGAAACAACCCTAATTCACCTTCTATCCATCCTACGGAAAAATGAAATCACCGCGCGTGCGTACGTACGGAATACCATCTCCACGCCGTGGTGTAATCTATTTTCCACCATCACCTTACAAGGATGGGTATAATGGTGTAATGAGTAACTATATATGATTATTATGAAGTAATATTGATACTGAAATAATATATATATATACTCCAATACAATTCCACGATCATAGGAACGATATCATCACTCGTGCGTACGTACGGAATACCGTCTCCACGATGTGATGCGACTCGTTCTACATGATTTTAATTTCATAATGATTATATAAATGAATTGAATGAATGAATATGGTATATAATACACTAATACCATTCTGTAAATGAATTATCTATAACCTAAAGATAAGAATAAGAATTTATTCGACAAAACACGCATAAGAACAAAAAGTTATAAAGACCCGAGTAACAAGTAACAATGAAATATTACTAACAAGAAGCTAATAATATGACCATATATGATATCATATCAATATGTATGATTCTGGAATAAGTCAATAACATTATTTAAACCATTATACAGGAGCTTCGGACACGAACAAAGAAAATTGGACCTAAGGTAAGGGAAATATCACAATCTCATTTTTTATCCGAGATTGTTTATTCGTAAGTATTTACTGGGGTGTATTTTATCATCCACATCCATGTTTCATCAAAATGTAATATTATTTCCATCCACCTACAATTGTTTAAATCCATTTTTACCCTTTGGTGAGTTTTTAGTAATATGTATGAAAGGAATCTTTTGTCGTACGAGGTACTCTTTGACTTTTCCGACAAAAGTACGAAGAATGTTTTTTTAACTTATACGACATGAATAGGTTTTTAAAACATTATTTCCAAGAAGCTTCCTTTACAAGTTCTCAAGTTTATTTTTAATCAACTTCTTTTATTTTAAAGTTATATGACATGTTATTAAAGGAAAAATGTTTTTGAAGAAGAAAGGATATTTTCCTCAAGAATGGAGTTCAAGTGTTTTTATCAAAATTATTTTCCATATAAGATAATAAAGGGTTCTGTTTTTATCCCTATTATTACATTGATTTGATCATGTTGTGATGGAATTATTTTTATGAATTCCTTTATCTTATATGAATTGATTTATGATGTCATGATGTTTCAAGAATCCCATTTTTGTTACATGTGTTATGCAATGATGTATGTTTTATGATTATGTGGCACACATAAGAAAGGATTCATTATAAGATGGGTGGGACCTATATCTCCCTCCAATGCATTGGGTAAAGATTTTATATCTCATGAGATAGACATGGCTGGAACGGAAGGTTATTTCGGTTCAGTGATACAGGACTGAAACGAGGAGTGAACTCGGTTCAGAAAGGGACTTTGTCCACTAAGATAGTCTTGGCAATGAGTCTTGACTAACAAGAAATGATTTTCCATGATTATGTGTGCATGCCACAAAGTTTCAAGTTTTATGTTATGATTATGGGGATCTCATTTTCACTTCTATGAATTATTCCATGATAAGATATTATGATATCTTTTGCAGGTTTTGATTTTCAAAAAGATATGATATGATTTTTATTTCCTTTATTTGCCCTTGCTGAGCATTTGAGCTCACCCTTTTATGTTTTCTTTTCCCCAGGTCAGGAAGATGGATATTAAGTAGAATATGCTAAAAGGGACCCTAGATATGATGAAATAAATGGGAGACACTGTAGAAGATTTATGAACCAGTTGTTTATGTTTCCCAGTTTCTAAAGACAATACACCTATACGGTCCTTTGTGGTTTTGTCATATGTTGTAATAAGTGTGCTTCAATTTTGAAGTATTAACAATGTATGTAAAGTGTGGGTCGTTATAGCAACAAACAACCTCTAAGTAATAAAGGGTGAGTTTTTCCATCACTAATGTATATGTAAACCCCAAAAACAAATTTTTGATAGGTACTCTAGTTATTCATTCAATAATAGTGAACATACTTTTTGATTCTGGTTCTACAAATTCTTTTATATCCTGAAAGTTTAGTTTAGTGATCCCAACACCACCACAAATCATGGAAGTAGAGATTTCAGTGAGAAAGGAAAATGGGGAAATCATTGCATCCCATGAATATAACTCCTCCCCTGTCACAATCTCTTAATTGAACATCCCGGAGAACCCCTTCATACTCCCTTTGGTGTAATTTGATGAAATTCTTGACATAGATTGGATTTCCCGATATAGAGACAACATAATTTTTTGTGAGAGGGAAATCACTATCCATATTGAGAATAGACCACCAATTATGTACTAGTAAAATGAGGAGTATGGATCTTCTTTAGCACCATCATCTCAAGTGTGGATATTAATGCCCTATGATCATACATATTTTTCTCATATGATTGAGTCTAAGGAAAAAACCATCCTTGAAGACATGTCTATTGTGATTGAATTCACTGAAGTGTTTCATGAGGAATTACCTAGTCTTCCTCTTAGAAGATATGTTGAATTATCAATTGATCTTATATCTGGGGAATTTCAAATATCCATGACTCCATATAGAATGGATGTTTCAGAGCTTGAGGAGCTAAAGAAACAACTATATGATAATCTGGATAAAGGGTTTATACACCCAAGTGCTTCACTATGGGGTGCACTAGTCCTCTTCGTCAAGAAGAAGGATGTGTCAATGCACCTTTGAATTGATTATCCTGATCTCAACAAAACCATGATAAAGAACAAGTATCCTCTTCCATGAATTGATGACTTGTTCAATTAGCTACGTGGAGTGCAATACTTCTCCAAGGTGGATCTACAGTCAGGATATTACTAAGTAAGGGTGAAAGAGGATATCCCCAACAGTATTTTTCATACAAGGTAAGGGCATTATGAATTTATAGTAATGTCTTTTGGATTCACTAAGTTCTAACAATATTTATGGACTTGATGAAGAGAGTCTTTAGAGATTACCTAGAAAAATTTGTGGTAGTATTTATAGATGATATTCTAATGTACTCCAAAACTAAGGAGGGCATGAGAAGCATCTAAGAATAGTACTAGAGACCTTGAGAAAGGAGAAGATCTATGAAAAGTACAATAAACGCGAGTTATGGTTGAAGGAAGTCTGATTCTTGGGTCATATCATCACAAGTAATGGGATATCTATGAATCCCTACAAGAAAAATGCAATTGAGGGATGGATAAGGCTAACATCTGTGACAGATATCCATAGATTACTTAGGTTATCTGGATATTATCACTGATTTTTGAGAAATTTCTCATGATTTTCAGACCCTCTTACGAAGATAACTTGTAATGGAGTCAAGTTTTCTTGGAGTGATGAATGCGAAGATAGCTTCAAAGAGTTGAAATCGAGGATTATCACTGCGCCCGTTCTCACACTACCCATAAGTGGAGAACATTTTGTGGTATATAGTGATGCTTCGAAGAAGGCCCAGGGCTGTGTGTTGATTCAAAATGACAAATTCATTTCCTATGTTTCATGGAAATTGAATGTTCATAAGAAAAAATATCCAACACATGATATGGAGTTGGATACAGTAATATTCTCTTTAAAAATTTGGCAACATTACCTATTTAGGGAGAAGTGTGAAATATACACAGATCACAAAATACTTAAGTATATATTCACACAGAAAGTCTTGAACATGTGCCAAAAAATATGGCTAGAGCTGATCAAAGACTATGAATTCTCAATCCATTACCACCCTAGTAAATCTAACAAGGTGGAAGATGCTCTAAGAAGAAAGGACCCGTCAATTCTATCTTTGATGAGAATTAAAAAGGATCTAATCTTCCTAGATTTGATGAAGATGGAAATGAAAATCATAAAAAAGGGAACATCATCAATCCTTTCATAAATGATTGTTCAACCATATCTTTTGGAAAGTTTAAAGGATGCTCAAAAGGATGATGTTGTAATTCATAAAAAATTGGAAACTATCAGAAAATGGAAATACTTTGAGTTCAATATTAATGAAGAAGGAATTATGATATATGGGTCAAGAATATGTGTTCCATCAAACCCGAAGTTAAAGAATGAACTTTTGGATGATGAACATAGTTCTAATTTATCAATTCGCCCAGGAAACACAATGATATATCGAGATTTACAAGAGAATTATTGGTGGGATAACGTGAAGAAGGAGATCACTAAGTATACATAAAAGAGTCTGGTATGTTAGAAAGTGAAGGCTGAGAGGTTGAAGTCAAAGGGTATGATTCAACCATTACCCATACTGACATGGAAATGGGAGAACATCACCATGAACTTTGTTACTAGACTTTCAAAGACATCCAAAGGAAACAATGTTATCTGGGTTATTGTGGACCATCTTACAAATACTGCACACTTCATTGAAATTCAAGAGGATTTTTCATTGGATAAAATGGAATGGATATACATCATGTAAGTTGTAAGGCTACATGGAGTACCATTATCTATTTTATCCAATCGAGATCCAAGATTCACCTATAGGTTTTGGAAGAGTATCCAATACGCTCTGAATACTAAGCTAAACTTCAGTACGACTTATCATCCTCACACTGATGCCAATATGAGCATACTATCCAAACACTTGAGGACATGTTGAGAGCATTCTCAATGTACATTCAAGAAGGATGGTATCAACATCTTCCTATAGTTGAGTTCTCTTACAATAACAGTTTCCACTCAAGCATCTAAATGGCTCCTTATGAAGACCTTTAGGTGAAGAGGATCAGAACACCGGCATGTTGGGATGAAGTTGGGGGGGTGAAAACTCCTAGGTCTAAAAATGGTCAAATAAATGGTGGAGAAGGTTAAGACCATCCAAAAACACATCAAAGCTTCTCAGAGTCGACAAAAGAGAGATGTTGATTATTGTTGACGAGACCTAGAGGTTAATGTTGGGGATATGACATTACTCTGTATATCACTATAGAAGACAGTTATGAGATTTGGAAATAAGGGAAATCTTAGTCCAATGTACATCGTCCCTTTTGATATCCTTGATCGCATTAGATTAGTGGCCTATCGACTAGCACTTCCACCGAACTTATCTCAAGTACATGATGTAGTCCATGTATCACTCTTAAGGAATTACATACCTCTTCCATCACATGTATTCAATCCAATGGTGGTACCATTAGAGAATGACCTATCCTATGAAGAGAATCTGGTGAAGATTTTAGATCATAGGGAAAAAGTTCTACGAAATAAGACAATGTCGCTCGCCAAAGTGTTGTACAGAAACCACAAGTTTGAAGAAGCAATGTGGGAATCTGAGGAAGGGAGGAAGCATAGTTACCCTCATCTGTTTTAGTGAGGGAAAATGAAATTTTGATGGTGAAATTTTTTAAGAGGGGAAGATAGTAATGGCCCAAACTTTTATTAATGAAAATTTTTCTTGATCTAATTAATAGTCTTATTATGTAAAATTGTTATATAAAACTTATGCACTTCCTTGGTTTTATGTATTTGTATTTTAAAATACTATTAAGAATTTTTACCATTGCTCATATTTTCATTGAACAATGATCACATGATTATTATAAATATAGGGTTTTAACAAATCCAATTTACTCAGACAAAGGAAGCGATGGCCTCATCCAGTAGAATTTCTCCATATGAAGGCCATTTTTCGGAGCTCAGAAAGGAGGTAGAATCACCGGGATTCACTCTTGACCAATCCCAATCTGAGATTCAACACATTAAGCTTGAATGGAAATTACTATAGGGGAAGTGGAAGTTAATAAAGATTACCACCTGAGCGATATTATCTGAGCCACCCCAAGAGTCTGTCACCACCACACACCTTACCCTTTGGTCTTATGTGGGTGTTATAAGGGGTTATGTAACAAGATAATAGCACTATGATTATGTTCACAAAGAATATATATTCCTTTTATTATTGTTCCTTTGTAAATGGGTTTTAAAGCACACACATTATTTTTAGTTAATAATCAATTAAGAAATATATTTTCATGAATTAATGGATTTTTGAAGTAAATAATATTTTAATAAAATATTATTACTATATAAATTTTTATTAAATATAAATTATCATATAATTTTTATACAATTTTAATTTTTATTATGGTTTGAAAGCCTTTTTTTTTCAAAACCCATGAATTTTCGATAAATGTTAGTTTTTATTTTAAAAGATAAAATTCACATATTTCAAAAATTATTTAGATAAGATGAATATTATTTTTGGATTCATGATGTCAAAATTATCTAATGGGAAATTTTTCAAAATTTTCTAAGACGGTCAAAATTTTGGGTAAAAATTAAATATCATTTAAATATATAATGTATTTTATGACATCATAATGAACCAATAGTTATGTAATAAAATTATATAAAAGGGATATTTAGAAAATATATTTTTACATTTAAAATAATGTGATTTTAGATTTGTTTGATTAATTTTATGGCGCCTTAGTGGACCCTCCAAGACTTATAAAATATTTTAACTTTTTAAAATGATTTCCTTGAGAGTGTGACTCACCTCCACATAAGCAAGCATAATATTTTAATAAGTACATCCATTGGACCTATAAAATAATTTTTTGCACTCCCCTTTTTCAAAAACCTTGGGAAAGAACCATGGGATGGTTTATGGTTTTGATTAGATTAATGTGTAGTGTCCAAAACCTAAATAATAAAGAATTCCCTCTCATTTCCTATATAAACACACTCAATATCCCATTCCTCTTCACTAAAACCATTTGGAGATTAAAATAACTCTTCCCTCATCACTCTATAATACTCTAAAGGTGAACCAAGGTCCCAAGAATCCTCTATCAAGCCTCTCCGAAGACTTTGGGATCACACTTCCATGTAAGGGATCCTCACTTCCCTTATTTATTTCCATGTTTCCTTATATTGTTGTGACCTTTTATTTTCAATTAAAAAATGATGGGGGTATGATTTTTAACCTCTCCTATAATTCCCTCATTATGTTTTAATGATGATAGACCCCTTTCTCTCTCATTAATGCCTCCCATGTACACCCGTTACCATGCCAAAATTTGGTAAGGGATTTCTCTCTCGGCATTTAATTTCAAGAAACTATTTTATACTATGCATCTAAATTCTATTACATATGTTGTGATATTATGTTCCATTACCCCTTACTTTCCATTTCATTTATAACGGATGAGATACCCATTTACCTCTCATAAACCCATTTTACAATTTCTATTTGACATCGTTATGCTGCCGAAGTTACACCAAAATTTCCCATGCCAAAATCATCGTGTAAGTTAATACCATACCCATTTCTCTATCAAGGGTATTGAACTTTATGCACATGTAAATGTTGATCGAGGACTTAAATTTATGTATTCCAAATCTCTTATTCACTAAATAAATTATGATGTTTAATGAATCCATATTATATGATCTATGTGGTACACTTATATATGAAATGAAATGATTAAGAAGGGTGCACCCTGATAGTGCTCCAATGCATTATGTAAAGAATAGTATCATTATACGCCTTGTGAAATTAGGGTTTAATCATTCTAATTCTAGTGAAATGAGAGTTTACTCATGCTAATCCAAGTTCAATGAGGGTTTACTCATGATCCATGTTCAATGGGCCTTGTCTCATGCTAATATCATGTTAAATGTTGTTTCCACATTTCCATGTTTAGATAATAATGCTATATAATGTCTTTATGTTCATGCTTCTCTTATGCTCTATTGATATTCCTATTTCCTAACATGTATTGTATTCTTCATGTCATGCCTTTTTTACTCCCTTATTGGGATTTATAGCTCACCCTTTTCTTATGTATATCCTCATGTTATCTCATGCAATGCTAAGCACGAAGGAATGTTGTGGTCATGTAAAATATGTTTTCAATAAAGATGTTGTATTTTTTGTCTTAATTTGTCATGTAATGTTCCTAATCCCCTCTTACACTAGAAATATAGATCTTCTATGTTGTATTAAGTGAATGTTTATGTAATAAATAACATTTAATTGGGTAATAAAGAGCATGGTTATTATAATTAGAGCCTTACACCAAAGAACATGTGTTATGGGATCACCTATTGAAGTGATTGACATGCCTGGATCCCTTTGAGTACCGTTGGATCCTTACTACTAAGGTATAATCTCTCAGGTTCCCACTACCAGTACCCTCTGTCAGTTACTACTCTTCCAGAAATCTCTTTACAACCAAGGACCACTCAAGTACCCCAACATAGGATGGAATGAAAAGATATACCACTGAACCCAAAATATACCAGTGTAATCCCTACTCAAGGGATCACACTCTAAAGGAAAAAAATCCAAAACTATATCCATGGAGTAATGTGAGAGATCAATAAAACTAATTTAATGCACTTCTAAGGTCAAAATGCCCTACTGTAGATGTAGAGGCTCCTGTATTCACATTGATTGCAACATGGCCATATAAAAATCCTCCCTAATGAGACACTCAAATTATTACCCGGATAGAGATCTCTTATTGTGTGGATGAGTCACTAAGATCCACCACCATCCACCATATCCCTGAAGAATACTTTCCTGGTGGACCACCTTACGATCTTTTGGTGTCCTCATAGGGTAAAAAATCTGAGTGACTACCTCTAGAATGTTCTCAGACACCTGGGGGTTTGGATCACCCCAAAACCTAGGATTTCACTACCTATGTAACTCATGCAGTGCACTTAGACTATGTGAATCCCATGCTGGCACTTCCAGTGCTAGCTGCTTCTCAACGGGTGGTGGTATAGATGTTAAACCACCTTTAGGTGCTATCTTTAGTACAAGCCCTTATACTAAGCATATCATCTTCATTATCACAAAGTATAATCCAAGATTTCTATCTGTGTAGAGGTATCCTAAAATAAAACAAGATGTACCATGGTCAAAATAGTATATCTAGGGAGCTGAATCCAGAAGGGCATAGAAAAACAAAACCCATTCATTTATGATGCATGTACCAAAATTTTCCCTTAAACTAATTTATATATATACGGAGTCAAAATGCCAGTGATAAGAGTCCTAGTGAATGGATACATTGGATACCTCACCAACACTGGAGTCCCAACCCTATAATACAATCTCAAAACACTAAAAATTGTTGTGCTAAACCAATCACACCGATTATCATACTAATTTAGATCTGGTGGCTTTGATATCACTCTCTCCATACCCAGCCCACCGAGGCCTGACCTGTGATGACCTCAACCTCGACTTCAATACGCCAGGGGCCAATAACCAACAAAGAGTAGGCATATCCCCAAATATGGGAGGCATTAGCCTAATGTACCTAGACACAAACACAAATATCCATGCCCACACAATACTGAGATGTAAAACAACTAAAATAAATTCATGCATATATCAATAATCCGATAACCGGTGTATGATATTAAAGTATTGAAAGCGAAAAAAGGGAAAAATAAAAGCCCAACCAAATACTATAGAGAATCAAAAATACTCCAAGGGAAAGGGATAAGGTCAAATGAAAGCTCCCAAAAAAACCACAACCTGATAATCTCAATCTATGCCCCACCAGATCCTCGTCCTCCAAGGACATCATCTAAAGGGCCATCGTCTTCATAAAACATGATATGTGTGGACAAGGTGAGTATAACAATGCAAAGTAGGACACTCTGAAAACACTAGACACCTAGAATCATGTATATCCAGCTAAATACGAGGATATAATAATTATTATATAATAGAAAACAACCAAATATACTCATGAAAGACACTGCATCACAAGGCAGTCACAACCAACTACCAACCGTATGATTCTACTCGAAGTAACACTTGTTTAAGGACAATCCACTCCACCAACCATGATATCTCTTAATATACTCATCCAATATGTCATGATCATTGGGCCCCACCCATGAAAGATCACAGGTCTCAGAATACCCTGATACCTAGATAGAGGGTCACACCCAAGACCACTGGGGGACACTATAAACCTAATCTGGATCAACCCTCTATGTAGAGGAGAATATGAAAATAATTTCATGAACCCTTACAATACAACCTACTAGATGGAGGATCAATTCCATACACAAGGAGGTCATGCCGATTCAACAAACCCCACCTATTATGTAAAGAGGATAGAGGATCACAATCCAGCCTTATAGAGGGACACCACAAACTCTATCTGAGACTCATACTCTATAGGGGATCACAATCATATGATGTGGATGCAATACCATACTATAAAATTGTTGGAAGAGACCAAAGGAACACACTCAATGAAGACTAGTCGAGACTAGTGAAACAAACAGCTACACAAACTCTTCAACCGATTAAACGACATGTACTATGGGTTCAAGATGTGTCTAGATATCCCCAATTCTTACCATGTGGTAAAGTATCACACAACATGTGAATATAAAAATACATGAAATATAGGAATAGTACACAACATGTAGAGATTACATGACACCCTAGTCGTGTCACCTGACCATGTCCATGTACCACTAGCCGTGTCCTTGTACCATCCCATGTACAGGTGACCATGTTCATGTCCAAGTACATGACATGTCACTATCAATGTACTTTTATCCATGTATGTGTACTTTACAAAGTATAAGTTTCACCATCATAGAGGTGTCACACAACATGTGACCATTTCACATTCCATGTGGAACTTAATTCCAGATGAAAACCTAGTGCCACAGCCAGGGGGTCCCACACAACATGTAATCCCAAAAATACAATCCATTTTGTTTAGGATTTTCTAGAATCCCTAGTTCCTCTTCTGCATCATCTTCCACTTTGTTGGAGCTACCATCCTTTCTAGAATCTATAGATCTGGGGTTTCCAAGCCTCTTGTCACTAGAGATCATAGATCTAGGCTTCAAATACACTTTGAAAAAATCCACTTGATCCATATATAGCCGCACCATATGCCACTCGGGGAAAATGAATACCACTCATGAGGTCTCATCCCTCCTCAATTCATCCACTTCCATCGTCAATCCTCTAATAAAAACCTATATTACAATCCATACCCATAGTATTTATCAATTTTGTAGAAGAACGACCACATAATGATCACATACTATAAAATCATCAAACCATGGTCTAAAAGAAAAACCCCCGATGAACGTGTGAAGAATGGGGGAATAAATCAAAAAGAACATAAAAAGTGAGGAATGAATCTAATTTTTTTTTCCATTTAGCCTTGTTCCATTATTGTAGATTTAAAAAATGAAGGAGGACAATCATAATGAACAAAAATATAAATTCCATCGATTTAAATATACTGATGATTCACATATCAATTTTGTTCATGGAAATGATCTAAATTTATCTAGGATTAAATAATATGAATAAAAACACAGAATAAAGCTTCCTACATAGATTTTAGATCAATTGTTGATGAAGAACGCTTCTGTGCTTCCATGATTGTAGAGAATTATGAACTCTGTTGACACAAAGATCCTCAATCCGGTCTAGATCCATTGTCATTCACAAAGTTTTCTCTTCAATAGTTGCCTAAATCTCAAGGGTTTGAGAAGATAACCCTGAAGAGAGTCTCATAACCATGTATTTAAAGGAGATATAGTCACTTTTTTGAATAAAACTAAATTTAATAAATTTATTTAATTAATTCCACACCCATGTTGTTTTTTCAAAGACTCCTCACGCTGAAAAATGTTATGTCACACATAGGGTGAAAACCATGTTCTAAAATCAAAGGTGCCATCAAATTCTGGATTTATGCCCCCATTCAGGATTTATTTAACTTCTTCAGTAAAACCATGCTCACATGATACTTAATATATTTAATATATTTCAAAAATTTATTTTGGGAACATAGGGCCTCAAAATCACATGCTATCTTAGTGTCTGGTCTTGAAAATAATCTATATAATATCTAAAAATAATATATGGAACATTTGAGTCATTAGAAAACACATTTCATGTACTAATGCAAGGTGTATGGCTCAACCAACCTAAGTACACACCCATGTTGCAGAGTAGAAGCCACATGCTCTATATGTTAGTGAAACACACCCTATACTTCCACAAAATAACTGATGATGCGTAAAAATATATGGGAGGAATGGTTGGCCACATAACATAAGAGAAAAGAAAGGAAAAACGTTTTACATGATTACAAACTAAGTACTTTATAGTACACACAATGTACTTATAGTTTCAAGAAATATGAGGTCATTTGTCCTAATTTTGGGTTGGAAATTTGAGGGGGAGGTGTCACTGCTCTTCCAAAACGACCTTCCCACAAATCCAATAGGGTTTTATTCTATTTTCTTTCCATTTTAGAGAAATTAAACTCTTCTCCAATCTTTCCTCTCATAACAATTGTAGGGATTGAGTTTCCACTCAACCTTCACACCGAGACCATGGTTATAAGAGGGTGATTATCTCAGGTTGGGGTTTTAATAAGGTTATGGGTGTGTTTTAATTTAAATTATAGGGTATTTAATTATATTATCATTTTTTTATAAAACATTTAATAAATTAATTCCAAATTCTAAAATGGTGTTTTATCAGATTAAGAATCAAACTAATCATGAAAACTAAAGGAGATACAATATGGAAAATCCTGACCATTGTGTGAGACTATTACAACTATTTTAGGGGTATTATTATAATGCAATCTTAAGAAATAAATCTCTGAACTGAGGGATTGGTGTTTAAAATACACAATTTTCTATTATCAGAACAATAAACTAAAATATAATTTAATCCTAATGGTAAACCACTATCATTAATTATTTTTATACTAAATAATTATTTTTGGAATAAACCTTAATCAAGTTTCCACTTGAAATGTCTATTTCATTATTGTTCTTTCTCTTCTTTTATTTCTAATTGATTTTTACTAATTGTTTTATATTTTTTATCCCTTCTTCACCATGACAAAATTTTCTGGATAATTAGATGAACCTCATCAACTTCCATCTTCCATTTCATTTTAATTATTTCACTACGGGATTGATCTAAAAATCCATTAGATACCTAGTTAGTTGGGTTTTAAGGGAACTAATTTTCCATGCCTAACAATAGGTTAATCATCCTGGTGAGAGGAGAGCTTGAAACTAATTCTATATATTTTGGGATAATTCTATTATGGTGAATTGTATTGTTTTATTCTTCCTTTCTTTATTGTAATGAACACCAGAGGTAACAAGATATTGTTTATTGTTATTTTTCTATATGAGTATCTAGTCTCTTCAATGCGATGGGGATTTGGATACTAAAGAACCATGGGTAGTTAATTTGTACTATTTTTTTTGTTATGTATTTCTTATTTCTCATAATTCACTTGATTTTTCTCTATTTTACTCACTAGTCACTCCATATCGGATCAAGAATAATGCCTTTAGGGATTTATAGTGGAATTAAAATGAATAATCCCTTGACCATTAGATTTATTCATCATCTCCAAAAGTTTTTTCATAAAAGTTTTTAAGAATTCATTTTTAGAATAAGAAGTTGATTTTTTTGAACTTAAATAGAACTTACCGAATCAAGGAAGTTTCGACACAATTGAATCCTAGATATGTTATTTATTATGAACAACATAACATAATAAGAAAATTTATTTATTAAGATCTTCATAAAAATCAACAGTCCAGACACATTCCTCTTATTGAGTGTTAAAAATTGTTTTTGTGTGTGTTGATTTAAGTAATGAAAACTTTTTAATATTTTTTGATGTGAATTGACTAGGTTCTCAAAAAATTATTACAACCATCAAATGAATATTATAAATTTAATAAATCTTCAATTAATTAACCACAACCTCATGTTAACAAACACCCAAATTCTACCTATGGATCAAACCTATACTTACACTATACTCATTGTAATGTTAAGTAATTTTCAATTTGGGTTTCCAAAAGTAAATCTTCGGCCAGAATGACACAAAATTACACCGGCACTACTGAGGATAGTGACAGAAAGAAATAGAATAAGGTTTTAGTTGAGGTTGGTTATTTTAGATATTTCTTTCTCATTTATTACTTATTTTACTTGGGACTTCAACCTCACATCCCTTTGGATATTTAATCAACTGGAGGTTGGTATAATTCTCTAGGAGAGGATTTATATCCATATGATCCAGTGATGTCATACTCATATCTAGAAGAATACTATTCATACATGAATGATGAGTTTAAGTATGAGTGCTACCCATGTACATACTTCACCCGACCAATTTCTTCTTCTCTTATGAAATAATTATTGATTAATACCAACACATTATTATCAATGATGAAAACATTTACTGCATGCTAATTAGACCAAATTTAAATATTGGGAAATCTTGGAAATATGGTAGAGAAACATTCCAAGATAATTTTTAATATAGATAATCTGGATGTGTATAAATCTAGGTATTGTTATTTTGTTTCAACTAAAAAATAATTCTATGAAGTGGTACCTACTTATTGTGCATACAAATTTTCTAAAAATTATTTTCTAAACATACAACTTGAATATGAGAATAGATTGTGTCATGTAAATAGTGAATTTGATCAATCACTTGTTTATTAACCCTCAATTTACTTCTCACCTACCCTAGAAGATTCTTGTGACTCTTTTCAAGTTTTTAGCATTTCAGAGAAAGGATCTAAGGTGGTATAGGACATACATGATCAATCCAAGACACAATTACACCTTCAGAATTTACTGTCCACAGAACAAGGTTATTATAAGATGTGACCCATACAACCATAATTTCAAGAAAAAATTCTAAACGTTGATTGATCCAGGGATATGTGGTGGTTTACACAATAGAATTAATATCCTATTTTGGATTATGGGTAAGTAATATAACTTAGGTAGAGAAAAAGACCTAAAACATAAGCTCTTTATGGGTGGAAACCTATACATCATTTACCATTATCTCCCTTTTCTATTTTTAATTAATAGATTATGTGTACTTATTAATGCACTATATACCATCAATTTCTTCTTCCATATTCAATCCACTATTTTAACATTAATAAAATGTGAATAAATGCCATGTTATCATAAGTACACAATGTTTACTTCCTTGTTTAGTGTAAATTTAAATAGTAATCTAAATTTAATTAAATATTGGTTTTGTAAATAAATAAGAATGAATCATATGTTGATGGATTAGTCTTTTAAGTGTATCTGATCCATCATCAGTTGAAATCACTCCAAGCCCTTTATTGGCATAGGGGTCATTCTTTTTAATTCTATTTATTTACAAATGGCATGTGCGGTATTTAAAAAAGTAATTAAAATCAATTCAAAATAAAATAAAACCGATGGTGGGGATGAATTGGATGGAAGGATCATAGCCCATGGTTTAAGAGACCCTGGTCTGAATCCTTCTAGCATTCTTAGTTCCATCCTTTTCGCTAAAATAAAACCAAAAATTGTGTATTTCGGTATACATCTTGTGTTATCTTTATTATGATTTCATTTATAATTTTAATACTCTATTTAAAATAAGAAAACATTGATGATGATATAGGATGATTAACAAAATTGTAACCCCAGTTCTAAGAGACCTGGGTTAGAATTTAGTTAATCTCCCCACATCATCCCAATTTTCATAAATAAAACCACATTTCCTACACACTTTCTTCCACCGTGCATATAAATTAAAATTTGCTAAAATTTAAATGGATAAAAAAATATAAGTACTACAATCTTCTCTATAGTGATTGAGGGATCACACTCAGATTTAACTGATCACTGAATCAGATCCTATCCTGAGCACCAGAACAAAGTTTGTAATTCTATTTTTCAATTTTTATAACACACAACATGTATTTTCCCATAAACTACATGTATATATTTATTTATATATTTATATATATTTATATAATATAATTTGGTATAATAATAAATATTTAATACTAACCACATATATATTGTTAAAAAAACATATTACATGGAATATTTCCATAAACTACATGCTATGGTTCATGGATTTAAAATCCAGGAGGCTGAACTAGGGTTGTACTCAAGTCGACCCCCCTTGGGTTTTCCCATGGAAGAAATATCTAGACGACCTTCAATCACTCAATTAAAGGATTTTTAGGCACAAATTTCATCTCCATTTCCATGCTCAATAAAGGTATGTGCTACTACACATTTAATTTCAGTGATTTAAAAGATTTTTTTGGTGATTTAAGGCTCTATGGATTGTTCAACTAAATCCCCATAGGTAACAGAAATGTACAAAGAGCACACACTATGTTCAACTTGTAACTGGTTATATTTGATTATGAATCTAATTTGAAAACACACGGAATGTGTGTTTAGAACACACAATGTAACTATGCTTCTATATAGATAATCAGTGTCACAATAGTCCCACACATCCATATGTCCCATGTATAAAAAGAGAATGTGTTCATTCGGTAAATGTTTTATACTACAGTCATTTGAAAGAGGCCATGCCCTGGGTGCACATGAATTAGGGGCCCATGTGAAACCACACATCATGTTAATTTTATAAATTTCATGTACTTAGGTATCTTCTATAATTGGTAGAGACTGTTTCTGGACACACACATGACTAGGAACCCATGATTCACACATGACATGTGTGTCTGATACACGTCATGTATTGCATCTCTAATGAAATAATCTTGTTTGGGAATTCACATGACCAATATGTCCAAGTTCTAATATAATAAATTTTAGTTCTGTACACATTGTGTTCTTTATGATGGTCAACACATGCAAGATTTGGAGTTTATTTCTAGAGAATACATGTAGCATCATGACTAAAATACTTACCGTGTACTCTAAGTATACATTTCGTACAGTTTAAATTTTTTTGTTTTGTTTATTTTTCAATTTTTTTTCATTTTTTTCTAACATTATTTTATTTTAGATTATGGATGATGGAGACTGATCCTGGGAGAAGTGGAACCTGCCATATCATGATGTGGAGCAGTCTACTCCACACCGAGATTAGTTTTAAATGCTCAGGGAGTCATCTATTCTTGACATACCAAATTCCCAGCTACTGAACTTGGTAGTTCTACTACAAATGGTACTAGAAACCCCATATTCTACAATATCCCAAGGTATCATGATTACCTCGGTGCCCACACCCGTGACTCTCATAGCGCCATCACCATGAACCACATCCTCTGAGAACCCCCACAACCATTTCTAATATAGAACCTGCACCAGCTGCCACACGATCAGAGACTTCTACTCTAGTGGCTCGTGCACCACCATATAAGACACCCCTAGTAGAAAAATCTCATAAACACCCCTACCTCATCTTTTATGCGCATCATCCTACCAGTGAATGACTGTGATGACTCTAACACCAAAAGATCCAACTGAGCAGCCATGTCCTAGACAACAACATCCCATAGTAGCTAGGAATTTTGGAGGAGATTGAGGCATTGATGGGCCACTCCCATATGATCATGATTCTATAGGCCAACACTCCTACCTATCAAGGCATATTTTTGGAGTTTGTAGTGATCTTCTAGTTTTATGGTCCCATATATTGAGATACATCGAGTGACATAGTGAAACTATTGAGATTTCGACTAGGCAATTAGTTCTATTCATTGACGATGGAAGAGTTCAGTCGAGGGTGTGACTTATACTCACATCTAGCCACCCCACCCGCTATTTCTTCCATCACCCTCTAATACGGCTCCAACCCGATCACAGTTTGGTGAGATCTTGCTGGACCTACTATCTGGTATTCTCCCATGAAACAGAATAGAACATTGTTCATATCTCCACCCGTCCATTTCATCTAAATTTTCTTCAGTTCCATTCTACTCCCATGCCATGGGGATGATGACATTATATTAGGACCTTACATGGATATTATAACATGTATCGACTCACATGACTATATCGATCAACCATTCTTCTCTACCTCTTACCTCCACTCGATGTTCACCGGCCATCAGGGTGACCTAATTGGAAGATTCTATGCCACTCGTTTGGCCCACTGTTTGGGGGTTTTTGATCCTTTTCTCCCCCAAAATTATTTGGGATCACCTCATCTGATGGGCTGTCTCATGCTTATTCATATGGGGATGGTCTAAAATCAATTAATCACCAATGTACTAGTGTAGGATCAACCAACACCAGCGGCATTGAGAGAGGACCCACCTACCCCTCATGGTGTTACTAATTCAATACCGTCACCACTACCTCCACCGATAGATAATTCTTATCCATACCTTCCCACAACCACTATTACTCTCTCCACTTATTCCATTCCATTTATAGACCACACCATAACCCTATCTCACCCCGTAACCTTGGTCTAACCCTATTCCCTTCGCTACCTCAACACAATTGAAAACCACCTCAAACAGATGGAGGGCATGATGTTACTTATTTTTCAGCACCCGAGACTTCCCTTACCATCAAAACTAGCTCCTACTACTTAGAAAGATCCTTATCCATCATCCCCAGCCATGTACTACTTGATTATTTCCTTTGATGGTTTGGGTTCCACTTCTATTGTTGGGGATCCATATCCTTTCAACGCACTAACTATGCGGGATGAGGAACCCACACCACCAGCATCTACTATAGCTTCCCCCTCCCTACCGGACCCCCATACTCTAACATTTCCTCCCATGAGGCCACCTAGTGACTAATAAACCACACTATATTTCATTTATATATATCTATGTTGGGTTTTCAATGTGACAATTTGAGTGCATAGAGAATAATTTTTCCATTTCATTGATAGTAATAGGTACTATAACACGTCATGGTCATCTGCTTTCGACTTCTTTCCAATTTTCAAGATCTCCATGAGGAGAGTATTATTTTTTCATTTATTTTAATTTTCTTTATTGGTATTACTTATTCCACTACTCTCCCATCGACATGGTATAATTGTTTCTACACATCATATTCTTTTACTTGGTGTTGCACTTGGATTACCACGAGTGATATTAAGTGTGGGAGAGAGTCTATTAGCTACAATAGTCTTATCCCTCTGAATAATCTACGAGAAATGATTAATTAGATAAAATATTTTAAAATGTGGAATTTTTTTATTAATTATAATTATAAATAACAAATATATATGTGGTAATTTTAAAAGATATATATTTTTTTAATTTTAAATTATTTTAAAATGATTGATGATATAATCTGATTTATGAAATTAATTCTTGGACATTTTCATTTATTAGACTAATAATTTATATTCATGTCATGAGCTCATTGAACCATTTTTCATCCTCATTCATGAGAGGTATTCCAAACCCCATTTCATATTCCTCCTTATACACTATTTTTATAAAGATTATCAGGACAAGCATAAATACTAGAACTTTCAAGTTTTTATTTTCAAAACATGAATATTTTGAATCATATTTAAAATGAATAAGGAATTTTATGGATAAACCCCTTTTGAATTTGAAACCCACCCAACTATATGTCTCTGGGAAACCCATATAAACCATGAACAACCTTAATTGGATGACAAATTACAAGACTATTTACCCTTAAAACTATAATTATTTGATTATAATTCATGATTTTTCATTTTATCTTTAAAGAGAGAGCTTGGATATTCATTGTATTGTTTTGTGAGAGACCAAAAAATTAAGTATTGGGGAGAATATCACTTTTTTATCTAGGAAACAGGGTTAAAAAACCACCATTCATTATACTCCAAAGTAGACCCTTATTTGTTTGATAAATTCAAAAGAGGACCAAATTTATTCATTACACGGATAGATGGTTTATAAACCCATGATGGGAAGGGAAGATAATGGTTATGTTAAACATTGTGATATTCTGATAGGGATGAATTTTCATTAAGCCTTTTTGTTGAATATCATTCTTTATTCCATAAGAAATAAACCTCATTTTTTAAGCCTCTAAGATTATTTTCACATCATTATATACCTACCCTTGGCCTTGGAATCATCACAACCTTATTAAAATACATAATTATGTTTGTGATTTAATTTATAATTATAGAATTAGATTAATTATAAGATTATTGATATAGTCTATATAATTGATATTAAACATAACATTGATTACATGATCTTGAGTGATCAGTGCATCATTTTACTAGAGAGGATCATCAAGTGGCATAAATATTTTTTGAAAGTAGAAAAATGAAACTAAAAAAGGATGAAATTATTTAATTAAATTATGTATGAGTCATAATTATAATATCATTGAAATAAAAATATGTTTCATGAATTTTAAAATCCACTAATATGAATATAATATTTACTAGTGTAATTAATTGAATGATTCTTTTTTTTGAGTGTGGATCATTTTAATATTCGGTTTATATTTTTCTTGTGGAAAAGTAAATGACTAAGTGTGGAGGATTTTTATGTTACCGTTAAGTGTATACATTTTCAAACACATTATTAAGCTAAAGATCCATTTACACCAAATATTTATTGTTTTATGTATCAAATGATTTATTTTCATGATGATGGATGATTTTCAAAAGTTTAAAGTGAAAAGAAAACATTGGATAAAAGTAGAGAAAAAAAATTCAAGAATACATGATATATACTTTATAAACACAAACCATGTACAGATATAAGGTTTATGGCTCAACCAGCCCAAGTATATTCCCATATTATGGACTAGAAGCCACATGCAATGTATTAATGATAGACGATATGTAATCCCATTACATAATTAGATGTTGGATGATAGAAAGGATACATGACATTTACACCAGTAAAACACTCCATGTACTTCCACCAACCAAGCACAAACATGATAAAATCAATTGGTGGTGTGGATTTCCACCTAATGAAGGATAAATGAAAGTTACAAAGGTTGAACTAAGTACATACTGTGTAATTTATATCACATGTTGTATAATTTCAATTTATAAAAATATGAGTGAAACCGTCCTGATTTTGTCTCAAACACTCATGGGGGTGGTGCTACCACCCTTCTGACCTGATATTTACCTAAATAAAATATGGATTTTCTTCTTTTTTCTTTCTGTTTTAGTGTAATTCATCTCCTCTCCCTCTTCCCTCTCATTCACATGGTAGGGATTTAGTTTATACTCAATATACACACCGTGACCATGGTCATAAGAGGGTGGGTATATCATGTTGGGGTTATAATAAGGTTATTGGTGTGTTGTAATAGAAATTCTAGTGTTTTTACTACTATTAAGATATTTTTTTAATATAACAACTTTAATGAATTAATTAAAAATTATTTGATGTTTTAATATTAGATCAATAATGACACTAGTGGTGAAAAATAAAGGAGTTATAATAGGAAAACGCATATCCATTGTGTGATCCTATTTCCACTATTTTAAGGGTATTTCTTTAACTTGGTAAATCTTCAGACCAAGGGATTGATGTTTAAAATACACTATTGTATATTATTAGACCAAGAAACAATAATATAATTGAATTCTCATGGTAAAAAATTTTCATTAATGATTTTAATTATAAAGGATAACTTTTTCAATAAACCCTAATCAAGATGAAACATAACACATCTGTTTTCCTATTTTTCATTCTCTTATTCTATTTTCAATTGTTTTTTACATATCATTTAACATTTTTCATCCATCCTTATTCACAAATCATTAGTTTTGATGACATACTAAACCTCACCAATTAGAATCTTATATTTCTTATCCATTTTTCCGTATGGGATAGACCCCAACTTCCACTAGCTACCAAGTCAGTTGGTTTATAGGGGAACTAATTTTCCATACCTCGAGATGGGTGTAGTTATAGAATCTCATTGAATTATTGTAGTGTGTAATGATGAAGTTTCATCGTCATATTAGGAATGATTTATAATATCTAAAATTATTTTCATAGGAGTGAGATACTAGAATTGAAATTTTGTTGCCCATATTTTTCCTAGAATAAACTTGATGAATTATGAATTCAAGTCAAGATATCAGGAAATTAAGACCACATAATAACAACTTGTGTGGTATCAACAATTTTAATGATTCTCTCCCACCTATGCATAAAAAAAATTCTATTTTAATGGGTTCGTTAATTTAAACTACTCAGTCAAAAAGTTAGTCATTAAATAAATTATTTATGAATGAATATCTAAATGTTTTTATTCAAGTGTTCCAATTCTTATTAACATAAAAAAATCAATCCAAATTAATGAGAATTTTCAAAAATTATTCTTCAAAATACATTTTCAATTATGTAATATAAATGTATTAAATATATGCCATCTATTCAATGGTGTCCCAGAGAAACATGTCATCCTTGTGAATTCCATGTAAATGTCCAAGCCTGGTGCCAAAATATAGAGGCGATTCCTCCCACCTAGATCCCTCTTGGGCCACCTATTAGAGATCTAAACCACCAGATGAAAATAATGCAGATGCCATTAAACATAAAATATTAATACAAAATGAATTTAAAAAAACATGCTCATGAGATATACTAATTTAAAAAAAATGTACTCAAAATTATCATACTTTCTTAATAAAAATAATTCCAAATTTTTCATTTTTTCATTCATTTAATTTCCATTTCATTTATCCTCCCATGTACGAAATCATTTACCACACTAAATTTTCCCTCATCACACAAATTATGTTTGTCAAAAATTATTTTCTCATCCAAACAAATGAAATAGTTACAATAGGATTGATAAGTTCTTAAATCTATACCTAACCAAGTCAAGGAAATATATTTATCCTGAGGTATTTTCAAATATGTTAAGAGATAGGGTTGGAAGGTTTCAAATATAAAAAATTCTAATGTAGAATAAGGATGGCTAGGATCTTTGTGAATAAAAAATTCATGATTCATATTATACTCAAGAATGGTTTTCCTATTTAATTCTCTTAAAAATAAATCAACTCCAAAAATCTTTAAGATATCAAGGATAGTTTACACCTTCTTAATTTTAGAAGAAACATAATATCCACTCAAATTCCTCCAAAAATTTTCCTTAGTTTTTTCAATTTTTTTAAAATCTATCCCAAATTGATTTTTCATATAACTAAGGGCTTATAAATGTTTATTACTATGGGTGAAACTACATATATTTATATGGAATGATAATATTTATTTCATCCAATTTTCAATAATTATTTTTATTTGTTTTCTATAGTAGTTTCAACATTATTATTTTTTATTTTATTCATTATGTTTCCAGAAATATACTTCCAAAAAGTTTTTAGTAGTATTAATTTTAAAGTAGCACTAAAAAACATTTCTCATCATTTATTTTCTTCCAATGGAACCTAAAATAATGAAATACAACACAAGAAAGAATCCCCACACAATTGAGTTCAACTATATCATACATTTTACTTTAGAGAAGGTTGGATATGAATTTTAGGGTTGTAATGTGGATACCCAATAGGTTGTTTATAGATTTATAAGGGATCAAAATGATCAATTGTAATGGTTAAGATAGTATAAAATTTATGTTTAAAAAGGGTTATTTTATAATTAAATAATTTCTTCAATCATCTCAGTATAAGTACCTAAAATATATAAAGGTTATAATATAAAAAGGTTAAATTCTATTTAAAACATTAATAGTTTGGTTCTCTTAATAAGTGAGGTGAATATTAATAGTATGTCAAATGGGGTTTCGAATCTTCATAGGAAGGTGATTTTAAAATTTGGACAGTAATTTAGGGAATGAGATTTTAAATTTAGTTTTTATTTCATGAACTACCCAAAATTATGAATATGACACAAAATTTATTCAATATTCATTTAAATTTAGTTGTATTGGTAAAAATAGTTCACTAACTAATATGGGTTTAAAATTTTTTGATGGTATCAATTTTTTAGGTTAAGATTAAAAAAGAGACAATGTTTTAAAGAAAAATTGAAAAATGAAAAGAGGAAAACACAAAAGAAAATATAAAACCCCTAATATAATAAATGATATTCCTCCACCATATTTATTTTATGAAATTTAATAATTATGAAACAGTTGGTGTAAGAAATTAAAATAAAAAATTCCTAGAAAATTCCAAAATAGGTACAAAGTAGGGATAGAACCTGGTGCTCTATTATACTTATCTCTATGGAGGTGGAACTCCTCCACTTGAGGATCATGAAAGTTCTATTTAAATAGAATTAATCTATGTCCATTGATAAGGAATAGTTCATCTTTATTTGGGTTTTTAATCTGGAAAGTAACAAAATGGAAAATACGAGTAACAATGAAAGGTCTAGATAAGTTGAAATGAAATTTTCTTAGAAATAGCTTTATTCTGAAGTCACAGAGCAACACTTTATATCACTATTTAAATTATTTTTTAAGAATATTTCCATTATGTAGACTTTAGTTATATACTTATACATACTATATATTTCATATTCCTTATTCCTTATCTCATACAACTCATGAAATAATAATTTTATTTCTTTCCAAGTAGAAAATATATCCATGTTACTCGTTTTTATAGCCCAAAATATTTTTTTCTAACTCAATAAGTAGGTGAATATATTTTTCATAATTTTTTTCTCAAATTTTACTTTACTATTATAGTTTAAAATGTATTTATATAAGCCTAAAGTGTATCATATAATCTCATGTACTATTTTTTAATATTTGGGTGAATTTTTTTATCCAAAACATGTTTGATTTTTTCTGATGAAAACTTAGCAATTCCATTTTTTTGTGATAGGGTGTAGATAACCTATGACAAAATCAATATATATTCAAAATAGATTCAAAAGTTTTATTATAGAATTTGGTGCATTGATCTGTGATTAAAAATTTGAGTAAACCAAATCTAGAAATAAAATTTCCTTTCACAAATTTTGAAACAACTTTGGAATAATTGGAAATAATGGATATATATTTTACCCACTTTGATACATAATCAAAAAAATTTGGTATGTAAAGATTACCAAATTAATTGAGAAATAGTCATATGATACTCATAACACATATATGAAACAAATCATAAAAAATAGGGGCTTGTTGAGGCATCTCATTTATATTAGAAATATTACCCTGAAATCAAAATGTTTAATAGGTTTTGTAGAGTTTAAAAGTATCTCTAAAATTGGAAGTCCAATGTAAACCAAAATTAAGAACTTTACTGGTAGTTATTTGTGATCTAAATTGACCTTAATAGATTAAACTATAACAAAAATTGAATTATAATTTAATTCCAGAATTTGGAATACATTTCAAAATCATTTAGTCACTACTAATATGGAAAAAATAAGGATCATCCACAATATATTTATTTCAATAACTTATATGCCGAGAAACTTGTTTCTAATAAAACCAATGGGTAATTTCATTAGTAGTCAAATATTTAAAAATATTAGAAAACCATAGTCTTTTAGTCATAAAAATATGAAATTTCTTATCAGGAAAGGTCTCTTTAATGGGTGGAAAGATCTAAAATGTTTCATCTAAATAATCAATTAATTAGTTTAAATTTCCATCCATAAGATATTAAATTACTTTTTTATGATTTATTTAAATATAAAATTATTTTAATAATAATATCCATCTCAAAAGTCATAGTTTTTCATCTTGTTTAATCATTAAAAATTTGATTCCACAATGATCATTAAAAAAAATCACTTTAGAATCTAGGAAATAAAATCTAAAATGGTCCAAAGAGAAAACAACATCCAAATACTACATTTTATGTGGTTGTGTATTTTATTGAGTTTGATCTAGATTTCTTGATGTATAAGTAATCACATGAGAATAATTTTCAATATTTTGATGCAAAACTACCCTAAGGGAAAAATTAGAGGCATAAGTCACTAATTTGAATGGAAAAACCCATATTGGTGGTTGAATAATGGGTAGGGTTATCAACATTTATTTAAACTCTCTTAAGGATTTTTTATAACTTTTATAAAAGAAAAATTGTGATTCCTTTTAAAGAAACCTGAACTATGGAAAATCTATATTGATAAAATATTTTTTAAATCACATATAAAATAACATTGTCTAAGAAATGATATCACACCTCTCACTATTTTTTATGTAGGTAAGAGAAGAAATAACCTCAACTTTGGATTGAGAAACATGAATTACATATTGAGATAAAACATGGAAAAGAAAAATTCTTTAATATACCATGAAATTACATTTTTTATAATTAATAAAAAGGTTTTTATTAATTATGGTTTTAATAGAAAAAAATAAACTCTTTAAATAGGTTTAAGATATTATCCATTACCATAATGTCTTTTATAAAACATTAATAAACATTTATAAAAATTCAGAAAAAATTATCATCATACATATTTGAATGCTTTATAGGTTATTATACACACCAAATGGAATTCTTCTAATAGAAACATTTCTAAAAGGACATCTGAAGTGGGTTTCTCTTAATGTTCAAGTGTTATATGAATTTGAAAGTTACTAAAAAATCCATCAAGAAAGTAATAATGGGAATGTTTAACTAATATCTCTAGAACTTGGTCAAGAAATAGAATAGGGAAATGGTCTTTCATATTCCATATATTTATTCTTCTATAATAAATAGTCTTCCTCCGTTCGTTTGTAAACCTAAAATAGACAAGTTCACAAAATTCATTCTTAGAAATTGTAGAGACACTATTTTTATAACAACATAGATGGGACTCAACCATTGACTATCAAAGATGGAAAAGATAATTATTATAGGCAAACAATTAAAAGATTCATTTTTGATAACCTATAATAGTGTTGGTTTTAATATCATTTAAATTTTATGATAGACTTAACAATATCTTCCAACAAAATTATATGCATAAAAATTTAAGGACAAATTCAAGTTAAATTAAATAAGGCCTATCCCAAAGATTTATGTTGTATTTTAAGGACTCATAACATTTTTTTATTAGGGTATTTTGATAGATATTTAGTGATGATAATTGGGAACTATTAATTCTCACATAAGAATGCACGTTTTAGATTTTCAATTAGTGGTTTTAACTCTATTTTAGGGGTTACTTTTCATTGGTAAACGAAGGTTTATAAGACTCTATAAGAATAATTTTATCTCTTAATTCATTACCAAAATGATTATATTATAGATTAATTTTTGTAACAATAATATTTTTAATAGCTTGTTTCAAATTTCATTTTTTTAAAACATTTCTAGAATTAAAGGAAAATATAAGATCTAAAGTTTTAGTAGTATGTTTACCATTTTTTAAGCACTCGTCAGTGTTTTGAAAATTAAAAATATCATTGTCTTTAGAAAACCAATCAGGTATATAAGGTCCAAAAATTTAATTAATTTAGTTGAAAATTTATGAAAAATAAATAAATTTACTAACTTCAAATGTAGTAATTTCAACAAGTTAATTAAGCTTATAATTGATTTGAGATCCAAAATTTATGTTCCTTAAAATAGAAAAGTGAATCATCATTTTCTATATTTTTAAAAATTTCATAGGAATTAGATGCATCTTTTTTAAAATCAAAGTGTTTGAAAATAGAAGTTCCAAAATTTAAACTTTCTTCACATGAAACATGTTAAATTTTATTCAATTATTTTTCAAAAGTAACCAAGGAGTATCTTTTATACATAACAGTTAGTGTTTCATTACATAGGAAATCAAGGACAAGTCATTAGAAAACCAATCAATAATTCTTACCTGAAAGGTCAAATGATATTTTATTGGGTGTTTCATGGATTGAAAAATATTAAGGTGAACTATCTCCCCTCCAAATTCAAGGGAAAAATTCCTTTGTGAACATTTATAATAAATTTTTTTGGTTTTATAAAAGGTTTCCCAAGAATTATAGGTTCATGAAATTAAACCTATAAACTTCCATATCCAACACATAGATATTTTTAGGGAAAATCATACCTTTTACATGAACCAAAAAATTATCTATAGCATTAGTAGGTTTTGTGGAACTTATGTTGGGAATTCAGATGATAATTTCAATAGATTTTATCCCTACAACCTATTGATATGAATAAATAGAATGGGGCTTAAAATTGATGTAACCTCTTAGATCTAAAAATTAATACTTGAATTAAAATTAATCTATGGTTTAGGTAATGGTATAATTTACTAGATCATTACATCGATCACTAATATGTTCATTGGAAGAAAAAAATTCATAGTTAACTTATAATTGAAAACTTATTCCATGTTTGGGTTGAGGTTGGGAAGTATTGGACAAAATCATTGATCTAACCATAGTGGAAATATCAATAAGTTGACTTGTATTCTATTGTGAGAAGTATATGTGAAAAAATATTGATCAAATATAATATGTAAAAGGACTATTGTTCTAAATTTTTGAGCATTTTAGGCCATGTTTTCTATAAAAGTTATAATAGTAGTTTGGGGTTCATCAGCTAGAGATTATCCTATAGTAACATCTATCATAATCCTAATAGTAAGTAAAATTAACATATAAAAATATTGAATCATATTTTTTTCATTGATTTTATGGAGGTGAAAACTAAAACATAATCTTTTTAATATTTCCTAGTATTCATGGAAATTTTCACCTTGGGTTTTCCAAATCCTAATGATTAATTTTCTAATGGAAGCATTCCTAGAAGAAGGGATTTTTTTTCAAGAAAAAGACTCTTCAGTTCATTATAATTTTTAATTAATGTTGAGTGTGAATATAAAATCCATTCTTTGGAATGTATTTCTAAATTAATAAATAAAATCTCTCAATTTAATTTTATCTTAATTCAATAATTTTTGCTTCATGTTAACACAAAGATAACTAAACTCTTGAATGTAATTTTTTAGATCCCAACCTCGAAGAACATTTAATTTTAGATATGAGTTAATAAAATTAGAATTGATTTCAAATCCATTGAGTGAAAAAAGATATTCTAAAGGTTTTTGTTGATTTAATTTATATTATAAATCCAATTCATTAAGTGTTATATTTTTAGGCATGGTTATTTTATTTTTAAAAGTGTTTCTTCTAGGTGTGTTGGTGGTAGATTTAAAACAACAAGAAGTGGAAATTATAAAATATCTCTCTATACTGTCATGACCTTTCCTAGTGGGGACAATGCCATGACTACCCTAGGCCCACCTATAATAGGCCAAGGGCTGGTGACTATAATTGAGTAGGCATATCACACTAAGGGGAGGAATTATCCAAAATTAATTGTATGCATACACACATCTCCAATCCAAAAATTATGAAATGTAAAAACAATAAATAAATAATGAATACAAACTACTATAACCCACACCCAGAGTATAATAGTGAAAGTGGTGGAAATTAAGAAGGTCTAGAATATAAGCCCACCAAAAAGAAAGTCTGTAACCAAGTTCCAAAAACTCATCCATAAAAAACACTACCTGATCCAACCTAAAGGCAAGTTGTTGGAACTTCTATCGAAAACCGTAGGAACCCCACAACCTTCCTGATCTCATAAAGCACTTTATAGTCCTAGTCATCCTTGGAATCTTTCAAAAGGTCAGTTGTCTGCACAAGACAAGACACGTACGGGCAAAGCCTGTATAGAGTTGAGTATACCAATACTCATTAGGACACCCCGAAACCACAAAGCAATACACAAAATAAATATACAGTCATATTTACACAAGTATATGTCTATAGAACATATAACAAGAATATCTAGATATACCCAAACCAAGACATGTAGTTGATAGGTAAGATAAAAATATCGAATACCACCACTAGGGATTCAGTATGAAGATTCTACAAAGCACACATCTCAAAGAACACACTTCTGAGTCCGATAACACTGATGAAATCTTCCCAAGAAGTAGAGTTCACCAGGAACCACCATGATAGAGAGATATTATAAAAGATCTAAAGAGAGATATAGTATATTATAGAAGGATCAAATATAGATCTATGGCGTGATACCAACAAATCCATCTAGATTAACTCACAAAGTAGAGGATCGGTGACCGTATAGTGTTCGTCACGTTGATACCAATAACTCTACCTAGAAAATAAACAAGGAATAGAGGATCTACTCTAGGCCTCTAATGAGACTACAACAACTCTATCCTTGAAGTTCTTATGAATGGATCCTAATCTTATGAGTAGGAAATGATACTGAAAAACCTTTAGGGGAAACTATATAGAGAACAAAATATAATGAAGCTCTTCTAAGATATGGTGGAGGATGGAATAAACCCACATAGAAAAAGAGGGAGCACAGTGAGTAGTAGTCACACCCACTGTGTCCCTTGACCCAGGTACTACCCTTATAAAAGGTCCATGTAATTGTAATTCCATGTTAAACTCCACTATTAGTTTCAAAATGAGCATATCAACATCAGGGTCCCACCAATGCAGAAATTGTGTCAAAAGGACGTACGATTTGAAATATAAGGTTGTTTTAGTAAAAAGGTCCCACCTGGGTCCGGTCCGAATCTAACCCGACCCACCATCTAACCTGACCTAGTCAGGTCGTCCTGACCCCACCGAAACTATTGGGCCTAGTCTGGCTCGGCCCGACCTACTGGATTGCTTTGTATGACTGAACTCCCTTAATCCAACCCGTACACACACGGGCCTGTGGGTCCACCGCACACGGTCTACCCCGACCACATGCCCCATAGTCACCATAGTGCTACACCATGTCTAACATGGTCATCCTGTCGCTCCACCTGCGCATGGTATCCTCGCCACCGCAGACTCCTTTTGCTACCAAGCTATGTCCCACATGCCGCCGTGCACCACCAGTTGTCGCTTCTTGCACCAGTCGATGGTGTCATGGCTTACACAGGCTGTTGAACTTCCTCTAGTGCTCAGTTTTTCGAGATTTGACCACTTCCAAGGTCTCCAGGTTGTGAGCTACATCGTTCCGGCCTTCGTTCCATCTTCCCACCATTCTAGGGGTCCGATTACATTTAGATCCTCTCAGAAATTCGAGCCATAACCAAGAGGGTCCCATAGCGAAGAACACCAAGAATGAGGGAAGATAAAATCCCCAAGAACACCTAAGGAATGATCCTTGGCCTTTTTTAATATTTTTCTTGATTCTTTCACGTTATAAATGTCAATAAAAAAAGGAAAATATCTTACGATAAAACCTTGTAAATAATCCCGCAAGAATATACCCATCCCCGAGGAATGATGAACCACTGATCAACTTATTCGTTTGTTAGTCCATGTTCATTGTTGAATTATGAAATGGGAAAAATAAATCCAAATAAAACACCCTACCTTGGGGTTTATCATTCTATGAAATGGATTGATCATCGTGTTGCTTCCATTGGTGAGATTCATCAAAACAGTGTCCGCCGATCTCCAATCTGTAATCCAGTTTCCATTTTCGAACGTTTTCTCTATAGGTCCTCCTGCACGTCTCATAGGAATTATTAAGTTATTGTGATAAACCTAAATTACCTAACAAAGGCCTATGAAAATCAAAACATTCTAACATAAAATAAAATATATTTTTTTATTGAAATATTTTTTATTCGTATTACGTCCAAAAAATATCTTTCAGAGATGACGTACATCAGCCAATGTTAGGCCCTAACTAGGGTAAATATGTTACTCTGAATGCAACAGTTCCCTTGTATTTATGATCTGGACACCTTTTTGGATGTTATTCCACCTTTTCAAGATAGCCTCTCATGCATGCTATTTAAAGTTTTATATTTTTCAAAAATTTATTCCTGGAACACAGGGCCTCAGAATCATACAACATCTTAGTATATGGTCTCAAAATAATTCAATATAATATTTAAAAATAATACATAGAAAAATCCAGGGCATTACATTCTACCCATCGTAGAGATTTATGTCCTGGAAAATCCAA
Source organism: Viscum album (assembly GCA_963277665.1). Classification (NCBI taxonomy): domain Eukaryota; kingdom Viridiplantae; phylum Streptophyta; class Magnoliopsida; order Santalales; family Viscaceae; genus Viscum; species Viscum album. Next base: position 653,194,785 of record OY728148.1, on the reverse strand, counting down.
AACAAAAGGATACTCAAAAGACGTGAGTACTACACATGAATATTAGCCTCCTGGTCCCACGTGATCTCCTGGAGATTCCCATACTACCACCAGAATCCCACCAAGGGAATAAATTTCTCACAAAGGATCCTCTCCTACCAACCTCTATCTTCACGGGTACTCCACAAATTTCTCTACATCCTCAGTATCGAGCTTACCCCAGTCGATGACTTGTGATGAGTCATGAATGTACCTCCTCATTTGTGAAATGTGGGAGACATCATGTTCCCGAGGCAAATATGGGGTAGATCTAGGTAGTACAACACCTCTCAAACTTTACACACTATCTGGAAAGGGCCGATGAACCTTGGAGATAACTTACCGCTTCAGCCAAATCTATACAACCCATATCAAGGTGAGACCCTAAGGATGACATGGTCTCCCTCCTCGAACTCAAAATGTCTCAGTCTCCTATCGTCATACAACTTCTGTCATCTCTGAATTGTCTTCATCCAATCCTAGATGATCCACACCTTATTTGTAGTAGCTCGCACCAACTCTGGTTCCATGAGTGCTGACTCTCTTTAATCAGTATAGAAAAGTGGTGACCTACAGGGTTTCCTATACAAATCCTTTAATGGTTCTATACCAATGGTGTGCAAGTAGATGTTGTTGTAAGAAAACTCTATCAGTGGTAGGTGGTCCTCTCAACTATGATTTAAGTCCAACATGCAATCCCATAACAAGTACTCTAGAACATGAATGGTACTCTCCATCTGGCCATCCATCTATGGATGAAATATCATTCTCAAGCATAACTGAGTCTCAAATGCCTCATGTAATCCCTTCCACAAACGATATGTGAAACGATCATCATGATATGAAAAAATCTTCGATGGAACTCCGTGAATCCAAACTATCACCGACACATAGAGGCTTCCCAATCTTTCCACTAAACTCTGCTCCCAAATATGTAGGAAGTGGTCTTACTTGGTGAGTTAGTCAATGATCACCTAGATGGAATTGTGTCCCCCAGACATACGTGGGAAAACCTTCACTAATTCCATCAATGTCCCATCCCACTTCCACTTTGGAACCTCAAGGGGCTGAGCCAAACCCTCTGGGACCTGGTTCTTATCCTTCACTTACTGACATGTAAGACATCGAGAAATGAACTCTGCAACTCCCTTCTTCATTCTTGGACACTAAAATTAATATCATAGGTCCTGATACATCTTCTCCACACCAGGATGAACTACCAACGGGGATGTGTGGAACTCCATGAGAACCTCCTCCAGTAACTCCACTTGTACAACTGTTCATCCTCTAAAACTAATGACATGCTCTTCACCTTTCCAATATCCATTAAGAGCATGCCCTATGGATAACTGAGCACATAGAGTCTCATAGTTATAATCCCCAAGATGCACCTCCTAGACTCATTGTATGAGTATAAGGGTAAAAACTATTAACTAAATGAAAGATACCCCATCTCCATCCGCAAAGGATAACTCTAATAAGGCCAACTACTCTAAAGACTCATCCAACAACTACAAACTCTATCCCATGCTGAGATCATCTTCCACCACATTTACCTTCCCAAAACTATAAAAAATATCAAAGTCATAATCCTAGAGGAACTCTAGCCACTGAATCTATCTCAAGTTTAGATCCTTCTAAGAGAAGATATACTTGAGACTCTTATGATCCGAGTAGAAGATAAACCGCTCACCCATGATGTAGTGTCTACACATATTCAATGAGAATAGTACCACTTATAACTCAAGATCATGGGTCACATAGTTCTAATCATGTCGTATCAATTAGTGTGAACCCTAGGAAATCACAACTTTTGTCTTCATCAGAACACAACCAATCCTGGTTCCTAATGCATCGCAGAACACTACATAATTGACACCCTCCTACAACAATCTCAGGATTGGGGTTCTCATTAAACTCTACCTCAACTACTATAAAACCTATTGAAACTTATTTTTTCACATGAAAGGCTTTCCCATTTTGGGTCAAAGATTTCATAGGTGATTATATCTTGGAGAAATCAATTATGAATCTCTAGTAATATCCCGCTAGCCCAAGGAAGCTCTAAACCTATGTTACACTCCTAGGTGGCTCCCATGCTAAAAAAGCCTCGACCATAGCTAGGTCTATATACCAAGATAACATGTCCTAGAAAGTAGACTGCCTGAATCTAGAACTGGAACTTCAAGAGTTTCCTATAATGTTGGTGATCACATAGTACATCAAAAACCATTCTTAATTGTCTCACATGCTCATCCTTGGACACTAAGTGCACAAGGATATCGTCAATGAAGACTACCATGAAATGGTCTATGTAGGCCTAGAATATCTGGTTCATGAGTCCGACGAACATTGATGGGGTGTTTCCCATGCCAAAGGACATCAACAAGTACTCATAATGACCGTAGTGGCATCTGAAATCCATCTTCAGTATATCCTTGTACCATACTGACAGCTGGTGACAGCCTGATCAAAGGTCAACCTTTGAGAACCATCGTGACCCTCTCAACTAGCTGAAGAGGTCATTGATCCTCATTAGTGGATACTTGTTCTTAACAGTCACCTGGTTTAGGAATTGGTAATACAAACACAACATCAAGCTCCGATATAAATTTTTTGAAAACAAAAATGGGTCTACCTAGGGTGAAACATTGGGTCTCACAAAGCCATTCCCCTACAAATCCTCCAACCACACCCTCATCTCACAAATCTCTATGGGATCCATTCAATATATTGGTCAGGATATCAAGGTCATTTTAGGGTGTGAGTCAATGCAGAATTTGATCTCCCAGTGGGGAGGTAATCCTAGACCATCTTTTGGGAAGATGTCCTTATAATCTTCCACTAATGATTGGAACTGAAAAAACATAACATCTTCTACACCAAGGGTCAGGCTATCCAAGTGATGAGTGATCAGCTGCAAACTCCTCCACATGAATCTATCCTGTGCAATGTCATTTTTCTTTTTTACTAAAAAAATAAAACCTCATACCATCATTGTGGACACACTGTAACTTTCTCCTAAAATAGTCAGTCTAGGCATGGACTGAAGATAACCAATCTATACCAAGAATGATGTTGTAAGGCCTTGATGTTTCCACCATGAGGTTCCAACTAAAACTCATGCCTCAAAGGGTAAGGTAAGACTATCATCATAGATTTGTGATCATCGAGTCTCCTCCCTTAGGTGTCTCTAAGCATAAGGGTGGATTCAATGGTTCTACTAGAATCTCAAGGTCTCATACAAGATACGTGGAAGGGAAGTAATGAAAAGAACCTGTGACTATCAGTACTTTATATAAAGTAGAAAATACATAGATCATACCTCAAATCATCCTTATAGTCCCTAGGTTATAAGGCACAACCGCATGAAGCTATCCCTGACCCTGTACTCCAGCTCCATAATCTAGGCATAGACCACCTAGGGGTGGTGGTGGTATAATGTCGAAACATCAACCACCACCCGCTGCTCTCCCAGTCCCTCTTCCGCATCCTCCACTCTAAGAATCTTCCTGTTCCTACCTCTACCTCTACCTCAGTGGTCCATCCATTTTCTCCCTTTTAATAGCATGATAGGTTGTAAAATATCGAGTGAGATTTACCCTACCGTCACATGAGTAATACCACCTCTCTATAAGATGGTTTGATACTACCTATGAACCCTAAACTACATATCCTCTGTCTTGGAACCTCATCCTAAAGTCTCTCCCATGTTCAGATCCATGAGGCTGACATCAGCTCCCTACTTCCAAGGTCTCTACACCTTCCTATCCACCATTGACTATCACCATCTATCTCTACTCATCTAGGAATCTCTACACCACAAAGGCCCACTCAATCACCCAATAATAAGATGAAATTATTTAAGGGATAACACTGGCTCATATATCTCTATGTAGACCCCACTCAAAGGTCCGATCCTAGAAGTATTGATCCCTAACCATATCCATCATGTACCAAGAATGGCAGGTAAAACTCGATGAATAATCAAATACTATCATACATCCTTACTAGATCTGAATAAGGTCCAGTATATGCACAACTCTGAATGTAACTGGTGAGAACTCCTCTCTGAAGAGGTTCTCAAACTCTATCCATGAGAGCACTGTTGGATTTTCTGCCCTAGAAACAAATTCTTTTTCCCTTTATGATAACTTATATTCATGGTTTTGAATATTAATAAATTCCATATCGCATCATGATTGTTCTTATACATGGAATTGGATATGATAATGTTCTAAGAGTAACTGTCATACTAAAAGGTCCTAGAGGATCCCTACTATGATGAAAACTCATAAATTCTATAACACTATTCATGAATATATGTTATATAGCTAGATTATACAATTTTAGGGACATAAATGATAAAGGATATCAAGGGTGGATACTCATAGGACTTTGATGCACATTCTCATGGTACACACCCTTGGTAATGTACATGAGGATATTATGATAAAAAGACCCACTAGTAGGAAATCCACATTTATATATTATGACAACCCTGCTTTTATTATAAACTTAAACAAGATTTATTAAATAAAATATTCACTTGTTACAACATGGATGATCGAGAGGTCTAGTGTCTTTGGGGCTTACGATCATTACATAACAACTTAAAACATGAAATAAAAAATCTTTATTTAAAACTTCCTTTACATGACCACTACATTCTCTCATACTTATCATTTCATGTTATAACCTGAGGACATGCATAAGAAAAGGGGTGAGCTATATAGCCCAGTAAGGGAATAAACATGGAATACATGAGGAGTAAAATACATGTTATATAATAGGCATATCAATAGAGCACAAGAGAAACATGAACATAAATGCATGATAAAGCATGATAGTCATAACATGGAAATGTGGCAGCAACACTTAACATGAAATTAGCATGAGCCAAGGCTCATTGCACATGGAGCATGAGTAAATCCTCATTGCACATGAAGCACGAGTAAAACCTCATTGCACTTGAATTATCACGAGTCAACACTCATTTCAAATGACGTATCATGATATTATACATTACCCAATGCATTGGAGCGCTATAAGGGCACACCCTTCTTAAACAATTCATTTCATGCATAAGTGTGCCACATGGATCATAAAACATGGATTCATAAAACATAATCATTTATTCCACAAAAAAAGAATGTGGAACGAAACTTTATAATCAATAAGTAAATGTGCATGAATGTGAATACCCTTGATGGAGAAATGAGCATGGTATTCACTACACAATGGCATTGGCTTAGAAAATCGGTGCAATTTTGGCAGCATAACAACGTGATATAAGAATTCATAAAAATGGTTGATGAGAGAGAAAGGGGTGTCTCATAATATGTACATGAAATGGATAGTAATGGGGGTCATATAGATTCATGTCCCAATAATTTTAATGGAATTTATATTCATGATACAAAAGTATTTCTTGAATGTAAATGAGGAGAGAGAAGTTCCTTTCGGAATTTCGGCATAGTAATAGGTGTACATGGGAGGAATTTAATGAGAGAGAAAGGGGTATCCAATAAATCAAACAATAATAGGGCAGTATGGGGGAGGTGAGAAACCATACCCTAGAATTTATAATTGAAATTAAAAGGGCATAACAATATTAAGAATATTGGACAAAAAAAAGTGAAAGGAAGAAAAACCCTTACTTGGAAGTGTGCTTCCAAAGGCTTGAGAGAGGATTCTTTGGAGATTGGGGAACCATGGGAGGATTCTAGAGAGAGTAGGACAGAGGTTGGATGAACTCCAAAGGCTTTGAGTGAGGAGGAAATGTGAGCTTGGGTGGGTTTATATAGGAAAGGTGAGTGAATTCTTTATTTTTTAGGTTTGGGACCCCTTATATTAAACTAATCCAAACCACAAATCAGATCAGGATTTTTTCCCATGGTTTTTGGAAAAGGGTAGAGGAAAACAATATTTTATAATTACAAATTCCGAACTTCTTAAAATAATGGGGTTGCTTATGTGGAGGTGAGTCACACTCCCATGGAAAATAATTTAAAAAGACAAGATGTTTAGTAAGTCTTGAAGGGTCCATTAATGCTTTGTAAAATAAGTCAAAAAAAACCCAAAATTACATTATTTTAATGGAAAAACACATATTGGACGAACAAAAAGCTTATAGTATTTTATTACATCACTATTGGGTCATTATGATGTCATAAAACAGATTATATATTTAAACGGTATTTAATTTTTACCCAAAAATTTGACTATCTCAGAAAAGTATGAAAAATTCACCGTTGGATAATTTCAACGTCTTGATTCCAGAAATAAAATTTATTTTATCTAAATAATTTTCTAAATATGTTAATTTTCACTTTTAAAATAAAAACCGACATTTATAGAAAATTCATGGGTTTTGATAAAAATGGCTTTCAAACCTTAATAAAAATTACAATTACATTCATAAAATTATAAGATAATTTATATTTAATAAAAATTAATTTAATAATAATAATAATATTTTATTAAAATATTATTTAATTCAAAAATCCCTTAATTTAATAAAATAGAATTCTTAATTAAATAATAACTAAAAACACTATTTGTACTTTAAATACTATTTACAATGTATCAATAATGACAAGAAAGTATATTAATTATTATATAAAAAAAATATTGTACATGAACATAGTACTAGAGATTTGTTACATAACCCCTTAAAACAGCCGCATAAGACCTAAGGGTAAGGTGTGAGATGGTGACAGACTCTTGGGATGGCTCAGATAACATCGCTTGAGTGGTAATCTATATCAACTTCATCTTTTCCTGTAGACTGTCCCATTCGAGCATGACATGATGAAGCTCATCTTGGGCTTGCTCAAGAGCAAATCCCAAAGACGCCACCTCTTTTCCGAGATCTGACAAATGGGCTTCGTATGGAGCAATTCTACTGGATGAGTCTATCGCTTCCTTTATCTGATTAAATTGGGTTTGTTAAAGCCTTATATTTATATTAATCCTGTGATCACTGTTCAATAGCTATAAAAGTAACGGTCACAATTCTTAACATAAAACCAAAGAAGTTGACATTTTATATAAACATTTTACATAAAGAGACATTTAATTAGATCAAGATGGATTTCCATTAATGAAACTTTAGGTCATTAAAATATTCCCCCCTTAAGAAATTTCACCCTCGAAATTTACTTTTCCCACACTAAAATAGATGTGGGTAACTCAGCTTCATCATTTCCTCCGATTCTCAAGTCGCTTCTTCAAACTTGTGGTTTCGCCACAACACCTTGACAAGGGGAATTGTCTTATTTTCTAGAACTTTTTCTCTACGATATAAGATCTTCACTAGTTTCTCCTTATAAGAAAGATCATCCTCCAACTGTACCACCTCAGAAGAGAGTACATGTGAAGGGTCCGGTATGTACTACCTTAAGAGGGATACTTGAAAGACATCATGTACTTTGGCCATGGTTGGTGGAAGTGCTAGTCGATATGCCACAACCTCGAAAGAATCAAGAATCTCGAAGGGGCCAATGTACCTTGGACTTAACTTCCCTTTCTCTCCAAACCACATGACCTTCTTCCAAGAAGATATGTGTAGAAAAACCATGTCTACAACTTTAAACTCAAGGTCTCGTCAACGATTATCTGCATAACTCTTCTATCGACTCTGGGCTGCCCTGATATGTTGCTGAATGGTTTTCAACTTCTTCACCATTTCCTCAACCATTTCTAGTCCAAGAATCTTACGTTCACCGACCTCATCCCAACATACCGGTGTTCTGCACCTTTTCCCATACAGGGCTTCATATGGTACCATTTGGATGCTCGAGTGGAAAATGTTTTTATAAGAGAACTGAACCATAGAAAGATGTTGATCCCATCCTCTTTTAAAGTCCATTGAGAACGCTCTCAACATGTCCTCAAGTGTTTGGATAGTCTTCTCGGATTATCCATCAGTTTGAGGATGATAGGTCGTGCTGAAGTACAGTTCAGTATTCAGAGCATGTTGAAGACTCTTCCAAAACTGAGAGGTGAATCTTGGATCTCGGTCAGACACAATAGATAGTGGTGCTCCATGAATCCTTACCACTTCCCTGATATATATCTGTGCTAGTTGATCCAATGAGAAAATCCTCTCGAATAGTAATGAAGTGTTCATTCTTTGTAAGACGATCCACAATAACCCAGATTGCATTGTTTCCTTTGGATGTCCTCAGAAGTTCAGTGACAAAGTCCATGGTGATTTTCTCCCATTTCCATTCTGGTATGGGCAATGGTTGCATCATCCCCTTAGACTTTTGCCTATCTACCTTCACTTGCTGGCACACCAGGCACGTTGATGTATATTCAGCGATCTCCTTCTTCATATCATCCCACCAAAAGTTTTCTTGGAGATCTCAATACATCTTTGTGCTCCCTGGGTGAATAGAAAAATTTGAACAACATGCATCATCCAAAAGTTCCTTCTTCAGCTCCGGAATTGATGGAACACATAGTCTTTTCCTAAATCATACAATTCATTCTTCATTAACATTAAACTCTGAGGATTTCCCTTTTTAGATAGCTTCCACTTTTTCTTGAATTACCACATCATCCTTTTGAGCATCCTTTTACCTTTCCAAAAGAGGCAATTGAGCAATCATTTGTGAAAGGATTGATGATGTTCACTTATTTATGATTCCCATGTCCATCTTCATCAAGTCTAAGAAGATTGGATCCTTCTCAATTATCATCATTGATAGAATTGCTGGGTCCTTTCTACTTAGGGCATCTGACACCTTGTTCACTTTCATAGGATGGTAATGTATTGAACAGTCATAATCCTTGATGAGCTCTATCCATCTTCTCTGGTGCATATTAATCTCTTTATGTGTGAATATATAATTAAGACTATTGTGGTCAGTATATATCTCACATTTCTCCCCATAGAGATAATGTCACCAGATTTTCAAGGCAAAGATCACAGCCGCCAACTCCAGATCATGCATTGGATAGTTTCTCTCATGGATTTTCAACTGCCTTGAGGTATAGGATATCACTTTATCATTCTGCATTAGCACACAGCCAAATCTATTCTTCAAAGCATCACTGAATACCACAAAAAGTTCCCCACTTGTGGGTAAAGTGAGCACGGGCACAGTGATAAGCCTCCTTTTCAACTCCTTAAAGCTTTCTTCGCATTCATCACTCCAATAAAATTTTACTCCCTTTTGAGTTATATTGGTAAGAGGGTTGGACAATTGTGAGAAATTTCTCACAAATCGTCAATAATTTCCAACTAACCCCAAGAAGCTACGGATATCCATTACCGATGTTGGCCTCAACCATCCCTCAATTGCATCTATTCTGGAGGGATCCACAAATATCCCATTACTTGTGATGATATGGCCCAAGAATGAGACTTCCTTCAACCATAACTCACACTTGTTGTACTTTTCATAGATCTTCTCCTTACACAAAGTCTCTAGTACAGTTTTTAAATGATCCTCATGTTCCTCCTTGATTTTGGAATATATTAGAATATCATCTATAAAGACTACCACAAATTTGTCTAGGTAATCACTAAACACTATATTCATCAAGTCCATGAAGATTACTGGATCATTGGTGAGTCCTAAAGGCATTACTATGAATTCATAGTGCCCGTATCTTGTAATAAAAGTAGTCTTGGGAAAATCTTCCTTCTTCACCCTTACTTAATAATATCCCGACCACAAATCTACCTTGGAGAAGTATTGTGCTCCACGCAGCTGATCGAACAAGTCATCGATCCATGGAAGATGATACTTTTTCTTTATCATGATTTTGTTAAGTTCACAATAATCGATGCAAAACCACATTGACCCATCCTTCTTCTTGACTAAGAGGACTGGTGCACCCCATGGTGAAGCACTTGGGCATATAACCCCTTTATCCAGATTCTCCTATAGTTGTTTCTTCAGACCTTCAAGATCCACGAAATCCATTCTATATAGAGTCTTGGATATTGGTAGTTCCCCAGGTATAAGTTCAATTGAGAATTCAACATCTCTTCTAGGAGGAAGACCATGTAGTTCCTCGGGAAACACTTTAGTGAATTCCCTCACAATAGGCATTTCTTCAAGGATGGTTTCTTCCTTGGACTCAATCATCTGAGCTAGATACACGTGCTCATAGGGCAGTAATATCCATGCTTGAGATGATGAAGCTAAAGTATATTCATCTTCCTCCTTACACTTGTAATTAATTGGGGGTCGATTCTCCATATAAAGTTTTATTTCCCTCTCCAGACAATTTATGTTGGATCTATATAAGGAAATCCAATCCATGCTATGAATTGCATCAAATTACACTATAGGGAGTATGATGAGGTTCTATGGGAAATTCAATCCACATATTATGACAGGGGAGGAGTTATATTCATGGGATGCAATGATTGACCCATTTTCCGTACTCACCAACATCTTCACTTCCATGATTTGTGGTGGTTTTGGGATGGTTCTACTAAACTATTGCAATATAAAAGAATGTGTAGAACCTGAATCAAAAAGTACGTTATCTATTATTAAATTAATAACTAGCATACCTGTCACCACTTCGTTGTTGGGGTTCACTTCGATAGAAGTGATGGAAAATTCTCTTCCTTGCTGCCTTGAAGGTTGCTGGTTGCCTATGAAAACCTTTGGGTTAGGGCACTGATTTTCAAGATTCACCAGTTCTTTGCAGTTTTAGCAATGAACAACGAGTTGAGGTTCGAATAGAGAATTCCTCTCCTCTATCGCAGCCGCGGGTCTTTCTTACCGACTGTTAACAGCTAGCTGCCCTTCTCTTCCACACCTAAAGAATTTCCTCATCCCCTTAAGGCAATTTCCAGGGTGCTTCTTTTCGCACTTTTGGAAAGAGGGGTGTTGTATCTTCTTAGCACCATTGGATTTATCCATCGGACTGCAGCATTGAATTCCACCTTACTCTTATTATCCCCATGATACCCCTATGATTCCCTAATCTCCATTTCGACCATGAGGGAACATTAGACAATTTCTTCATAGCTGTCGAAGTCACGTATCGCTAATTCTTTCCGAAGGCTAGGATTCATCCCACCAAAGAAGTGGTCAACCTTGCATTCGGGGGTAATGACAAAGCCAAAACTGTATCATGCAATCCTTGTGACATTTTCCTCATAGGCTCCTACAGATTATTCTTCTTTTTTATTTAGGGAAAGGAATTCACTTTCCATCTTAAGCCGGAGGGTGCATGGAAAATATTTATCGAAAATCATCTTCCAGAAATCCTTCCATTCCAACGCCTCGATATAATCCTCCTGATTCTTATTTTTGATCAACATCCACCATTGATCAGCTTCACCCTCCATATGATAAGCCGCCATGAGAACCTTCTCTTGTTCAGAACATTAAGGATGGAGAAGATCTTTTCAATGGAGTTGATCCATTTTCAGCGATCGTGGGATCAGATGATCCACTAAAAGTAGGAGGCCTTTGTCTCATAAAGCTCTTAATAGTGACTTTTTCCTTCTTAGGGGGGTTTGGAAGTTCTTCTTGACCCGTGTTTCTATTGAAATCTTGATTTAGTTGAGAGAGAAGCATGACAAAGTTTGAGATTCCCGCTCCCATTGGATTGGGCATCTCATTAGTACAGTCATCACACTGATCTTCGCATCAGTTGTTAGCCTGAGTCCTCCTATTACCAGCCATTGGTTGGAATAAAAGGAAAGTTAGGGGGGTAACACATAAAGGGTAATCCAAAGACAGTAGTTGATGAATTATAAATAAACTTTTATTTCCTTAACACATGAGTCTATAGGCTTCAATCTAGTCTTTTCATGATCTACTTTCTAACATATATTCTTAGGGGCATTTTTTTAATTCCCTTAATAAGGATTCATAATAAGATTGTGAATTTATCAAAACATATCCCCTGGGAGTGTCGTAACCAAGAGTGCCGTAAGGCCTGTTTTCATGCACCAGTTCCCGTTCGAGTCTAGCTCAAAGCGGTTTTCGGGTTTTACCCCTAGGATACATCTGTGCCAGAGCTGCCTCTACCTGCTCGTATCCATACAGAGACGTATTTGTTTGATAAACCAATTACTCAGTACTTACCAAAACTTAGGGATGTTTTTATTGTACTTAGTCTTGTCTCTAAGGCTTTACTAGGGTTTTCTAATCCTAATCCCAAAAATAACAAAACCTATCCTCTGATACCAACTAAGACAACCCTGCTCTTATTACAAACTTAAACATGATTTATTACATAAACTATTCACTTGTTACAACATGGATGATAGGGAGGTCTAGTGTTTTGGGGATTAGGATCATTACATAACAAATTAAAACATTAAATACAACATCTTTATAGAAAACTTCCTTTACATGACCACTACATTCCCTCGTACTTAGCATTGCATGGGATAACCTGAGGACATGCATAAGAAAAGGGGTGAGCTATAAATCCCAGTAAGGGAATAAAAATGGAATACATGAGGAGTACAATACATGTTATATAATAGGAATATCAATATATCACAAGAGAAACATGAATATAAAGGCATGATAAAGCATGATAATCATAACATGAAAATGTGACAACAACACTTAACATGGAATTAGCATGAGCCAAGACTCATTGCACATAGAGCATGAGTAAATCCTCATTGCACATGAAGCACGAGTAAACACTCATTTCAATTGAATTATAATGATTCAACACTCATTGAATATGATGTATCATGATACTATACTTTACCCAATGCATTGGAGTGCTATAAGGGCGCACCCTTCTTAAACATTTCATTTCATGCATAAGTGTGCCACATGGATCATAAAACATGGATTCATAAAAAAATAATCATTTATTCCATGAAAAAGGAATGTGGAATGAAACTTTATAATCAATAAGAAAATTTGCATGAAGGTGAATACACTTGATGGAGAAATGGGCATTGTATTCACTACACAATGGCATTGGCTTAGAAAATTGGTGCAATTTTGGCAGCGTAACGACGTGATATAAGAATTAATAAAAATGGTTGATGAGAGAGAAAGGGGTGTGTCATCATATCTACATGAAATGGACAGTAAGGGGGGTCATATAGATACATGTCCCAACAATTGTAATGGAATTTAGATTCATGATACAAAATTATTGCTTGAATGTAAATGAGGAGAGAGAAGTTCCTTTCGGAATTTCGGTATAGTAACAGGTGTATATGGGAGGCATTTAATGAGAGAGAAAGGGGTCTCCCATCATTCAAAAAAATAATAGGGCTGTATGGGGGTGGTGCGAAACCATACCCCGGAATTTATAATTGAAATTAAAAGGTCATAATAATATTAATAAAATTGGACAAAAAAAAGTGAAAGGGAGAAAAACCCTTACATGGAAGTGTGCTTCCAAAGGCTTGAGAGAGGCTTGAGAGAGGCTTCTTGGGAGCATGGGGCACCTTGGGAGGATTCTAGAGAGAGTAGGGCAGAGGTTGGATGAACCCAAAAGGCTTTGAGTGAGGATAAAATGGGATCTTGGGTGGGTTTATATAGGAAAGATGAGTAAATTCTTTATTATTTAAGTTTGGGACACCATACATTAAACTAATCTAAACCACAAATCATCTCATGGTTTTTGCCCACAGTTTTTGGAAAAGGGGAGAGGAAAAGAATATTTTATAAGGACAAAGTCCTAACTTCTTAAAATAATGGGGTTGCTTATGTGGAGGTGAGTCACACTCCCATGGAAAATAATTTTAAAATACAAGCTCTTGAATAAGACTTGAGGGGTCCATTAATGCTTTGTAAAATAAGTCAAAAAAACCCAAAATCACATTATTTTAATCATAAAAAATATATTGGTCGAACATAAAGCTTATTGTATTTTATTAAATCACTATTGGGTCATTATGATGTCATAAAACACATTATATAGTTAAAAGGTATTTAATTTTTACCCAAAAATTTGACTATCTAAGAATGTTATGAAAAATTCACTATTGGATAATTTCAACGTCCTGATTCTATAAATAAAATTTATTTTATCTAAATAATTTTCTAAATATGTTAATTTTCACTTTTAAAATAAAAACAGACATTTATCGAAAATTCACGGGTTCTGACAAAAATGGCTTTCAAACCTTAATAAAAATTACAATTGCATTCATAAAATTATAAGATCATTTATATTTAATAAAAATTAATTCCACAATAATAATAATATTTTAATAAAATATTATTTAATTCAAAAATACCTAAATTTAATAAAATATAATTCTTAATTAAATAATAACTGAAAACACTATTTGTACTTTAAAAATTATTTATAATGTATCAATAATTAAAAGAAAGTATATTCATTATTATATACAGAAAATAATATACATGAACATAGTACTAGATATTTTTTACATAACCCCTTAAAACATCTGCATAAGACCTAAGGGTAAGGTGTGCAATGGTGATAGACTCTTGGGGTGTCTCAGATAACATCGCTCGAGTGGTAATCTCTATCAACTTCCACTTTTCCCGTAGATGGTCCCGTTCGAGTTTGACATGATGAAGCTCAGCTTGGGTTTGTTCAAGAGAGAAGCCCAAAGATGCCACCTATTTTCCGAGCTCTGAGAAATGGGCTTCATATGGAGCAATTCTACTGGATGAGTCCATCGCTTCCTTTGTCTGAGTAAATTGGGTTTGTTAAAGCCTTATATTTATACTAATCATGTGATCACTGTTCAATGACTATAAAAGTAACAGTCACAATTATTAACATAAAACCAAATAAGTTGACATTTTATATAAACATTTTACATAAAGATACATTTAATTAGATCAAGAGGGATTTCTATTAATGAAACTTTGGGTCGTTACATATATGTCATTGGATGTGCCTATCTATGTATGTGTGTATTGGTCCTTAGAATTTAATATTATTATTAGTGAATATTATGAGTCGCACACTTAGATGTATTGATGAAAACCATGATGAAAGATGTTCGCAGTTAGGTAGGATATGTTGGGTGCGCCATGAGTAATATTTCATTAATGAATAATGCAAGAAAGGATTTATCCCTTATGTTATTTAATGAAATATAATATCTCCGTCCATTTTTGGGAAATGATGTATCCTAAAAAAATCAATGTCCATGGTGATCAAGAGGCAAGTTATATTTATCGGAAGTCAAAGAAAGATATATAGAGCATATAGGTTGATGAAAATGGCATGCAACTTAATTGAATAGAGATATTGTGATAAGGGGATTAAATTACAACGTAAGTGTTCGTATGAGGTGACATGTAATTGTGGAATTTACTTATTTCTATATGGGTTCCTTGGCATGTTGTTAGATTCTAACCTTGGACTTTAGGCTGCTCCTCCAAATTCCACTGAGAAAGAGGCTTAGAGGGTCACACACTATGTGTATCCAGTATCTCAGTTAAATAATATATTATTTATTATTTAACAAGTTGAATAAATTTTATTCAAGGTTTTGGTTTAAAAGTCATTCATGGATTCCTAATCTTATTTATTCTGACATTAGTTATTTGAGAGAATATATTATGGGTGTAATATTTAATAAATATTTATTTTATAATTAGTGAATAAAATATTTATATATTTAATAGAGAATAACTGAGTGATATTTATTTAATAAATAAATATACATTATTCAAGGTCCAATAAATTTGGTGGAGGATTAGAGGACTGATTTCAAGGGTCTTGTGAGAAATAATAATGTTGAATATTATTTTATTAAATAATATTTATTTATATTTCACAAGTTAGGAATGTTTCAAGAAATAATAATAATAATACTATTATTATTTGACCTGGGGTTTCTCTAGGATTAATAAAATAAATAAATGAACTTGTACAATTATTTTATTTTAACCCTAGTGATATAAATACCCAATTATGACTATTTCCTCATAACCCTAGATATGAAAATCATTGCGCACAATAGATTAGAGAAAATCACTCAAGCCTAGAGAGTTCATCCCTCTCTAAGAACTCTGTCAAGAACAAGAGAGATCCCCCTCCACTGGATAAAGGAGAATGCTTTGGAAGTGGTTTTCAAGACGATCGAGGACATTGCAAGCATAATGATCTTTCATGCTACCTCTAGAAGACTCCTTCCGCAATGTCTGGAGATTTGTGGAGCACATGTTGATAACCACTAGAGGAATACTATAGTTGGATTCTACCACACAATGGTGACACACTATAGATATATGGACAGACACATCAATGAAGAAAGAATAACCTTGGAGGTATCTCTTATTTAATTAAATTAATTATAAAAGACATGTGTTGATATCATTTCTATTTTTTCTAGGTTAATAAACCTTGCTTGTTCTTTGATTCAAATCCATTGACCATGTTTTTCATCATCTCTTGAACTCATATTAATCATTGATAATGGAAAAAATCAATGTTGGGCACTGCCCCTCTCGTGATTCTGCTACTCCTGGAACCTACAAGTGGTATCAGATCAAGGTACATCGTTGTTTATAATTACTTAGTTTTGTTGGTTATTTGCACATTCGTAATTTAGTTTTTCAATTAAATTTTAATGATTTAACAATAATGAATTATGATATCCTTTTATTCCTCTATCATTTCTCATAGATCAAACATAAACAATTAATTTTATGATTTAAATAAAATGTAGGATCTTATTAAGAGGTTCCCAGGGGCCTTATCATACAACATGATACTACACACCATTTAATCATCATTACATGCTGTGTAGTAATGTTCAAAGCATCAAGATTGGTTTGGTAATAAATTTTGATATTTTTCTTTGATTAGGGTATAAATTACATCATTAATGCACTGCATGTTGACCAAGATTAGTTGGCCCTTTTCCAGCGAGACTATATGCCATGTGACCCACTAGACACAACATGTAGTCCCATCGGGTCAGGGGTTAGGCCATGTATTTCGTACACAACCTACTCGACTGGTGAGCATGTAACACAAAGTCAACACAACATTGGCTCACTGGACATGTTTCATACTCCAAGATTTCCAAAGTATGCCTCACACACTGAGTCCCCATGCATGTACTTCGGATAGATGGTGAAGGGTGTACATGCCATGTATATCCGATCTTCGATCTACACACAATGTACTTTTTCTAGATTACACAGATTTAAAATTTCTTTATTTTACTATGTAAACCTTGAGACATGTACTTGCGTGTGGTCATAAAGATAGGACACAACATGTGATTGGTTTTAATATACATAAATATTTAAATGTTTAACTATTATATGCATAATGGTCAAGATATTCATGTCATGTATGAGTTGTATCATAGTTATTATTCTACATGCATTAAAGCATGACATGTTTCTGAAAAATCATGTAATTCATGTAATCATCCGTGAAGTACACATCATGAAAGTATGTGATAAGTCATGCATGCTATATGTCACAAATAATAAAGTGTATATGAGTATAATACAAGTTGGGTAGATTTGGATGGGTATTCACCAGGTTACCTCTGAGGTACAAGTTATTTACATAGTTAATTTTAAATGATTTTGTTTAATTTGATTAAAATTATAAAGTATCAGAATCTCTAGGAAATTCAAATAAGGATTAAGATAAAAGGATTTATTAATTAAAGATAATAATTAATCGATTCAAGAATGATTTATCTTAAATAAGAATGATTAAGAATTGAATTTTAGTTTTATTAAATTTGTAATTCATTGCATGATTGTGGATGATCATGAGCTATAACAGACCATTGTATGCGATTAGTTTCACTTTAATTTATTATTAAATTAAATTATTGTTACGTGAGCCTTATCTCCTCATTAACATGTTTGGACTTCATGCCAATGGTTTCTTTTATGTAAACCCCCTTTACCCCTCACCTATGTGTGAGTAAAAGAATATGTAATAGATGAAGATCCCAATATAGTGGAGGCGGTTCAAGTTAGGAGTTGAGGTGAAACCAATCCAATCATGATACAAAGGTGGATAAGTGGAAATATGTAAACAAAAACCTCATATTGGTTCAAGGTGTTTCACCCCTAGGTCAGTGGTTAGTTTTTCAATTTCTAGATAAGCTAACCATTAGGACAATCTCATGATCATACCCTTTATTTTATTTCTATCAGTTTCATGGTTATTCATTATGGATGGTTTGTCACGATCACATAATTAATGAATTAACAAGCATGCAATGTGGAACTAAAATAAACTGGATTATGCATAAATATTATCTAAGACATGGTTAATCACTTAAGTAATACCACTTAATATTAACAATCATTTGATGAAGATAATTATTGCAAATTTATGCATAAAGGTTAAAATCCCCCAATAAAATATTAAGTATAACCTTCCATTAGTTCAGTTAGAATCAAACCATAGTTCAATGTTATTGACCATACAAAGTTGGAATGATTTCAATTATCGGGGAATTATAACATGAGGTTTTGGATTTAGTTGACTTGGTTCACATCAAGGGTTGACTTACAAAGGAGAACTTGGTGTAACTAAGAGGAAAAGTTTGATGAAATCTAATTAATAGATTTCAGGATTAGGGAGTTCACTAAATAGATCAAGGAATTGTGAGTTAATGCAGTTGACATTTGTAATGCCTACCTAAAACCATTCAATTTTCTTGACCAACCAAAGTTAGGGTAATGAGAAGGGGAATATGGATCCTTTCCAATTGAATGTAAAATAAATAGGATATTCCAAATCCAATGGTGAGGGCTGTTGGGATTTGATAAAATAATGGGAGTCTAATAAATATAATATTTATTTATTTGGATAAATTTATCAGATAATGTACTAAATCTATTCTTATCTTATTGGTAGAAAAAACATTAAAAATGATATCAGACATATCACTGTGATCCATACTCGAGAAGAAAAACCTTCTCACATGCACAAATTTTGAGGAGTTACAAAGGCTCATATGGGTCATCCTTCACCATGAAAAGAAATTATATGTGTTTGAATACCCTTTACTAGTTTCACCTGGAAAATGGGGAAATTAATGAAGAGATATCTCTATATGATAAACATCTAAATGATGCTATAGATGATCAATGCTTAGTTCTATTATCCATGTCTAATGTGCTTTTAAATCTACATGATGAAATGGATGCATACAACATGATGTCTCAACTTCGTGATATCTATCAAGAGAAGGTGAGACAAGAGAGGTATGGGATCTGAAATTATTTTTTTACCATTAAGCATGGAGAGTTTGCGCCAGCTTGGCCTCATGTAGTCAAGCTTATTTGCTACATTGAACACCTAGACATCTTAGGGATTAAATTTCCAGATTATTTTCATACATATCTCTTACTATCATCACTACCCAAGACCTTATCTAATTTGATTATGAATTATAATATGAGAAATTATGAGAAGATCCTATTGGAACTTATAACCTTGATTCACCATGTGGATAAGGTCATGGGGCATAACAAACCCGTAGTCCTTATGATGAATAAAAAGAGGAAGGAAAAGGATAAAGGGACTAAGAATTATAAATAGTCTAAAGCTCTTGATAACCATCATACCAAGAAGAAGAACATCCAAGGGTAGGGCAAGGAAAAGAAGGTAGTATGTTTTTCATATTGAAAGACAGGATATTGGAAGAGGAACTTCACCTAAAAGCATGGGGAAGCTAAAGATGCATTCATTATCGAGTGAAATCTTTACATATCTACACATTGGGTATTAGATTCAACTTTTGGTGCTCACATATATATACAAATGCATGAAGCCATTAGATTCTAGATTATTTCCAGAGGAGAGGTGGATCAACAACATATCAATAGTGTAAGGCTACCTACTCTTGCCATTGGTGACTACCACATTTCAATGCTAAATGGAATGATTTTGCTTTTACATGATCTTTTATTATGTACCTAATTTTACCGAAAACATAATATAGGTATCAAGTTTTGATATATATATATATGGGTTTATTTTCAAGTTTAGAAATAGAATTTGTATCTTTTATAAGGAAAACATATGTTATGTAATGGAGTATTTAAGTAACGGTATGTATGTATTAAATTATGAAAACTAAGTATTGGAAATTGATAACAAATAAAGTTCACATGACTCTATAACTCCCAGATTTGGCATCAACGTCTTGTACATGTAAATGAGAATCATTTGACAAAGCTCTGTCAATATGGCTATTTAGACTCTTCTAAGATAAAACCACTTGATTTATGTCATGATTGTTTATAAGGGAAAATAACTAAACCTCCATTTATTGAACAAGGTATAAGGGATACATATCTTCTAGGATTGGTATACACTGATATGTGAGGAAAATTTCCAATAGAAGCTATAGGTGGATATTATTACTTCATAACTTTTACTAATGACTTGAGTAGATATGGATATATCTACCTAACGAGGTATAAGTTTGAGTCATTTGATAAATTCAAGGAATTCAAGAATTAAGAAGAGAATCAGCTTGGTAAAAAGATAAATAAGTTTCGATTAGATTGAGGTAGAGAATATATTAACCAAGAGTTCATCGACTTTATACAAGAGTTTGTTTTTTTATATCAACTCACTTCACCTTATAGATCATAGTGGAATAGTGTTAGTCAAAGGAGGTATCATACCTTATTGGAAATGGTAAAATCAACGATGAGTCATGTAGATCATACATTATACTTTTGGGGATATGAATTACAAAATATGGCATAAATAATAAACCGAGTACCAACTAAAGTGGAAAATAGAATTCCCTTCAAGATAAATAGTAGAAAGAAACCCATTTTGTCACATACACATGTATGGGGTTTCAAGGTGTTTGTTAAAGCCTTCTCAAGTAATAAATTAGAACCTTGGGGAATAAAGTGTATCTTTATAGGGTATCCCAAGGAAATAAAGTGATACTACCTATAAAACCCCTCAGACAAGAAAGTGACTATCGTCATACAATCCATTTTTATTGATATGGAGAACATCCCCAAAAAGGATGGTGGGAGAAAGATTAACATTGACGAATTTAATGCTCAAGATACACATGAGTTGGTACCGGAACAAGTTCCATAGGTCCCCATGGAAGAATGAGTTCCTAAAACACAAGTACTACATATGAGTTTAAGAGAGGTATGGGAACCCGAGAGATATGGTTTTATAGTCACTAAGGATGATGAATCATTATTATTGGACAATGATGAACCTCTCTCCTACATCGAGGTAGTAGAGAGATAATAAAAAGAAATATGTCTAGAAGCTATAAATACTAAGATGGATTCCATGTATCAGAACCATGTCTGGGTACTAGATGATTCACTAGTTGATGTAAAACCTATTGGGTGTAAATAGGTATTCAAGAGAAAAATGGACATGAAAGGTAAATTAAGTACCAATAAAGCAAGACTAGTGGATAATGGTTTTAAAAAATGTTAAAGAATTGAATTCGATGAAACCTTTCTACTAGTTTCCATGTTTAAATCCATAAGAATCATACTTACTATAACAACTTTCCATGACTATGATATTCAGAATATGGATGTAAAAACTTCATTCCTTAATGGGAACCTTCATGAAGATATCTATATGAAACAACCAGAAGTGTTTGTGACACTAGGTGATGTCAAAATGGTTTACAAGTTGCAAAGATCCATCTATGGATTGAAGCAATCATTTAGGTCATGGAATATTTGATTTGATGAATCTATAAGAGAATTTGGTTTCATTAAGAATGAATATTAGCCATGCGTTTACAAAAGGTTTAATGGGAATGTTGTTTTTATCCTATTAGTGTATGTTTATGACATATTACTTACTAGAAATGACATACCAATCTTAATGTCTATTATGTATTGATTAAACAAGTGCTTATCTATGAAGGACTTAGGTGAATCAACCTACATGATAAAGATCAAGATTATTCATGATAGATCCAAGAGCCTAATTAGACTTAACCAAAGTATATATATTGTCGAGATACTAAATAGATTTAGTATGGTATACTCCAAGAGGGTATTAGTTCTAGTTTCACATGATTTAGAACTTTCTATGAAAATGTGTCTCTAGACACAATTGGAAAAAAATAGAATGAGTAAGATCCCATAATCTTCAGAAATAGGACCAATCATGTATGCCATGTTATATACTAGACTTGATGTTACTTATGCATTGAGCATGGTAGGCAGATATTAAGATGGTTTAGAAGAACAGAATTTTACTTATGTTAAAACTCTTGTTAAGTATCCGAGAATAACTAAGGATATATTCTTAGTGTATGAAGGAGATGAAGATCTTGTCATCAGATGGTATTCTAATGCAAGATTTTAGACAAATCATAATAATATGAAGTCACAATCAGGATATTTTTTCTGTCTCAATGGAGGATCTGTGAGCTGGAAGAGTTCAAAGAAGAAAGTTTTAGCTGATTCTATAGTGGATTCCAAGTACATAGTGGATTCTGATGCAACCAAGGAATCCATATAGATTTGTAACTTCTTCCAATATATTGATGTGTTACCTAGAATTAAAGATCCAATCACATCGTATTCTAATTTTACTACTGTGGTGGATCTTGAAAAAGATCCAAGGTCACATCAACTAGCAAAGCATATACTATGAAAGTATCAAATATTGATGTATTTCTATCATATTTGTGATGTTATAGTGAGTAGAGTACCCATAGAAGAGAACGTAGAGGACCACTTGACTAAAGACCTATCCCAGCAAAAGAAAGAATATCATCTGAGAGCTAGCATAGTGCACACCCTTGGTAATGTTCTGGAGGATATTATGAGAACAAGACCCGCCAGTAGGAAATCCAAATTTATATATTTCATTGGTTGTTCCTACCTTCGGACATGTTTAATGGTCCTTAGACTTTAAGATAATTATTAATAAGTATTATGAGACACACACTTAGATGTATTAAGGAAAACCATGATGATAGATGTTTATAGAGAGGTAGGATATATTGGGTGTGTCACGGGTAATATTTAATTAATGAATAATGTGAGAAAGGATTTATACCTTTTGTTATTTAATAGAAGATAATATCTCACGCCCTTTGATGGAAATGATATAGACTAAATAAATCCATATATGTGGTGATCAATAAGCAAGTTCTATTTCCAGAAAGTCAAAGAAAGAGATATCAACCATATAGGTTGATGGCATTGGCTTGAAACCTACTCGATTTGGGATATTGTGATAAATGAATTACATTACACAGTAAGCTTTCATATGAGGTGACATTTCACTGTAGCATTAACTTATTTCTCAATGAACACCTTGGAGGGTTTCTAGATGCAAACCTTGGACTTTAAGATGCTCCACTTAATTCCATTGAGAAAGAGGTCTAGAGGTTCAAACAGTAAGTTTATCTTGCATCTTAGTTAAATTATATATTATTTATTATTAAAAAGTTGAAGAAATATTATTCCCAGTTATAGTTTAATAATTATTCATGTATGATTGATTTTATTTATTCTGATACTAGTTATTCGAGAGAATATATTGTGGGTGGAATATTTAACAAAATATTTATTTGATACTTATTGAATATAATATTTATATATTTAATGGAGAATAATGCATTGATATTTATTTAATAAATAGATAGACATTTTTCAAGGTCCAATGAATATGGTGGAGGATGGGTGGACCCAGTTCAAGGTTTCGGGGAGAAATAAAAATGTTGAATATTATTTTCTTAAATAATATTTAATTATAATTCCAATGTTAGGTGTGTATCAAGAAATAATAATAATAATACTTTTATTATTTGACATGGGGTTCCACTAGGATTAATGAAATAAAAAAGGGAACTTGTTCAATTATGTTATTTTAACCCAAGTGATATAAATACCCCATTATGATTATTTTCTCATAACCCTATCCAAGAAAATAATCATGCACACTGGATTGATGAAAATATATATAGCCTATAGAGTTCATACTTCTCTAAGAATACTCTCAATAAAGAGAGAGATCCTCCTCCACCGGATCAAGGAGAACACTTTGGATGTGGTTCTTAAGGCGATCAAAGGTGGACATCACAATCTTAAGGATCAACTGATCAAGAACCCAGTGACTACTTCGATGACGTTTAAAGATTCATGCGGCATGTGTGGATTACCTCTAGAGGAATCATATTCTTGTATTATACAACACAATAGTGAGGTACTACAGATCTGTGCCCAGATGCATCAAAAAAGTAAAAATAACCTCAAAGGTAATTCTTATTTAATTAAATTAATTATAAACAACATGTGTTGATATCATTTATATTGGTATCAGGTTAATACCCCTTTCTTGTTATTTGATTTAAATCCCTTGATCATGGAATTCATCATTGCTTGATATTGGATTAATCATTGATAATGGAAAAAATAAAAGTTGGGCACTACCTCTCTCGCACTTCATTGAGCCCGGAACCTATAAGCATCACCTCATCATGAGTCTAGGTAGCCAAACTCCACCATTTACCTAATGATACCTATAGAAGGCTCACATCTAGGACCACCCTATGATCAAATGGTGTCCTAACTAGATAGAAAACTCAGGTCGCCACCTTAAGATAGTCCTCAGCCGCATGAGGGTCAGGCTCTCCTCATAACTTGAGGATCTCTATCTCTAAAACTCATGGAATGAATTGATCCTATGCTCCTTGTCTGATAGTAATTCATATACCACTGGTTTCTCTACAGGTGGTGGTATTGCTGGTACACCACCTAGAGGTAACATCTGGGAAACATGTCCCTCTACTAAAGCCTCATAACTTAGGGGGTTATCCTTGTGATTGAGTTGGTGAATAATATCTGGTATGTGTCACGGAGGCATCCTGTAGGGAAAATAGATGTACCATGGTCAATGAGTATATTTGGATATTTGACTCAAGAAGTACATAGAAACCAAAACCTATTTTAACATGAAACATGTACCATTATTTTCCCTACAACCAGTGTTCTCATGTATTGAGTCAGAAAGAAGGTTTTTAGAGTCCTAGTGTATGGATATATTTCCACTACACTAACAATAGAGTCCCTATCCTGAAATACAAACTCAAAAAACTCAACAATATTTTCCCAAACTAATCTCATAGACTCTCGGTACTAAGGTATAACCAAACACCTCTTATACCACACTTTCATGACCCATATTAGAGGGGCCAATGCAATGACTACCCTAGGGATCCTCCAATAGGCTAGGGTATGGTGACTTGTACTGAGTTAAAATATCACACTAATGGGAGGAATTATCCTAATGTACCTACACACACACATATCCAAGACACCAATGCTGAAATTTAAAAACACTAAGTAAAAAATGCATGGAAACCACTATAACCCACAACCAGAGTACAAAAATGAAAGTACTGGAAAGTAAACAGGGCCAGAATACAAGCCCACAAAAAAGAAAGTTTGTAACCATGTTATTGAAACACTTCCACAAAAAACCATACCAAATCCAACCTGAAGGCAAGGTGTTGGAACTGTTGTTTAAAGACATATGAACACCTCGGCTTGTCTGATCTCACAAGGCTTTGTTTGGTCCTGGTCTACCCTAGACTCTGTCAAAAGGTTATCCTCCTGCACAAGAAAAGACATGTGTGAGAAAATCCCAAATAGGGGTGAGTATAACAATACTCAGTAGGAAACCCTAACACCATAAAGAAATACACAAAGGAAAATACAGTCAGATCTACACAAGTATATCTCTACAGAACATTTAACCAGAATATCCAAGTACACCAAAACCAAGACATATAGTCGATAGGTAAGCCACAACTACCACATACCACCACTAGGGATTTAGTCTGAAGATTCCATGAAGCACACATCTAGGATAACACACTCTTGAGTTCGATAGCACTAATGACGTCCATCCGAGAATTACTATTCATCACGAACCTCCATGAGAGAGACATATGCCGATAGATCTAATGAGAGATATGATACATCAAAGTAGGATCACAACCATGGTCATGGGGTGATACCAAAATCTCCATCTGGATTAACCCGCTAAGTAGAGGATCAACGCCCATGTAGTGTAGGTCAAATCGATACCAAGAACTCTACCTAGGGTACAAATAAGAAATAGAGGATCCACTCTAGGCCACTCATGGGATTCCAAAAACTCTATCCTAGAAGTGATTCTAAAAGGATCATACTATTATGAGTTGGAAACGATACCAAAAAACCATTAGCGGAAAAGATTAATAGAATGAACTCTAAAAAAGTTCATCCAAGATATGGTGGATGAGAGAATCAACCCACATAGAAAAGGAGGGAGCAATGTGATTAGTAGTCACACCTGCCTTGTCTATTGTCCCTGGGTACTTCTCATATAAACAGCTCGTGTCACTAGAAGTCTTTATTAAAACCCACCATTAGTCTCAGAAGGAACAAATAAACATAAAGCTCCAAACACTGTAGATGGAGCGTCAAACAAACATACAATTCTAATGATATGGTAATTTTTGTAAAAAGATCTAACCCAGGTCTGGTCCGGATCTGACCCGACCTATTGGATGAACTGACCCAGTCTGGTCGTCCCGACCCCGCCTACTGGGCCAAGTACAACCTAACCCATTGGACCTAGTTCGGCTGGGCCCACTGGGACCCCTACCCGCTGGGCTACCTAGCTCAACATGAATCCCCGGGTCTGGCGCGCCAATACGCAGGGTGACTGGTCATCCATACACTGACCACCCCGACCGCATGCCTGTGGTCACTACGGTGCCTCACCACATCCCACACGGTCGGCCCACATCGTCCACATGCGCCACACACACTTCACCTACTTGCGGGATTTCCACCACCACAAGCCCCTTCTTGGGTAGAGCCACGTTCCATGCGGCTGCCACGTTCCATGCGGCTTCCGCCTCCCACACGACACTAGTGCACCATGCCACTGTGTGCCACCAACCATTTCCTCCAATGCCGGCCACCAGTGTCGCCACTTCTGTGGGACAACGATCCTCCTACGGTTCTCTTTTTTTCAATACGGGACCCCTTCCACGATCCTTAGGTCATGAGATACATCGATCTGGCCTCTGTTCCATGTTTCCACCAATCCAGGGGTCCGATTGCGTTCAGAGCCTCCCAAAAATTTGATCTGCGACCAAGAGGGTCCAACGGTGAAGAACACCAAGAATGGGGGAAGATAAAAGTACCTAAAACACCTAAGGAACAAACATTGTACTTTTTTCGTATCTACCTCGATTCGTTTATGTTAGAAAGATCAAGAAGACAAAGGAAAAACTCTAATAATCAAACCCTGATAATAATCCCGCAAAAAATATTCCCATACTGCAAAAATATGCCCATCCCACAAGAACGATAAACCACAAATCATATTGTTCATTGTTCAGTCCGTTTTCTTCCTTGAATTCATAAATGGGGAAAAGAAATCCAAATAACACACCTTACCTTAGGGTTGGATGAGTCACTAAAGAGGATAGACCGTCACTGCCGTTGGCAAGATCCATTGAAATAATGTCTGTCGATCTGTGATCCGCAATCCTTCCATAATTCACCAATGTTTTCTCTAGAGGTCCTCCTCCACATCTCAGAGGAATTTTAGGGTTATAGTGATGACCTCAAATTCCCCAAAAAAGTCCGATTAAAAGAAAAATGTCACTACATCGAATAAAATATTTTTACTAAAATATTTGTATTCCTGTTACATCAACAAACCGTCTTTCACAGAAGACCCGCGCCAACCGATTTTAGGCCCTGCCTAGGGTAAAGTCACTAATCTGAATGTAATGGTTCCCTCTTATCTATGATTCAGGCACCCATTTGGAAGTTCTTCCAATTTTTTTAGGAAAACCTCTCATGAATGATATTTAAAGTTTAATATTTTTAAAACATTTATTCCAGGCACACCGGGCCTTAGAATTTCATGTCATTTTAGTGCACGGTGTCCAGTAGGATTCCATATAATATTTAAAAACTAATAAATAAAAAAATTCAGGGCATTACATATATAATGTTAAGTCATATAAAATTTAGGATCTAGAGGAAACAAATCAATGTTGGAATCATTGGGAATAATAAAAATGATGCAACATAGACACCCTCCCTGACAACGATGATAGTTGAAAGAAAGGGTCTAGTCATTTCAACCCTTTAAGATATTTATATCCTAAAGAATTAAATATAACAGACCCATGGTTGTCTTATGAGGAGGTTTCAGACCATGTTTCAAGACTATCTCTTTTGTTAGTTTTTAAAAAGAAGAACTAATTGTTCATTTTTGGAATTCTGAAAAAAAACACTATACTAAAATATATTGAACTAAAGGAAATGAGATTTTAAATTTTTTGAAAGTAAGGGAAAATTTTATTGAAAGAGAAATGTGAAAACTAGATTATAAATACAATAGTTATGGAAAAGTTTTGACCATCACACACTCCCTTATTCATTTTTAAAAATATTGTCTATTTGAATAACACAATTCACACTTCAAGACATCGAAATATAAAACTAAATTTACCAAAATGACATACCAATCACTCAAAATGAATATTCTTTACCTTATAAAAGTGATTAAAAATCTCAAATAAATTCATGAAATTGAACCCAAATAAAGTCACTATACTTAAATGTGATACCACATCAATGAAATTTAAATAGTAGGAATAATTCACTTTACTTTTCTAAATTGATCAATAGTCTAAAATAGTTTTAAATAAAAAGAATTAAAGGATAGAAAATACCTATTTAATTCAAGAAATGATGTTTTAATCTAAATAAAAAGGTATAGTAAAATAAAAAAACTCTTAATGGAAGAATACTTTGGTCTAAAATACCACAATCACCAAGGGAATTTATGTAAGCATGGTTAAATCATCTCTCATTATTCTTCTCCCTCCATTGGTTATATAGTTATCTATAAAAATCCACGAGCCAATAAAACCTTTGATTTTTACTTATAGATCTCTCTACCCAGTCATGGTTTCATATTCTTTATAATCTCATAATAGAGAGATTTTTTTTTTCAAATTTTTTGAGAGCTTTCAATTGATCGAGGAACCATTTTATGCATGCAGTGATAAATCCATTATTTTTTGTGTGGTAGTAGTAGTGATATATTCATATTCATGTTCTTGAAAGAGTTAAGATCATTTAATGTTCATATGTACAAATCTTTTAATTCTCCTTTAAATAAACCCAAATATTTGAATATTCATCTCTTTATTCAAATGAAGCCACATGGATTGATATGTGGTCAACATAAATATTTCAGAACAAATCTTCTTTACCATAATTATTTAAATTTCACAAATTAAATCATAATATGAGAATATCATTGTTTGACTGTAACATATTTTAGGTTATCACATACAAATTTCATCAGATAAGACTTTTTTAAAGTCTTATGAAAATGGATAAATATCATAGGAGGAAGAAAAATGTCATAGGTGATTGAAAAATTTCATACAAGATCATTCTTGATAAAGAAAATAATTATATGTAATCTTAATATATTCTATGTGGATGAAAATTATATTACATGGATCCAAAGTCATATGGTGAGTGAAAATATCTTATGAGACTGGTGTTTTTCAAAATAAAACATCATTAACTACTGGAAAATATCTTTTGAGATCTCCAAAGTCTTATATTAAAACAAAAAAATATCTTACATGGATAAAAAATTTATTA
Organism: Viscum album; assembly: GCA_963277665.1. Taxonomy (NCBI): domain Eukaryota; kingdom Viridiplantae; phylum Streptophyta; class Magnoliopsida; order Santalales; family Viscaceae; genus Viscum; species Viscum album. The sequence goes on along the minus strand of OY728148.1, from coordinate 653,165,161 downwards.
TAGGGGTTAAATTTGGGAAAATTAAAAAATAATATGAGCATAAAAAATAACCTATGAGGCAAGATGAAATATCTTATGAAATTTTAGACTTAGCCCAATTTTCCAATTTCAAGCTGAAACACGACTTTTCTCAAAAATAGAAATAAGAACAATGCTTATTTAGGTAATTTCAAAATTTATTAAAATCACCTAAAAAATTGAATATATACATTTTAATAATTAAATACAAAATACACTTCAGAACAAAAATTGATGAAATTCTATTGATAATGTCAAAATGATAGTGATATAGTCTTTAAAATACACATGAAAAATTATGAAAATATTCTCTCTATCATCAGTCCTACTTGCAGGGCCTATTATTATCCCACCATCACACATACTATGACATACCCACACTGTAACATTTACATAAAACAACAAACAACACACACACACATAGTTGGATGCTAACTAGATGGTAATAACCCAAAAATTCCAAACTTGGTTTTATTACATAAATAATTAATTTATAATTCAAAGAAACTATAGAAATCCTATTTTAAGTATTTTAATTAATTGTATGTTAATTATAATATTTATAAATAACTATACTTATTATTTACAGTTTTCAAAAACAAATATTTTTTTTCACTTTGTTTAAAATAATATTTATTAATAGAATTTGTTTTTATAGAAGGATATTGAATAAAACATTTTAAATGAATAATTATATAAGAATATAATTAAATTGTTTTTTATAAATTTGGGTTTTCAAAAAAATACTTATATAGACACACAAACACATATGTATGTAAAATTATAATTTTGAATTATAAATTATAGATTATTTTTATAAGTGTTACAATTATAAATTTTCTAAAAAAATTTTAATAACTATTTTGATTAAATAAAATTATTATTCAAATATTTTTAAAATTATTATATTATGATATAAATTATTAGGTTATGTTTTATAAAATTTTAAAATGAATATGTTATAATAATACAAAAAGTTACATAGATAAAAATAGAAAACCAAATCATAAGGGGGTGTACTGGGGTCGAGTTGTGATCCCTATAGATCATGTAGGAGGTGGTACCGTCGGGCCAGAGAGGTCCAAATTGACACTCAAGTAGATGAGGCACAATGAGGGTTCACGTTGGGAGTTATTCGTGTCTGCGGGAGGTCAAGTCAAGTCGCCAGGAGAGTCCATGGGTGAGCCGAATGGGGAGAAAGGTTCCCCATAAGTGTAGAGGGTTTCAATCCTTGTCTGAGTAGGTTAGGGTTTCATTTCATCCAAATCCAAGAGGTTAGTATTCATCTCCTTTTTAGGAGTCCAAAAATTCATTGCAGTTTTGAATTTGTTAATCGAGATTCTTGTTTTTTTACATTTGTCGATCTTTTATTCATTTTGACTCGTGGTTTGCTTAGTAATACTATTATTTTGGAATATAAACACCATGAATTTGTTTTGGTCTAAAACTATCTGTCTCAATGATTTTTTATATTTAATTTTTTCCTATTTAAATTCATTTTATATTGTTTATATCCACATTGAAGTGCTATTTTTCTTATTCAGATGAGAATCTATCAAACATTTTTCTATTTAAAATCTACAAATTAATGAGTATAATTGATCTGCTGGCTTCTTCAACACACATCTTGTACCACAAGATTTTTTTTGTTGCTATATAAGGAAAATTCTTATGTAAAACTGGTTTTCCCAATTGAATATATAATATATCTTTTCATAGTGGATATTATGGATATAAAATCCTTGTTTGAGTGTGAAAATGGAATTAGCCAACCCAACTTCAATCCATGTCCTAAGCTTCAAATGGTCTTCTCATCAAGTAAGGGGTTTATTATTTAATTTCAAATTTATTGGTAAAGGATTGATATACATGTTTTATTTCAAAATGAATTTATTCAGTCATAAGGAAGATTATTTATTTTCAAATTTTAATATTATGTTTTTTTTAATTTTTGAATTCATTTTATAACGGTTTAATTTTTTTAGTTTGATCTAAACTTACTAGTATTTAAGGGTTCAAATGTTAGTTTAAAGTTATGATTTTATTTTTATACTTGTTTTGTAAGGGACATTTTTTTTATATGATTTATGTTTTGTGTTTTAGGAATCTCTTGTAAGGAAAATTGTTTTGATTTATTTTCAGATACTATTTTTTTTGTCAAGTAATTTAAATATTACATTTTGAAAATTTTTAAGGGAGATATTATGATCTTTCATTTTTATTCTTGATTTTGAAATTAATTTTTTAAGGGATTTATTTATTGGTAAGTTTTAGTTTTATTTACAAAAAAACATCCGTAAAGGATCAATTTATTTATTATCTAAATTATGTTTTGGAAGTCTATTATAATAAAGTTTATACATTTTAGTGTTAAGATTTTATTTTATAGGGAATTATATTCAAAATTATGTTTGTTTAAGGGATTATTTTATTTTTTTTATTTATGTTTTATGACTATATAAATAAAGTTTTGAAAATCTAATGTAAGAGGGAATATTTTTATGAATCAAATGGTTACTTGAAAATCATAATACAGTAGAGTTAGTATGTTTAAATATTTATTTTTAAGTGAATTTATGAATTTATATCAAAATATTTCATATTATATCATTCTATTATTTATATGATCAAAATTATTTTATGGAAGTAATTTTATCAAATCAGGTTTTACTGTTTGGCGGTGTGATAACTAATTATGTTCTTAAGAAAATGGTATTTTTATGTTAATCAAAACTATGGCCTAATTCTTTTTAAAAGAAGATATTTTTTTCAAAGTCTTGAATAAATATGAATTTATTCCATAATAAATTCCATGACATATATACATACATATATAGGTATAGGTATATATATATATATATGTATGAAATGGTAATTGTCATTTTATCTTCACATTACTAAAAAAATTCACATAGCGTCTCATCATTGTAAATTGAAACTAAGAAAATAATGTTTGCATATAATCATGGCCATGTGTTTTTGTATTACATCAACACCTGTTGCATTTATAATAAATTTGTGATTTGAGTTTAAATTTTAAGGTTTAATTTCATATTCAATAAGTACACCGATTTCATTGAAAGTGTTTTATTTTAAAGTTTACTTCTATAGTTTAAAGTGTGATGCATAATTAGTAATTAATCATGAATATTATTTAATGTGAAGGGTAATTTACCAATTCTATTCGAAGAGTTTATATTCTCATATCATTAACTCATGCCCAAAATCAATTAATAGAATGTGTGATTAATATTTTATTGAGTTTTTAATAATAAAAGATATCACCTTTTAAAATGAATTACTTGAGATGATGAATAAAATCTATAAGTTCATGTATGATAATGATCTTTCTATATAAATATGAAAAGTCAAGTATATGATATTTGGTTATTCCTGGTGTAATAAGTAAATATCCATGATGGTTTTCATTTATATATTTAGATATAAATATGAGTGTATGTGTTTTAATGTTTGTTCATGTTTTAAAATGAAAACTACAGTGGAAACCACATATATAAAGATTCAAATGTTTTCAAAAACATGAAACTTGATCGTTGTAAATATGGAAGGGAATTGGGGAGTGAACTCGTCCTTCGTTAAATGGGTAGGCCCAAGAAAAACATCAATTATTCAAGTGGCCTTAGAAAAGTGTTTTGTTATCAGAGGCTTGCGTATTGTTTCAAAAAAAAACATTGTAATATGTTTAAAGCAGTTTTGGATGTAAGTATTTTCTAAGTGATAAAGTATTTTCAAAGCATATGCAATTTAAAATAATGTCATTAAAAGGAAATTTTTAACACTTTTTTTGAAAGAGTTTTTAATGATTATATTTAAAAGGATTTATCATAGGTTTTAAAACCCCTTACTAAGAAATTTAACAATCATCCCTTGTTATAAAATTATTTTCACAGGTTACTTTGAAGTCCAAAGTTGGATGTCATCATTTTTGTGCAGCGGAAACAAAGTTGAATTTTTGTTTAATTTTATTACAACTCTAATAAATTGTAATCCTATATGTAATCCACTAGAACCAAGACCTTTAAAAGGTCATCTATTATAATATTTGTTTTGTACTAATTCAAGTTTCTTTTATTAAAAAAAATAACATATCATTTGTAAGAGCTGAACCCGGGTTTAGGGTTTGGGTCATTATAATTGATATCAGAGGAATGGTCTAGACAACTTTTAAGATTAGATGCTATCGATTCAAAAAGTTTAGCTATACTAGTGTTTCTTAATTCTGAAAGAGAGAAAGACAAAATTCTTTTTAGTCTGAAGAAAGGAATTGCAAGGACACAATTATTTTAAGGGGGAATAATGTGCATTTTAGAAATTTCAAACTTGTTATTATTACATAAATGGATTAATACATAATTCAAAGAAAATAATAATATTTTAAAAAGATGATTTTCTTAATTATTTTAATTAATTGTATGTTAATTATAATACTTATAATTTACTATACTTATTATTTATAGTTTTTAAATTTATTTTGAACAAATATTGTTTCACATTGTTTAAAATAATATTTATTAATGGATTTTATTTTTGTAAAAGGATATTGAATAAAACATTTTAAAAGAATAATTATATATAAGTATATTTAAATAGGTTTTATAAAATTTGATTTAAAAAAAATACACTTATATACACACACACACTAACACACACACATGTGAATATGATATTATACTTTTAAACTATAGATTATATATTATTTTTATAAGTGTTACTATTATAAATTTTGTTTAATAAAATTATAATAACTATTTCGATTAAATATCCAAATTACTCACATATTTTTGAAATTATTACTTTATGATATAAATTATTTTTTTATATTTTATAAAATTTTAAAATGAATATTTTATAATAATAAAAAAGGGAAATGGATAAAAACTGAAAAAAAATAAGGGGGTGTGTTGGGGCTGAGTTGTGTGCCCTCCAGGTCACACGGGAGGTGGTACCACCGGTCCCGAGAGCTCTAAATCGAGACTCAAGAGGATGAGGCGCAATGAGGGTTCACATCGGGAGTTATATGTATCTGTGGGAGGCTGAGTTGAGTCATAGGGAGAGGCCGAGGGTAAGCCGACTAGAGAGAAGGGTTCACCGTAAGCACATGGGGTGTCGATCTGTGTCTGAGTAGTTTAGGGTTTCATTTCATCTAGTTCCATGAGGTATGTCTTCATTTCCCTTTTAGGTGTCCAAAAATTTATTACAGTGTCAATTTGGTTAAATGAGATGCTTATTTTTTTCTTTCTGTTGATCTACTGTTCATTTTTGACTCATGGTCTATATAATACTACTCTTCTTTTGTAATATAGACATTAAGAATTTGTTTTTGTCCACAACTATCAGTCTCAATAAAATTTTATATCTAATTTTTTCCAATTTAAATTCATTTTATATTGTTTTTTCCACATTTTTTTGATATTTTTCTTCTTTAGATAATAATTTTTCAAAAAACTTTCTATTTAAAATCGTCAAATTAATGAGTATAATTGATGTGCTTCCCTCTTCGACACACAGCTTGCACCGTAAGCCTATTTTGGTCAATTTCTAAGGAAACTTCTTTTGGGAAGTTGGTTTTTCCCAATTAACTATATAATTTATATTTTCAAAGTGGATATTATGGCTATAAATTCCTTTTTTGGGTGCGCAAATGAAATTAGAAAACCCAATTTCAGTCCATGTCCTAAGCTGTGAATGATCTTCTTGTAGCCTGTTCATCAAGGGGTTTATTCTATAATTTCAAATTCATTTGTAAAGGATTTATATACATGTTTTGTTTCAAAATGAATTTATTCATCAATAAGGGAGATTATATATTTTGAAATTTTAATATTAAGATTGTTTAATTTTCAGATTCATTTTATAATGGTTTAATTTATTTAGTTTGAGTTGGATTTACTATTCTACAATGGTGCAAATCTTAGTTTAAAATTATGATTTTATTTTTATACTTGTTTTGTAAGGGATGATTTTATTTATATGATTTATGTTTTCTGTTTCTAAAATCTTCTGTATGGGAAATTGTTTTGATTTTTTTTCAAATACTGATTTGTTTGTCAAGAAATTTAAATAATTAATTTTCAAAATTAATAAGGGAGGTATTACGATCTTTGATTTTTTTCTAGATTTTAGAATTCATTTTGTAAGAGATTAATTTATTGGTCATATTTAAAAACAAAATTCATATATAATATCAATTCTGCAAATTATCATCTTATTTATTATCTATGTTATTTTTTTAAAGTCTATTGTAAGTAAGATTATACATTTTAGTGATCAGATTTTATTTTATATGGAATTATATTCAAACTTATGGTTATGTAAGGAAAATTTTATTTATTTTATTTATGTTTTTATGAATATCTATATCTACATTTGAAAATCTAGTGTAGGAGGGAATATATTTATAAATCAAATGGTTACTTGAAAATCATAATACAATAGAGTTAGTTTGTTTAACTATTTATTTTTAAGTGAATTTATGCATTTATATCAAAATATTTCAGATATATTATTCAATTATTTATATGAAAAAAATTATTTTAAGGAATTAATTTTATCAACTCATGTTTTAGTACATGGTGGTGTGATAAGATTAATTATTTTCTTAGGAAAATGATATTTTTATGTTAATCAAAACTATGGTCTGATTCTTGTTAAAAGTATATATTTTTATCAAAGTCTTGAATAAATATGAATTTATTCCATAATAAATTCCACGAAATATATACATACATATGTAGGTATATATGTATATATATAGATGAAATGGTTATTTTCATTTTATCACCATATTCATAAAAAATGCACATAGCATGTCATCAGTGTAAATTAAAATTAATAATGTTGTATCTGCATACAATCATGGCCATGCATTTATGACTTACATTGACACCAGTTGAATTTATAAAAAATTTGTGATTTAAATTTAAATTTTAATGTTTAATTTTGAAATCAATAAGCGCACCAATTTCATTGAAATTGTTTTATTATAAAGGCTACTTTAATAGTTTTAAGTGTAATGGATAATTCGTAGTTTTTCATGAATATTATATAATGTGCAGGGAAATTTACTAATGCTATGTGAAGAGTTTATATTTTAATATAATTAACTTATGCCTATAATCAATTAAGAGAATGTGTGTTTAATATTTTATTGAGTTTTTAATAAAAAAAATTATCACTTTTTAAAATGTATTACATGAGTTAATAAACAAAGTCTATAAGTGCATGAATGCTAAGGAAGTTTACATATGAATATTGAAAGTCAAATATAAAATATTTGGTTATTCCAGGTGTAACAAGTAAATTTCTATGAAGGTTTTCATTTATACATTTTGATATACATAGGAGTGTTTGTGTTTTAATGTTTTTTCATGTTTTGAATAAAAACTCTATTGGAAAACACATATATAAGTAAAGAAAGGTTCGAATGTTTTCAAAAAACAATGTGCTTGATCTTTGTAAAGATAGAAGGGAATTGGGAAGTTAACCTATCCTTCATTAAGTGGGTAGGCCCAAGACTACCTTTAATGATTCAAGTGGCCTCAGAATAGTGTTTTGTTTTCAGAATCTTACATATTATTTTAGAAAAAAACTAGAATATGTTTAAAGCAGTTTTGGTTGTAAGTATTTTCTAAGCGATATAATATTTTCAACATTTAAGAAATTTCATATAATGTCTTCAAAAGGATATTTTTAACACTTTTTTGAAAGTGTTTTTAAATAATATATTTGAAAGGATTTATCATAGGTTTTAAAACACCTTAATAGGAAATTTAATACTTGTCCCTTTTATAAAATTATTTTCACAGGTCACTTTGAAGTCTAAAGTTGGACATTATTGTTTTTGCGTAGTAGAAGTGAAGTTTAATTTTTGTTTAATTTTATTGCAACTCTGATAAATTTTAAGCTTGTATGTAATCCTCCAGAACCTAAACTAGTAAAAGGAACACTATTATAATAAATATTATGTATTAATTCATGTTTTTTTATTGAAAAAAAATTACACATCATTTGTAAGAGATGAACCTGGGTTTCGGGTTCGGGTCCTATATAGATCCCCATTAACCAAACTTGGGGAATCGATACATAACCCCCAATAACAATAAATATATGGAATTTATTAATTTCAGTGTTGATATAATATAAATATTAATATAGTATATTATCAATATAGGAGGCCTCTGTTTCCACCACACTAAGAATTTGGCCTCCTGCTTGTCTGATCTCCATCCTCAACAAAATAATAAAGATTTTAATTTACCTAACATTCATATAATAGTTCTATTATTGGATAGATGTGATTTTCTATGAGAAGGGAAAAATTTACTTGATCAATGCTCTATTTTTTATTTTAATCTATGTAAAATAGCAAGTTTCCACCATGTTATAGTAGTGGAAACACTATTATGCAATGAATAAAATTTTTTTAAGTTGATCCACTATGATACAAAAGGATTAATACTCATCTAAATTATATATGTATTGATGACCTCTGGATATTAGATATTGGAGGGGAAACTGGAAAAATTGATGACATTGCTGTTGTTGATGATAATAATGATGATGATGATGATGATGATATTACCATTATTATAAATATATAATATAATTTTAAATAAATAAATTAAAATTCTTAAAAAAAAATCAAAGGAATGCTTAACAATCATACTTTTCCCAACAACCTTGTTATTTGAAAAATTAAATATTTCCTCCTCATGTTTTTCTCCCTATACTGTGTGTCATTTGTGGAATAGAAAGGATAATTACAAATTTATAAAACAAAAAATCCTTGAATCCCAAGAACATCTAACATTACAAAAAAAATATTGTTCATAGTGTAATACTATACTGATTAAATTTCACTTTGAGATATTTTTTGTAAGATATATTTATTTTCCCATTAGGATCCTTATTTGATAAAAATTAAATAATTTTGTATTTTCACTCTAAACTTCTCATATAGTGTAATTAAATATTATCAAATTCCAATTTAATAAATATGAGTGCCAAAAAATCAAAAGAAATCAAAAGTGGAGAAAAATTTTGAATACATGTCATGTTTTCTCAATAAAATCTCAAAAGGCTAAATTTTGTTTTTGAAATATATTTTTATTGAAATGTTAAAAAAATTGTTTGTAGATTCTTATGTTTGATTTTTTTTATAACATAATATTAGGAAATAAATACACTATTTATTGTTTTAAAAAAAATTCCTTGCTAAAAGTATTAAATATATATTTTTATACATTTCTTAGAATAATTTTTATCACATTAAGTGTAAAATGCAAGTGTGTACCTGAAACAATAATTACGTGATAAACTTTAAAACCTTTTCATAAATGAATTTTTGTTATGTGATATGTATTTTGTTTATTTTTTGGTTTTATATAACAATTAGAATATATTTTTTTTTATTTTGAAGGAATTTTTAATATGTATATATAGTGAATATTTTATTCATAAATTTCATATAAGTTTTACATAGTTAATATTGTAGGACTTATTGTTAATTATATAGTATGTGGATTATATTTTTTGTCATTTTATATTAATAAAATACGTTAATCATAATATTGAACATTTGAGTTTTTTATTTGGACTAAACAATTGTTCTCTTTGATATTTTCTTGATTTTTTTATTTATTTTAACATTTTTATCTTTTAATTTACCATCAATAGTCTTAAAATAATATTTTTTTTAATTATTTATGTATATATTTTGATGTTTTATTTTTAAAATGTATGTTATATTGTTTATGAAAATAATAAACATAATATATAATATTTTAGTTTTAATGTGTCGTAATTTATGATCATAAAAATAATCTATTTTTAGGTTTATTATTTTTTAGAATAGTTTTAATATGTCAACACTTGAAACTAAAAATACTCCCCCTGATTTAGTGAAGAGATCAAGAGTAACTCTTAAATTCCACCTTCAATAGGCCATGGGGTGGAGGTTAACACCAAGGCTGTAAAATATCTTTATTAGTGACATGAGCATATTCTATTTGAAAACCTAACAACACACCAACCATAAAAAATCTAATTCACCACACAATAACAGGAAAAATATTCCTGACCAATAACATTCGTGATATGTTAAACAAATAAGAAAATAATAAAATATAGGCAGTAAAACAAATCCAAGTCAAACATCCCAATATATTCAAAATAAAAAGAAAATTGAATGCAACCCTTCTAAGTCCAACTAACCACTATATTCTATAAACTAGTTTTTTCCAACATCACCTCCAAAATAGTCATGTAAATTAGAAAATTATAATATAGGGTATATTATTCTACCATACTTAGTAGGTTTTTCCTTATAAATATTATTTATCAATGTGGGTTAAGCATACTAAAACCGATATGAGTGAAATAGAAACATGATAATCCCACTCATCCCAATGGTAAGTACACAGTTTCCTTAGTCTCTATATAATAAAACTCCATAAAAATAATATATAATATAATAAAACATCTCTAAAATAATATATCATAATGTCCCCCAATAATTTTCTTCCAATCTAATCACCTCTATAGGAAATATAACACCCTTGATAGAATGAAATTTCTTATAAACATATCATCAGAATACAATAACTTTGATGGGAATAAAATATCCCATATAAGGAACATGAGATATTGGCAGGTGACCATCCAATTCAAATGGTATGTTGGGAATTACATGTTATCCAATACAACATAGGAATATAATTATGCATGATCCCAATAAAGTAGTGTTTATTAAGTTAATTAAAAAAATAAAACATTAACCACCACTGAAATAAAAAAAATATATAATGATATACTAACAATGATCTAAAACTAGTATCATATTTATTTATTTTTATCCTGAAACATATTATTTCTATTAAATCAATTCTAAAAATCTCATTATATTCATTACACAATATCAATTTTTTTGATAAATGTAAAAATAGGGTTTTTATAATAAATTATCACCAATTTCTAATTCCATGGAATTATAATCTAATAAGATTTTAAATATCTATCTCAATATATAATCTCTAAAAAATATATCTTCTTTAATATCACCCCAACCTATTTTTCCATAATACTTCCAATTTTTCTATAACACATAGTCATGTTGTTAACTTTAGAATACAACATCTAAAGTAATTCATACTTTTAACAATTTCATACAGAATAATTCATCCACTTAATCTTTTTAGATTACCATATCTAAATCACACCTTATAAAAAACAAATCTAGATAACCTCATTAGTACACAAAATTTTATTAATAGAACTTAGAATACACCATCTAATTTACACCCTTCCCTCTATTTCCACCCCTTTTCATCCATATAAATTAAATAAAATTTATTTATAATTTAAGAAACATGAAATATTTTATACAACTACACATCCCTCTTAATCAAATTTCGATCTATATTAACTTGAAACTATTTTAATATACTCATCATTAAAAAGTAAAGAATGTTAAAACCATAGAAATAATAAAAAGTAACGAGTCTTAAATCACATACCCTAATTCATTATTTGATATAAACTTAATCAAATCTATATTAATCGACCTAGAATGTCATGTTCACGTAATCAAAAGAGAAGAAATAATTCCCTAAAATATATAATTATTTCATCAAAAATTAATTTTTAATATCCCATAATCAGATACATAATCTACTAGAAAAATGATTTCTAAGAGATATATATAAATGAAGAGAGTTTTCAAAGATAAATGGAAATTATTTCTTTTGATTTTATCATTAATACGATAATGACATGTTCATTCATCTTTGAAAAAATTGTAATCCTTAAAAAATATCACAAAAACCATAATAAGGAATCCCAAAATATCACATGGGATATTAGGATTGTTTTAGTATGTTAAATGGGGGGGGGGAGAGATTAAATTTTTTAATTAATATTCTTGTGAACTATTAGTCTACATGGTCTTACCAACCCTGTAGCTATCATTGTAGACTCAACTATCTCAAAACCCAAATGTGTATTGGAAAAATTTATGATTTCAACAACCATATATCTAACAATGCCTTCTCCACTACCTAAAATACTAATTCATGATCTAAATACATATTTTATCTAACATTTCAACTAATGATTAAGTGTTGTAAATTTTTTTACTGGTCTCCATAAAAAATCCAAATTATCAATAAACATGAACCTCAAGGAAAAAAATTACAGATACAAAAACACAATAAAAATTTACATTTTAGGTCACATAACTCACCATTTCAAAAATAATTTTCTATGGTTCAGGAAAAACCCCTTAAAAATCATAGAGTGCATGAATAACATTTATAAATATTTATATTAGAAACCCTACAAACTTTTTCCCTAAAAATATCAACTTGATAAAATAAAAATGAATAAAATTATTATCCAAAAACTCAATCTAAAATAATATATACCTCTCATATTGTTTTACTCCCTAAAATAAAAAACCATTTTATCTAAAATAAAAACACCATGAATCCTATATCAATTTTATAAATTAATCATAAAAATATATAAAAAGAGGTTAAAATAACCCATGATATTGAACTTTCATTTTTACTCTCATTCCCAAGATCATATATCTAAATCACCATGAAAATAATGAACCTATACTGATGGGATGAACTATTCACACACTACATTATCATAAAGATCATGGATATCTAAATTAAATTTGATGAAATTTACATCCCACTTAATATCAAACTCATTCAAATCAATCAGGTGATAGTTATTATAATGAAACTTCTAGAGTTGTGATAAATGAAAAACATCTTGAAAACTCTCTAAACTAGTTATAAGTGAAAATTGATATGAAATATTAGTAATACACTCTAACCCCTTATAATATATGATAAAATATTGAGAATTATCTTTATCTACACCAAACTTGTGTTGTCCATGTTATATGAAAACCTTAAAAAGCAGATGATCATTATCCTTAAACTCTAGTGGATTCCTTATTTAACCACCATATTATTTATATTGTCTATATTCCATCATTATTATTTTTTGATTCAATTGAAATTTCTCCATTTCATATTGCACTAAATATAGTCCAATAATGATCAATTCTCTAAAGAAAATATTACATAATGATAATTAGTATGGAAACCCATACAATTCCTTCAATGGTGATATACCAATGGACTAGTTATAAATATTTTAATAGGAAAACATATCTAGTGATAAATGGTCAACCCAAGATCTTATAAAATTCTAAATATAGGCTTCAAACATGTCCTATAATGTTTTAATAATCCAATCAGTTTGAAATTTAATCCATGGGTGGAATAAATTTCTAACATACATTCGGGTGATACAATAATTTTATAATCATCTCCTCATATATTATGTAAATAATAGATCATAATATGAAATAATTATTCTTGAAACCCCAAAAAACATCACTACAATTTCCCCATAAACCCTTGCCAAATTATCCACTAAGATAAATTCCTTGATTGGTGATAAGTACAATGACTTTATAAATAAAGAAATATAACCAAATAGAATCATTTACACTAAATAAATTAGGAAATAGAATTAGAAACCAATTTAATATATCCTTCTACTTCTACTATATAATATTCACGGGATACAATAAATTAACAAAAACCTGATGTCCAACTAATTTTTTTACATGCAAGATACTTGAATAAAAATAATAACATGAAATTTAAAAGGATTGGGTTTTAGAGAAATGAAATAATTTGATGTTTTTCTAGGATTGATCATTCGTAGATGAGTTTTTTATATTTTTTGACATGTTTTTAAGTATGATATAGTGTTTAAGTTAGTTTAAAGGGGTTTGGATAGTTTGTAGGTGGATTTTGGGTGTCTAGGGAGAGGTGTATAGTTGATGCATGGTCTTTAGAACCATAAAATCATAACTATTTAGTATGAGAGTTTTTAAAAGGGAGTTTCAGGGCCAGTTCATGTTCCCTATATCCATGTACATGGGTCGTGCATATTTTAAAATTTCCCTGAAAATATAATTTTAATACCTTCACATCCTCATTTCTTCCTCCATTTTGGCCCTAACCAATGGGATGAGACCTTTTAATTGATTTTGGGTAATTATTCATGGATCACTCCCTCTAGATCATATTACCTATGGATATTTTATGATTTTGGTGTCAGATTAATTGTATGAAACTCCTCATTACTCTTTCTTTTTCTCATTGAATCTATGGTTTTGACTCATGATGACATGACCCAACCCACCAAGGCCCCTCCTGGTCCACCACTAAGTCTAGTGTACCACCCCAATTCTGAATATATATTCCTAGCTCTATGACTAGCCCAAAGAATGCATAAAAAACATGAGAGGCCTTATCCTACACCAACCTACAATATTCATATAACTCTAATATGAAAAAATAGTGACAAAATTGTATATATATATATATATATATATGAAAAAATAATAAATATAAAATGCATACATGAGGCATCACATGATAAATGTGTCTCTACATAAGAGAACACTATAGAAACATTACATCTGACAAAGTCTCCAAACCTAATGAATAAGAAACAAGGTAAAGCTCCTCCTTACTATAAGAACTCTTAGAATAATATCTATCTATATACTCCACTTCCACTATCATGAACCACCATATAAAAACATTAAATAACACAAACCATATCTACGATCATCAAGATAATCTATAAAAAATTCATCATCTTCAGAGATATAACACCTATGTTCATGAATTCCAAATAGGGGTGAGTTTAAACATACTCAGTATGATTCCCTGAAACACTCAAGGAATGATAAAACAACAATTATTCTAAAACTATAGAATAAAATAGTAACCGGAAATAGGTAAATGAATTTAGATATACTATAAAATAAGAACTCATAGTGGGATATAGAGAATTACCGGTCATCTTAACTCAATTTCATGAAGGATCAAATCTCAAGAACAACCATGGATACACAAAGTACTAAAAGGTTCAAAAATTCATAAGTTTATAACCCAATTATGAATCACATTTCAAATGAAAATGTGGATGAATGAGTAGAAAAAAGTTCTAAAACATGAACACTATTAATCATTTTCACAATACTACCCTAAAATATGTTTGGAAACTATGCCTCATTGAGATATACTCATCAGTTGAGGGATTACCATATCATATCACATAAAAATACCATGTCACTATTCTGATGACATATTGGGGAGCCCACACCTTATCAAAGAATATATGTAAATCAAGGGAGTACTGACCCAAAATTTCTATAAATACATATAATTTTGAAACTCACACACCTCATATAATCTATACTAGGGGATTCATGCTTCCTCAAAGATGAGTGTTAATCGAAGGAGTAACCAACCCCAATGGAGGACCTAAACTATGTTAGGTAAAGTACATCAGGTTGGGGAGTGCCGAAATCCAAATATTGAGGGATTAAACCCCATTATCGGGGGGGTGGGGGGGGGGGTAACTGAATCTATATATCATGTATGTTACCCCCACATTTTTAACACCAATGGAGTTATGACCCACGTTTTAGAATGGGTTGAAAATTCTGAGAGAATTCGAACTTTTCATCTTGTGGATTAAAAAAATATTAAACCAAGCATAAAAATGTAAATTTGAGCCTTGGAACACTTAAATTATTATTATTTTATAGTTTTTAAGTCCCATGATATGTCTTATGTGTTCATATGAGTTTTTTGATCTTCGATCATTAAAATAATGGTTTCTGGAAATCCAAAGGGCGGAACACTGTTAGTGCACAATTAGTGAAAACCATGAACCTCAATTGTTATGGGAATAGAGGGTGTTGCATGATTTATTATATCATGAACCCTATGAAACATGACCATTCTAGGAACCTATAAATAATTTATAGGTAATCCACATGGGTTGCAGATGGACTTCCATATCGTGTGCCTAATCTGTATGGTTAGTTCCACTTAATTAGTGCACCCACATGGTTGGTGCAACATTTTCTAAATAATGTAGCCAAACATGCATCTTATTACAGGTTTTGAATTTACCAATTTATTCTTACATACATTATCTCTTACTCCTCTAATTTATCCTCCCTAAATCAGACAATTGTCCTCCCATGGGCATCCCCATTAGCTCTCTTCTTTAGAACGAGGATACCTAATTCATCTTTCATTAGATTTGAATCTGGTCATCCATTTTTCATAACCCTCAATAAGTGATTAAATATTATTCCTTCATTCCTTAATTTATCTTTCATTATCATATTTTATTTATACGACATATTATATTAATTATTTTTAGGGAATTTTTCTACTCTTTCGATTTCTATTGCTTTAACTCAAATCCAGCCCCATTATGAGGCAAGTGAAGTGTCCTTGGTATAAGATAAGTGGTCTATATGAATTACCCTAAATTTGTATTGTATATATAAATTTTCTATCATTATGTATGATGGAATTTCCAATGTTTCTCTTAAATTTTGAAATTACTTAAATTAAATTCGAAGACCACACCCTTGATGTTCTCTTGACCCCTAAACTTAGTTTAAGGGTTGTTCCCTCAAATTGGACCAACCCTTAAGGAGTTTCCACTAATTTCCTATATAGGAATTTGGTTGAATAAAATAATTAAATGGATTTAATTACAATAGATCATGCATATATTCCCACATTAATTTATGAAGTATTACTTGGTTAAAAATGGGTTTACTTAAAAGAGATATTCCTATAACTTAGTTGTTATGATTATACCTTACCAAAGTAACAAAACACCCTCTTAAAGCGTGTTAGTATATCACTAATGGAATAAATTCTTGGGCACTTACAATGTAATTATTTAATGTGTATGATGGATTTTGTAATAGCATGGATGATCTCATGGACAATTTTAAATATTAAATGAAATATGATAATGAAGGTACACTGTGCCTTGGGAGATATCTAGTTCCTCTTTATAGAATACATTAGATAAGAGATCCTAGGAAAAGTGATACTACCTTATAATAGATTATTATAAAGTGACCTTGATTGGGGTTTTGGTCATGGATTTTCAAACTCCCTTGGCCGGGGATTCTGGATATGGTGCTTCACATCACTTGGGTTGTTGGACATGACATTTCACGCCCCCTTGATTATGACGATGGGAATAGACCTTATCATTATTATACATGATACTAATCATGAAATCATGTATTATTTATGATACTTTTTCATGGAGTCCCTTAATATATGAGACTCATACGATTATACATGGACACTTGAGTTACACATCATTCCCTATTTATATAATATATATATGGCTATATATGTTAATACATATGTATTATATATACATACACATATATTTATATATATATATATATAAACATATAATTATACATATATGTTAATGGTGATATATGTTTAGAGACATTTCAGCTTAGGCCAATGCAGATATCGTCATCCATGTGTCCTTAAGGAACCTGAGCCCGACTTGATTACATTTACATTACTATAATAACTTACTACTTATTATACCTGCACATTGTTTATTTTATTTTCATGGTGTGGATTGCTGTAGACTCCATTGGTGGTCTCCTTCTAAGTATATCTCCCACCCTATTTGGGTATCCAATTGGTACCCAAACAAACCTCTTGATTGCATGTTAGAATCTGAAAAATATTCAGCATTGTTTATCTATTATGGTCTAGGATTGGACATGGGAGATTAGGATTAGGGTCTAATAATGTTCTCAGGATGGCTTCCAGAGTTGGATTCTTTTATTTTTTAATTTTTTTGTTAGTCTAGCTCTACTGTTATATGATTCCTACTGCATGTATTCTGATATACACATTGTAGAATGTTTATCCATGGATGGATTATTTGGTTTTGGCCAAGTTTTCAATTTATTATTTATTATTAGAAATTATTTAATATTAAAATAAATTTAATTATTTATGATTCCACTCTATTTATTAATAATCCAGAGGGTATAGTCACCCCATTACACCACCTTTAGAATCTTACTACTAGATGGAAGCCTTCGGCATATGAGGAGATGTACATAAGGCCATGTGAATAACTAGATTGGGGTACCATTTCAGTGGCTCCCAGGTTAGGATGTTATAATTGATATCAAGGCCTATTTTCCTATTTTTACTATTTTTTGATGGTAAACAGGATACTAGAAATATGTAGGCACTTGGTAAATAGATCATGTCTTGGTCTAACAAACCCATGCAGGAGGGAAAGATCAAGTTTCCAGGGATGATATTATTTATGTTGTTGTTGTTGTTATAGTTGATTATTATTTCCCCTTTATTGACTATTATACCTTTACTAGTTATTGATTTATGTATTTAACCATTATTATAGAATTATAGTGAATTATTACTACATGCATCATTTTAGGCACACATAGATATAAATTCTACGCATATACCATTCCATGTAAATTGAATTGTTGATTACCTAATGCATGATGATTTGAATGAAATTTTTGTGTGATTAATTAGAATAATGGATCATATATCTATTTAGGTGATATTAAAGCATGATTTATTATATAAAATGCTTGGGTGACTTTTCCATGCTTATCTGTCTTTTCTTCTTAAGTAGTAGTTTCCATGATTTTTGTATTCACTGATTATGTGAAAGTATTATTGGTTATAATTATGATATATGAAGGGTTATTAATGTGTATTCATTAACATAAATGATTTTCCCATATTTCTTTATGTAAAACCTTAATTAACCAATCCTGACATGTTTTATCCATGAACCATAGGTTTCATGGGCTGAAATATAAATGGTTGCCTTCAAATAGAAGCAAATTTTTAAATTTATAATGTGTATGGGTATTTAGAAATTGGAGAATAGGGACCAATATAATTGAACCATAAAATATGTACATGATATATTATGAAACCAAATATATGAAATTAGATGCAGTTACTTGAATTCTAGTTACAGATTATAAAGTTAAGTACTTTTATAAATTGGGAATGGTATTTCATCTAGTTGAACCATGATATGTAGATATCTATAAATGTGGGGATGGAATTATAATAGAAAATGGTTCTTAAATGATTATTTAAATTATAATATATAAAGGATTGTAAATTAATAATTTACACATGATGACTTATATTACTAAATTCCAAAATACACAACTAGACCTAAGTAGGAATGTTAGGGAATATTACTTATAAGACAAACTAGAATTTCCCCATGTAGTTTAGTTTTGAAATGGTATTATTATGTGAATAAACTCACTAAGGGTGTTCTAAAAATCAAGTATAAAAAGATGAGACCCTAATAGTTTGCCTTTATATTTTATGATTTAGTGCTTAACCTCATGGTGGTTTGCTTGTGATAAATATATAATGGTTAATTAAAGTTTTCACAGCCTCCTGTATGGTGCTACATATAAATGTATGAAGGAAAATTACTTAACAGATCCTTTTTAGTTGATAGAATCTCATTTCCTAACTTTTGATCATTATTATTATTATGCATCGACGAATTAAAATTAATATTACCACCTAAAGAATTTTTAACTCTATATACTACAACTGAAATTTTATTTAATTGATCCCAATTGTGAGAACATATTGATAAATAAGTTTCTGGGAAGGAAATTATAATATATTTTTTCTAATGTGCATGGAATCATCTAAATACTATGATTAATATAATTTGATTTTATAAATGGTACTTCATCTCCCTTATAAGTGAGATACTTAAAATTTTGTAATAAATGAGAATCAGTTAAATTCCTTACATTGGAACCATAATGTGGTGTTCTTAGTTTTTACTCACATGTATGATTTACCATTATTTAAAAATGAGAGATGATTTTAATGTGAATGCGAGCATTTTTTTTATAGATATTAGTTGACTTCCTTCTGTTTTTTTATTATAATCAATGGATAGGGTGTAAAGCCTAGTATCCTTCAACATGAATCATTTTTATAAGGATGTTTCCATATGTTTAAAAAATGAGGGGTTAGCCTGTTGAGGCAACAACCTTGGAAATTAGAAGCCAATAGACTTTCAAGTCAAAATTTAGGCATGTAAGTACTGTTCCTTGGCCTTTGAGTTGTTTAGGACTCTAGATAATGAAATAAAACATCTGGGTAAATGAGTGATTTTCTAGAAAGTCGAACCTTGAGGTGGTATTACTCTATACAGATATCCTGTGAGTGTTAGCTCTTTATCCTCAAGGATAGAATAATAAAATTTAAGTGAGAACTACCCTATTCAAGTTATTGTGGATGAACAGGTCTTGGTATCCTGCTGTTTAGTAGGTGTTACTGTTATGCCTGTGATGATAGGTTTTGACCCTTACAGGTCAATGTTTCATTAAAAATTTTAGTTTAACTTGTTATACAATAATTTTCTTAGTAATTTTAGACTCTATGTAATAAATGAAATTAATTGGTACATGGTTATCATTGGAGAAACCTTATGTCTTGGTTTTCAGAATGAGTGGCCCTATTTTGATCTTGACCAATAGGGTTAGGTGGTAGACCTTGATGCCCTTAATTTCTATTTGAGACCTAGTAGGTCAGTTGCATTTCCTTTATCAAGGGAAACATATGGGAGAGGTTGGCCCAAGATTTTGTTTTCCCTAAGAATAATGATCTTGGTTTTGTTCTCTACTTGAGACTAATGTAAGAAGGGTTCTCAGGTTTTTCTTTATAAGCACATGGATTCCTTTGATTTTATGAAATGACCTAGGTTTCTTGGATATTAGAAATAGATTTAATTTGTAGTACCATTTTTTTCCTAGACTAAATGATTAGTTTCTGTATTGTAGATTCTTTAGTTTTAAAAAATAAGTCCTTGACGTGGGTATTATTTCGATAAATTATTGCATAGGTAGGTACTTAATTTTGAAGGGGAATTATAATGGGGATATTAGTGTGTTATAAACTAACATTACATGTAGAAATGTTAACTTGATCACATTAATGGAAGACCCATGAGAGAATGAGTCAGGTCACTAACTGGGTGGTATAGGATAACACACCCTCTTGGAATGATAAGTTAGTTCATAATGATTTCTGATGGGAACTATTAAAAGTTGAAAATTATTGATTATTTAGGTGTTATTCAAGGACTGATGGTTGTAAATAATTTACCTAAAAATTTGGGGTGAGATAAATAAAGAACCCTATGAGAAGGGATAATTCAGAAAATAACCAAGTGACATGATATTATTGACCCCTTGGAGGTATGTGAATTTCGTCATCATGAGATGTGGTGTCATGTTTTTATAAAAGAATATATATCCCTATTTGGTGTGAGAATGGATTAGAGGGAGATATACATGCTTATTAATGAAAATATTTGCATACTTCTAGTATAGTGGGGGTAATTCCACATATATTGGCATCATAATTAATATTGTTAGGGATCATCACATATACAATAATATATATAACCAAATATATATTATGGGTTTATGTAAAAAATCCTTTGGATTTTTTCTCAAAGAGAATTTTAAATTAAGAAAAGTTGTGTATAGTATGCCATTTTTCATTTAATGTGGTGACCCTCATTCTGTTTTTAAACATAGAAAATTAAAAAATAGTGGTTTTAAAGAATAAATTATGGATGATAAATTATATTTCTTTAGTGTTCGAAAGTGACTGGGTTCTTAGACATGAAATACATTATATTTGGGCTTGGTCTATGGTAATTAGGAAATCATTTCACTAGGGAAATGAAAAGTATGATCGTAAGGTGGGGAGTAAGTCATCAGTTGCTAGCTGATGAACCTCATGTTAGAAGGGTCATGGGACCATGAGGTCGATCATTAGATGGTTGTTTTAGATCTTATATTCTATTGAGTAATTGAATAAGTAAAACTAGAATCTTTAGTAAATTCCATGTATTGGTTTGATTATGGATTTAGGTGAAATATAGGTATGTGAATTAATACTGAAGTAGCTTATGATGATCCATGGATACTAGATCAATATTGTGATGGTATTAGTGCTATATAATTATGATTTTTTTTATTCAAATATAGTTCATCTAGGAGACATCACTGGATGTTGAGTACAAGCTTCAATGAGTATATTCAGAACAATATTGTTATGCCTTGGGGTGAGGCTATGAAATTTAGTTATGGTAATGAGTCAGATCCTAAAGTTGGTTCTTTTTTGTGGTAGTTGGTCGGATGTGGCTCAACTTGTTTTCTCTTATTTATATTAGTGAAACCATGCGAGGAACCACATCAATCACATTCTTGGAGGAGATGACTACAATGCAATAGTCGACCAAGGCTTTTCAAGGAAAATCCAACATGACTAGTTAATCTTGGTCAATTGAAATTTAACCATTTCATGCTAAATAGGGACCAAGATTATAGTCCTCATTTGAGAATGGGTTTCACAAGTTGAGAATCATAAATGAATCATCATTATCATTCTAGGGCCATATTTCAATAGGCAATTACAAATATGGGAGTACTGTGGATCAAAATTTGATTTGGAAAGATAGTGCCAATGGAGGGGAGTAAAATCAACCAAAAGATAAAATATGTGATGATATGATCATGAATTGGGTTATATAGACTTTGGTAAACACATTCTTTATGTTTTAGTCATAAAAATGAGTATTTTCTTGAGTTTTAACGGTGTGATTACCACTTGTTTGAAGTAGTGTCTGTAGGTATGTTGTGTGTGGAAAATGAAACACACCCATTTTATAAAAAATATCATGACCCATGTAGGCCATGTGATTTTTTCAATTTTCCACTGACCTAAATGGGGAAAATAATTTCTAAGGTGGGTAGATTGTAATGTCCCATTTTTTGGATTGGGTTGATAATTCCATGGGAATTTGGACTTTTCATTTGGTGGATGGTAAAAATCATAAAATGATCTTTATAATATAAATAAAATAGTTGTAAAACTTAAAATTATTATTTTAAGATGGGGTTTGATGCCCAAGAGGTGTCTAGGGTATCAAGTTGAGTTTTGGGAGCTTCAAACTTCAAAAGTTCTATTTTTGAAAATCCAAACAGAGGGGCATGGTTAGCGTACTATTAGTGCTAACAATGAACCTCAACCATGATAAGCCTAGAGGGGATTCATATGGTTTGTCAAACCATGTTACATTGGCCACATGAATATGAAAGAGACCTAAAAATATAGATATGACCGACATGGGATGTGCACAGTTTTCCAAACCATGAAGCTAGCCAACATAGTTAGTGACACTTTGGCAGTGAGCCAACATGGTTTTACAAACCGTGTGAAAAAACATGCGACTCATTAAAAGTATGGAATTTACCATTTACCATAACTTTTTATCTCTCCACACCCTCTTTTATCCTCCCCACTCACACAAAATCCCTCCTATGGTTTTCCCCTTTGGCTCCCCACCTAGGCATAGAGAGATCTCCTTCATCTATCATTGGAATCAAAAGTCATTGGTCATGTTTAATCTCCCTCAGTAAGTTATTCAATACAATTCCTTATTTTATTCATTTATCTTTCAATATCAGATTCTATTCATGTGTGATCTAATTTGAGCTATTTTTAAGGTGTTTGTATAATCATCCAATTTCTCTCACATTCGTTTGAATCAAGGCCCAATATTGGATTATTGAAGAGTACTTGGTATAAGGTTGGTGTTCTATATGACTTTACTGAAACATTTAATTGATTATATAATATTTTCATTTTTTAATTCCATAATTTTTTAAAAATTTCTCCTAAATTATGAAATTAATTAAATTAAACTCCTAGACCCCACCCTTGATGTTATCTAGACCCCTTAACTTGGTTCGAGGTCTTTGGCCTCAAATTAGACCATCTACTGGGATGTTTCCATTAATTTCCCATGTATGATTTTTTTTTTAATTTTGTAATTAAATATATTTAAATAAAATAGGGCATGTATTCTTGGCCCACATTAAGTTATGAAGTATTTCATGGTTAAAATGTTGTTGAATTAAAAGTTAGTTTCATATAACTTACTTTTGCAATTATGCCTTACCTAAGTAATTGAACACCCTCCTAAGGTGTGTTAGTATATAACTATTGGAAAACACCTTGTTCACTAATAATATAATGATTTAAAGTGTGTGATGTATTGTGTTATCACATGGATGATATCATGACCTATTTGAAATATTACATGAATCTAGATAATGAAGGTAAATTGTTCCTTGAGAAATGATAAGTTCCTATTTATAGAACACTTTGACTAAGGTATATTAGGGAATATGATACTACCTTATACTAGTTTTTTATAGAGGGACCCCAGTTGGGGTTGTGGACATTATGTTTCAAACCCCATTTGTCAGGGATGTTAGACATAACATTTCACATCACTTGGGTTGTTGGAAATAAAATTTCACACCCCCTAAATTATGTTTATCAACATAAATCTTCTCAGTATTATTCATGAAAATCAGCATGGAATCCAACATTATTTATGATACTTGGTAATAGTGTCCCTTACCCTATGAGACTCATATGATTATAAATGAATTCTTGAGTTACTTCTTAGGCACTGACTATAATACATATCTATATATAAGGCTATATATGTTACTATGTATATTGTGCATATACATACATACATATCTATTTATATATATAAATATAAATATAAATATAAACATACACTTATACATATATATTAATGGTGAAACATGTTCAGAGACATTCCATCTTAGGCCAAAGTAGGTATTGTTGGCCAAGAGTCCTTGAGTAACTTGATCCTGACATGATTACATTTATATTACTATACTACCATAGTACTTATTATACCTGCACACTACTTATTTTGTATTCAAGAATAGTATTTCATTAGATTCCAATGGTGGTGGCATATTGAGCATATCTTACACCATGTTTGATCATTCGATTGGTACCTGAACACACATCTTGATTATAGGTTAGGATATGGACTGTACTTTGTGTTTTTTTTCTATTTTGGGATAGGACTGGATATGAGAGATTGGGAGTAGCAGCGTCACACATACTCAGGATTCCTTCTGAAGCCAAATAATTTTATTTATTTATTCATTTTTTATTATAACTTTATTTTTATTTATTACCTACTACATGTATTCTAATTATCACATTATAGCATGTTCATGCACCATTGGGCTATTTGTCTTTGGCCTGCTTGTCTCCTTATTATTGATTTTTAGCTATTATTTCGTCTTCCTCCACCTTTCATTATTTATTCTTCTTCTCTATTTATTACTGATCCAAAGGGTATAGTCAACCCACTATTCCACTTTTAGTCCCTCACTAGTAGTCAGTAGCCCTCTGGGGTACAAGGAGACACGCTTGAGGCCATGTGAATGATCGTCTCCAGGAACCATTTTAGTGGCTTCTAGGTTGGGATGTTACCAAGGGAGTTCCAAACCGATGACCTATCTAAAGGACCCACACCTAGAGTATGCGGGGGAGTACCGAAATTCATAAAGAATTATAAAGAATTTATCCCTGTGATTAGTATGTTTCTCAGGGAGATTTTATCCCCGTGTTGTCTCTGATCATCTTACCTGATCCAATCATCACCTCTATAAAGCTAAAATCCTTAAACGACCCAAGATGCTTTATAAATAGAATTTAAAGTAAAATAGGATCTTAACATCATGGTATATATAGAAAAATAATTAGAATTAGATATTCAAATTTCCAAATCCAGCACCCAGGTAACAAATAATGAAATACATGACAATATAGATAGTATATGACATTTATTGTATAAGACACAATGTGTTTCTCCACAATAGAAGACAAATCATGTAATTCCATTAGTCCTTCTATATGGGGTTTGATATACACAATGTATCTATGATAGTACACAATTTGTGATACACATGAGATAATAGGAGTGCACTTCCAATTTCTTGAGTCATATAATACTAGACTATAAGACATTTCTTTATATCCCCATGATGTTTGGTCTATAGAGATAACTCTAGGTAAGTACCCTATCCAATGCATATCATGTAGTTTGTGTAACACCTCGATATTTTAAAAGAAGAAAATTATATTTGATAGAGTAAAGGACATGAAACACTATATTCATATTTCATTACACACAACACCCTATTTAGCTTCCATTACAAGAAATCCCAATATTTTTATGTATTATATCATATTCAACACACAACATTAAAAATAAATGGCACATGATATATATTACCATTATAACCTAGCCGTTGGAATGGAGAGTGTGAATATGATTAATTGAATTATGAAAATACTATTTAAACATGTATATATAATGAACTGTTGGGATAAAAATTAATTATAAATGAAAATAAATCCAATTTTAAAATAGCATAAAATATTTTTCTGAAAAACAATTTTTAATGCTCACAAGTCTATTTTATACTAATAAATTAAATAAAAAAAATTTGTTGGATTTTATTAATTAAACTTATATATTATATATTAAATCTACTTTTTAACATTAATTTCATGTGTTTTCTAGATAAGAGATAAAAATAATGTACATTTCATTCTTAAAACTATTTTTTTTCAAAAAATAAGTTTTGTTGCCTTTTTATGGTGCACTTATTTTAAAACTATTTTTTAATACATTTATAAAATTTATTTGAAATAATAAAAATAATATTTTAATCATAATATCAAAATTTACTTTGAGTTAACGTTTGGGATTTTTCAAAAAATTTTGTTTTCAGTGAATATTGGAAATTCAAATTTTTTCTTAAAAGTCAATATTTTAAATAAATTGTGTAATTTAAAATTATCTATGTGTTTTGAATAATATTTCAAGTATCCTAAGTTATATTTAGTTATATATAATCCGTATAATTACTTTTTAATTATGTTTATATTGGTTTTTCACATAAGTTTGTTTTTGGGTTTAAAAATAGGTTTTTCTAAAAAAGGTTTTAAAATGAATAATTTTTATCCTTTTAAATAAATTTGAAAAATACCTAATGGATAATGTTTTAAATTAAATTTATATATTATATATAAATAAATATTTTTTTGTTTCATACAATTATTATTATTAGTCATAGAGTTAATATAGAATTATCTTTTTTCTAAAAGAATACTCTTAGTAAAAACCTCTTATCTCACCGCATCAGAATGATTAATATTAAATTAAAATTTTCAAATTATGTGAAATGAATTTGTAAAAAATGTATTACATATTTTTATTAGACATAATTTATAATTTATAATATGGTTAACCTAATTTTTTACCAATGCAATTTGTGAAAATAATTAAAATTAATTACAATGATTATGGTAAAAATGAGTTTACGTAGTGGTTAAATTTTAAACTTATGGGGATAAATGACTTGGAAACATGTGAAGAGACAATTTTATACAAAT
The DNA here is from genome assembly GCA_963277665.1 of Viscum album. Lineage (NCBI taxonomy): Eukaryota > Viridiplantae > Streptophyta > Magnoliopsida > Santalales > Viscaceae > Viscum > Viscum album. Next base: position 653,137,811 of record OY728148.1, on the reverse strand, counting down.
ATTTTTACCTTATCCAGTAACTTTGTGATTTTTGTGCATTATTGGATCCTTTTGGTAGGTAAAAACATCAGTTCACCTAGCATTCTTTTGAAAAATACTAAGTGTGTCCTCTCACATACTTATAAAACAAAACCCCATATCCTCCTCTCATCCTAAATTTCATGCCATTTGGATCATAGAAGTATGGAAAAAATACCTTATACACTCCCCTAATCTCATCATAGAATCCTCACTTTGGGTAGGATTCCAGCCAAGGAAGGCCTTTGGTGAAAATGAAAAGGACTTAACTGAGGAAGAGGAAACATTCATCAACATGAATTTTTTTTATTCATTTCTTCACACCATTGTATTATTATTATAGAAAAATTATATACAAAACTTAGTATCCTAAATATACAGATATGTTTTTATTAATGGTATAATCTAAAAACACACACACTTCTATAAAATGGGTTACAAAATCATTATTCATGTGCACAATGGACTACCGCCTCATGAAATGATATCAATAATTTTTTCCATTACCACATCTCATGGTTGGGAATTATGATGTACGTAATTTTTATAATATATATATATATATGATATTTATAACATATTTATACCTATTAATTCATTATATCATATACTCCCTTATTTCATTTCATACTATAGTGGATATGATAACATCGCTCGTGTGTATGGCGATCTACCACCACATGAAGCGATGTGAAGAGTTTTTCAATAACGTGTTACATGAAAGGTAATAAGGGTTACTACAATGAATAAATATGATATAAATGAAATATTTATGATATTTATAAAATAATTATATTTCTATAAATATAATATATCATTTTCTTCTTACCATTTCAGAAACTGAAAAATCGATAACGTCATTCGTGGATGTGCGGATTTCCGCCTCGTCGAAGCGATGTGATTCTTCTTTTCTCATAACCACATAAAAATAATGATATATATAAGAATATATAATAAATTAATAGGTTATTTATGATATAATTATTATTATATAAAGATAAAATATTACCTACCTTCATTCCATAATGATCATTGAATAATGGAAACATTACTCTTGTGTATGTATAACTAACCATCTCTATGATCATAACATTATTTCATTTTTCATAGCCATATTTAGTGATTTTTTTAAAATAATTTATTTATAAATTTTATAATAATTTACATATTATTATTATTTATATTTTTAAATAATGGGCTTTTTGACCTTATTCAACATATAAAATTCATTTTTGAAACATAAGCCGAATATGGTCAAAACATTTGACATAAACTTAATTGATTAGGTAATTATATATAAATTGTTTATAAATGAAATAAAAGTAATAATAAAATTTTAAAATGTTCTAAAGAAAGTAAATAATTAACATAACATTATTATTTATGAAGATTAAGAACAAGAATGACAAATCAGACTCAAGTTAATGGTTTTTCTCATCTCACTGTTAAATCTGTGACATACATGCCATATTCACCACTTATTTTTTTGTGAGTTGTATATAATGAACATTAATGTATTTAATGATACTGATAATTAAATTTATATATATTTAAATATCCATTTCATGATCCCTGTTTAATGGGGTTTATGGTTTCAATGTTACCAAAGCGGTAATGTATTTTTGTCACAATTTTCCTTCTCTGAGACTTATGCCATGTTATAACACCTATATTTTTATGAGTTATATATAAATCCAATTTTACATATAATATAATTTATTTATTTATTTTTAAGGAAATTTTAAGTTACATTTAATGTTATTCCTTCACGGGGATTACAATTTAAAATTAACAAAGTGGTAGGAGTATTTTGTTACAATCTCATCGTTTATCGAGATTATCTGTGATTAATCATCTGATGTTGAAATATTATAATTCTAGTAAATTATATTCTTGTATGGTTATTCATGATATTTTCATGAAATAATACCATTTTTCTACACTTTTTTTACTTATAGTAATTGAGACTTGTTTTAATAAAATCTTACTTTTTTATCTCTTCGGTTGGAAATCTATTTTCTTTAAAAAACATGTTTTCTAAAAAAATTTCCAAATGTTTTTATGATTTTTAAAATGAATTATTAGTTAAATTTTTAAATAAATTTTCCTTTAATTTTTTTTTCAAATTAATCTTCATGTAATATTTTGATCAATGTCCCTTTTTAACCTTTTACCGAGTAAAAGGAATGTTTTTAAGCAATGTATGGAATTACCAACCTACATCACCATAATTTCTTTGATACCTCATTTTAATGTTTAAAATTATATATTTTTTAAAAAATTTGTCTTAATAATATATAAATTATTCTTTTTTAAAAAATAATTTTAAATAAAATAATTTTTAAAATGTTTTATGTTTTAAAAAATTATTTTAAAAATGAAAAGGATACCTTCCTCAATAATGTTTTAATTGATATTTTAATGGTATTTACATTAATATATGTCAAAAAAACATTTTTACTTATCCTCCTCTAGGGATATTTGGTATTGATGGAATCTTCATTCTTTCTCTAGATGAATTATGATTGTTTCAAAGAGATTGTTGTGGAACTCATTTCTTTTCCATTGGTTAAGCATGTTTCAAAGAGATTGTTATAGAACCCATTTAATTTCCATGGGTTAGTAATGTATCCATATATTTTTAGGGAATTAATAAATTTTATACAGGTTAATCATGTTTCAAATATATTTTTATGCAATCCATTTTTTTCACATGTTAATCATGTATCAGGAGATTATCATGGAACCTATTCCTTTTCCATGGGTTAATCATGTTTCAATGTGATTTTATGGAACTAATTTATTTTCCATGGTTTAAAAACATTTCAAAGAGATTTTTTATATAAACAGTCTTTTCCATGGGCTAATCATTTCTCAAGAGATTTTCATGGAACCCATTCCTTTTCCAAGAGTTAATCATATTTAAAAGAGATTATTATGGAACCCATTTCTTTTATGTGGTTTAATCATATTTTGAAAATAATAAAGGTTATTTCAATGAGTTATGATGAAACTAATTATCTATATGATTTATACATTATTTTATTCTTAGACATTATAAAAGATGGTTTCACCCTAATAGCTCCAAGTGAGCCTTTTATAGTTTATACAATGGGTGATCCCAAAGAGAAATCCAATACATTGGGTAATTATTTTGTTCTACAAAGAATTTTATTGGAAGAAGAAATTATGGTTATTCAAATTATAAGGGTTATTTAAGGGTTATTTAAGGGTTCTGTAAGAGTTTTATGAGATGATGTTCTAAGATACCAATATTTTTATCTATGCTTTCAATGGGTTTATGATGTTTATTTTGATCTTTATTGATATCACATGTGTCCTGATGATTGATTCTTATAACTACTTCTTTTTATAAATCTTTATTCCATGTTTTCATGTTAGCTGGTTGAGGTATTGATGGGTATGAATTTTTTTATTTTATACTCATGAATTTTGATTATGTCATCATACCCTCATTCTCTTCATATGCTCACTGATGACATTCATTTTTGAAATCCTACATTTTCTCTTACTGAGCATTTGTGTAGGATCCTATCTTTTTTCAGATATTTCTCTCTATGAGTTTTTCTATTAAACTCATCTGACTCATCTCTAAACCCTGGTGGGTGTTTTTTCATTATGTTTGACTATTTTTTTGAATAAATGTATTCTTGGGTTGTGTGGAATCATGATAAAACCAAATATGATCCACGTGGAAATCCATTGTTGGAGAAAATGACTTAAATTCATGAGATGTGTGACTTTTAGAATTAATGGAGTCTGGGTATAAAGGGGTTAAGCATTACCATGGTTTCTTAGTTTTTTAAGAATATTTAAAGAGGCTTCGTGTTGTTTTTAAGGAAAATGGGCGGAAAACCATCTCCAAAACATTTAAATGTCATGTAAATGGATTACATGATTTGTAATGTTCAAATGATTTTAAATAATAATCCGAGGTGATGAGTCTTTCAGCATACCTCACAAAAAAATAAATACATAACGTTTAGCTATATTACCCATCGATAATTCCCGGACCTGCAATTTTAAAGTATGTCGTGTGGTTGATTTTTATTTCTTCTCGAACGTAGTTTGATCCTCTTGACCCCATTGCACCTTACATTAAATTTTAGAGTTATAACCTCCCTTACAGACATCCTGATAACTCATCCGATCCATAGAAAGTGGTTTTGGTCCAGTTTTCCATTTTCTCCCTTGTTTCTACATATGTGGTAGTGTAATCTCTTGGACATGTTCATTGTTGGGGATTATATTGATCATTTATTTTCTAAGATCCTTCTTACTATCATCCTCACCTTCTTTTTCATGGGTATTTTCCATTGGAAGCGGTTTTCGATCAGTATTTAAAGGTAGGGGGTCTAAAACATAACCCTATGGTTTGATAATTGTCAAATTTGTATGATATTGGAATTGAGAAAAAATATCATGCATCAAACAAATTGAAAGAATGAATTGAATTACTCCTTGGAGTCCCTTTGGATCCCATTGGTTATTGACCTGTATTGTAGATAATTTTTGGATGAATTAACCCTTGAATATTAATGAATTTTTAATGTCTTAAAGCGTGTTTATCATAAAATTAATTGTGGTTTATTTTTCGATATAGATTCTCCTTGTCTTTGGTTGGTTTTTGAGATAACTGGAATGTTATTGGTTATGAACAGTTGATATATAAATTGTGTAATTAAAAGTTAAATGGTAATTTTCATAAGTAACTATTGATCCATATGATGAGATATTGTGATATCCTTATTTTTATTATTTTTATTTTGATTAAATGCTCTAATGATTATATTGGAAATTAGCCGGGTGATATATGCTAGAATGGTAATATAGCGAGCTTGGACCATTTGAAATACTGAAATTATTATATAGTAGTTTAGGCCCAGTCACACATACTAAAATTCTTATATATCAGGATTGGACTTGTTGACATGATGAAATGATTATATAATGGGATCGACCCAGTAAAATTATAAATTGATTATATAGTAGGTTTAGCTCAGATTAGTGCGATTTATACCTTAGTTATAAGGTTATGGTTGGAATGGTTATAAGACATGTTCAGATAAATTCCATAATGGGCCAAGGTGGATTATGATATTCCTTTTTTATAAGGTTATGGTTGGCATGGTTTTCATGGTTGTTAGACATTCATAGATAAATTATAACATAGTTTTGAAGTAGGTTTAAGTGGTATTAAGTCAATTGTTTAATTAATTAATACTCTTGTTTATTACATTACGTTCTATGCTTATTATTAGAATGGTTATGTTTAGAAATGGTGGTATCGACCTAACGAATTATACTCACACTATATTCAGACTGCCAATTGGTACTCAAGAATATTATATGGATGCATTTTTGGATAGGGGAAAATGACTATTATTGATTGTTTTCTTGTAGGATGGGATAGAGTTTAAAGATATGACTGAAATGGGATTTCGAACCAGGGTATTTTGAGTCTCCTCATCTTTTATTTTTTATGACTTCTAGAATAACATTTAGTAACATTCCAACATGTCATTAAATTATTAATTTATTATTTATTGGATTATTTAGTTGTCTTTATTGTTGGTTTTCCGCTGTATTATATTTTTTCCATTATTTATACACTACGATATTTATTTATTTTTATTGGATTATTCTGCATTATTGTAACTATATAACCAGGGGGTTTAGTCTCCTCGCTATACATTTGAAACCCCTAAAATTAGTCATAAGCCTCTTTCATATGTAGATGCGCTGTTGAGGAACCCTATTTGGACATGTGAGCGAGTACCAGATTGGGGGGTGTTTTAAAGTGGTATCAAAGCCCCCCAAAATTTTCATTCTAATTATTTCCTATTTGGGAAAGGTATAAAGGAGACTAGGATGTTTTGGGACTTGGTAATGATCTTGTTCATGGGAGTAGCTTACCCATGTGCATGGTAAAATATGAGTTACTAGGGGTGGATTGTTGTTTATACTATGTACTTGTTATTGTTGATGTTATTTCACCTTGGGTGATTCACAGGTTGTGTGAGGATATTGTTTTATGATGTTATTGGTTATTGAGATTTATAATCGTGGCCCGGTATGGAACAATACAAGTATAAGTGAATCATAATTGTCACATAGGGATATATATTGACATGAATTGTTCATGATAGGGGCATATTTATTTTTCATTTGATATATACTTTCATATTGAATTGTTATGTCATACTAAAACAATTATAATCCATGTCTAGAGAGACCAAGAGTTAGTGGTTCTCTGTTATTTTTACCAGTTGAGGTTGACCTTATTATAGATAGTGTTCTAAGGATTGTATTGGTCTTGCAGATAAAATTCCTCCTCATTATATTTTAGTTAAGAATCAGGAGAATTAAAATATACACAATCCTAATGTAGATGAACCAGATATTCATATAGGTCATGGGAAACAAATGGATGTTCTACTTCATGATAACTTCTTGAGGGCCATGAGATCCATGGAAAGAGAGATTGTTTGGACTATACCTTTGATGTATAGAATAAAGAGAGAGTTTCAATTATAGTATCTACCTATGTTCAATGGGTATGGATCCCCCTAGGAAGTTGATTTCTGGATCGAGTCAGTCTGGATGATCTTTATGCATCTTGAGACACCCACAAATTGGAAGGTGAATCTTAATGTGTATATGCTTCATGGACTAACCAAGTGTTGGTGGGAAATTCTAAAGCAAGAAGGGTAGAAGGAATAGTTATCTTGGAGGAATGTGAGGAAAAGTTATTAATCCATTTATATCTTGAGATGTTGAGGGATGATAAGGCTCGTGAGTTAACACACCTGACATAGGAGGTCATGTCAGTACTTGACTATGCTAAACACTTAACCAACATACAGTAATTTGAGCTATCTTTGTAAGATGATGAGATCTATAGGGTGAGAATTTTTAAGGATGGTCATTACTACGAGATCATGTCATAGGTGAATGTATTATATATTAGTAGTTTTATAGATGTGATAACTTAGGAACTCATCATAGAAGGAAATATGAGAGAGGCCCCAAGTAGCGGCCATTATATTTTAGCAGGAAAAACTTTGAACTCTTATTATAGTCTAAAGTAGTGTCTCTAGGATTGTTTTCACCAAGGTAATAGTGGGAAGAGTCATCAGGGAAGTGAGAAACCATATAAAAACTATGTTATGTTGCAGTGTTATTAGTAAGGAAATATGGGGCACAAATGACCTCAATGTTCATACCCCACTTTGGAGTGTCACCCTTGTGGCATATTGGTCCACCTAAATAGGTTTTGTTGGGGAATGTAGAAACAAAATAGTGGAAGCGTAACATGACAAAAACCATAGTCGGGGAAGGACTCAACTATGACTCAGCAAATAGGTAGTTGTATTTCCATAGGATGTTCTAGTTGAGGTAGGGTATGTGGTAGAACCCATTAAGGAATGGAAGTACCAGGAAGAGGGTATCGCTTTGGGGAGTTATGATGGAGCCCAAGGTAGAGGGGATACCCAGATTCATGTTATGTATAATACTCCAACTATTGGGGATGCATGATTGTTTACTATTAGAGGTATGATTTTTGTATCATTTTCCCTCTTTTTTTATTTGATACATAATCATCACATTAATTTTTATATAAAAACTATGTTATGTTGCAGTGTTATTAGTAAGGAAATATGGGGCACAAATGACCTCAATCTTCATACCCCACTTTGGAGTGTCACCCTTGTGGCAGATTGGGCCACCTAAAGAGGTTTTGTTGGGGAATGTAGAAACAAAATAGTGGAAGGGGAACATGACAAAAACCATAGTCTAGGAAGGACTCAGCTATGAATCAACAAATAGGTAGTTGGATTTCCATAGTATGTTCTAGTTGAGGTAGGGTATGTGGTACCCCCATGAAGGAATTTAAGTACCAGGAAGAGGGTATCGCTTTGGGGAGTTATGATGGAGCCCAAGCTATAAGGGATACCCAGATTCATGTTATGTATAATACTCCAGCTATTGTGGATGTAGGATAGTTTACTATTAGAGGTATGATTTTTGTATCATTTTCCCTCTATTTTTTTTATTTGATACATAATCATCACATTAATTTTTATATTATCCTTTTTTAAATTGTTTGAGGTTGTATGTGGAAACCTTGGATGATGTTTTGACCATTGATGCAAAGTAGGGAGTGCAGTTAGAGAATATCAAGCATTGAAGAGCTTGCTATCTAGAGATTGGTGGTTACCATTTCTTTTGGGAACTGTTTGTTCTAGAAATGAAAGGATTATAATTGATTCTTTCAAAGGATTAATTAGTTATATACTAGGCTCATATTGACTGTTTTCAGAGGAGATTTACCTTTTTATCTATAGAAGGAAGAATATATTATCAATAGGGTGAGTGGGATCTTCAAGATTGTCATGCTAGATGTATTTAGTATAGATTGGATTTTCTCCTGGATCATATAGCTTATTTCTCTAGATAATGGTGGAATGAAGAAGGATTATTTTACGAAAGTGGTAGACAATTTTTAGGACTTCATTCCAGATTATTTTTATGACCTACCTACCAAGTGAGACATTGATTTTATGACCAAGTTAGTGTCTGGAGGAGAGTTAGTTTCTATCCCACCTTATATAATGGAACTACTAGAGCTACAAGAGTTGATGGTTTAGTTAGAAGATGTGGAATATAAGGGTTTCATACGACCTAGTACATATCCTTGGGGTTCTCCAGTTCTATTCTACAAGAAGTATAATGGGTCTTGTATTTATGTGCGGATTCTAAAATATAGAACTAAATCACATTCAATAACTAGTATCCTCATCCACTCAATGATGATCTATTTTATTAGCTGAGAGGTGATAAGATCTTATTTGATATTGATTTGAGATTAGGATACCATCTGTTGAGGGTACGACCATTAGAAATACATCAGACTTCTTTAGAAGTAGATATATATTGTTTTAGTTTATAGTGATGTTTTTTGGTGTAACTAATGCACCAGAGGTATTAATGGCCTTTCTTAATAGGATATATCTTCCATTTATAGACCATTTTGTGGTGGTGTTTTTTGACAACATATTAGTGTAATCCCAGGTAGTTGATGATCATGCAAAAAATCCTAAAATTGTTCATAGTACACTTCGATAACATTAGCTTTACGCCGACCTAACCAAATGTAGTTTTTATATTGATAAAGTTCACTTCATGGGCCATGTCATATCAGAGGTAGGAATGTTAGTGAACCCAAATAAATTTGTATCCATGGTATCTTGGTTTTATCTAAATAATGACTTTGATATTCAATTATTTTTGGGTTTAGCAGGTTATTACCAGTGTTTTATCCAGTATTATCTTGTTTGGTTTCATCGATGTCTTAGATGGCCAATAAAGGGTTGATTTTTTTTTTGTTTTGATGATTGCGAGAGAGATTTTTAGGATCAAAAGGGTAGTATGTCCTTAGAAACTATCCCCCATTTTACTTTTTCTAGGTAAATCATATACTGTCTACTGTGACACATCTAGAGAAGGACTCAGAGAAGTTGTATTGTAGGAGGATTGAGTGGTTTCTTATGGATCTAAATAGTTGATGCTGCGTGAGTGGAATTATCCTACTAATGACTTGGAGTTAGAAGTATTGGTACAAGAACTGATATTTTTGAGGCATTATATCATGGGTGAGAGGGTTGTGGTATACACACACCACAATACACCTAGGTATGTATTTTCTCAGTGGGACCTGAACCTTTGGTAGATGAGGTGGGTTGAGTATCTATTGTCTTTTTACTTAGAGTTCTCTTATAGACTAGGATAGGGAAACATCATTTCAGATGCATTAATCTAATAGACAAAGGAAAAGGTAGTACATGAGTCATACAATGAGTGGAGAACAATGGATCTTTTGCATACCTGCATCTAGATGTTTTGGAGTCTCAGGGATGAGTAGCTCCTACATTGACATCTATTATATCCATGATTTTGGGATATATTAAGACCTAGTAGTTTTATTATCTAGTGGTATTATTTCGGAACAACAACTTCTATGGCAGGGATACACCATTGGCATGTTCTCCTTGTAGTGAAAATTCTATTCTTTTCCATGGATGAGTATGGGTTTCTATGAGCTTTCATGAAGAGATGATGATGGATTTTCTTACTTCTAGATGTTTAGTATAACTTGGTTTAACAAATATGTATCTTGATCACTATAGAAAGTACCGATGGTCAAGAATTAATAAATAATTAGAAGTTATTCTGGTGATATGTTTCATTTATTAAAAATTGATAATCAGAGAAAATATAGGATTTTGTATCCTTTTCCCATTCCTGAGTATAAATATAATGATTTAACTATGGATTTTGTGATAGTAATACCAAGGAAAACCTATAATAATGATGTTGTATGAGTGATTTTGGATTTAATGATGAAAGTATCCCACTTTTTACCTATCAGAAAGAACTTCACAATTGATGTTCTGGGAAGTCTTTATGTGCATGAGGTGGTTTGGATGCACAATGTCCTGAGGAGTATCATTTTAGATAAATATCCTCATTCCACATCACATTTATATAAGGGTCTTAAAAAGGATCTGCGATCATAGGTTCTTTTGAGTAAGACCTATCATCCTCAAACTGATAACCAATATGAGAGAAATATTCAGGTTCTGAAGGATATGTTGTGATCCTGTGTTTTGGATTTTGGTGGTTCTTGGGAGAATCATATGGAAATCATTTAGTTTTTATATAATAACAGCTTCCATTCATCTATCCAAATGGAACCCTTCTAGGACTTGTATTTAAGTTCATTCCATTCGTTTCTTTTTTGGATGGAGGTAAGTGAGTTAGTACTTGTTGGGCCCAGTCTCATACCATATACATCAAGGAAAGTTCAGTTGATTATACAATAGTTGGTGACCACACAGAGTAGGAATAAATATTATTCCAACCATTAGAGGAAACCTCAATAGTTTTAAGTTTTTCATAGTGTTTTCCTATGAGTGTTTCCTTGGTTGGGGAAATTTTGTATCATGAAATAGGGAAAGCTAGAGCCCAAGTTTGTCAGACCATTTTAGATAGTGGATAGGTTCGGTCTAGTGGTGTACCATTTATCCCTTCCATAGTGCTATAATTCCATGTGTGATGTGTTCCACGTGTTGTGTCTTTAGAGATATTACACATACCCCTCTCACAAGATAGACGTAGAATACATCGAGCTTTGTTCTGATGAATCATTTGAGGAATATCAAATACGGATTGTGGACTATAGTTATAAGTATCTCTAGGGTATGGATTTTACTTTGGTTCAAGTGTAGTGGCACCATGGGTGAGTTTAATAGGAGACATGGGAGAGGGATTATGATATGTGAGCATAGTATCCAAACTTGTTTGCCAAGAACCCACAATGATGCTTGGAGTAGCTTGTGGGTGAGTTGTTATATGGTGTGAAGGTTGTATATTCGTTTTTTATAGCTACATATCTTTATGAGTTTTTTTAAATTATGTTGGTAAATTTTTTCCTCTTATCTAAACCTTGATGGTTTTGTTTTCATGATGTTTGACCATTTTTTTGAATAACAATAGTCTTGGTTTGCAAGGAATCTTGAGAAAATTGAAGATGATCCATTTGAAGTGCCTTTTGGGGGAAAATAACCTAAAGTACAGAGATTTATTATTTTTTGAGTTAATGGATTCCACATATAAATTTTTCAAGTATTACCATGGGTTATTGGAAAGTTGAGAATCTTTAAATGGGTTTCAATTTGTTTTATATGAAAAATGGGATGAAAAACCATCTACAAAAAATTTTCACTTCATTTAAATGGATTAAAAATTGTGTAATGTTCAAGGAATTTTAAAAAATAATATGAGGAGATGGGTTTATAATCATATCACACTAAACATAATTACACAACATGTGACCATATTACAAACTGTGTAATTCCCCAACTTAGAATTTTAATGTATGTTGTATAGTTTGTTTTTATTTCATCTCACATGAAACTTCCTCTTCTCAAACCTAGGGAACCTTCTTGATGATTTTGGAGTGCCAAACTCCATTTCATATATCCCGATAATGAATTTGATCCCTATTAAGTGGTTTTGGTCTAGTTTTCCACTCTCTCACATGTTTCTCTAGATGTTGCAATGTAATCTCATCACCATGTGTGTTTTTTATTTTCACCTTGACTGGGTTTGATCTAGGATCTTTCTTGTGATCATCCACACCTTCTTTGTCTTTTTATTTTTCCATTGGAATCATTTTTTGATCAGCTGTTAAAGGTATGGGGTCTAAACATTAACCCTATGGTTTTATAATTGTCATGTATGTGTAATATTGTAATTGTTCCAACATATCATGTGATGAAGAAATAGAAAGAATGAATTGAATTATTCCTTGGAGTCCCTTTGGATATAATTGGATATTGACTTGGATTGTGGATATATTTCGAGTGAGAGAACCCTTGTATATAAATGAGTTGGTTAATGGATTAATGTGTGTTTAACATGACATTGATTGTGGGTGATTTCTCAGTATAGATTCATCTTGCCTTTTTTTGAGATAATTGGCATGTTATTGGTTATGACCAATTGACAAATGAATTGTGTAATTTAAAGTTAAATGGTAATTTTCATAATTAACCATTGAGTCGTATTGTGTGATATGGTGATAGTATTATTGCTATGACTTGTGATGTGATTAAATTCTACAATTCTTATATAGGGAATTGGCCCATTGATACCTGTTGAAATTCTTATATAGTGGGATTGACCCAATTACCATGCTGAAATGATTATATATAGGTCTAGGCATATTAAAACATGTTAAAATGTTTATATAAAAGGCTTTTCCTAGTTTACATTCTAAAATGCGTATATAGTGTGCTAAGCCCAGTGATACATTCTTAAATTATTATATAGGGGGATCAACCCTGATTAAGTTCTTAAATGATTAAATTGCAGGTTTGACCCAAATTGGTTTGATTTATACCTTGGTTATAAGGTTATGGTTGGCATGTTTGTAAGAAACGATTAGAGACATTTTGACACATCACTGAGGTAGTTTATCATACTCCTTAGTTATAAGGTTATGGTTGGAATGGTTTTGAGACATGCTCAGATACATTTCAACATTGTGCTGAAGCATGTTGAAGAGGTATTGCGATAATTGTTTAATTAATTAATAATCTTGTTTATTTAATTATTAAAGACACTTATTATTGGAATGTTTGTGTTTGGACATAGTGGTGTCAACCTACTTAGTTATAATCACACCCTATTCAGGCCTCTATTTGTTACCCGAGCAGAATATATGGATGAAGGTTTGGAAAAAGGAAAAAGACCTTGTTGTTGATTGTTTTCTTTCTGGATGAGCTGGAGTTTGGAGATGTGACTGATATGGGATTCGAGACTGGGGTCTTTTGTGTATGTTATTATTTTAATTTTTATTACTTCTAGAATGAATTTTAGTTACTTTGCAACATATTGTTACATTATTCCTTTATTATTTATTTGATTATTCAATTTGATATATTATTGGGTTTCTGCTGTATTATATTGTTTCCATAATTTCGGCACATTGGTATTTATTTATTGTTTTTGGATTATTCTATTGTGTTTCAACTATATAACAAGATGGTATAGTCTTCACACTATAAATACCACACCCCTGTCGCTATTCAGTAGCATATAGCATACCAGGATGCATGCTTGAGGTCTTGTGACCTACCCCATTTGGCCATGTGAGAGAGTGTTGGATTAAGGGACATTAAAATTTGAGCTCACCCTTATTATGTTTACTTTTAAACGGGTTTTAAAGAATGAGGTTGAAAAAATTATTTCTAGAAGGGATTTCATATGGATGATGATGGCGTCTTAATGTGAAAAGAAAATATGGGTTGAGTGAGATAAATGATAATTTAAAATCATGTGAATTTTTCATGTGGGGGTTTTCTTTAATTAACTAATACACTAAACCTGTAAGGTACTCTAGGATGTAAGTGATCTAATTTTTTCTTTTGATGTAGTATGGTTTGGTTGGAAAAAATCAGTCACCCATATTGACATCAAATCTGGAAATGTAAAGTTTAGGATTTCATCACCGAATCCAAGAGTGTGGGTTATGGGCCGTTATAGTTGGCATCAAAGGTAATTTTATATGTCTTTGTAGATTAAGTGTTTTTATGTGAGGTTATCTTAAGAGTTATGGATACTATCATATTTCTATATGATTAAGGTTGATCATAAGTTTAAAGTCTTAGTTACCCTATTTGAGGGGTTTAAGTAGTAAAAATTTTTAGGTTGTTAATGATATTTTGGAATAGATTTTATTGGGTTGGGGTATTTGTAATCCCTAGGATCAACATGAAGTGTTTTTAGGGAGGATTTATTTTTTAGGATTAAAGAGGGGGGAGCCCATTATTTTGGGTGACAACTCCTCGCATTTGGTTACGCGGTGGGTATTGAAACCATGACCGAAGGATGATAAGGTTTTCACACCTACCGCTAGACTATGTGATGTACTGATTAATACACCATTTTTTTGGTTAAGAATATGTTTATTTTATAAAAATATAGTATTTTATTTAAGGAATAATGGTTTATTTATCTAGGAACAATAAATGATCAAATACTTCAAATCATTGGGTTTTGAACACAATCAATAAATGTTTAAATACTTTTAATGATAATTATATATAGAATGGTTTGGTTTGAAATTTGGGTATTATTTTTTATGATTAATGTATCATTTGAATGTTTACTCATTTTGGTAATTTTCTTATCATATGGTAACCATTATGAATTTGTTTAATGTCTAAATATATGTGTAATTTCTTGACTATCCCTTTTATGGTTATATGGTCTTAAAAAGTTGATTTTAGTGTATCAAGAATTAAAAATTCACCTTGGGTACTCTCTATTTAGAGGAAAATATAAGATTTTGGTGGAAATTGAAAAAAGGATAAAATTATACAGATCAGTTATATATATATATATATATATCCATTCTTCTCTTAATTCAGATGGTAAGGGAATTCATCAAAACTATGAAAAATATCTTGAAATAAATTTTTTTTCATAGTACCTTCAATTTTGATGAGCCAATGGGATTTTAAATCATCATAGAGTTATGGTTTTGAGGAGCTTAAATTTCCATTGATTATTTACTTGTTTGTGATCAATGACCTCAATCACTCTCCATAATTATATAAATTTTTCCTCCATTCCCACTTATGTTCTCATATTTTAAAACCTAGTTATGTCTTATTCCATATAAATCTGTACTTTCTTTCCCTATGATTAAGAATATTTTTTTATCCCTTTATCCAATGTGGGTTTACAACAAAAGTATTTTCAAGTTTCCAAACTTTGAGTACTGAGATAAATTTCAAATTATGATGATAAAATGTTTTAAATTGGGATGGGGAGGATGTAACACCATAATATTTTAAAAGAAGAAAATTAAATTCATCATTTTAAAGGAAATGAAACACTATAATCATTTTATGTCACATGAAACACTTTGTTTATCTTGTGTTACACACAACACTGAGATTTAAATGTTCGAAAACATATTTAAAACGCAACACCAAACAGAACCCATGATATATATTACTATTATAAACTACATATTGGAATAAAGAGTATAAATAGGAATAAATAAATTATTAAAATATGGTTTACAAATTTATATATAATGAATTTTTTTGTGACCAATTAATTAGAAATGAAAATAAAACCCATTTGAAAATAAAAATAAATCATTTTATGAAAAACTATTTTTAATGATGACAAGTGCGTTTTATACAAATAAATTAAAAAAATAACTATCTTTGGATTTTATTAATGAAACTTATATATTAAATATTCCATATAAATTTTAAAATTATTCCTTGGTGTTTTCAAGGCAAGAGATAACAATAAATCCAATTTCATGCATAAAATTGTACTATACGAAAAGACCATTTGTCACCCTTTTATGTCACACTTATATTATTTTTTTTGAAATTTTTGAATAAATTATTTGAAAAAATAAATATTTTTTAATAAGAATATAATAATTTACTTTGCATGATTTTTTATTCATAAAATATTTATTTTTCAGTGAATAATGAAAATGATGATTTTTGTACAAAGTCAATTTTCATAATAAATTATGTAATTAGTGAGTATCAATGTGTTTTGAATTTTATTTCAAGAAAAATAAGTATTATTTTTTTATATTTAATCTATTTAATTAATTGTGAATCAAATTTATGTTGGTTTCTATTATAAGTTTGTTTTTGGGTTTAAAAATAGGTTATTCTAAAAACTTTTTTAAAATGAATAATGTTTCTCCTTTCAAATTAATTAAAATACTACATAATAGGGAAATATTTAAATGAAATGTATATAATATATATCATTAAATATTATTTTATTCTCATACAATGATTATTATTAATCATAGATTTAATATATATTGATATTTCTCTAAAAAATACTCTTATTAAAAACTTGATATCTCAACGCGGTTATAGGATTAATATTAAATTAAATCTTTCAGAGTATTTGAATGTAATTTTAAAAAATGGATTGAATATTTGTAATAATCATTTTTTATAATTTCTAATAATCTAAACCTAATTTTTTCCCAATGTTATTAGTTAAAATAATTAAATTTAATTACAACAATTAGGGTAAAAACGGGTTTACTTTGTGGTTAAACTTTAAACCTATAGAGATAAATGACCTATAAACATGTTAGGAACCCCTTTTTATGGCCATATATTGACCTTATCCCTTCAATTATGTATTTTGGATCATTATTGGAACCTTTTTGAAGGTAAAAACCTAGTTTCAGCTAACATTATTTGAAAAAATACGAAGTGTGTCCTCTCTCCCACTTATAAAACGCCACCCCATATCCTCCTCTCTTCACAACTCTGATGAAATTTTTCTTGGATAATAAATATGAAAATAAATTATTCACTCCCCTCCCCTCATCCTAGAATCCAAAATTTTGGTATAAGGACAACCAAGGATGGCCTTTGGTGCAAACCAAAATGAGTTACCTAAAGAAGAGGTAACATTCATCAACATGCATTGTTGTTTTATTTCTTTATCCACCCATTAAATCATTATTATATCATTATTATATAATAAAATAAGTATAATAAATATAATTAGATGTTTTTATGTTATGGTTATTACTTAAAAACACACACAATTCCATCAAATGGGTTATGAAATCATCATTTATGTGTATGACGAACTACCGCCTCGTGAAATGATGTCATTTATTTTTTCCATTACCACATTTCATGGTTGGGAATAATGATGGAAATAATATTTTATATGATATTTATACTTATTTAATCATATATAATATACACATTTTTTACATCTAATATCTTAGAATATGCTATAACATCGTTTGTGTGTACGACAGACTACCGCCTCACGAAGCGATGTGAAGCATTTGTTCACTAACGAATTAAATGGAAGGTAATAAGGGTAAATATAATGAATATATATGATATAAAAGACTTCATAATTATATTAATAAAATAATTATATTTCTTTAAATATAATATATAACTTTATTCTTACCATTTCACACATTGAAAAAGTGATACCATCGTTCATGGACGTATAGACTACCACCAACTCAAAGTGAGGTGATTGTTCTTTTTCCATCACCACATAAAAAGAATTATATATATAGGTATGTATAATTAAATAATATGATATTTATTATATAATTATAATTTTTTAAAGTTAGAATATTACATATCTTATTTCTATAATTACCATTGAAAAATGCAAACGTTACTCATGCATATGTACGACCTACCTTCTCAATGATAATAACATTAGTTCATTTTTCATGACCGGATTTCAGGATTGGTGTCAAAAGAATAATTTATTTATAAATATGATAATTATTTCAATATTATTATTCTGTATATTTTAAATAATTACCATTTCAATGATAATCATCCTACAAAAGTCATTTTAACACATAAGTGGAATATGGTCAGAACATCTGACTTAAACTTGATTGATTAATTAATTATATATGACTTGTTTATAAGTTAAATAAAAGTAATAATAAAATTTTTAAAGGTTATGAATAATGTAAATAATTTACTTAGGTTTATTATTCAAGAATAAAAAGAACAATAATAATTAATTAGACTCAAGGTAAGGGTTTTTCTCCTCTCACTTTTATTTTTGTGAGATACATGCCATATTCCCCACTAATTTTTATTTTGGGATTATACACTACTCATGAATTTATTTTATTATTATTATATTTAAATTTATTTGGATTTATATATCAATTTTGGGATCTCTTTTTCATGTGGTTTATAGTTTCAATGATATCAAAGCAGTAATAGATTTTTGTCACAATTTTATTTCTTTGAGACTTATGTTGTGTTAGACACCTATCTTATTTGACATGGTGTATATACATACAATTTTAAATATAATGTCATGATTTTTTTGATTTTAATGATATTATAAGTTTCATTTAATTTTATTCCATCATGGATATTACTATTCAAATTTTCTAAAGTGGTAAGAGTCTTTTATTATAGTCTCATCATTTATTGGGATTGTGTATGATTAACTCTCTGATGTTGAATATTATAATTCTCATGAATTACCTTTTCCTCTAGTTACTCATGATATTTTCTTGTAATAGTACCATTTTCCCACTATTTGGTATTTATAATAATTGAGAAAATGTTTTTAGGAAAATATGACTGTTTATCTCTTCGATCGAAATTTTTTTATTTAAAAAATATGTTTTATAAAAACGTTTTCAAAATATTTTCAACATTTTAGAGTGTTTTATTGAATAAATTTTTACCCAATGTGTCCTTAATTTTTTTTCAAAGTAATCTTCTTGTATCTTCCTAATCAAGGTACTTTTCTAAAATTTTATCATACAAAAGGAATGTTCATTATGGAATGTACAAAATTAACCACAAACATGAACATAATTTATTTGAATCCTCATAAAAAATTTATTTTTGAATAAAATGTTTTCTAAATATTCTATAAAATCTTGTTTTTTAATATTATTTTCAAATAAAAGGATTTTTAAAATTTTGTATTCATTAAAAAGTTAGTTTCAAAATAGAGAGGATATTTTAATCAAGAATATTTTTAATGATTTTTATGGAATTTACATTAATCTAGGTCAAAAAACATTGTTTTTAATTTTCATAAACTATAAATATTTTATATAAAAACCATCCTCAATATTTCTCTAGATGAATTATGATTTTTTCATAGAGATCATTATGGAACCCGTTTCTTTTCTACTGGTTATTCATGTTTGAAAGATATTGTTATGGAATCCATTTATTTTCCATGGGTTAATAATTTCTCAAGATATTATCATGTAACTAATTAATTTTCTAAAGGTTAATCATGTTTCAAATCGATTTTTGTGGAACCCATTTATTTTACACGGGATTATCATGTTTCAAGATATTTTCATGGAACCCATTTATTTTCCACAGGTTAATCACATTTCAAAGAGATTATTATGAACCCATTTCTTATCCACAAGTTAATAATGTTTCGAAGGGATTATTATGAAAGCTATTTATCTTCCCTCAGTGAATCTTGTCTCCAGATATTTTTATGGAACCCATTCCTTTTCCATGGATTTATCATGTTTCAAAGATATTGTTATGGAAACCATTTCTTTTCCATGGGTTAATCATGTCATGTAAATAATAAAGGTTTTTAAATGAGTTATGATGAAAATAATTATCTATTTAATTTATTTATTATTTTGTTATTAGACATTATAAATGATGGGTTCTCCCAGATAGCATCTGGTGATCCCATTATAGCTTATATGATATGTGTGACTAGATAGAGATCCAATGCATTGGGTAATGATTACTTTCTCTTGAGTATTATATTATAATTTTCCAGTATGGTTATTAAAATTATAAGGTTCATATAAGATTTATATGAGATGATGTTCCAAGATACCAATGTGTTTTTTCGATGATTTACATGGGCTTATAATGTTTTTTTATCAAGATTGATATAACATGGATCTTGATTATTGATTATTACAACTATTTCAATTGATAAAGCCTTATACCATGTTTTCATGTGTGATGATCCATTTATTGATGGGTGTAAATATTCTTATATTATACTCATGCACTTTGATTATGTCATCATACCCTTATCCTCTTCTTATTATTACTGATGAAATTCATTTTTTAATTCATACATATCGCATTACTGAGCATTTAAGCTCAAACTTCTTATATTTTCTTTTAAATAGGTTATAAATAGTGCAGATGAATGAATTATTTATATAATTTATTTCATATTGATGATGATTAGGTGATAATGTGAAAAATAAAATATGGGTTAAGTGTAAGAAATTACAATTTAAAGTCATGTGAATTGATTATATAGTGGATTGTAAAAATTCTCTAAAAAATCATCGAAGGTCCTCTACGATATAAGTGATCCAATTTTTTCCTTTTGATTTTGTAAGGGTTGGATATAAAAAATGGGCCACCCTTATCAGGATCAAATCCAAAAATGAAAAGTTCACGATTTCAGTACCAAGTCCAAAAGTGTAGGCCCTAGGAAATTTTAGTATGTAAATGGTCTGTAATCCCACTACACACTATGTATTACAAGTTGAATGGTTAGGTTTGTAATTGACCAAAACCCTGGATTTTGTGTCCTAATATTACATGGAATCTACCATGACCATACACATAGTGGGTAGGTAAATAGGATTTCCTAGTCATGTAATCTTGTATACCTTAATCCATCCAACCTATCACTACATTAAATATGTACCTAATTCAAAAGACCTGTGATATTTATGAACTACCAAAATCCTTAAACTGTATCTTAATATATTAAAAGGTGTGTGATTTCCAGAGACACATGTTGTGTAGTAATTTTTTTCATCTAGAATCTAGATATACTCTATTTTTTCACCAATTCTATGTTTTCTAGAACCGTCAGTGCCTAATGAAACACCTTTCTAAATATATTCCCACTAAAAGCATGTAAACTTATGTTTTTCATCATTCTATAAAGTTGAAATTATTTACTACACCAAAACCACCATAATTACAACTCCTAGTTGACCCCTTTCCATTATTGTGTCTGAATTAGATCCATCACTACTAGAGATTGGATTCCTCACCATAAAAATCAACCAATGTCAAGCCTCTAGCCAATGTGTAGGCCTACAGTGATAAAAAATCACATGAAGAAAAAAAGGGAATTGTGAATCAATGGTTGGTGTGAATTCCAACCACTCAGAAACCCATATAAAAAATACACTAAATAGAATGTGAAACAATGAGAAATATTCAAACATGAAACATAATTATTATTGATGGAAAAAATCAAAAGGAAACATTACAATAGATAATTTTAAAGATTTTGTAAGAATACTCTTGAAGATTTATCGACTACACACCACCGGAAATGTTTTACCATAAAATGTTTGAATAAAATATCTATGATGAGTGATTAAGTCAATGGAGATTCCAATAAACCAAAATAAAATTTTAAAGTAAAAAAGAAATCGACACTCATTGAATCAAATGTATAAAAACAAACAAAAAATACCTAACTCATGGTGAATCTTTGTGGTTTTAAAGGTTTATTGATGCTATGTTTTTGTTTATAGTCTCAATGAGATCTGATCCTCAATTACCAATCCATCAGTGGTTCACCTCAAAATAGGATAAAAATATTTCTATAACTCTCTCTAGGGTTCCTTAATTAGTGGAAATGGATAAATATATGGGAAAAAATACATAAATGGGAATTATAACCTATAATTAAGTTACAGAAATTTTAATAAAAGACACTAAAATTATTGTCTCAAAACCTGATAACAGAGTGTGTAATTTATGTCACTTTTTTGTAACAACCCATTATAAACACAAAAATGGTTTCATGATTTCCATAAAAAGTTTTATTTAAGATATATTTATATTCATGATCATACTATTAATATTTATTTGAATAATAAATATTATAAATTCCATAAAATTTTATATTCTTGAAAATTCAATAAAACCAATCCCATGATATAAATCCACACACTAAGCTCAATAAAACCATCAAAAAATTAAAAGGTCCTTTTGTGGGAAAATTTACCATTTTATCCATTTAAATAACCCATCACCTTAGAACTAAATAAATGATATATGTTTCGACCAGGAAAGAAAATCTATGTCACTATACAGTGGTTTCAATAAGGAATGGTGAAACCCATGTGATTCATAATGATTTTTTATTAGAAATTGAAGAGTATATGAATAGATAGGATCTACGGTTTAGTTGTATAACTTGACAGTGAAATCTTGATCAAGTAAGGTGTCTTATCTCTCATGCTATTTTATACCAAAATCTCATGTGCTTGAATATTGGTGTTTATGTGAAGTATTTTATGTATTTAAAAAATATTGTTTATGGTTGTGATTTTATTATGATTGTAAAGGTAATTTTTGTTCGAGTGATTTGATAAAAAAGATATGGTGGTTTTATATTTGGGTGTGTGGTTTAAAGAAAATAGATAAAATTTTCAAGGAGTGATTTGATATGGGATCATTGATAAATATTTCTTAGTTTTATATTATTTTTAATGATTTATGGTGTGGATTGTTTGGATTCTTAATTTTTATTTGGTTGTACATTGAATTACATTGTTGATTTTATTTTATGTGTGGATTTATTTTCAAGGGTTTGATTTTTTTGTGGTTTATGGATTATGTTACAGGGGATTGTGAAATTTTTATTGATAATGATAATTAGTTTTTTTGAGGGCTTATACATGAGTTTTGAAAAATCCCACTTGGGTGTGGGGACATTGTCAGTCATGATGAGGTGATGTATAGATATACTCCTACTTGAGTGTGGGGACCTTATTATTAATGGAAAGGTGAGGTTTATGAATAGTCAATCCACTCGTGAGTTGGTTATACCCCATTATTAGTTATTTTTCTTGGAATTTGGATTTCATTGAGGTTAGTTGTTAAAATGGTATTGTGGGTTGTTTTTTTGAAATGTTTTTTTGTTTATATTTGGCCATAGATTATTAGAAGCATGTTTCCACTTAGATTTTTTTTATTATTTTATTTTACAAATGTTTCATTTTTTATTTGCAAGATTGTTTATGTTTATGTGATTTAAAGTCGTTTAATAATTTTTATTTGGGTTTTTAATTGTTTTATAGAAAAATTTGTTGCATGGTTTATTTTCACAAGATTTGGGTATAGGGGAAGTTTTTATGAAATCCTACTTTTTCATTTAATTATCCCTAACATAGGTATCTTGTTTCCTATATAGAAAAAGTTAGTTTATTTTCATATTTTTGGGGTCATTTCTTTATTGGATGGAGAAGAGTAGCGAGGGATGAAAAGTGGAGACTAGTGGAAGATGAGTAGTATTTTGTGATGTGATGTTGATGGTGCTCATAATTATTTTACAAGAGAGTATCTATATCAAGGTATTGTTTAATTTTGTACTTATTGTTTTATGTATGCATTACATTCATGGTATTTCCACTGTATACCATTTTATAGGGATGAAAGTTTTATTTGTGTTGGATTTTAATATCATTACCTAATGGTATGTGTCACATAAAAACATGGGATACCTATAAACTAGCACATATGATGGTTTGTGAGATTTCATAGAGAGTAATTATGTTCTCTATGGGATAGAAACTAGTGTTTTGGTCTCAATAAAACACATTTGGGAAAGTTTTATATCAATAAAATAATCCCAAATCAAGATGGATCTAACTTAGAACCTAACATAACTCACTGTATTTTGGTTCATTATGCACCCAAATAAGAAAACACCAAATAAATAAAACACAAAACATGGAATAATAGAAATAAAATCCCAAAATGAAACCATCATTTCTAATATAATTAAATAAAACCCAAATATTTTAATATATAAATTTAACTAAACCTAATTTTGCATGATAATATAAAAAAATTAAAAATAATGGGGATAAAAGGATGAGGAGATGATAATTAAATTCAACAAACAAGTATAAATAAATATAAAAATAAGAAATATTAGTGGAAATCCTTTTTCATGTGAGATGAGAGAAAAACCCATTCATTTCACCACTAAAAATATTTTGGTTAGTCTAACATAAGAACCCATCACTTTCAAGTGGAGCCTTTTCTTTACCCATGCTATTCAAAACAACATATGCATACACCCATAATGTGTATATAGGGTGTGAGCATAACATATCCAATAGGATTTCATCAATTAGTCAATGAAATAAATTTACATGATAATATAATCTATTCTATTTTCGAAATATCATATAAAAAGTAGAACAATAAATCTATAGGTAAAAAAAATAAAACTCTAAATGATATGAGTTTAAAAGTCCTAAATAAAAAAGTTATATAGATGCTTTAATAAAATGATATTAAATAAAAACATGAATCGTAAGATAAGTCATTATTGAGAGGTTATAAGGGACTATGGTGTCACGAACTGAATCTGGACTCCACCAAACCCGGCCCCAAACCCAGCCCGTGACAAGGCCGGAATAGCGTTCCTGATTCCCACGGGCTGGCACAAGTGCCTAAGTATCATATAATGAGAATTGGGAATGATTTACCCGATTTTATAAACATTAAACAACAAACAAACTCAATAAAACAAATCTGTATTTTTCAACTAAAACCGTCTTTTACAAAATTTTCGAACTGAATTACATAAGATAAAACTATATTTAAAGACCATTAAAAATTTACAAAACCAAATAAGGACAACCAAAGAACCTCCACATGGCAAGAGGCACCTCCCTCAAGCCATACCCACAAGACTTCACCACCAAGGACCAGCTAGAAACCCGAACCACTGGCACTAAAAACAGTACCCAACCTGCGACAACAAAAATAACCAAGTCTACTTACACCCAAGGGTGTAATTAGGGTGTGAGAAAATTCCCATTAGTATACCACCACTATGATATTCCATGTGATAAACATTTAAAGACGAAAAGAATGAAAGTTTTCAAAAACATGAAATGCCAGTTACAATTTCTAAAAGATGAATCATTAAATAAAAACAGTTTTCATGTGGGATAATTTAAATAATAAACACATTTAAAATAAATAACAAATCTAATGATTTTTTTTCCACTCATACTGTATGCTGATGGTAAGCAGAAAATATCTAGTGAGCACAAGCAATGGGAAATAACCCCTAGGCACTAGCTAGTTGTGGGTCTCGGGTACCTCGTATCTCAGTGAGAGTAACCATCAGAAATCTTTGTTCTCGTGCACGATCCAATAGTAGGGAACATACCCATAACCTAGTGGTTCCCAATCATCATCATCATCATAGTTTATTTAGAGTTGTAAGCTTCAATCTTTCTAAGTGAAATTGAGTCCAAACCCCACAGATTCACTAGCATACTAGTACACGTCCACCCACCTAGATACCTAGGTTATCCCTTTGTGCTCAAACAAGTTCAAAAAGTCAATGAATATACTTTTCACATAAAAATATCATTTAAATATCATAAATTCACCAGATATCTCACATGTATACAACAAAAGTCACAAAATTCCACTTTTCATTCAAATTGATTTTGAAATCTGACTCACACCAAAATAGCCCACAACACGTTTCACATTTCTTTAACACTTCCACAAATCCATAAAACAATTTTATAAAACCATTAAAATATATTAAAACTCTCATAACATCCAACTCACTTGTTACATAATACCCTTTTTACCTTTAAAGTCATTTTATCATCAAACTTACACGAAACAGCCCACAAACAAGTTTCGCTCCAACATCACAATTTAATAAAACATTTCAGAAATTTACAAAACATTATAATTTTTTTTGACATATTGAAACATAACTCCACCTTTAAAAACCCCATAATAGGTGAACACACATACCAAAAATTACATATTTACCCTTTTCCCACTTTATTTAACCAAATAAAACATTTACAATTTTCATAAAAAGAACCCAAGTGTTGTAAATATGTCTTGCACACAAAACTCATTTCAAAACCCCAATTTAAGACCAAAAACCATACCAATTACTATCCAAAACATAATTGGAATCCCTAGAGACATTTATAAAACCAATTTTAAGTTTTATAAAATCACCTTGAATAATACTACAAATGATCCAAATGAAAACACACATTTTCATAAAATACTCTCAAGAAGTATAACAATGTTTTACACATAAAACCTATTCAAAAACCATATTTTTAGGCCTAAATGACACTAATACATTACCAAACCAGAATTGTATGTCCAAAAAATATTTATCAAACCAATTACATATGTTATAAAATACACCCAAATAATACCCCATGAGTTACACACGAAAACACCCAATTTCAAGTTAAAAAGCAACTATAAAATTAAAAACTTATCCAAATTAATCATAAACAGTTTTCAAACCACACATAAAATATGAGGAATATAAAAAATGAATAAATACATCAAACTAACTCATCAATAATTGTTTACACATGGAACCACCTACCAAAAGTGTCGAATCACTCAAAACATGGTGAGAAACATCAACCACACCACCAAAACACCACAAGGAAGATAAATCCAGCCCTAGAACAAAATATTTGACAAAAAATACACCAAATCAAACCGTAGGTTCGAACCCTAACTTCTGGACATTCTATAAATTCATGAAATAGGGAGGAAACCCTAAGGAGAAGGGAGGAATTGAAGAGAGAAACACTTACCTAAAACAATCTTGAAGAAAACAAACCCAAATCCACTAGTATATGAATTTGAAAACATCCAACCATTATTGGGAGGCTCTAAAAATGATTTAGAGATCATTTAGGAACTGGAATGGGGGAAAAAGAGTAAAAATATAAGGAGTTATTAAAGGATTAATTTATCCCTCAAAATCTGGGCGATTTCTGAAATCCAGAGACCTTTCGACCACTTTCGAGACTCTATTGAGATCCCAATTGTGTGAGGAGGGAATGAGGGCGCGCCTTAGGTAAGTGGGCTCGGGTGAGAGTTAAAATAACCACAAAACTTCAAATAGTGAAGGAGATATTAAGAAACTAAAATTTATTTTTAATGCAGAAAATGGGCTTTCGGGTAGGCCCAATCCCTTAAATAAAAACCCATATCCACCGTGATTATGGATTCTTAAATGGTACAAATTAATATGTTAGTGTTAATAGGTCCGGGAGTTACAATTAGGAATTGGAATGGATGAAACATGTTTAAAAAAGAAGGAGTTTTAAAGGAATAAAAAGTTAATTTTAAATCTGGAATTGGGCTCACGGTTTGGACCAATTCATGAAAACTCACCAATTCCTCCATAAAAGCTTGGGAAACCCTCAAAACAAAGCATGAATGGAAATTAAATGGAATTTAACTTTAAAATAAGTCATGTATGTGAAAATTCTCCCCACCATGAAAACTTTCCGCCCCGAAAATTCACATCATGGCCAAATTAACAACCAAACCCAACTGAGAAACCAAGAGGTACTCCCTTGTCAGGTTTCACCCCCAAAGGCCAAAACACCTCCAGTGATCAATTAATGAAGGATTACTCTCCCAAAAAAAAAACATACACCACTTTCCTGAAATGATCAATCACATTCAACCTTTATCCCAAAATAAAACTCCTTAAACATTATCCGAACAAGACTCAAGCAATTCACTCAAACGAACAACAACATCGAACAAGGTTACACTTACCTTACTATAACTAAACCATTAGGCACTCTCCAATCTCAATGTTTACCCAAGGATGATATATGTATATTGATATCTCCAAACGAGACTACCTACCGCCAATCCAAGATCATGGATAAATCTGAGTTACTGGTATGGGGGAACAAAAATAGGCTCCCCACCATAAGAGACAACCTATATTTTTCCCGAGACAGAATCATGACACTAATAGGGGGAGGCCTGAATAGACTCCCCAATAAAATGGGTATACTTCCATCTAACCTTTATGAAATAATATATATAAGACTCATAGTGGGTCTCCCCACCAAAAGAACCAACCATCTAAACCGACCAGTATGGGCCAGTACAGAAAGACCCAAAAATTTGAAGAGTTGGGAAGGTCACATGGTTAGTTCGCATGATTTGGGAAACCATGCACTAATAGTGTGGATCCTTCCATCCATACGGTTTTCTGGGGCATGGTCACTATTAAAAAAGTGAAAACAGTGTTCTCAACCAGTCTAGCCAAACTTCAAAACCTTTCTCCAAAGACTCAGTGGAAACCAAATGGGGAGGGAATAACATTGGGCGATGAAATGGGTACATGACCCTCCACCTATTTCCACTAAACATGAAGAACAGAAGAAAGATGATGACACAATAGGTTTAAACTCTTCCTAACTTTCATACTGAGGATAGAAATTTGTACAAGGGTTTAAATGACCTTGTGATTTCCCCTAACTATGAGCCAACTTCTCTCCGAGACCTATGGCTGGAGCTCAAATGATTGAAGCATCATTAGCCTCGCAGTTAGGCTTTGGAAACCCCACGAATTAGAATTCTTCTTTCGGTGCAACGAACAACTACAACAGAATCCCCGATAAGTTTTCCAATACATAACACACTCCAAACTCACTTTACCCTAACTCGATATTTCACTGAAACAAGGGCTTATAAGATGCACACACATCACACCTTGTTTGTTCGAGTGAGAAACAAAAGAAGAAAAGATAAACTATACTCACATTCCTCAAAAATGGAATATTTTTATGTTTTTTCAAGGGAGACATTGTCCCAACATAATAGAGAATCTTAGATGATTTCCCAACTTTCACCATTACGGTCAATTGAGCACAGGACATCATAATGCATCACCGAACATGACCATTGCGACTGATATAAACAATGCATAGAGAGAGACCTTATACAACATCCTAAAACAACACACAATTCTAGAAAGTGTCCACAATATCCTATCGTGACCATATTTCACACACTTGTGGTTTAACATGAACTCATGCTTCAATGAAACTTTGAGGAAACCATAGTCCCTCTTAGAAACCATTAAGACACTCATCCCCACCAACACCCCTAGAACACTTCCAGCTTCGACGAATTAAGAAACTTAAGAAACTAAGGTCTCATTCAACCTTCCACGAGAACTCTCCCGCTACAAGAGGATCTAAAAATCAAAGACAAGAATGGGTGTAGACTCAATCAATAAAGATTGATAAAAGATTCCTTATATTGATCAACTTGAGGATTTTCCAATTCAGAAACAATTCGGGATGTACTTCAGTTGTGCACTAACCTTTAATGGGGTGTACCTTTTCAAACGATTGAACCCAAAGACCCAACCAAGATGGTCCATTGGTCAAGATATACCACAAAACAGATCCAAAAAAATGAAGGGAACCACCGTAAAGGCGTCCCAAAACATTTTTCAAAAGAGACCACTAACCATCCCTACAACACAACTTACTGACCAAACCCAAACCCAAAACACAGTTCAAACAAAAGGGGTTCTTGGACTCAAATCATCCCACAACATCAACTTTTTCAAAAACACATAATACAAACCATCCCAAACTATTTATCAAGAAATCATGTTTTTCATTAAAACCATTTCTTTGAAAAAAACAGTTCAGCGGTAAGCATATCCACCAATGGTACCCCATGGGCCTCACACATGCATGTTTTTGTGCCACACCGGGTACCCTCCTCATATCCATCTCAGAACTCATCCAATCATGTCATCAACCATCCATCATCCCATATAACCACATGCATGTGGTAGCTCATAAAAATACCAAAGGTTAAAACAAAGATTCTTTCCACTTTTCAAAACCAAAATGATCAACCAACACATCCTTTTTCTCAAAACCACTAACCAGGAGATCAAAATCCCAATTCAAATCTTACTAAACATTTCAGAAAGACACAAACATTTAGACAAGAACTCACTTTCATGTTATTAAAATCAATTTCATATCATCTTATCCCATTAAAACACCATTTGATTGTTTAGAAAACTCTATTGGAAACACTTTTTCAAAACCAACTTCAGTATAGTTTCTACTTTTAAAAAGAGGTGTAAGAACACCATTTTCTATTTGAATATAATTCTAAAAATTTAGTTCCACCATTTCATAAATCAAACCATTCCATTTTTATTTGAAATTAAATTCAAAAAAACATTACACTTCTTAAAACCAAGTCACTTTAAAACCAAAGTTCCAAGATTTCAAAACTAAAGAACACAAGACAATGCGAGATGAAACTAGTTTCAGTGGGTGACTTGGGAATAAGGTTGGAGACCATATTCCAATCACTTCACTGTCATAGAGAGTGTTCTAGGGAAGATCCCCAGCTCCACATGTCTTTCCAGGACCTACGAGCTCACTGAGACCATTAACCCAACTCTCTTTTCATTTCCCCTATCCATCATCAAACCAAGAAAACCAAAGGACTTAGATAAATCCTTTCTTCCCCTAGATACTTGAATCCTGTCTTGAGGTGTGGTGATCGGGAACACTACCCATAACTAGAATACCAAGTCCCTATAATCCTAACTCTATACTATCCTAACTCTTCCCCAAATAACATGACCCAAAGAGTTAACCTGAACCTCATTTGATACCATTTTGTCACGAACCAAATATGGTCACCACCAAACACAGCCACAAACCTAGCCTGTGACAAGGCCCGAAGGGCATTCCCGATCCCCACGGGCTAGAAAAAGTTCCCAAGTATCATATAATGAGAATTGGGAACTATTTACGCGATTTTATAAACATTAAACAATAAACAAACTCAATAAAACAAATCTGGATTTTTCAACTAAAACCGTCTTTTACAAAATTTCAGAACTGAATTACATAATTTAAAACTATGTTTAAAGAAATTATAAAGTTACAAAACCAAATAAGGACAGCCCAAGAACCTCCACATGGCAAGAAGCACCTCCCTCAAGCCATCCCCACAAGACTTCACCACCAAGGACCTGCTAGAAACCCGAACCACTGGCACAAAAAACAGTACCCAACCTACGAAAACAAAAATAACCAAGTATACTTAAACCCAAGTGTGTAAGTAGGGTTTGATCCAATTCCCAGTAGTATACCACCACTAAGAGATTCCATGTGTTAAACATTTAAAGATGAAAAGCATGAAAGTTTTAAAAAACATGAAATGCTAGTTACAATTTCTAAAAGATGCAACATTAAATAAAAACAGTTTTCATGTGGGATAATTTAAAGAATAAACACCTTTAAATTAAATTAAAAAGCTACTGAATTTTCCTTCCACTCATACCATATGCCAAAGGTAAGCAAAAAATATCTAGTGAGCACAAGAAATGGGAAATAACCCCTAGGCACTAGCTAGTTGTGGGTCCCAGGTACCTCGTATCTCGGTGAGAGTAACCATCACAAATATCTGATCTTGTGAACGAGCCAATAGTACGGAACATACCCATAACCTAGTGTTCCCCAATAATCATCATCATCGTAGATTAGTTAGAGTTGTAACTATCAATCTTTCTAAGTGAAACTGTGGCCAAACCCCACGGATTCACTAGCATACTAGTACACATCCACCCACCTAGATACCAAGGTTATCCATTTGTGCTGAAACAAGTTCAAAAAGTCAATGAATATAATTTTCACATGAAAATATCATTTCCAAATCATAAGTTCACCAAATATCCCACATGTATAAAACAAAATTTACAAAATTCCACTTTTTATTCAAATTGATTTTGAAATCCGACTCACACAAAAATAGCCCACAACACTTTTAACATTTCCTTAACACTTCCACAAATCCATAAAACAATTTTATAAAACCATTAGAATATATTAAAAATCTCATAAAATCCCACTAACTTGTTACAAAATACCCTTTCTACCTTAAAAATCATTTTATCATCAAACTTACATGAAACAGCCCACAAAAAAGTTTCCCTCCACCATCACAATTTAATAAAACATTTTAGAAATTTAGAAAACATTATAATTTTTTTTTCACATCTTAAAACATTACTTAACTTTTCAAAACCCCATAATAGGTGAACACACATACCAAACAGTACATATTTACCCTTTTCCCACTTTGTTTAACCAACTAAAACATTTAAAATTTTCATAAAAAGAACCCAAGTGTTGTAAATATGTCTTGCACACAAAACTCATTTCAAAACCCCAATTTAAGACCAAAAAACATACCAATTCCTATCCAAAACAGAATTGGAATCCCTAGAGAAATTTATAAAACCAATTTCAAGTTTTATAAAATCACATTGAATAATAATACAAATGATCCAAATGAAAACACACATTTTCATAAAATACTCTCAAGAAGTATAACAATGTTTTACACATAAAAATTATTCAAAAAAACTCTTTTTAGGCCCATATGACACTAATAAATTACCAAAACATAATTGTAATTCAAAACAATATTTAGTAAACAAATTCCATATGTTATAAAATACACCCAAATAATACACCATGAGTTACACATGAAAACACCCAATTTCAAGTTAAAATGCAACTATAAAATTAAACACTTATCCAAATTAATCATAAATAGTTTTTTCACCACACCTAACATATGAGGAATATGGAAAAATGAATAAATATAGCAAGCTAACTCATCAATAATTGTTTACACATGGAACCACCTACCGAAAGTGTCGAATCCCTCAAAACTTGGTGCGAAATATCAACCGCACCACCACCGCACCACAAGGAAGATAAATACAGCCCTAGAAAACAATATTTGACCAAAAATACAAAAATTAAACCCTATGTTCTGACACTAACTTCTGGAAATTCTATAAATTCATGAAATAGGGAGGAAACCCTAAGGAGAAGGGAGGAATTGAAGAGAGAAATGCTTACCTAAAACAATCTTGAAGAAAACGACCCAAAATCCACCAGTATCTGAATTTGAAAACATCCAACCATTCATGGGAGGTTCTAAAAAGTACTGAGATATCATGTAGGAACTGGAAATCAGGAAAAAGGGTAAAAATAGAAGGAGTTATGAAAGGATTAATTTAACTCTCTGAATCTGGGTGATTTCTAAAATCCGGAGAACTTTCGACCACTTTCACGACTCTATTGAGCTCAAAATTGTGGGAGGAGGGAATGAGGGAGCGCCTTGGGTAAGTGGGATCGGGTGAGAGTTGGAATAACTGAAAAAACTCAAATAGTGAAGGAGATATTAAAGAATTAACATTTCTTTTTAATGCTGAAAATGGGCTTTCGGGCAGGCCCAATACCTTAAATAAAAACCCATATCGACTGTGATTATGGATTCCAAAATGGTACAAATTAATATGGTAGTGTTAATAGGTCAGGGGGTGACAATTAGGAATTGGAGTGGATGAAAAATGTTGAAAAATGAAGGAGTTATAAAGGAATAAAAATTTAATTTTAAATCTGGAATTGGGCTCAGGGTTTGGCCCAATTCATGAAAACTCATCCATTCCTCCATAAAAGCTTGGGAAACCCTCAAAACAAAGCATGAATGGAAATTAAATGGAATTTAACTTTAAAATTAGTCATTTATGTGACAATTATACCCACCATGAAAACTTTCCACCCCAAAAAGTCACATTAAGGACAAAGTAACAAGCAAAACCAACTGAGAAACCAAGAGGTACTCCCTTGTCAGGTTTCACCCCCAAAGGCCAAAACACCTCCAGTGATCAATTAATGAAGGATCACTCTCCCAACCAAAACATACACCAATATCCTGAAATGTTCAAACAAATTCAACCTTTATCCCAAAATAAAACTCCTTAAACACTATCCGAAAAAGACTCAAGAAAGTCACCCAAACGAACAACAACATCGAACAAGGTTACTCTTACCTTTATATAACTAAACCATTGGGCACTCTCCAATATCAACGTTTACCCAAGGATGATATAGGTATCTTGATAGATCCAAATGAGACTACCTACCACTAAGCTAAGATCGTGGATAAATCTGAGTTACTGGTACGGGGGAACAAAAATAGGCTCCCCACCATAAGAGACAACCTATATTTTTCCCGAGACAGAATCAGGACACTAATAAGGGGAGGCCTGAACAGACTCCCTAGTACAATGGGTATACTTCCATTGAACCTTTATGAAATAACTTATATAAGACTCATAGTGGGTCTCCCCACCATAAGAACCAACCATCTTAACTGACCTTCATGGGCCGGTATAGAAAGACCCAAAAATTTGAAGAGTTGGGAAGGTCACATGGTTAGTCCGCATGATTTGGGAAACCATGCGCTAAGAGTGTGGATCCTTCTATCCACACGGTTTTCCGGGGCATGGTAACTATTAAAAAAGTGAAAACCATGTTCTCAACCAGTCTAGCCAAACTTCAAACCTTTCTCCAAAGACTCAGTGGAAACCAAAGGGGGAGGGAATAACATTGGATGATGAAATGGGTACACGACCCTCCACCTATTTCCACTGAACATAAACAACAGAATAAATATGATGACACCATAGGTTTAAAATCTTCCTAAATTTCATACTGAAGATAGGACTTTGTACAATGGTTTAAATGACCTTGTGGTTTCCCCTGACTACGAGCCATCTTCTCTCCGAGACCTATGGCTGGAGCTCAAATGATTGAAGCATCTTTAGCCTCTCAGTTAGGCTTTGGAAACCCCATGAACAAGAATTCTTCATTCGGTGAAACCAACAACTAAAACACAATCCCCGATAAGTTTTCTAAGACATAACACATTCCAAACTCACTTTACCCTAACTCGATATTTCACTGAAACAAGGGCTTAGAAGATGCACACACATCACACCTTGTTTGTTCGAGTGAGAAACAATAGAAGTATAGAAAAACTGTACTGAACTTCCTCTAAAATGGAATATTTTTATGTTTTTTCAAGGGAGACATTCTCCCATCATAATATAGACTCTCAGATGATTTCCCAACTTTCACAATTATGGTCAATCGATCACAGGACATCATAAGGCATCACCGAACATGACCATTGCGACTAATATAAACAATGCATGAAGATGGACCTTATAAAACATCCCCAAACAACACACGATTCTATAAAGTGTCCATAATATCCTATCGTGACCATATTTCCCACACTTTTGGTTTAACATGAACTCATGCTTCAAAGAAACCATGAAGAAACCATAGGCCCTCTTAGACACCATTGAGACACTCATCCCCACTAACAACCCTAGACCACTTCCAGCTTCGATGAATTAGAATACTTATGAAACTAAGGTCTCTTTCAACCTTCCACGAGAACTATCCCGCTACTAGAGGATCTAAAAATCAAAGATAGGAATGGGTTTATACTCAATCAACAAATATTGATAAAATATTCCTCATATTGATCAACTGGAGGATTTTCCAATGGAGAAACAATCTGGGATGCACTTCAGTTGTGCACTAACCTTTAATAGGGTGTACCTTATCCAACGATTGAACCCAAAGTCCCAACCAAGATGGTCCATTGGTCAAGATATACCAAAAACCTGATACAAACACATGAAGGGAACCACTGTAAAGGCGTCCCAAAACATTTTTCAAAAGATACCACTAACCGTCCCTACAACACAACTTACTGACCAAACCCAAACCCAAATCACAGTTCAAACAGGAGGGGTTCTTGTACTCAAATCATCCCACAACATAAACTTTTTCAAAAACATATAATACACACCATCCCAAACTATTTATCAAGAAATCATGTTTTTCATTAAAACCTTTTCTTTGAAAACAATCAGTTCAGCGATAATCATATCCACCAATGGTACCCCATGGGCCTCACACATGCATGATTTTGTGCCACACCGGGCACCCTCCTCATATCCGTTCCGGCACTCATCCAGTCATGCCATCAACCATACATCATCCCATATAACCACATGCATGTGGTCACTGATGAAAATACCAAAGGTTAAAACAAAGATTCTTTCCACTTTTCAAAACCAAAACGATCAACCAACACATCCTTTTTCTCAAAACCACTAACCAGGAGATTAAAATCCCAATTCAAATATTACTAAATATTTCTGGAATACACACCCATTTATACAATAACTCACTTTAATGTTATTAATATCAATTTCATATCATCTTATCCCATTAAAACACCATTCGATTGTTTAGAAAACACTGTTGGAAACACTTTTTCAAAACCAAATTCAGTACAGTTTCTACTTTTAAAAAGAGGTGTAAGAACACCATTTTCTATTTGAATATAATTATGAAAATTCAGTTCCACCATTTCATATATCAAACCATTCCATATTTATTTGAAAATAAATTCACAAAAACTTTACACTTCTTAAAACCAAGTCACTTTAAAACCAAAGTTCCAAGATTTCAAAACTAAAGAACACAAGACAATGCGAGAGGAAACTAGTTTCAGTGGGTGACTTGGAAATAAGGTTGGAGACAATATTCCAATCACTTCACTATCACAGAGAGTGTTATAGGGAAGATCCCTAGCTCCACATGTCTTTCCAGGCCCTACGAGCTCACTGAGACCATCACTACTAGATATATGGTCTTTAGCGACCGCCAAAAGCGGTCGCTAAAGCCCTATAGAGACCGCCATGCGACCGCTTCTGGCGGTCGCATTTGAGTCGTCGCTGTTGATCAACAGCGACCGCCTCTGGCGGTCGTTAAAAACCTACCTGGAATTCTGCTTCGAGCGTCCGCTGGATGTGTGCAGGGATGCGGGGGTGTTGGGGGGTTGCAATGGGATGGACGACCGCCGACCATGGCCGATACACGGTGGCCGGAGGAGGAGGAGATGGCGTTCTGGTCTTTTGGGAAGGCTCGGGTGATCGGCGGCGGTCGTGTGAAGGGTAACGAGGTTGACTGAGAGTGGTTGGGAGAGAACTGGGGGTGGCGACGGGCTTGACTGAGAGTGGTAGTGCGGCGGCGGGGGTCACACCGACGTCGACGGGGAGTTGCAGCGGCGGATGAGGAAGACAGTGGCGGGGGGGGGGGGGGGAAATATCCCGCGTAATTCTTTTCAGCAGTAGCGACCGCCATTGGCGGTCGCTAATACTGTCAATAGCGACCGCCGTTGGCGGTCGCCCGTGTTCCCAGGCGCAGCAGCCAATTATTCCAGTAGTGCATTAACCCAACTCTCTTTTCATTTCCCCAATCCATCATCAAACCAAGAAAACCAAAGGACTTAGATAAATCATGAAATCCCCAGGATACTTGAATCCTGTCATTAGGTGTGGTGATTAGGCACACTAACCATAACTAGAATACCAAGTCCCTACATTCCTAACTCCATACTATCCTGACTCTTCCCCAAATAACATGACCCAAAGAGTTAACATGAACCTCCTTTGATACCATGTTGTCACAAACTGAATCTGGTCTCCCCCAAACCCGGCCCCAAACCCATCTCGTGAACAAGGCCCGAAGGGCGTTCCTGATCCCCATAGGCTTTAACAAGTGTTCGGGTATCATATAATGAGAATTGGGAATGATTTACAGGATTTTATAGACATTAAACAACAAACAAACTCAATAAAACAAATCTGGATTTTTCAACTAAAACCTTCTTTTAAAAAATTTCAAAACTAAATTACATAATTTAAAACTATGTTTGAAGACCATTAAAAAGTTAAAAAACCAAATAAGGACATCCCAAGAACCTCCACATGGCAAGAGGCACCTCCCTCAAGCCATCCCCACAAGACATCAACACCAAGGACCTACTAGAAACCTGAACCACTGGAACTAAAAACATT
The DNA here is from genome assembly GCA_963277665.1 of Viscum album. Lineage (NCBI taxonomy): Eukaryota > Viridiplantae > Streptophyta > Magnoliopsida > Santalales > Viscaceae > Viscum > Viscum album. The sequence goes on along the minus strand of OY728148.1, from coordinate 653,100,008 downwards.
ACCCAACCTATGACAAAAAAAACCAAGAATACTTACACCCAAGGGGGTAAGTAGGTTCTGAGAAAATTCCCAGTAGGATACCACCACTAAGAGATTCCATGTGATAAACATTTAAAGACGAAATGCATAAAAGTTTTCAAAAACATGAAATGCTAGTTACAATTTCTAAAAGATGTAACATTAAATAATTTTTTTTTTCATATAGGCTAATTTAAAGAATAAACACATTTAAAATAAATAAAAAAGCTAATGATTTTTTCTACCACTCATACCGTATGCCGACGGTAAGCACACAATATCTATTGAGCACAAGCAATGAGATATAACCCCTAGGCACTAGCTAGTTGTGGGTCCCAGGTACCTCGTATCTCGGTGAGAGTAACCATCACAAATATCTGTTCTTGTGCACGAGCCAATAGTAGTGAACATACCCATAACCTAGTGGTCCCCAATCATCATCATCATCATAGTTTAGTTAGAGTTGTAACCTTCAATCTTGTTAAGTGAAACTGTGGCCAAACCCCATGGATTCACTAGCATACTAGTACACGTCCACCCACCTTGATACCCAGGTTATCCCTTTGTGCTCAAACAAGTTCAACAAGTCAATGAATATACTTTTCACATGAAAATATCATTTCCATATCATAAATTCAATAAATATCCCACATGTATACAACAAAAGTCACAAAATTCCACTTTTCATTCAAATTGATTTTGAAATCCGACTCTCACCAAAACAGCCCACACCACTTTTCACATTTCTTTAACACTTCCACAAATCCATAATTTTTTTTATAAAACCATTAAAATATATTAAAACTCTCATTACATCCCACACACTTGGTACATAATACCCTTTTTACCTTGAAAATCATTTTATCATCAAACTTACACGAAACAGCCCACAAACATGTTTCGCTCCAACATCACAATTTAATAAAACATTTCAGAAATTTACAAAACATTATAAAAATGTTTGAAATCTTAAAACATAACTTCACCTTTTAAAAACCCATAATAGGTGAACACACATACCAAATAGTACATATTTACCCTTTTTCCCACTTTGTTTAACCAACTAAAACATTTAAAATTTTCATAAAAAGAACCCAAGTGTTGTAAATATGTCTTGCACACAAAACTCATTTCAAAGCCCCAATTTAAGACCAAAAACCATACCAATTCTTATCCAAAACAGAATTGGAAGCCCTAGATACATTTATAAAACCAATTTCAAGTTTTATAAAATCACCTTGAATAATACTACAAATGATCCAAATGAAAACACACATTTTCATAAAATACTCTCAAGAAGTATAATAATGTTTTACACATAAAACCTATTCAAAAACCCTCTTTTTAGGCCCACATGACACTAATACATTAACAAACTATAATTGGAAGTCAAAACAATATTTAGTAAACCAATTCCATATGTTACAAATAAACACCCAAATAATACCCCATGAGTTAGACACAAAAACACCCAATTTCAAGTTAAAATACAACTATAAAAATAAACACTTATCCAAATTATTCATAAACAGTTTTTGCACCACACCTAACATATGAGTAATATGAAAAATGAATAAATACAGCAATATCACTCATCAATAATTGTTTACACATGGAACCACCTACTGAAAGTGTCGAATCCCTCAAAACTTGGTGTGAAACATCAACCACACCACCGCTGCACCACAAGGAAGATAAATCCATCCCTAGAACAAAATATTTGACAAAAAATAAACCAAATCAAACCCTAGGTTCGAACCCTAACTTATGGACATTCTATAAATTCATGAAATAGGGAGGAAACCCTAAGGAGAAGGGAGGAATTGAAGAGAGAAACACTTACCTAATTTTTTTTTGAAGAAAACGACCCAAAATCCACCAGTATCTGAATTTTAAAACATCCAACCATTCATATGAGGGTAGTACAAGGATTGATAGATCATTTAGGAATTGGAATGGGGAAAAAATAGTAAAAATAGAGGGAACTATGAAAGGTTTAATTTACCTCTCCAAATCTGGACGATTTCTGAAATCCAGAGATGTTTCGACCACTTTTGCGACTCTATTGAGCTCCAAATTGTGGGAGGAGGGAATGGGGGCGCGCCTTACATAAGTGGAATCGTGTGAGAGTTGTAATAACCACAAAAACTCAAATAGTGAAGGAGATATTAAGGAATTAAAATTTCTTTATTAATGCAGAAAATGGGCTTTCGGGTAGGCCCAATCCCTTAAATAAAAAACCCATATCCACCGTGATTATGGATTCCTAAATGGTCCAAATTAATATGGCAGTGTTAATAGGTCATGAGATGAAAATTAGGAATTGAAATGGATGAAAATTTTTGAAAAATGAAGGAGTTATAAAGGAATAAAAATTTAATTTTAAATCTTGAATTGGGCTCACGGTTTGGTTCAATTCATGAAAACTCACCCATTCCTCCATAAAAGATTGGGAAACCCTCAAAACAAATCATGAATGGAAATTAAATGGAATTTAACTTTAAAATAAGTCATTTATGTGACAATTCTCCCCACCATGAAAACTTTCCGCCCTGAAAAGTCACATCAAGGCCAAAGTAACAACCAAACCCAATTGAGAAACCAAGAGGTACTCCCTTGTCAGGTTTCACCCCCAAAGGCCAAAACACCTCCAGTGATAAATTAATGAAGGATTACACTCACAACCAAAATGTACACCACATTCCTGAAATGATCAATCACATTCAACCTTTATCCCAAAATAAAAATCCTTAAACACTATCCGAACAAGACTCAATCAATTCACCCAAATGAACAACAACATCGAACAAGGTTACACTTACCTTGCTATAACTAAACCATTGGGCACTCTCCAATCTCAAAGTTTACCCAAGGAATATATAGGTGTCTTGATAGCTCCAAACAAGACTACCTACTGCCAAGCCAAGATCATGGATAAATCTTAGTTACTAGTATGGGGGAACAAAAATAGGCTCCCCACCATAAGATACAACCGATATTTTTCACGAGACAGAATCAAGACACTAATAGGGTGAGGCCTGAACGGACTCTCCAATACAATGGGTATACTTCCATAAAACCGTTATGGAAGAAATTATATAAGACTCATAGTGGGTCTTCCCACCATAAGAACCAACCATTTTAACTGACCAGCATGGGCCGGTACAGAAAGACCCCAAAATTTGAAGAGTTGGGAAGGTCACATGGTTAGTCCGCATGATTTGGGAAACCATGCGCTAACAGTGTGGATCCTTCTATCCACACAGTTTTCTAGGGCATGGCCACTATTAAAAAAGTGAAAACCGTTTTCTCAACCAGTCTATCCAAACTTTAAACCTTTCTCCAAAGACTCAGTAGAAACCAAAGGGGGACGGAATAACATTGGGCGATGAAATGGGTACAGGGCCCTCCACCTATTTCAACCAAACATGAACAACAGAAGAAAGATGATGAAACCATAGGTTTAAACTCTTCCTAACTTTTATACTGAGGATAGGAATTTGTAAAAGGGTTTAAACGACCCTGTGATTTCCACTGACTATGAGCCAGCTTCTCTTCGAGACCTATGGCTGGAGCTCAAATGATTGAAGCATCATCGGCCTTGCAGTTAGGCTCTGGAAACCCCATGAATGAGAATTATTCTTTCGGTGCAACCAACAACTTCAAAGCAATCCCCGATAATTTTTCCAAGACATAACAAATTCCAAACTCACTTTACCCTAACTCAATATTTCACTGAAACAAGGGCTTAGAATATGCACGCACATCACACCTTGTTTGTTCAAGTGAGAAACAATATAAGTAAAGAAAACCTATACTAACATTCCTCTAAAATGGAATATTTTTATGTTTTTTCAAGGGAGACATTCTCCCAACATAATAGAAACTCTCATATGATTTCCCAACTTTGACTATTATGGTCAATCGAGCATAGGACATCATAAGGCATCACTGAACATGACCATTGCGACTGATATAAACAATGAATGGAGAGGGACCTTATACAACATCCCCAAAAAACACAAAATTCTAGAAAGTGTCCACAATATCCTATCGTGACCATATTTCCCACACTTGTGGTTTAACATGAACTCATGCTTCAATGAAACTGTGAAGAAACCAGAGGCCCTCTTAGACACCATTGAGACACTCATCCCCACTAACAACCCTAGACCACTTCCAGCTTCAAAGAATTAAAAAACTTAAGAAACTAAGGTCGCTTTCAACCTTCCACAAGAACTCTCCCGCTACAAGAGGATCTAAAAATCAAATACAAGAATGGGTGTAGACTCAATCAATATGGATTGATAAAAGATTCCTTATATTGATCAACTGGAGGATTTTCCAATGTAGAAATAATTCGGGATGCACTTCAGTTGTGCACTAACCTTTAATGGGATATACCTTATCAAACTATTGATCCCAAAGACCCAACCAAGATGGTCCATTGGTAAAGATATACCACAAACCAGATCCAAACACATGAAGGGAACCACCGAAAAGGCATCCCAGAAGATTTTTCAAAAGACACCAGCAACCGTCCCTACAACACAACTTACTAACCAAACCCAAACCCAAAACATAGTTCAAACAGGAGGGGTTATTGGTCTCAAATCATCCCACAACATCAACTTTTTCAAAAACACATAATACACACCATCCCAAAATATTTATCAAGAAATCATTTTTTTCATTAAAACCATTTCTTTGAAAAGAAACAGTTCAGCGGTAAGCATATCCACCAATGGTACCCCATGGGCCTCACACATGCATGTTTTTGTGCCACACTAGGCACCCTCCCCATATCCATTATGGAACTCATCCAGTCATGTCATAAACCATCCATCATCCCATATAACCACATGCATGTGGTCTCTCATGAAAATACCAAAGGTTAAAACAAATATTCTTTCCACTTTTCAAAACCAAAACAATCAACCAACACATCCTTTTTCTCAAAACCACTAACCAGGAGATCAAAATCCCAATTCAAATCCTAATAAACGTTTCAGAAAGACACATACATTTAGACAAGAACTCGCTTTCATGTTATTCACATCAATTTCATATCATCTTATACCATTAAAACACCATTCGATTGTTTAGAAAACTCTATTGGAAACACTTTTTCCAAACCAACTTCAGTATAGTTTCTACTTTTAAAAAGAGGTGTAAGAACACCATTTTACATTTGAATATAATTCTGAAAATTCAGTTCCACCATTTCCTAAATCAAACCATTCCATCTTTATTTGAAATACAATTCACAAAAACATTGCACATCTTAAAACCAAATTACTTTAAAACAAAAGTTCCAAGATATCAAAACTAAAGAACATAAGACAATGCGAGAGGAAACTAGTTTAAGTGGGTGACTTGGACATAAGGCTGGAGACCATATTCCAATCACTTCACTATCACAGAGAGTGTTCTAGGGAAGATCCCTGGATGCACATGGATTGCATGGCCCTGCGATCTCACTGAGACCATTAACCCAACACTCTTTTCATTTCCCCTATCCATCATCAAACCAAGAAAACCAAAGGACTTAGATAAATCCTGACTTCCCCTGGATACTTGAATCCTGTCATGAGGTGTGGTGATCAGGAACACTACCCATAATTGGAATACCAAGTCCCTACAATCCTAACTCCATACTATCCTGACTCTTCCCCAAATAACATGACCCAAAGAGTTAACCTGAACCTCCTTTGATACCATTTTTTCATGAACCGAATCTGGTCGCCACCAAACCCGGCCCCAAAACCATCCCGTGGCAAGGCCAGAAGGGCATTCCCGATCCCCACAGGCTGGAAAAAGTGTTCAGGTATCATATAATGAGAATTGGGAACAATTTACCCGATTGTATAAACATTAAACAACAAACAAACTCAATAAAACAAATCTGGATTTTTCAACTAAAACCGTCTTTTACAACATTTCAGAACAAATTACAAAAGTTAAAACTATGTTTAAAGTCCATTACAAAGTTATAAAACTAAATAAAGACAGCCCAGGAACCTCCACATGGCAAGAGGCACCTCTCTCAAGCCATCCCCACAAGACTTCACCACCAAGGACCTGCTAGAAACCCGAACCACTGGCACTAAAAACAGTACCCAACCTGCGACAACAAAAATAACCAAGTATACTCACACCAAAGGGTGTAATTAGGGTGTAATCCAATGCCCAGTAGGATACCACCACTAAGAGATTCCATGTGATATATATTTAAATACAAAAATCATGAAAGTTTTCAAAAACATGAAATGCTAGTTACAATTTCTAAAAGAAGCAAAATTAAATAAAAACAGTTTTCATGTGGGGTAATTTAAAGAATAAACACCATTAAAATAAATTACAAAGCTACTGAATTTTCATGCCACTCATACTGTATGCCGACTGTAAGCACAAAATATCTAGTGAGCACACGCAATGTGAAATAACCCCTAGGCACTAGCTATTTGTGGGTCCAAGGTACCTCGTATCTCAGTGAGAGTAACCATCAAAAATATCTGTTCTCATGCAAGAGCCAATAGTAGGGAACATACCCATAACCTAGTGGTCCCCAATAATCATCATCATCATAGTTTAGTTAGATTTGTAAGAATCAATCTTTCTAAGTGAAACTGAGGCCAAACCCCACGGATTCACTAGCATACTAGTACACGTCCACCCACCTAGATACCAAGGTTATCCCTTTGTGCTGAAACAAGTTCAACAAGTCAATGAATATAATTTTCACATGAAAATATCATTTCCAAATCATAAATTCACCAAATATCCAACATGTATACAAAAAAGTCACAAAAGTTCACTTTTCATTCAAATTGATTTTGAAATCCGACTCACACCAAAATAGCCCATAACACTTTTCAAATTTCTTTAACACTTCCACAAATCAATAAAACAATTTTATAAAACCGTTACAATATATTAAAACTCTCATAACATCCCACTAACTTGTTACATAATACCCTTTTTACCTTTAAAATCATTTTATCATCAAACTTACATGAAACGGCCCACAAACGAGTTTCTCTCTAACATCACAATTTAATAAAATTTTTCATTAATTTAAAAAACATTATAAAAATGTTTGACATCTTAAAACATTACTTCAGCTTTCAAAACCCCATAATAGGTGAACACACATACCAAACAGTACATATTCACCCTTTTCCCACTTTTTTTAACCAACTAAAACACTTATAATTTTCATAAAAAGAACCCAAGTGTTGTAAATATGTCTTGCACACAAAACTCATCTCAAAACCCCAATTTAAGACCAAAAACCATACCAATTCCTATCGAAAACAGAATTTGAAGCCCTAGAAAAATTTATAAAACAAATTTCATGTTTTATAAAGTCACTTTTAATAATACTACAAACGACCCAAATAAAAACACACATTTTCATAAAATACTCTCAAGAAGTATAACAATGTTTTACACATAAAACCTAATCAAAAACCATATTTTTAGGCCCAAATGACACTAATACATTAAAAAACAATAATTGGAAGGCCAAAAAATATTTATTAAACTATTTCCATATGTTATAAAATACACTCAAATAATACCCCATGAGTTACACACGAAAACACCCAATTTCAAGTTAAAATGAAACTATAAAATTAAACACTTATCTAAATTAATCATAAACATTTTTCACACCACACCTAACATATGAGGAATATGAAAAATGAATAAGTATACTAAGCTAACTCATCAATAATATTTTACACATGAAACCACCTACCGAAAGTGTTGAATCCCTCAAAACTTGGGGCGAAACATCAACCGCACCACCGCCACACCACAAGGAAGATAAATCCATCCCTAGAACACTATATTTGACAAACAATACACCAAATAAAACCCTAGGTTGGAACCCTAACTTCTGTAATTTCTATAAATTCATGAAATAGGCAGGAAACCCTAAGGAGAAGGGAGGAATTAAAGAGAGAAAAACTTACCTAAAGAAATATTGAAGTAAAGGACCCAAAATCTACCAGTATCTGAATTTGGAAACATCCAACCATTCATGTGAGGTTATAATAAGGATTAAGAGATCATTTTGGAACTGTAATGGGGGGAAAGAGTAAAAATAGAAGGAGTTATGAAAGGATTAATTTACCTCTCCAAATCTGGGTGATTTCTGAAATCCATAGAAGTTTAGCCCACTTTCACGACTCTATTGAGCTCCAAATTATGGTAGGAGGGAATGGGGGCGCGCCTTAGGTAAGTGGGCTCATGTGAGAGTTGTAATAACTAATGAAAATAAAATATTGTAGGAGATATTAAATAATTAACATTTCTTTTTAATGCATAAAATGAGCTTTGGGGCATGCCCAATCCCTTAAATAAAAACTCATATCCACCGTGATTGTGGATTCCAAAATGGTCCAAATCAATATGGTAGTGTTAATAGGTCAGGGGGTGAAAATTAGGGATTATAATGGATGAAATTTTTTAAAAAATGAAGGAGTTATAAAGGAATAAAAATTTAATTTTAAATCTGGAATTGGCCTCACGGTTTGGCCCAGTTGATGAAAACTCACCCATTCCTTCATAAAAGCTTGGGAAAACCTCAAAACAAAGCATGAATGGAAATTAAATAGAATTTAACTTTATAATAAGTCAATTATGTGACATATGGTTTGAGGTTTCTAGGATTCCACTACATTATCATCATCATATAATAGTAGACAAAAATTTTTGCAGGAGAATCATATTAACCCAGTGATAATTTTGGGGGGGATTCCATATACCATATGGCCTGACAATTTAAGGAATATTCATTTCTAAATTATAGGTATCTAATGTAGGTCCATTTCATGATGATGATCATTTCATAACATAATTTAATACCACTAAGAATTCCTCCCAAGCACCCAATGTACTCACCATTAATGTTTTAAGTATTTGGAGTACCATTTAAAAAAACCCTTGAATTATAATATCTAACTTTGATTATGAATTTTATTAATAATGAAATATTCTATAAATAAAAAGTATTCATTTACATATTCAATGAAATAAATTATATTAAAAACCATGAAATACCTAGTTCAATAATTTCATCAAATAAATTATGGGAATTAATTTAAACTAAGCATTTATCAACCATTTAGTTTTTTAAAATACACCCATATGATAAATAAAATATAAATAATAGTATATTAGAATAAATAAATCACTATAAATATAATACTAAATAATGTTTCATTAAAAATAGATCAAGAATTCATGGCTCGAAATATAAGGATGTTCATATTTGTCAACCTACCAGGAATCGACCAAATCAACTTAAAATATTATTTTACAGTAAATATATGTATAATAAATCCCTTAATAAAGATTGGAATCCCTAAAAATGTAAAAACTTATTAATATCATACAAAACCATATCCCTAGTCCACAATTCTTGTTGGGTGATAGGAAATAGTGAGAAGAGGGAATAAGATGAGGAAATAAGAAAAGAGGTGTTTCTTATATGAGGGGATGCAAGAGTTTTGATAAATAAATCCAAGTGAAACCAAGGTGAAAATAGAGAGGAATAATGCTCAATTCCTGGGAAGAAGTTATAGGGGTTTCTAGCTGAAGGGTAAGAGGAAACAAGGGTGAATTTCATGTTAATCCACTTAATACCCCATTTTTTGAAAAAATAATTTTTTCATGATACATGGTTAGGGTGAAGAGGTAGGGAGAAAATGAATTATTCTCATATAACATAAAAAATATAAGAAATATCCTTCAAAATAACTTTTTTTTATCAGAATTTAACCTAAAAATTAAATATGAGAGAATAAAAAATTAAAAAACATTGAAATGACATTGTGAGAGTGAAACTTCTACCCACCATATCAATTTCTACCCCAAAAACATATTTATGAAAATGGTTGACTAGATAATAGATGAGGCCATTTATCCATCATATATAATTATTTATCCAATATTTTATGTGAGTCTCCTCCATGATGTTACAGAAACCAAAAAAAGAGAATCATATTTACCTACAACACCTTATTCTAAGAATCTATGTCCATATTTGTTACTCAACCATGGAAACATTAGGTTCTATATATAACTCTAATAAAATTTGAACACTATAGGGGTTAAAATAATATTTATTTAATTTAGAAACATGAATACATAATGGACCAATGTTATATGAGGAGGAAAGGCTAAAAAATATGTAGCCTTTTAAATCCTTTTAGAAATTTTTAAATCTCTTACAAACCTTGGAAAGAGTATTTGTGTTCCCTTGATTCATGAATCTATTGTTTTCCTTATAAAAGATTTTTTTTCCATTGTTTAATTATATTTTAAATGCATGTCTTAATTTTTTATAAATATTTTGAAATCTGGAAGGATAAAGTTAAGAGTTAAAAGATTAAAGGATATTTTTAAGTGTTATAACATTTTCCATTATTATTTGAAATTATTTTCTTTTTAATCCTTATTTTATTGTGGTTTTTGTATTCTTTAATCTATGTGGTAAAATGATTAATTGAAAATTTTAGCAACTGGGTGTCGAAATTTGGAATCTGGGTGTTAAAATATAAAATTTGAGTATTAAATTATATGAACTAGGTGACAAAATTTGGAATATGGGTGTTAGAATTATTGATATTGGGTACTAAATTTATTGATGTATTTATTTTATTTAATACATCTATTAAAATATGGATGGTTAGTGGTAAATGTGGAATTCTAGTGTTAAAATATGGAATATTATTTTTAAAATTCTAGAGAGATTAATGTTAAAATTATTTGTTATTTGTTTTTATTTCTACTAAATATGATATATTTATGTTATCACATAACATATCCATTATTTTTCTTACAAATTCATATTCCTTAATAATGTATTTTTACCTATTATGCATTATTTATCTTACCCTTTTGTAATTAATTTCTAATGAAATGTTTATTTTGTTTTCCTATGTAGGAAATAAAAAATAGTGAAGAGAAATATTGGAAGAGATTGTTATAAAATGATTAGTGCATGGGAAAGATAGGTATTCATCCTCTGGTCCCCACTTTGAGTAAATAATTTCAAATATATATTTATATCGAATACCTAATATATAATTTCAATTATTTAATCATTTTTAAATTTTAAGGAGGAACTACTATTTAGGTGAAAAATATTTTTTGACTAGACTAGTAATAATGGTGGATAACCTACTTGTTAAAGGGGAGTGGGAACTAGTAGTATTAGAATCACTCATAAAACCCATTCATATCCATACCCTTCACCAGATATACAATCCAACATACTTTCTATTCTCATAGCTCCTCTCAAAGCACCAGGTAAATTCAAACCACTCATGTTTTCACCATTATTTAATCTATAAAATTTTTCTCAACCACAAATTTATTATATGATGATGGATCCTATTAGTCATCCCTATTTTCATTTTCCATTAACTTTTACACCACCTTAATTTTCTACTTCTCCAGTACCATCAGAAAATTTTGTTCATACTCCTTTGATTTTTTCTCCAGCACATTTTAATCATCCTAAACATACTAATCATTGTGAGTGTATAATAAATCCCACTAAAACTATATAGGAAATTGTTTTTTCACATCCTATGGATTCATCAAATCCCATTGATCATACCAAGATTGGTATACATATAACTTTTATAAATTTTATAACTATAATTATTTTTCATTGTAAAGTGTATTAATTTTATATTTTTGTTTTATTATTTCATACTTAGATCTACTACCATCAATAAGGCAGGTTGTAATCACATTAATGAATTATGAAACCATTATACATATTTAATAATTGTTTAAAACAACGACAATCAAATTAATGGTAAACATAGAAGAGATTGTAAGAGTTTTATAGAGACACTTATAAAATATTATCAAATTATTCCCCTGAAACCAGTAACCAAAAGACACATTTGAGATGAAATTTAGGATAATTAATGGTCTCAGATATGGGTATGAAAATTTATAAGATTAATTATTTTATTATTTTATTTATATGAATTAATGTTATAGAAGAAGCATCAATATAATTTTCACAATGTTCATCTTGTGAGGGATACATGATTGATGGAATTGTTTGATCTATTGAGATCATCTAATCATATGTTATATAATGGATGTGATAGTCTAGTTTTCATTTATTTAGAGGGTAAAATGTCACTCAATGATTGTCCAATCACACAATACCAGAATATAACCGCCTATTGGTAGAGGGACAAGTTTATGGTATTATTTTAATTTTATGGGTTTGATTCAAAATGATTATAAATTAAATTAAAACATTGATTCTTTATATAATAATTTTATTTTCCAAGATTAATCACAAATGAACATAAAATAGCGTTATAAAGAATGTGAAAACTTTGGGATTAACAACCATTTTGCAACATGAGGAAATGTGGATTAGATTGGTATGAGCTAATTGGTAATTGTAAAAATTTCAAAAGAGGGTATAAATCCACAAAAAAACATACCTTAAGAAATAATTGATCATTGGATAAGAACATGTCCATAAGTTATGTCGTCAATGAATCCCCTGAGTTTATCATTGATTCTTTAATATGAGATCATCCCTCAAACCATTAAACACCAAGGATCCCATATAGATCTCACTCAATAATCTACGGATATGAATATAATACTATAGAATATCTATATTGAGGTTTTTATAGTAAAATAACCTATATTATTGGTAATTAAAAAAATTAAATTAAATTATTAATGTGCATTTTTTTATTTTTTCCATGATTTTTCATCAACGAGGATGCCAATGAAAACAAAAATTATGTCATGAATAAGGTAAAACCAATGTTTCTGATTCAATAGTGGTATTATTTTCCCCATAAGGGGATCCATTCAGTGATAAGTTCATTATCTATATAATTATGCATGCACATGAGTGAATATATTTAATATTTTTAGTATATGATATCAAGGCCACATGCTACCTAAAATTCCCTGAACTCTAAGACTTGGTCAAAAATGTGATTAGAAATATTCAATGTGTCAAATTATTAAAACTGGAGCCATTAAAAGAGTTTTTGGTTGATGCACATAACTCATAATTCTATATTCATTCTGGAAGTATAAAGATGTATATGGATCTCTAGAATATTTTCTGGTGGGACAAAATGAAAAGGGAGATTGTAGAATATGTATCGTGATACTTGGTTTTACAGAATGATGAGGTTTAATGGAAGAATTCTAATGGTATGATGAAAAAATTTCCCATATGTTAGTCTCCCCAATGATTCTAAAGTCCATAAATCCATTTGGGTTACATTTAATCTCCTTATATAGTCAGATTATTTCAAAAGTATCTGAGAATATTTATCACTTGATAAATTTTCCTGGATATAGATAAAAAGAAGTGGTATGGATGTATTGAGTACTAATTGTTATTGTATTATACTGTGATCCAAGGTTTAACTAAAAATTCTAGAGAACACTTCAATAAACATTTAATATGAATTTGATTATTAAAAATTTTTATCATCCTTAGATTAATGTTTAATATGAAATGAACATTAAAACTTTGGAAGATATATTGAGATCATGTTTAATGGATTTTAATGGAGGTTTGAATCAACACCATCCCCTATTAGAGTTCTTAGAAAAAATTAATTCCCATTAAATCATTAATATGTCACCATATGATGCTATTTATGGTAATCATTTTATAACTCCAATACATCAGGATTAGGTTCTAGAGTGTTATATTGTAGGATCATATCTTTTTAACGAAATATTAGAGAAAAATTAATTTATTTAGAGACACATTAAAACTAAAAAAAATCAATCGAAGTGTTATGCTTATAATCATCGATGAGTTTTTTATTTTTATGTCATAGAAAAGGTATTCCTTAAAATATCTCCATGGTAGAGGGTTATGATATTTATGATGAATGGGAAGTTAATCCCTAGATATATTGGCACTTATATAATCCTTGATTGTATGGGGAAAGTAGATTACTGTATTTAAAATTCACCAAAACCATCTTAAGTTCCTGATTCGTTACATGAATAACTTATGAATATGTTCTTGAAATTTCACATGTACTACATTTAGAGGTTTTACACCTATATCATGATCTCTATTATGAGTAAAAACCTATATAAATCTTGTATAATATAGATAAAGTTCCATGAAACAAGACCACTTATTTGATTCAAATTCTCTAAAGGAATTATAAGTTTGAGGAAGTGACATGGGAAACTAAAGATTTCACGGGGGAAAAGTATCCTCATTTTTTCATTAGCGTAGTGGAATTTTGTGGGTGAAATTCCTTTAAGGTGGGTAGAATGTAACACACCATGATTTTAGTATGAATTTATCTTTAAATAAAGATAATATTTTTTGATATCTTGTGATACATGAAATAATAAAAAATGTGAATAATTCCTTATTAAAATAAAATATAATGTAAATTACATAATATTTAAATGAAACATGATTATCGAAGTTATTATTTTTTAAATAATAGGCTTTTAATTTACATAGAAAAATACCCGTAACTTTAAAGAAACTATTTTGTGAATTATGTTAAATATTTATTTTAAAGAATATTATATATAAAATATATTGATAAAATTAATGTAATTAGTAGTATAATAAATTTTTAACATAAAAAAGTAATTATGTAACTGTAAGCAGTACTAATTTATTAATTCATGGTTAAAAACATGTTTTATTTAAAAATATTGATTTTATTTTACGTTATAAGTTTTTATTTAAAAGTTAAAATTTTCAAATTTTAATTGTTTATTTAAATGAAATAAAATTTTTATAATCATATTAAAACAAGTTACCAATTATTCAATGATTTTTATGCGTTAAAGAGTATGTATAAATATCTTTATATGCTAAAAATGATATTTTCTAGAAACAATTATGTTGTATTCTGTGTAATTATTTTAAAAATAATTGTTATAAAGTTTATAAATTGTATATATTAAAATATATTTAATATTTGGAATCAAAATATCCTAATTTAGAAATAATATTTATTTTAATTTTGGTCATTAAAATAAGATACCTTGGTAAAAGTTAGTCACAAGAGTAAAATCCAAAATAAGGTAAATGAGATAAAATAAGGGATAAGATAAGAAAATATCACATATTATTATCAATAAATGGGTGTATTGGTGATTTCTCAATATCACCTTAACTTATAATCACTAATTGAAATGTTTGGACCCACTTTCCTTGGATATGACATTCCTTTTATCTTAATAAATGAGTATTTACAAAAATTACACCCCTTTTAATCTATAATAGGACCCCTACTAAACCCACATAAACACACACCTTCACTTAAAACTTATAATGAGTCCCTACAAAAATTCTCTCACTGACTATCCTCTCTCACAATTGGTATCCTTTAGTCCAAGATGGAGTCCCAAACTCATTATTTCTAAGAGGATCTTTAAGAGGAGATTCTATTTTTTTTACATAAGTGCTATTTTATCCTTAATAATTCATATATATAATATTAATCTAACTATTATTGAATATAATTTATCACTTTAATAAAATATTTTAGTAATAATTTAAAATTTGTTAAATTGATATTATTACTCTATTACAACATGTTATTACTTAT
Organism: Viscum album; assembly: GCA_963277665.1. Taxonomy (NCBI): domain Eukaryota; kingdom Viridiplantae; phylum Streptophyta; class Magnoliopsida; order Santalales; family Viscaceae; genus Viscum; species Viscum album. Next base: position 653,084,370 of record OY728148.1, on the reverse strand, counting down.
TTAATTATTATAAAATGTTCTTATTTGGTGTGGTTTTACCACCGATGAGAATGATGTTATAAAATTTACATTATGAATGACTAATAAAACATAAATAATGGAAATATTATATAATAATGATTCATTTAATAATTTTTCATAATTCAATAATTTATATATATATATATATTCATTAATAAAATCAATTCTTTTTATTGAATTGAAATAAAAAAAGATATTTTTAGGAATTCAATTTAAACAATTACCTTGAGTTGAATAACATAATAGAGTGAATAAATAACTATATAAAAAATATGTAATCAAAATTGAACATTTTGTAGGTGATAGTACCATGAACATGTAATAAGGACTAAAACCACCAAACAGATGAATGCATGGGAAAACTGAATCTTTGACACCCAAATACTAATATTAACAATAAAAAATTAATACTTGGATAATAAGGAATGAAAAATTAATGGTCTTTAGTTTAATAACTCGGAATAATATTATAATATACATTACTAATTTATTTAAATGTATTATTTAGGAAGATAAAGTGTATCTTATGAAGTAGAAGTCGAAGGTAAGGGTTTCTTTCATAATCTCAATTCAAATTAGAGATTGATTATATCAAAATTATTATTTGAGGAAATGTATGTTCTATCTATCTAAAATTCCGAAATTTTCTTCTTATATGTTTGTTTATTAGTTTTATATATCCTCTTATCATTTCAATTCTCTTTGGATCACAATTCAATAGAATAGTTTCCTATAAGTGAAACCAATCTTATCTCTTCTTTTTCGTTGAGAATATTTCTCTTCTATGTATATATTCTATATATTTCTTTTTAGATGTTCTTATTTATACTTTAATGGTTAATTAAGGTCATTTTATATTTAATTTTAATTACTTTATAAAATTTTAAAATGAATCTTCTTAACATTTTTTATATGAGCCATTTTTTATTTTCATTACAAATGCATGAAAAAATATTTTTTTATGTTTTTTGAAAGATTTATTTTTCCCGATTTTATGTATTTTATTCATAATAATGGTTAGTTTCCTTATTTTCATTGGTTTTCAAAGTAAATTTCATTTCATTTGTTATGTTAATTTAAAATTTATAAAAAACTGATATTTCTTTTTTTTTCAAATTATATTTTAATGGTATTATACATGTGTTTTTATTTATGTCACCATAATTTAATGATTCCTATGATTCAGTGGGTTTGAACCCCCTAGTTTGAAGTATCATACCATTTTATATGATAATTTCAAGTTATGAAATGGTTTGGTAGAGTTAAGAGGTTTTATAGAGTTTTTGGGAGATTCAGAATGCTTTGGGTGGATGTACAGTTACAACACAATTAGTAGAAACCCTATAGAATATACAAGGTAACTGTGTTAGAGTGTTTAAAGGATACTAGGTATGTACATGGTTGGAACATGGTTTATCCAAAAATATTCAAAGGAATTTGTGACTTTAAAAATTTTCAGGTAGTGAATATTTATATGGACGACACACAGTTTTCCAAAATGTGTGGCCTTAGATCTTATCCATTAGAACCTGCTAGGTGGACCTAGTTTAACAAAACATATGGCTCAAAAATTTTATGTATTTAATTAATTCCTAAAATAAAATTTATGGAATAATTTAATTCAAAAACCCTCATTCTACCGCATGTGATTTGAAATCTCGACTTTCAAGGCTTATTTTGCGGTTTTGGGGATTCAATTCACTCTAGAGGTTGACTTTAGTGGATCATTGTTCATTAGACCTATGAAATCAAATGCAAGAGAACCATTTATCTATATCCTTGAGGATATTATCATTCACTCTAATAATAAACTCTATAACTAGGATTACTTTCCTAGATATATTGGTTATGATGTATTCTTAGAGTATTTCCTTATGATTCATTATAGGGAAGGTGTGGAGAGTTTGGATTGGTGAGATAAAGAATAAATTCATTAAGAGAAAATTATTAAGGTTTTAGGGTTCTCTCCCTCACCCACTTTACTTGAAATTGAATGATTTGGTTTTTAAAAATAATCTTTTAATATTTCATGAAAAAAATTCATTATGAATCTACTTTTTTTATTACCAGTGAAAAAATGGGTTGTGATCTTCACCTACTAAACTTTTGATGGAAGGCTTGAGTGATAAATTGTTTTCAAAGAATTAATTTGGGTGTGAGAACTTGGAATGGGTGTTTTTCTCATGAGTCCATGATGAAAATTGGGGCCATAATAGATTAGACTTGGATACTGTGCTTATTTAGTGGAACTCAAGATTATACCACTGAGTGAAGACTTGGGTATGGAGGGATGTGTATCGCTCGTAAATTAGGACTATTCGGTAGACATATGGTATGGAAACCCATTGGTTTCACACTTTTATTGGGTGTGCGCATGAATGGAATGGGTGACCTTCATGTTCTAAGTTATTTTCACTATTTATATATATGTGTATCTTTTACAACATTTTTTTATTATTCTCTCCAACTTAAATTCAATGTTAGCTATCAGATTCTTGTTCTAGTGCCATGTGGGGGAAGCTATTGGGAATTACTACTTGGTGTTATACCCACCCCTGTATATACACCTTGGTGTATGTATATATAATTTTTTTTATCAAGATATAGGTTAGGTGAAGGTCCATTAATTTACTATTATCAAGCCTTTATGTTATATTCTTGTTGTTTGGGAGATAGATCTTGGTGATGTATTATAGTGGGGTTGGTTATGTGCCACAATAATGACTTCGATTCAACTTTCTTCTTGAGCCCTCATTGATGTTTACTTTTTGTTGTTTGTTTTATTGTTTTGACTTTGGTATTTTTCTTATTTATAATTAATTTCTATTTTTATTGTTTTTTATATCATGCATCATGTTTATTTTATTCTATTGTCTTTTTCTTGTACATGTTATAATTATTTATTTTAAATCATACCCCAATTATTACATATACCCATGGAATTTATTTTCTACATTTTGTGTCTTGGGGATGTCAAATAAGGTTAGTGTCATTCCTATTCTTCCTAGAATAATATTCCAGGTTAGGGTGCTACAAATGGTATTAGTTTGGTGTAGGACTTAAATTAGGGATGGTAAGCATGGTGATAAGATTTTCCATGATTTGAAATGTAATTATAAAAATTAATAGAGAATCTATTTATTATAATATTTAAGTTACTAGGGTGGTTTGGGTACAAAAAGTGTTCTGAAGAAGTTCTAGTTTTTTTAGGACCTCATAATCATGGGTTGGGCCGATGGGAGTATAGTATGTTGAATTAGTGAAAGGACTTCCACTATAGAGACATCATTAAGGTGATATTTTATGATAATTATTATTATGATTTGGTATATTCTAAAGTCTATCAGATTGAAATATTGGGTGATTATTACATAATTATAAGAAGATGGTATAAATCAAGAGAATTAGAAACCACCGAGATGAAATTGCTGAGAACATGGTTCTACCTAAGGAACCACTAGTGAACCAATGATTAGTTAAAATCATTGTGGAATTATTATAGTCTATGGAAAAAGAAAATTGACATGAGGAACTATGAAATGTAGATCATTCACTAGGTTTCCAAATATATAACCCATTTATTTTTCAAGGTGACTAGGATCTATGTAAGAAGAAGAATGGATTAACAAAATTAATAGAATTTAGGAACCCATAATGAAATTAATGTGAAACTAAATGTGTATATTCTTGAGGATCTAGAATGAAAATGTTTGGGCATATCTATTCAAGAAAAGTTTTACCAAGTTATTATTTTTTATGAATTTTAGGGATTTGTTTTAAAAAAATCTAGTAGAATAACATATGAATAACCAAAACATGGGATTTTTAATCTAAATCTAGGAAACAATTTGGTTATGGAATCTATAGATTATTTTATATGCATTTCTTTCCTATCATAGAAAGTGGTAGATAATGAATGACCCATGGAATAAATGTTCAAATCAGGCCTAAAATCATACATTTTTTCTAGATTGGTGATGTTCTGTATTGAAAACTATATAGACATAGCGAACAAAGTGTAGTGGCCAAGAAAGGAATCACTGGGAAAATTGGTAGAGGGGACATCATTGTGCCCCTAGACATTAGTGAGAACTCCAATATAGAGAATAATCACATAAGGGACAACTAATCCTAGTGTAGTAGAGCACTATAGAATCAATAAGCTAGGTTGGTTAACTTTCATATCCATCATATTAACAAGTTGGGTTGCTTCTAATGTGGTTCACTGAATGCACAAAACTAACTTGAAACTTCCATAATTATTCTAAAAAGGTGTATCTAATTTATTATTTCACAAATCCTATGATATAAATTAGTGTTTATAGTTCTAACATGTCATAGGATTCCCATGATCATATAGTATTTTTCATCAGAACAGTCTTCACCCATATAATTAAAGTACTGAGGTGATTATAGAAACACACAAACACCTCAATAGGAACTGTATTTATAGGAGATTATAGATCAATTAGGGGGAGTGGAACAATATTTTTTTGGGATCAAAGAAGATAATGATAACTGAGGCTATAGGTCCCTCAATAATAATAAGTAATATTTTCATTAACTATATCCTAATACATGCCATATCTAACATTGGTTCTTCTAATTAATTTAATTATTATTGTGTGTTAAAACAACTGGTCTTGTCTTGTCAAAGTGATACATCATGTGATGAGCGTCAAGGATCCTCTCAAGTAATGTGGATGTAAGGGATTTTAATGAGAGAATATTCCATAAACATCAAATTAATCCACTTTCTATGATATTTTATTGTCTTATAAATGGAAATATTTGATTTAATATTATAAATGGATTAGTTGGATGAATTCTGGGATCATATTGGATACTATAAAGATGTACTTATGAAACCCCTCTATTTCCTAATCATTAATTAATCGATGATGGATGTATGTATATTTCCTTGTTAATTTGTAACATATATGTATGGTTTATTATTATGTGATTTGTGGGTCTATTATAGTCTTACAATGCTTTGTGTAAATATTTATATATCATGATATGAATATAAGATAGAGGGGGGATCTAATATACCATTGGAATCTTTACATTAATGTTTAAAGTAACTGGGGAGGGAACCTAATTCACCATAGTACTCTATCCATTAATGTTTAAATGGAATTGTGTGTAAACCCGATACACTAAGGGTATATATCCATAATGTGATGATGGTCCAGGTAGCGAGCCTTGACAATGGAAATGAATTTATTTTTTTATGTTTATGATGCACTATTATTAATAATTTTTATGCCTATATTATGTTTTCAAAGATCATGATTATTGACTTATGTCTCTAAACCCCTATTACACATTTTTTATATTACAATAAACATTAACTCCATGAATCATGATTTATTGTCTATGTTTTATTAGGTCTGATTCTCTTATGATATATCCAAAATATTTTATTATGTTATCATACCCATATTCTCATATTATTCCAAATTATAATATTTAATTGATTTCTACTATGTTTAACCTTATATAGGATTTAAGATCTCCCATTATTATGTTTAAATTACATAGGTTATGAAGAATGTTATTATGTATGATTTATATAGAAAGTTATCAAGTTTGAAGAATTTATGTGAGAGATGTTGAAAATTTGTAAAATAATTTGGTTATACTTCAAATATTCAAAGAAAATAATCCTATAGTTAATGGGATGTAATTTATTGTGATATGTAATGAATATTTTTCTAAAATCATTAGGTCATATAATATATAACACCACACATTCCACATTTCATATATTTACTAGATGAACCAAAATGAATGTCATTGGTGTCATTCTTGTCAAAAATTTACATATAACCTACCTCCAACCTAGAGGAGTGGTAAATATAAAAGGCTATCCACATAGATACAATATTAATAATATTTTCACCTCACATAAACCGATTCCCATGAGTATCAACTATCTATATCATTTTAGAAAGTGAAGATAATAACCAACTACTATAAAATCAACCTAAGAAAATGGTTTTATAGACACAATTAGTATGAATGTGGTTGTATGTTGATATATCATAACATTCCACTTAGCCTATGGCCACAATGAAGATATTACAATGGGAAATGATGCATGTGGACATAGGTCAAGACTATGTCCATGAGACGCTTCAGTAGTGTCCATAGACCTAAATTAAAATAGCTATGGATATAGGCAGCATGGCCTGTGGACATAGGGTCCACTTATATCCATAGTCTATGTGGCTTATAGATACATGAACTCTTTTAATGACGTAAAACCAAGGGAAACATATACCTTGGATATTAGAATACCCTATAGACATAGGCCAAGTGTCTATATCTATAGATCTAGGAATGCCCATTTTTTGTTTTAATTTTTGAACATATAACACACACACAAAAATGTGTTATAGTATTTTATGTTAAGGTATTGTATTATAATTCAAAGGTTACAATATCAAAACATGATGGTGTAACTTTTTTTATAATTTTATAAGCCTTATGACCACAAGAGATTTTTGTATCCATGATTTACTCATTTCTATGGGCCAAGCACATAACTATAGAGGACCTATTTAAAAAATTGATTCCCATTGATATAGCCTATCAATTTGCACAGTCCATTCCCATGGCTACAAAAAATATATTTTTATGATCTATTCCACTATATCTAGAAAAAAATTTCCATGATCTATGCCTATGGAAATAGATGAGTTATTTATATAGGATATTTCCATGGGAATACCCCCAATTTCAATGGTATATTCCCATGTAAATATCATGTGGGGTAATTCTATACCAATATCCTTTACAGGCTGATTGAGCATGGCCATAGGCTATAACAGTGTTCTTCTGACCTATCACCATTGTTTTCACCCATGTCTACAACCCTTTTTCCAGTAGTGACTTTCCATCAACATATACTTATCATAATAAAATAAATATCTAGGTTAATCCAATACATTAACTCATGATGGAAAATGAATCACTAAACTAGTGTTGTCTAAAATTTAATTATCATGTCACAGTTATTTAGTGAACTATTGGATAACCCCCACCCATCTAGAAACCAAACTCCATAAATATTTCCCATCTGGGAGAAATATTTAGAGATATAGATACATGTATAATAATATATATTATTAAATCACATCATGTTATCTTGAAAAAAGTCCTCAACCCTCATTTATTAGCTCGTATTACTTGCTAATGGTTTATATATCACATAATACACTAAATATTCTAAATCATCCATCATTCAAAATAAAAATTTCCAAACTTCTTGATATAAAAAACTATCCCTCTCAAAGGGAAATCATTGATTTACCCAAGATCCTAAATCAAATTACGATATCCTTGATCCCTATCATCATCATAGCTATCACCAAACTATATTCACACACCTAACAAAATAATATATTAGGAGATTAATATGATCCAAAAAAAAGAAAAAACTTCTTTTTTTACTGTAGAAAATGAAAACAATGAAAGTATAATACTTTTTATGGGTTTATTTGTTACTAATTTCAATGTATTAGTTATTTAAATACTTAAAAACCCCTTTTAAAATAATTCAAATGGACCAATTTTTTTATCATTGTGATCTATATGAAAAATTAAATAAAATTGACTACACTCGTTCATCAAAAATGGACACTACCATAAAAATTAACACTTCACTAAAAATTTAGGTCAGTAAAAGGACACATTGTGGGTTGATGAGGGACCACAAGATTGGAGCTATATGGAACGTGATACCAAATATATTACTCAGTTGTGTGTTATGTGTATTCCACATAAACTCAAAATCATATGTCCGACCTTCATGGTCTATGTATTGATATCCAATGAGTAAAAACCTCCCTTAGTATCTCAATTAATTAACAACTAACAATATTTGGTAGTATAAATATTGGTTTTAGTCATGTCAGCATTATCAAATATTTCTTCAACTTAATTTACAGTAGAATAAATATCAGAAATTCTAGTAACTTCATATGAAGTTGATTTAACAGGTTTATCAAGACCAAACAAGATTTGATATCAACAAATTTTATCCACCTTTATTTGGTAAAAATAATTATCATTTTTTAGGTTTATGAATATTTCCTAATAATTAGATGTAAAATTTTCAAAATTAGATGGTTTAGAAACAATAATTTCATCATTAAAACTTTATTTACATGAAATATGTTCACTCTTATGAAAATAATTATAAATAGTAACCAAAGAGTCACTTTTATTCATAGCAATTATTGGTTCATTACATGGGAAATCAAGGAAAAAGTCTATTTAAAACCAATAAATTAGAGTTACATGAGAGGTTGAATGATATTCTATTTGATGTTTCATTGATTGAAAATTATGAAAGTGAACTATTTTTCCTCCAAATCCAAGGAAAAATTTTCACTTATGAACATCTATGACAGATTTAGTAGTTTTTATTAAAGGCATCTAAACAATGAGAGGTTTATGAAACCAAACCTATCGGCTTACACATCAAAAAGTTAGAGATCAGTTGGGGAAATCTTGTATTTTACCTAAACAAAAACATCCTACATAATATCAGAAAGTTTTGTGGTGCTTCAATTGTACACTTGGATTAAAATTTCAATATATTTCATCTCTATGAACTGTATATATGAATAAATATAATGGAGCATAATATTTATTAAATCTCTTAGACCTAACATGGAATCCTTGAATTAAAATTCCACTATAGTATTGGGAATTTTGAAATTTTATTGGTCTTTATATTTAATAGGAAATCTCTAATAAATAATCAAGGATACATTTTTCCTTAAATTTATGTTTTCTCATTCATTGAATCAATTTTTATGGGAACATATTTTTGTCCCATTTTTTTTTCATGCCTTGTAATTTGTTTTATAACATCAATCATAGGTATTTTTACTCGAACTAACCTAAAAGTTTTAAAATCTTATTTATTTAATTATTTTTCATCACTTTTCTTCATTGGTGGGTTACTACTAAGATATGGCCATATAGGGTTGGGTGTTTCTTTATCATCTTGTGAACATTTTAATGATTGATAAGGTCTTATCATTATTTTCCATTATTTATTTGTTTTTTAAATAATATATTTTTTTAGGAAACTAATTTCTATTTCAAAAGATACTCTAAATTTTTATGATGCTCAACAATAGTTGTATTCTCTTCAACATGGCATGAAATGGGTGGAATATGTGTGTAACTTTCTTCAACATGTTTAGGTTTTGAAATAGTTATAAATTTTTTTTTGATCTATATTACATAGTACAAGTCCTAAGTTCCATGGAACTAAAATTTTCTTTTCCTATTTCTTTTGGATTCACTTGAGGTTGTGAAGGTAAACCTCCATTAATTTGATTTCTCATGATACTAAAATAAATATCCAATTTTACAATTTTGGTCAACAATGTATTCATCATAACTTTTTTTACTTAATGATTCCTAATATTTAATTATATTTTCTAAAATATTATTTTATATCTTTTTAGTTGGTTGAGTAGGATAAAAACTACTTACAAGTTTTGCATTAGCTTTCAAATTAAGGTATCTAGGTTGATAATTTCTTGATAGGCATTAGAAAAACATATTTAGTTGTTTAGTATATCTAAAACCATCATTGTATTTGTTTTTAGAGACTTTGTTTAATTTTTAGTTGGGTTTAAAAAAATCTTTTTATGTTTTTTTGGAATGGTCAAATATTGCAATTTTCAGAATTCTCTTTTATTTAATGAAATTGATCCCTAAACTTTTCATTGGAAGAAAAACAATTCTATTATGAAACTTTAATTTAAATAATATTTCATATTTGGGTTGAGTTTTGGATGTATTTAAAAACATAATTGATCAAACCATTATGGTAATATCATTATGTTGACTCATAGTCATGCTTTATCCAGAAGTGTAAGTGAAAACTTCTTAAGTATATTTGACATGTAGAAGGCTTATTTTTCTAAATTGTTAAGCATTTTTAGCCATGTTTTCATTAAGTTTCATAAAAAATAAGGGTTTTTATCTACTATATCTTCTCCTATAATGATATCTATCATAATATTACAAGTATGGAAAATTGCATCATAAAAATATTGAATAAAAATTGTTCACTGATTTTATGGTGGTGGAAACTAAAACACAATCTTTTAAATCCTTCCTAGTATTCATGAAAGGTTTCTAATAGAGTTTTTCTAATACTATATATTTATTTTATAATGAATAAATTTCTAGATTAAGTAATATTTTTTTCAATAATGTTATTATTAAGTTATTTATAATATTTAATCAATATGGAGTGTGTATAGAAAAAAAATTCTTTGGAAAATACTTGTAACAAAAATAGAAAATATCTCAATTTTATTTCATCAACATTCAATCCTTATGGTTTCATGTTAAAAAAAATATAAATAAACTGTTTAAGGTATTTTACCGATCTTCAAATAGTATCCCATTGAATTTAAGAAGGAAATTAATAAAAACACATTTTATTATGAAGTTTTTGGATGTATCTGGATATTCTAAAGGGATTTACTGACTACCTTTATTAGGTAAATTAGATTCCTTAAGTGTTTTATTATCAACCATGATTATTTCAATTTTAAAATGATTTATTATTGGATTGTTGGTGGTATATTTATAGACATAATCAGTGATTATTATAAAATATCTATCATTAGAATGATAATACCTATCGATTTCATGATCTAGAGGAAACAGTTGGAACCCCTATGCATAAAAAATAAAAATTTCAAAACTTAGGAAAACATCCCTAACATGGAACTAGATGAATGATAAGGTTTAGTCTTATAACTAATTTTAAATATTTATATATTAAATAATACAACATAAAATAACCAGGTTTTTCTCACGAGGATGTTGTTGACAAGGTTTTAAAACTATCAATTTTTTTTGTTTTTGTAAGTAAGAACTAATTTGGAATTTTTAGAATGTTGAAAAAAATTTAATGTAAACTAAAATATATTAAATTAATGGAAATGAGAGATTAATTTTTTTTAAATGTAAAATTTCATTTAAAGATAAATGTGAAAAGAATATTTTAAAGACAATAGTTATGGACAAGTTGTGACCTTATGATTATCCCTTTATTACTTGTTTAGAAGGATTATATAATTGAACCACCTAGTAAAAACTTCAATAAATCACATATACACCTAAATATACCTAAAAACCATAGTAATAACTCATTATGAATGTACATCACCTTAGGAAAGTGATTAAAAATATCGAAGACCTTCAAGAAATTGAACCCGACTAAACTCAACATGATAAAAGGTGATACCTCATCAAATAAATTTAAATAGTGAGAATAAGATAATTTAATTTAAAAGAATATATAAATATTCTAATAAAATTTTGAAGAAAAAAGAATTCAAGGATGAAGAATACAACCTTTATTTAGGAAATATAGTTTCTAGAGAAATACAAAAAGGTATAGTGAAATTAGAAACTGTTAAGGGATGTATCCTTAGGTCTCCACTTCCACAATTTCATAGGGATTTCAGAAAATAATTATTAAATTAGCTATAATTATTATTCATACTCCATTTTTCACAATACTTCTATGTAAAAATCCCCCCTCCCACCTAATCATATATTAGAATTTATCGATTTATCTACCCATTCATGGTTGTGTATTAAATATTCTCCTTTGATGAAAGGAAAATATTCTCAATATTATTGACATATTTCAATCAATTCTTGGTAACTTTTATGTATATAAAATAGTCACTCCATGATTTTCTCTAGGCAGAAGTGGTAGTGATTTATTCTTCTTCATGTGCTTCCATTGGTTTAAAGAAGTAAATGTATATGAACACCAAGCTTTTAATTATCCTTCAAATCATCCCACAAAATTTGAATGATCATTTATATTTTAAATAAATCCATGTGTATTGAGATTTGGTCAACCAAAATCTCAATTTATGAATATTATTCACTATAATTCTAGAAAATTCATAATGTAAATCATCATAAGAGAATATTCTAGTTCAATAATAAGATATTTTATGTTATCGTATACAAATTTTGTCTCGTAAGACAATTAAAAGTCTTATAGTAGTCGATTAATATCACATGAGGAATAAAAATGTTATATGTGATTGAAAAATATTATAGATGATTATATTTAGAAAATGAAATTTTAATATGTTATTTCAAAATCTCCTATGCAAATGACATTTCTCCAACATGGGTCAAAAGTCATATACATTGTGAAAATGTCTTATGAAGCTTAATTATTCTGAAAGGGAAAAATCATAAATGATTGGAAAATTTCTTATGATATATCAAAATTATTATTAGAAATAAAAAAGATTTACATTGATCAAAAATTTCATATCATTGTGAGAATTTAGAAAATCAGAACATCTTATGATCATACTAATATCCTATGATGCATAATGAAATATCCTTCAAAATTCCTACCTTAGCCAAAATTCCCAATTTCAATATAAAAAACAAAAATTTTCTAAAAACCCAAATAAAATCATGGATTGTTTAGGAAAATTTAGATTCGATTGAAAACACTAAAAAATATTGAATTCATCTATTTTTATAATTAAATGAAAAATATACCTAAAAAATAAAAATTATGAAATTCCTTTGGAAATGTAAAAAAAGTGGGGATTTATTCTTTAAACTACTAATAAAAAATTAGGAAAATATTAGCTTTATTTTTACCCCTTATACTAGAGCGTATTATTATCCCACCAATGAATATGCTACCCAATACAATTTACCCCCACTTTAAAATTTATATAACACAAAACACGACACACACACATTAACATGTAATTAGGAGCGAAATAGATTATCATATCCTCTACCTGAGGCCTTGATCCATGATTACCAATAACTCCAATGACATGAGGTGTATTGATTCTAGTATTGATGTATTATATATATTAATATATTACAATATAGATATAGAATGACTCCTCTACCACTACAAAATTCCTCTAACTTTTTCCCTTATCTAATCTCCATCCTCAAAAAAAATCCATGGTTAGACTTGAATTGACATGAATATACCCAATCCAATGTAAATTTTGTGATTTTCTATGAACAAGGAAAATTGGACTTGATTAACTATCTAGTTTACATTTTCATCCATCTAAAATAGTCTATTTAAACCATGTTATAGTAGTTGAAACAATATCATGAAATGACCTGACCTAGTCTATGTTGATCCACTATTAATGAAAAGGCTTAATATTCCTCTCAATAATAGGAGTAATGATTACCTCTAGAAAACATCTATTTGAGGAAAAAAAGGGGAAACAATATTTTGATGATGATGAAGAGGATGATAATGATGATGATAATAATAATATCACTATTATTATAAATAAATAATATAATTTTAAAATAATAAATTAAAATTCAAAAATTGAATGAAATCTAAGCTCAATAATCATACTTCATCCAACTGACCTTATTCTTTGAAAAATACAACATGTCCTATTCATGTTTCTCTCTTCTTATTGTGTGTCATTTGAGGATTAGAAAGGTTAATTATCTATTTATATAAAAAACAATCCCGAAAACCTATACATAACTAATATCACCGCTAAATGAAATATTATCCCTAAAGTAATACTATATTGATTAAAATTCACTTTGAGATCTCATTTATATGATATTTTCGTTTTTTCCATTGGGATCGTTATTTTCAGAATATTAAAAAATTTATATTTTCACTCTAAACTTCTCATGGAGCATAATTAGATAGTATCAAACTCTAGTTTAATAAGTAAAGCCACAAAAGAATCTAATAAAATCAAAAGGTCCATTAACTTTTAAATACATGCCATGTTTTCTCAAAAAAATATGGGACACTAAATTTTATTTTTAAATATATTTTTATAGAAATGTTGATTTTTTAGATAGGTTTATATATTTTTTTGTTTTATAACACAATATCAGGAAATAAATTTTTGATTCATTTGGTTTAATAACTGTTTCCTTGTTAATAGTCTTAAATATGTTTTTTATATGTTTATTTAAACAATTTTATCAAACTAAGTGGATAATTGAAGTGTGTACATAGAAAAAACATTATGGGATAAATTTTTAATCCTTTTCATAAATTTATTTTTATTAAGTAATAAGTATTTTTTTTTTAATTTCAGGTTTCATTGAATTGGTAAAATATTTTTTCATCTTGAATAAAATTTTAATATGTAAATGGAGTTTTATTTTAATTCCTAAATTTAATTTTAATTTTTCTAAATTAATATTTTATAATTTATTATTAATATATATTATGTGAATTATATTGTTTTTAATTTTATGTTAATAATAAAAAATCTATAAAATAATACATCATAAAGGGGCCCTGTAATTTTCTTCCCACCAAATTCACCTCTATAGGAAGTGTAAAATTTTAGAGGGAATGATATTTTATCAAAATATATCATCAAAATACAAAAATGTGGTGGAATAAGATATCCCATATGAATAACATGAGAGGATGGCAATTGGAAATCTAATACAACATGTACATTTGGAATTACATGGAATCCAATAAAACATGGACACAAAATCATCTATGATCCAACTCAAGTGGTGGTCACTTAGAAAATAAGGAATACAATATTAACCACTATTTAAATAATAGAACATAAAATAAAATACAAATAATGACTACAACCTTGTATCTTATATCTTTATTTTTGTTCTTTCCCAATTATTTCTAGAAATATGTTTATAATAATCCCCTTATAGTTATTACAAAATATCATTGAATTTTTGTAATTAGAACAATGAGGTTTTTATGAGAAATTCACAATAGTTTATATATACCTTGAATTATAATCTAAAAATATTAAAAGTTTCTATCTCAATATATTCTCTCTAACGAATACCTCATTTAGAATATCACTACCAACATGTTTCTCCACAATACCATCCATTTTTCTATAACACATTCCCCAATTGTTATCTTTTGAATCTAAAATCCAAAATAATTCATACTTTTAACTATTTCATATAGAGTACTGAATCCACTTCATCTTTTTGGAATACATTATCTAAATCACCCCTACTAAATACCACAAATATATTAGATCATCCAAATACCACATCTGATTAATTTAACTTATAATACACCAACAAATATATACTCATCCCTCAATTTCCACCACTTTAATTCATATTAATCGAATAAAAATTATATATAATTTAAGAAAAATGAAATATATTATCCAGCTACACATCCCTCTAAATCACATACCACTCCATCTTAAATAGAAAAATATTTTAATCTACTCATCAATAAGTACTAAAGAATGTTAAACACATTGAAATAATAAAAAGGAATGTGTCTTAAATTAGATACCTTAACTAAACATTTGATATCCACCACTTCAAATTCAGATTCATCAAACTATATTTTCAAGTTCAAAAAATTAAAAAAGAATAAATAATACCTAAAAAATTTAATCAATTCATAAAAAATAAAATTTTAGTATCTTATAATCATATATTTAATCTAACAGAATGTTGATTTCTAAGAGAGTGATAGAGGATTTAAAAATCAAGGGATATGATATCCAGATATTTTACCTTTAATCTGGCAATGATATTTTCGTTCAACTTTGAAAACATAGAAATCCTTCAAAAAGAGAAAAAAACCATCACTAGGAATTTTAAAATATCATAGGGTATATTCGTATTTTTAGGGGTTTAGATGGGAGGAAAAACATTAAATCATTTAAATTAATGTCATACACACTGTTATTCTACATAGTCTTAATAAACCTATAGCTAACAGTATATCCTCTATTGTCTCAAAATCCAAAGTTCATGAAAAAAATGTATTATTTCCCCAACCATGTAGCTAATTAGGAATTATCCATCGCATTAAAAACTATTGTATGGTTGAAATACATAGTTACCCTAACATTTTACCAACCAATCAACCATTGTAAAAATTTTACTATCTTCCATTAAAAATCCAAATTATCATCAACCATGAGAATCAAGTTAAACACAATAGTATAGATTCAAAAACAAAATTTAAATTCATATAATAGGCCACATAACTCACCATTTCACACATTAAATTACCAGGGTTTATAAAAAACCCATTAAAAACCATAGATTACATGAATGGAATTTATAGATCTCTATATTAGTTACCCATTATTTTTTTCCTAAAAAATACAAACCATATAAATTTTAAATGAATAAAATTATTATTCAAAACTTAATCTATCATAATATATATCTCTCAAATGATTTTTATCCCTAAAATTATCATCCATATTATGTAAACTAAGAAAACATGGTTAATATAAAAATTTCATAAATTCATCATGTAAATACAAGAAACAAAAATGTTTAAAATAAAACATGATATTAAACATTCATTTTTTACTCTCATTATGAAGTTCACTTCTATAAACCACCATAATCCTAAAAAAACTATACTAATTTGATGACCTATTCACACACTATATTCTCTTGATGATATTAGATACCTAACATATGTTTAATGAACTTTACTCCCCATTAATATCAAACACACCTAGATCAATGACGTTATAATTATGATGAATGATCTTATGGTGCAACAATATATGAAGAACCACTTGAAAACTATGAAAACCAGTCATAAATGATAACAGATATGAAACATCAATAATATACTATCACTCATTGAAATTACAGTAAACCTTAGTGAAAATTTTTAGCTATACCAAACTTTTTTTGTCCATGATATAGTAAAACCTTAAAAAGAACATGATTATTAACATAAAACTCTTGTTGTGTCCACATTTAACCACCATTTCATTTATATTTACTATATTATATCTTTATTCTTTGTTGATTCAATTAGACCTTTTTCATTGTATCTTACAACAAATATAGTCCAATGATAATTAATTCAACCAAAAAAATCTAACACATGATGATTAATTTAGATACTCATAAAATTCCACTAGTGTACAAAACGAATTTTATGGCGGTTATTTTTTATTTTTAACGTCGGATTTTGGCTAAAGTTATTACAGGAGACGTTATAAACATAGATTTACATCAGTTATTTTAAAACTGACTTATAAAACAAAAATCCAAAGCATTTTTCACGTCACCTGATAAAAACCCAACGTGGAAAATGCTTCGGAGTCATGGTTTATTACATCGGTTATTTAATAACTGACGCGGTATATACCCTTTCATGTCGGTTATATAATAACTGAAGTCATAAAGAACTCCTCCAAAGCATTTATCACATCGGTTATTTTTATAACTGACGTGATAAACCTGTCTACCAAGTGATTTCCAACGTTGGTTATATAATAACCGACGTGAAAACATATCTATGATGTCGGTTATTCTATAACCAATGTGGAAAAGGATATATTTCCATTTATTACATCGTTTATGAAATAATCAATGTAAAAAACATTTCCCATGAATTTATTACATCGGTTTCCAAATAACCAATGATAAAACTAATCTTGATCCATTTTTTACGTCAGTTTTGAAATAACCGACGTAGAATTTTTTTTAAATCAAACTGAACCACTTCTATGCCCAACCAAAATACCTGAAATAGACAAAAAGGTTACCAAAAAACAAACCAAAATAGACCAGAACCCCCCCCCCCCCCCACTGGACACCCCCCACCACACCCCCGGACACCCCCCACACCCCTGGACTACCCACACCCCCTGGATAGCCCCCACACCCCTAGACAACCTCCCCACCCTCCTGGACACCCACACACCCCTGGACTGCCCCACCACCCCTGGATATCCCCCACCCCCTGGACAACCCCCTCACCCTCCTGTATACCTCCCACCCCATGGACAACACTCCCACACCCCTGGACAACCCTCCCACACCCCTGAAACAGACCAAAAAGTTACCAAAAACAGACCAAAAAAGGACAGAACCCCCCTGGATGGCCCCCACCATACCCTTGGACACCCCCCACACCCATAGACTACCCCCACCCCCTAGACAACCCACCACACCACTAGAAAACCCCCACTCTCCTGGACACCCCCCCGCACCCCTAGACAGCCCCCACCCCTGGACAACCCCCCACACCACTTGACAACCCCCACCCTCCTAGAAACCCCCCACACCCCCAGACTGCCCCCACCCCCTGGACAACACCCCACACCCCTAGACAACCCCCACCCCCTGGATAGCACTCCCACACCCCTGGAAAGCAGTACCACACCCCTAAAGAAGACCAAAAAGTTACAAAAAATAGACCAAAACAGACCAGACCCCCCTCCCACCCCACTGGACAGCCCCCACCACTCCCCTGGACACCCCCACACCCCTAGACATCCCCCACCCCCTGGACAGCCCCCCACACCCTTGGAAACCCCCCCCCCTCCTGGACACCCCACCACACCCCGGGACTTCCCCCCACCCCCGGGACAACCCCCCATACCCCTAGACAACCCCCTCCCTCCTGAACACACCCACCCCCTAGAAAACACTCCCACACCCCTGAAAAACCCTCCCACAACCCTAGAAACCACCACCCTCCTGGACACCACCCACCCCACTGGACAACACTCCCCTGGATAGCCCTCCCACAACCCTAGAACCCCCCCCCCCCCGCTGGACTGCCCACCACACCTCTAGACACCCTAGGACATCCCCCCACTCTCTTGGACATCCCTCCCACCCTCCTGGAAACCCCCCCCCCCCCCCCCACCCCACTGGACAACCCCCACCACACCCATGGACAACCCACCCCACCCTCCTGTATATCCCCCCACCACCTGGACAACACTCCCACACCCCTGGACAGCCCTCCCATACCCTTGAAACAGGCCAAAAAGTTACCAAAACAGACCATAACCCCCCTCCCACCCCACTGGATAGCCCCCACCACACCCATGGACACCCCCTACACCCCTGGAATGCCCCCACCCCCTGGACAGCCCCCCACACCCTTGGACAGGCCCCACACTCTTGGACACCCCTACACCCCTGGAATGCCCCCACCCCCGGGACACCCCCCCACCCCTGGAAAACCCCCCACCCTCTTGGACACCCCAACCACCTGTACAACACTCGCACACCCTTGGAAATCCTTCCTACACCCCTAGAAACCCCCACCCTCCTGAACACCCCCACCCCAGTAGACACAACTCCACTGGAAAACCCTCCCACACCCCTAGAACCCCCACCCCACTAAACTCCCCCCACACACCTGGACACCCCTGGACATCCCCCCACTCACCTGGTAATCCCTCCCACCCTCATGGACACCCTCCCACCCCACTGGACAGCCCCCACCACACCCATGGACACCCCCACCTCACTAGACACCCCAGACCAAAAACAGACCAAAACCCGACCAAAACCATACCATAACCCCCACCCCACTAGATATCCCCCACCACACCCCTGGATACCCCCACTCCCATGGACTACCCCCACCGCCAGGACAACCCCTGGACAGCTGGTGTTGGGATAAGAGGCGCTTCCATTCCTCGGGGGGCTGGACGCCGCTGGAGGGTACTCATCACTCCCACATGCGAAGCTTGATTTCTCAAAATTTTTCACCAATGCTTTCTTCCCCTATAAACATAATTCATTATATCAATTTTATGCCAGTATAAATAGGGGGAAACACCATCACATATAACGACGTTTACCCTGGTTATACTGCCCTCAAAGTGATAGAATGAATGATGTTTACAGGGGAAGAAATCATTGGTGAAAAATTTTGAGAGCTCAAGCTTCGCATTTGCGAGTGATGAGTACCTTCCAGCAGCGTTCGGCCCCCCGAGGGATGGAGGCACCTCCTCTCCCACCCCCATGGACTACCCCCCATCCCCACGGACACCCTGGACACCCCACCCCACTAGACAACCCTCCCACACCCCTGGAAAGCCCCGTCACCCTACAAGATAGCCCACACCCCTGGACAGCCCCCCACTCCCTGGATGACCCTCCCACCCTCCAGGAAACGCTCCCCCCGGGACTTCCCCCCACTCTCATGGATACCCAAGAAACCCCCCATCCCACCAGACAACTCTCCCACACCCCTAGATACCCTCACCCCACTTGACACCCCCCACACCCTTGGAACCCATCCCCCTAGACCATAATCCATACTAGAAAAACCATCATAATAGACCAAAATAATAAGTAGAGAAAAATTAAACATTCACATATATAATATTCAAAACTTAAAAAGTCAACTTAAAAAAAACTAAATCCAACCTAAATGACTACCAAATACACAATTACTATTTCAATATTCAAAATTACATTTTACACTACAAACAACTAAAATTCAATCAAACCTGTTAAATAATTTGACCATTCATCTTTTAAGTGTTTTACATCTTGAGAACTATAGGGTTGAGGGTCAGCAAATAGCTAAAAATTAATAATATAGTAGTTAACGTGTATAATGAATAAATCAAATGAAATATTATGGAAAAGTTTAAAAGGAAATCTTACCAGTTCAAAGTACACAACTGTTCTAGTTGTTATTATTTAATACATAAATCATAAAATATAATATCCGTATTCGATGATAACTTTTTGTTCATGAAAATTTTGTTATAATGAGTGTAAATTTAATATATTATTTTTATGTAATTAATATAAAATCTAAAATTATAAATGGATATTTACCTTTATATTTACATATTTGATCTTCTCACTCCTTTTCGTTGTATTTTTTCGAATGTAGACCCATCCCCTATTAGAAAATAATAAAAATGGGATAAAATTAAAATTCATTATAATATATAAAACTATTGAGAAATTGAAACATACTTTTCCAACATTATCTTAAAACTTTCCCACACATCACCATGAACAGATCATATCCAATAAAGTGTTTTCTCCATTGGGAAGAAATCCCTAACATCTAATGATCACTGATAAAAGAAAATTTAAGGTTAGTGGGATTTTATGTTAAAAGATAATGAACTATTTGAGAGAGATGTGTTTCATACCTCTCACAAAAAGGCATCATCCAACATTGTGTGACTATATTCTGTTCAAGTCTTTCAGAAATATAATGAATTCTTTGTTCCTCACCCAATGCACATGCTTCAGGGGAAATCAAATGCGGGTCCATGAATCCATATACATATTTATGCTCATTCTTCTCACAAATGTTATAAATATACTTAATACCAAAAAGACATAAGTATACATTTTTAATAAATATAATGCAGGGAAAAGGTGTTAAGACTTAAATGGAATAAATTTTCACTATATTGATTCCCAACTTATCTCTAGTAACAAGCTCCATGATATCAGTTTTTACAATCCCCATAGTTATTTCACGTCCACAAACATGGGCTTCCATTGGAAACTCATAATGATCCACCAAAAATTTGAATATCATGACAATCTTTCAAGGCTACTCGAATCTGCATCTAATGTCATAGCCATTTGTCTTTGTTATTGTCTATACAATATTTCTCTACCTTTAAAGTATTCCTGTAAAAATAAATAGAAAAATATATTAGTTTTCAAATGATAAAACAACTTTAATAAAAAAATAAAATAGAAGATATAACATACATACCTCTATGGTAATGAGTCAAAGAAGTCTGGATGGCCAAATTAAACAATGGCCAATACTATGTCCAACTGCCATCACCTCATCTATAGGTAATCGTACTCAAGATGATCTATCTATAATATCTTATACAGTGATCCTCTGATTATCTGCCTCTAATTTTTGATGACGAACTGTATCTCCTATACAATATACCAACCCATATGGAACTATATGATGTTGAGGATCCTCAACATATAACTCGCAATAAGTAGAAAGCTATGGTGGAGGAGTAGGATAAAAAATGGGGTCTGTAGGCTGAGGTGGGGGAGTGGGAGCTACTGGCATATGTGGAGGATGAATAATGGGGTCTGTAGGGGGAGGTGGAGGAGTGGGAGATGCAGTCTAAAATTGACTTTGCATGTCTGAAAACATAGATTGTACCGATGATCTGATATTTTCCTCCATCTTCGCATTAATATTATGAACTTTAGACTCTAAAGATTCTATTTTTTTATAAATACACTCAACGTAATAAGTTAAATAATGTGGAAATACTTTTCTTACTGATACACCTGCTGGATATCCTCGTACACGACCAGGATTTTTGGGCTTTCCCAATGATGCAGATAAAATTTCTTGCTCCTAGAAGCTGTAAATACCCCCTATGAACTCTTCTCCTCAAGATAATCCTCAATCAATTAATTAAAAATTTCTGTAATGATTGAAATTATATGAAGAAAATAGTTAACTTAAATAAATTAAATAGATATCTTACAATCATCTCAGCTACGATTCTCGAATCTTCCGAAAGATATTTCCCTTTTTTTCCCATCTGAGCTCTCTTCCATTTTTCATGTCTAGATGGAGGGGATGTATGGTCCACCTCTCTAGAGCTTGAAGAATTAGCTCTTAGTTTTTGTAAGTTTTCCGCCATCATTTGTTCTTCCAATAATTTATACCCTCCCCGAGATAAACTATGAGGGTGTACATTTTTATATTGGATCTCCTGATGAGATTT
The DNA here is from genome assembly GCA_963277665.1 of Viscum album. Classification (NCBI taxonomy): domain Eukaryota; kingdom Viridiplantae; phylum Streptophyta; class Magnoliopsida; order Santalales; family Viscaceae; genus Viscum; species Viscum album. The sequence continues at coordinate 653,061,808 of OY728148.1, read as the reverse complement.
CCTTGTTTTCTGTAAATTAAGAATAAGAAATCATTAAGAAAACATTAATAAGATCATTTATATAAGAAATATTATAAAAGTTTACATTCCCCTTACCAAAATGAATCTTTTATTCTACTTTTAAAAAACTGTCTCCATGTGTCTTCATCTATGAAAGGATATATATGACATGGATTGTCATGAATCCTATGACCAAAAATGAAATTATATGAGAGGGTTTATTTGAAATCCCTCTATCTCCTGGAAGACATCGATAAGTATTTCTTTTTGAATCCTCTAGTGTCAGTAATATCAAATGTCACCTGATAAAGAAGAGGTTAAACATATTATATATACCAGATACATTTAATGAATAATAAAATAATAACAAAATATCTTACCAAAATTTTCTACCACAATTGAGAGATTATTTCTTTGTCCACACTTCTCCAGTCATCATACAAAATGATTACTTTGATCTTACGCTGAGTTGATACAAAAATCATTAAATATTTTTCATTTGGACCTCTAGGAATATCATCCCCATCAAAGTCAAAGAGTATCCTCTGATCCTACGTACATGCAAGTGATAATTTTGGTAAATGTGTGCACCCACGTTTACCAACTGTTGATCTCTTTGTCGTAATGGGAGCACATGAGAAAGATTGGGGAACATCAAGAAGAGCATGTGAATGTTCCTCCCCATAGGTATGACTAATATTCTCATATCCCAAATCATGCGGTTGATCAACTGATTGATCTATCATTATTCTTCAAATAAAAAAAACAGACATTAGTTCGCAAATATAGAAATTCAAATATTACAATACTAATGTAAACAGAAAATAGAAAATTGTACTAAGTTACATAATAGTAAACATGGTTAATATGGTAAGCATGTTAAACAATGGTAAAGATGGTAAATATGGTAAAGATGGCAAAGATGGTAAACATGGTAAACATGTAAACCTGGTAAACATGGTAAACATGGTAAATTTATTGTCACTGAACAAAAATAATAGATATATAATTTATGTAATGGTAAAAATGATAAAGAGGACTAAACAAAATTAAAACAAACAAAAACTTATACTTATTTGTTTTAATACATGTATTAATAAAGAAAAAACTTACAATATCTAACATTTTATAAAAATAATAAATGTAAACAAGAAATAAACAAATGTTACCTGTAATTTTAGGAATGTAAAAATGGATTGTTTTCCCAAATTCCTTCATTGTGATCATTCCTTATGGCACAAAACATGTCTTCAACATGCTCATCATTATGTTCTGTTAATATTTCCATGGAAGTAGGGATCTCACATAAATCAACATCTTCATCAAGTTCATCCTCACCAATATATTGTTCTTTCTCCTGTAAAACAATAGCCCACTGCATATCTGATTGATCTACTACATAAAAAATTTGTTTTTCATGTGTTTTCATTATAAATGGATCAGTTGTGTTTTCTAATCTATTCAGATTCACAACTGTCATTCCAAATTCATCGTTTCTGAATCTGTTGTTACTGATAAACCATTTTCAGTTAAAAACAGGAACTTTAATTTTAATGTAATAAACCACCCTTATGTCTTCAATCACTTGATAATATGCACTTGATGTAGAAATTGGGTTTTTGTATTTAGCACTCGAAAAATGCATTTCTTATACAAACACCAATACACCACTATTCTGAACTACACTTCTATTCTCCAGAGCTTTCATATGAAATGTATATCCATTAATGTCATAACCAGACCATGTTATCACATTTAAACATTGACCACCCACTACCCATTTTAATGTCTTTGATACATCTGCTCTACCAAGCAAGGTCTTTTTAAACCATGAAAAAATGTTTTGTTGTGGTCATTCAAAATCCACATTTCTTTCTTCTTTGGATGTCATTGTTTCAACTAATTAATATGAAATGTGATATACGGTAGAGCATCAACTATGTTATTCATGATTTATGATTCTAACTTCTTCATCTGTTCAGCTAAAAATGATTTTACTTTCAAGCCACGAATCTAGTTTCTCTCATTATTAACTCGTTCATGGTGAGATGGAGGCAAACCTATGTGCTGCACCACAACCATGTAGCTCGTACTAAACTCTGAAACCTCCTCAGAAATATACTTTTTAATAATGGGGGCTTTAGGTTGATATGCATTCTTAACATATCCCTTCAATATTTTCATATACTTTTCAAAAGGATACAACCAAAAAAGACATACAGGTCCACAAATCTTTATTTCTTGGACAAAATGTATCATTAAATGCAACATTATATCAAAAAAAAGTTGCAGTAAAATACATTTCCAATTGACAAAGTATACAAATTGCATCCTTTTCCAAAATGTTCAAAGCATTCACATCAGTCACCTTATTACAAATTGAATTGAAAAAATAACACAACTTCATTATAGTCTTTCTGACATTGATGTGCAATATTCCACACAATGCAACTAGTAGAAGTTGTTGAATCATGATGTGAAAATCATGAGATTTCATACCTATCAACTTTAAGTCCTTCAATGAGACAAAAAATTTTACATTTGAAGAATAACCTTGAGGCACTTTTATATCATGAAGACACTGAAAAAAGCTAATTTTCTCCCTCTTGGATAATGTATGACAAGCCAGGGGAAGAAATGTTCATCTTCCATTAGGAGTGGGAGCTAACTCCAAAGGTATTCCCATTGATAGTAATTCTAATCTTTCATTCAACCCATCTTTTGTCTTTCCTTTAATATATAACAATGTTCCAATCAAACTATCACAAATATTCTTCTCCATGTGCATAACATCAATATTATGTTTAACTTCACGATATCTCCAATATGGTATCTCAAAAAATATTGACCTTTTCTTCCAAATATGTCTATCATTCCAATACTTCTGTGTCTTTCCTAATGTCACATCAAGGTTGTCCACCCTCTCAAAATACAGATCAAGGGATAAAGGTTTTGGAGCAATATAAAATTCTTGTGAGCCATTGAATGCCATTTTTAGTCTTCTATAAAAGTAATCCATAAGAAAAAACTTTTGATGACCCATGTACACTGTTTTCCTCCCATGATGCAATTTACAATATGAGGTCTGTTGTTCAAAAATTGGATAAGCTTTATGCCCTTTAACACTATATCTAGACAAATTTCCATATGCTGGGAAGTAATTTATAGTGAACATAAGCACTGCATGCAGTTGAAAATATTTCATTTTATAAGAATCATACACCATCATACCACCCTCCCATAAAGGTTTCAAATCATCAATAAATGGTGAAAAGAAAACCTCAATATCATTGTCAGGTTGCTTCAGACTAGAGATCATTATACTCAACATGACATATTTGCGATTCATACAAAATTCAGAAGAGAGATTGTAAATTACCAATAAAACATTCCATGAACTATGCATGCTACTGAGGGTTCGGTATGGATTCATTACATCTATGCACAACCCTAGTATGAGATTTCTAATTTCATTTCCAAATGTAGGATACTACTAATAAATTTTCTTCTATTGTGGACAATCAGCTGGATGACGTATTTTTCCATCACATAACTGCTCATCATCATGCTATTTTAACCTTTTTGCATCATGTGAATTTGCAGATAAACATCTGAAATGATGAATTATAGGAAGATACCAAAATACCTTTGAAGGGATGTTTGTAATCTCTACATCAACCTGTGATTTTTCTTTCACTTTATACCGTGATGTCCCACATTTAGGACACTCTGACAAAAATTCATATTCCTTCCTATATATCATACAGTAATTCGAACATGCATGTATTTTCTTGTATCCCAATCCCATCAGGAATAATATTTTCTTGGCCTTATAATTGGAATATGGAAAATATTTATCTTTTGGAAGAATGTCTTTCATCAATTGTAATAGCTCTGTAAAACTTCTGTAACTCCATCCATATTTCACCTTCAGGTTAATCAATCTTAACACTTCTGTCAAAACCGTAAAATATGTACAACTAGGATATAATGGTTTTTCAGCATCACCATATAGACACGCAATTGTTGGTTCGTTCTCAATTTGTTCTGCTACAATATCGCGAATCATTTCTTCAATTCCATTGGAGTTACCATCTTACAAATCATCATCATCAGTGACATTCCATCTAGTTTCACCATGCCAAATCCAAGGGCTGTAAATCAGATTAAAAACAGGAAAAAATAGATGATATTTTATCTCTATACTTTTCAACTTCTTTATATTCAAACATTTCAGGTATGGACAGAAAAAATTGTCACTACATGGAACATTTCGTTTAGAATATTCCAAAAAGGCATCAACACCTTCCCCAAATTCATTGCTCATTCGATGTGCCATAATCCAACTTTGAATCATTATTACCTATAACAAATATAAAAATTATACATCTTTTTAAGATAAGACAAATATATGTTTATATGAAAAAAATCATAATTTTAATGTAAATTTTTTTTGAAATATAAAACAAATCTATGCATATTTTAGAAAATATGCTTGAATATGATTTTAAAAAGAAAATATAGTTAGATATAACAGTTTCAAATTCATCTTGGGTCCTTTCTTCTTAGGGTTTACAAATAATACATCTTTTTGAAACTGGATACCAAATTCACCCTTCTGTAAAAAAGAAATATGAAGTATAAATATTAAAATATGTATACATTCACTACTGAAAATTAAACAGATCCTAACGATTTGAAACCTATGAACAACCCCCACCCCTCTGGACAACCCCCCCCCCCACCCACCCACCTGGACACCACCCCACCCCCTGTACATCACCCCAACCCCCTTGGACACCACCCCCACCCCCTGGACACCCCTACCCCCTTAGACAACACCCCACCCCCTTGGACACCACCCCACCCCCTTGGACACCACCCCCATCCCCTTGGACACCACCCCGACCCCCCTAGACACCACAACCCCCTTGGAAAACCCCTCACACCATGGACACCACCCCCACCCCCTGGACACCACCACCCCCTTGGATAGCCCCCACCCCTCTGGACAACCCCCACCCCTTGGATATCCCCCACCCCTCAAGACATCCCCCACCCCCTTGGACACCCCCACCCCTCTTGGATACCACCCCCATCCCCTACCCCCTGGACACCCCCTGGACACCTCCAAACCCCATGGACACCCCCACCCCCTTGGACACCCCCTGGACACCATGACCCCCTTGGACAGCCCCCTACCCCTCTGGACATCCCCACCCCCTGGATAGCCCCCACCCCTCTAGACATCCCCCACCCCCTCAGACACCCCCACCCCTCCTAAATACCATAGAACTCATCAATTTTTATTAAACCGTCAATTTAAAAATGACCAAACATCCCTAATAATAGAAGGAATGACAGAGAAGAAGAAGTGGATGAAGAAGAAAAAAAGAAACAAAGAAGAATGGAAGAAGATCATGGAATAAGTATCTTATTTAAGGAAATTCCATGGAATCCAAGAAAATCATGGGGCCTCTAATGGTTGATAAAAAATTTGAGAAAATGGAGTAAAATTGAGAATCAAATCAAATTTAAAATAAAAACTCAGATGGATAAAATCACAGTGTAAAGCCTATCATCATGGCACAATGGGGTCAGGATAACTGTGCATCTTTGAAACCATGACATGGTCTCCCCCATAACCCATAATTTTCTCATATTCAATGAAGGGTCAAAATATATATAAATAAATATAATCATATTGCAACACCCCTCATCATTTCATAATTCTTGAATCCCTAAAAATCATAGTGGAAACCTCAAACATAGACTGTACCGACCCCCTTGGACACCAAACACACCCCCTTAAACAACACTAATAATTTATAGCCTAATATCCATGAAACAATACAATCATCATGTCATAATCTAAAAAACCATGATGAAATAGTCAATACCAAATGAAACTTATCCCCTGCCCCCATGGACACCACCCCACCACCTTGGACACCCCCTGGACACCACCACCCCCTTGGACAGCCCCCACCCCATAGACAACACCCCCACTACCTTGAACACCCCCTGGACACCACCACCCCCTTGGACATCCCCCGCCCCTCTGGATAGCCCCCACCCCCTGGACAGCCCCCACCCCTCACGACATCCTCCCACCCCCTTAGACACCCCACCCCTCCTGGAAACCACCCCCACCTTCTATCCCCTTGGACACCCCCAACCCTCTAGACAGCCCCCCCAGATAACCCCCAAACCCTATTGACATGCCCCCACCCCCTTGGACAGCCCCAACCCCCTTTGACACCCCCACCCCCTTGGACCCCCCCCCCCCCACACCCCTGGATTGCCCCCCCCCCCACCTACATGGACACCCTGGACACCCCCAACCCTCTGGACAGCCCCCCGAACCCTCTAAACACCAACCCCCACCCCCTTGGACACCCCTTGGACACCACCACCCCCTTGGACAGCCACCACCCCTCTAGACAACCCCTACCCCTAGAAAACCCCACCACTCTCGATAGCCCCCACCCCCTTGGACACCCCCACCCCTCCTGGACACCACCCCACCCCCTACCCCACTGGACACCCCCAACCCTCTGGACAACCCCACTCGACAACCCCCCAAACCCACTGGACAGGCCCCCAACCCTTGAATATCCCCCCCACCCACCCACCCCCTTGGATATCCCCCACCCCCTTCAAAACCCCCACCCCCTTGGACCCCCACCCCTAGAATACCCCCCCCCCACCTCCATGGACACCCTGGACACCCCCCCCCCCCCCAATCCTCTGTACATCCCCCTGAACTCTCTAGACAACCCCCACCCCATTGGACAACCCCTACACCCCTGGACACGACCCCTACCCCCTGGACACCCTCGGACACCCCCACTCCACTGGACAACCCACCCAACCCCCTGGACACCCCCACCAACTTGAACAGCCCCCACCCCCTTGGAAACCCCCTGTACATGCACACACACATGATATAACACACAAAAATTTTAAACATTCATGATTTCACTTCCATAGGTTTATTTTACCAGAAAAGAATTTAGTATTGTATATATGAACACTATGAAACTTACCATGATAGGAAGAACAAAAAAAAACATATCAAAAAAATTAGTTTAGGGCATCGTGGAAAATAAAAGATGAAAAGGATTCGTGTGAGGCTTACTTTAGTGTTGTGAGTCGACCTGATAGATCTGATAATAATAAAAATAAATAATGATGTGGTAAAAACAAGGCTAGAGGGCATGACTTTGAAGAATCATTTCTAGGTTTTCTGTGCTTGAGAGACGAGTCGCAGGTCTCCCAATCGAAGAAAACATAATGACTGAATATGGGGTGCGATAAATCATTTAAAATAATTATCATGTTGGTTATTTAATAACAAATGTGGTAAACTAATTTTTTAATGTTTATAACATCGGTTATTTAATAACCGACGTAGAAAATAGTTCATCACGTCATTTATAATATAACTGACGTGATATATGTCGCTTTATACCGATGTGATAAATTGCTAATATTGGATTTATCATGTCTATTTTTTATAACTGACTTGGTAAGCGCTGAGATTTCCTTTATCACGTCGGTTATTTTATAACTGATGTTATAAAGTGCTCCAGATTCGATTTTCACGTCGGTTATACATTTTCCAATGTAAAAAAGCTAAACTCTATATATTTTACATCAGCTAATTTATAACCGATGTAAAAAATGTATCCTGATTGATATATCATGTCGGTTATAAAATAACCTATGTGATATATCGATCATTAAATCTTTTCATGTCGGTTATATAGAACCTACGTGAAAAATTCTGACATGTTACACATTTTTTCCACTATTGTTCCTTGAATGGTTATATACCAGTGGAAGAGTTAATGATATTAGTATAGGATAGATTGACCAGAAAAAATTCTAAACCCAATATCCTTTAAAATAAAAAATACTTTCTCTCAATATTTCATCTAATGTATGAATCATCCACTTAGTTTAACCATTGTTTGTGGGTAGAATACATTTCTAACATTAAAATTGGTGCCAAAATAAAGTTGTAATATTGTAAAAATTTATAATATAAAACATGGACCATAATATGAAATAATCATCCGTGAATCCTCATGAAAATATATTACCATTTACCCAAAAATACATACCAAAATATACACTGAGATTTATTCCTTGATTGGTGAAAAGTAGGGTGACTTTATCAGTCTATCAAAAAAACCCAAAAAACATCATGTATTCTTAAAAAATGAGGTAGTGATATTAAAAAATAATAGGATATTTACTTCTACTTCTACTTCCACCATAGAATATTTAGGGGTTATAATAAATTGAAAAAAACATGATATCAGGAATTAATTTTTTTAACATAGAAGATATTTGGATACAAATTATGACATGAAATTTGTAATCATTGAGTTTTATATAAAGGAAATAATTTGATATTTTCATAGGAAATATCATTGGGATATGGGGTTTTTAAGTTCTAAGACATGTTTGGTTGTTTAAGTAAGTGTTTATGGGAGTTTAAATATGTTTGGAGAGGTTGGAGGTTAAATTTTGGCGTCTAGGGAGAGATTTATGGTCATTTCATAGAACTTGGAACCATAAAATTAGTACTATGTAGCCTAAGAGTTGGTACAAGGGAGTTTAATGGTTGGTGTATCGTCCCTAGAACTATGTATTTAGGATATTAATATTTTCAAAGTTCCCTAAAAATCCAATTTTAATACATAAACATCCTCATTTCTTCCCCATTTCAGACCTAACCTATGGGATGGGCAATATTGGGTGTTTGTTTTTTTATTTTTCTATATCACTCCTTTTTTATCATATTAAATATTGATATTTCTTTTGTTTTGGGTGTCATATTGAAGGAATGTCACTCATAGTTCTTTCCATCTTCTCCTTCTCCTTGAATCTAGGGTTTTGGCTTGGGGTGACATGACCCTACCCATCATGTTCCATCCTAGGCCATTGGTACGTTGAGTGTGCCATCCCAAGCTTGTATATATATTCCAAGGGATAGAAACTAGCACCAAGAATGTATAAACAAACATGGGATTTATAGACTATACTGACCTAAAACAATCATATATATCCATTATACAAAAAAGGTGACCCAAATAGTATAATATTTATATAAATAACTAAGCTATATATAATTCATACATGATAAATCATATGATAAGGCCATATCTTCTTGGTAAAACACCATAGGACCCTTACTTCTGACAAATTCACCAACCATAAAGAACAAGAAATAAGGGAAAGATCCAATTTTTTAATAACTCTTGGAATGATATTTATCTCTATCCACCACTACCACCATTATAAACCACCAAGAGGAAAGTTTAAATAACTTGCACCATATCTATGACCATAAAAACCGTCTCTAAAATATGCTTCATCAGAAAAGAAATAACAACTGTGTACATGAATTCTATACTGGGTGAGTTTAAACATACTCAGTGGGACTTCCCAGAATCCCAAAGGAATGGTGTAACAACAAGTTAGATCTAAATTTGGAATAAAAGCATAACAATACAGATGAATATGAATTTAGATATGGTCTACAATTAGAAGTCACAAAGGGACATAGGGAAGTCCTAGTCATCTCATATCTATTCCATGAAGGATCATAACTCACAAGAAACTAAGGACGCATAGAGTACTGAAAGCCTCACAAAGTATAAAGTTGATAACCCTATTATGAGTGGCAACAAAATGGAAATTGTTGATGATATAAGATCCATATCCCCAAAAATATCGATACTATTAATCCTTTTCATACATTTAACCTAAACCATGGTTGGAACCTATACCTTATTGAGGAATAGGTGTCAGTTGAGGGAGAATAACATCCCATCACATGAAAATACCTTGTGAACATTATAACGACATATTGGGGAACCCACACCTATTAAAAGAATATATATAGATCGAGGGTGTACTAAACCTAAATTTCCATAACTACCCATACTTATGAGATCCCTACAACTCATAGAATCCATAGTGGGGGAATCAAACTTCATCGAAGGTAAGTGTTGTTCAATGAAGTAACTAACCCCAGTGGAGGACCTGAACCATGTTGCTTAAAACTCACCAGACATGGGAGTGCAAAAATACTTGGATAAGGGGATTGAATCCAATGATTATAGGAGTACCAGACTCAATATATCATGTTTTTTTCATATAACTTGTCATCGCCAAGGGAGTTACAACTGTATGAATGATATGGAGGACCTACACCTCGAGTGTGTGGGGAAGTACCAAACTCCCAATTTTTTGGGGAGTTTCTCACTATCATCAGTATGGTTATCTCAGATTTTTTAACCCTTTTTCATCTCTAATGATTATACTCAATCCAATAATCACCCATACGAAGCTAAAATCAATGAACTACTCAAGATACTTCATAAATTATCTTATAAGGCCATGAGAATCATACCATCATGATATATATATAAAACACATAGAATGGACTATTAAAATTCACAAACACAATCCATTGGTATAAAATAATTAAATACACTAATGTTTAGATAGTATATGACATGTATAGTATATTACACAATATGTGTCTCCATAATAGAAGCCAATTCATTTACTACTACTAGTCTTACCATGTGTGGGGTGATATAGATGATGTATCCGAGATGGCTCACAACATGTGATACCCTTAAGATAATAATTGTGTACAAATAATTTCTTGAGTTGTGTAGTCCTACAATACATGTTATATATCGATATCAACACTACGTACAATCCATAAAGATAACTCTATAGATATACCCTATCCAATATATATTATGTAGTGTATTCATGACATATAATCACATTACACACCATGTATTCTAAATTGGTTGGCAAGGTGTATAGTTGACCACACAGCGTGTCATGTGACCAAGTATTACATTACATCTACCTCATTCCTACATAGTGTGTGTGGCCAAATAGGGTATCCTGGACATATAATCATGTACACCTTGAGACACATAACCTATCCATACAAGATGTGTGTTCCTAATTCATATTCCATGTGATATTTATAAACCAAATAAACCATTTTAGCTCAATATCCTAAACGGAATATTCTTTCCAAAACCACACATCGTGTAGTCACTTTTGAGAAAGTACATACCTGGCCTTTCACATGTATTAAACTCAAAGGTTGTACAATCAGAGAATGATTTCTCTTAAACTTCCACTAAATCTCTGTTATGATCATAATGTATTACATGCAACACTTTTGAGGAAGTATATACTCAACTCTTTACATGTACTAAACTCAGAGGCCATACATGTAGAGAATGATATCTCTTTTGTGGAGAAATAGGTAGAAATCTTGGATTATAGGGATAAAGTTCCATGAAAAAAGACCACTAATTTGGTTAAAGTTCATGGGAGGAATATTAAGTTGGAGGAAGAGATGTGGGAACCCAAATATGTCATGAGAGAAAATTACCCTCATTTTATTCATAAGAGTAATGGAATTTTTATTCTGAATTACCTTTAATCAGGGTATAATGTAACACCCTATGATTTTAGAATGAGTTTTCCTTTAAATAAATACAATGTGTTTGATAGATTTTGATATGTGAAAAATTAAACACAATTAAACAATTACATATTCTAAAAAAATATGGAATAAATTACAAGTTAGTTAAATGAAACATTTTTATTAAATTAATTTGTTTTAAAAAATATAAGAGTTCTAATTCACAATGGAAAATACCATTAATTTTAAATAAAATTTTTTATGAATTTTGATAAATTTATTAGATTTAAATAATTTTTTCTATAAAAAATATTAATAAAATTAAAAGAATTATTAGAAAAATAAATTACTAACAACCAAAAAATAATTAACTAACTATAAGTAGTACTAGTTTATCTATTCATGGCTAAACAACACTTTTTTATTTAAAAAAATTATTTTCTTATATCTTATATTTTTTTAAATAAAAGTTAAATTTTTTATTTTTTTAATTAAATGGATTTCTTAATAATTATATTCAAATAAATTACCTATCATTTAATGATTATTATGCTGTTAGGAATACATGACAATATATTTTTATGCTTAAAAATGTAATTTAAAAAAATATATTATGTAGTGTTATTTGTAATAAAATTTAAATTAATTTTTACAACCATCATAAATTGAAATAAGTAAAATGGTTCTCATATTTGGAATCTGAATATATAAATTCTTTAATAAGTTTAATTTAATTTTTGGTCATGAAATTATGTTACCTAGTTAAAATTTTGTCACAATAGTAATATTCAAAATAAGGTAAATGAGTTAAAAAATGGATAAGATAAAACAATATCACAAATAATTATATCCAAATGCGTTGATGAGGGTTTTATAAATATCAAATTATCTTATCTTCACTAATTGAAATTTTTGGATCCAATTTCCTTGAATATGACATTACTTTTATCTTAATAAAAAAGTATTTACAAAAAAAAATCCACCACTTTTCATCTAAAAGAGGACCACTCATCAACTCACAAAAATATACACCTTTTCTTAGAATTTATATTGAATCCCTACCAAAATTTTCTTCTTATCTATCCCATCTCACATTTTTGAAGCTCTGGTTCAAATAATTTTTCTGAAAACCATCATTTTCAAGAGACTCTCCCAGAGGAGATTCAAGTCTTTGACACATGAGTTAAAATTTCCTTAATGATTATTTTATATCATCTTAATTTACCAATTATTGAATATGATTTATCAAATTAATATTATAATGTTGGAATCATTAATCTTTTGTAAAAGTTATATTAATACTATACAATAACATGTGTTTACTCACCCAATCGTTATAACATGTTCTTATTAGGGCCAATTTTACCATCGACACGAATGATGATATATTTTTTACATCATGTATGACTAATAAAACCTAAATAATTATAATATTATTAAATAATTATTCATTTTATATTTTTTCATAATTATTTAGAGGTAATATATATACTTATATTCATCAATAAAATCAATTTTTTTCATTGATTCAAAATTCATAAAAAGATATTTTTAATAATTCAATGAAAACGGTTACCATTATTTCTATTAAAATACTGAATTATTACAAAAAATATACAATGAACATGTAAAAAATAATCATTATCATTTTTTTGATGAACCCATGAATAACCAACAAGGAACAAAAGCACTAAATTAAATATTGCATTGGAAAACAAAACCGTTGACAACCAAATATTAATTTTAACAATAAGAAATTAATATGTGGGTAAAAGGAGTGAAAAATTAATGATATATAGTAAAATAACTATAAATTAATCATAATTCACATTAATAATAAACCAAAATTTATTAAAAATGAATTTATAGCGCGTTCGATAAAGTATACGTTAGTGGTAATTGTTTCTTTTCCAATCTCACTTTGAATTTGAAATCATTTATCTAAAAAATATTATTTGAGGAAATATATGTAATAAATATCAAAAAATATATCTATTTTATCTCCTATGGTTATTTTTAGGGTTTAAAGATCTATTTAGCATTTCAATTCTCATTGGTTAACAATTTAACAGAAATATTTCTTATAAGTGGAACCAACCTTATCTCTTATTTTTAATCACGAATCTTTCTATTCTATATCCATATTATTTATATTTCATTATAAATGTTATTATTTTTAATTCATTGATTTTTTGTGGTCATTTTATTTTGATTTATACTTCCTTTACAAAAGTTTAAAATGAATCTTAATAACATTTCTAACTTGATTCATTTTGACTTTCTTTACAAAATAGTGAAAATAATATTTTTTGAACGTTTTCCACATGAATTCCATTTGAAACTTTTATTTATGGTCTTAATTATGAATCCTTATTTATAAAATTTCATGGTTTTCCAAATTAAACTCTATTCTCATTACTCTATGATTTTTTTAAAAGTTATAAAAAATGATATTTTTTCTAATTTTTGAAAGTAAAATATTAATTGTCTAATAAAATTGTTTTTATCTATATAAACATCCTTTAATTATTCCTTTTATTTATTGGGTGTGACACCCCTAGTTTGATTTATATTATTATTTTATACTACAATTTCATGTTATGAATTTTTATGTTTGTGTTTTAAGAGGTTTTGGAGATTTTAAAAGGCTTTGGGAGGTCATATGGTTAGAGAACGATTATTAAAATGAATGAAAAAAATTCCAAAGTAACTGTGAAAGAGTTATTTGGGTAAACTGGGAAATAAAATGATTTATACTAATACATTAAAATCCATGTGACTTTAGAATTTTTTGGACAATGAATATTTACATGGTTAGCACATGATTTTCCAAACTGTGCTGCCCTAGGTATCATCAAGTAGCACCCACATGGTTTGCACATGGTTTTCCAAAATATGTGACCCAATCATGTGACATATTTAATTAAATTATAAAATTATATTTTTATCCTATTTTAATTCTAGAAACACTCATTCTTCCTCATGTGATTAGAGATTTAGACTTATATGGTTTCTTGGGGGAGTATTGTGGATTCACTTCACTCTGAGGATTATTACAGTAGGCCACTTTGCACTGGATCTATGAAATCAATGGTATGGGTTCCATTTATTCTTATACTTTGGGATATTATCATTATCTATTATATATAACCCTATAATGTGGTTTCCTTGATTAGATCTATGGGTTATAATGGAGTTTTGTAAAATTTAGTGTAGCATCCTAGGTATTTATATAATAATTCGCTTTGATATCTATTATTATTTACTAATAAAATATTAATTTTATGTTAAATATGACATTTTTTATGATATATTACTCAACACACAATAATGTGTTTCTTTGAAATCTTACGTTTCACATAACTTTGAGTTATATCAAAAAATAATATAATAATATTATTATTTAAAATGGTAACTAACGCCTAGCCATTATAATGGTGAGAATGAACAGAACTAACTACAATAAAATTATACATTTTCGTTAATTGTTTTAAATTTACCCAACAAGTTTTAGAGGCTTAAAATGAGAATAAATCCAATTTTAAACATGAAATGCTCTAATATTTTTTAAAAGGTCGATTTACCACCTATTGATAGAGAAACGTTTTTAATTATAGTTTTTTGTAAATTTTATATGAATAATTTGAAAAAATAAATTTATTCTTTAGAATAGAAACTCCAAAATTTATTTTGGATGAAATTTTGTTATTTTTTTGATTAAATTCATATTTTTATGAATAGTGAAAAATACAGCATTTTAATTGAAAACTGCCTTTTAATATAATTTATTTATATAGTTATATTATTAGTTTAAATGGTTTTAAAGTTTAATTGGATTATTTTTTCATAATTTAATCCAATTATGGTCATTGGAAGTAATTTCATTTTTAAATTGGACATAAACACATGTCAATATTTTGATGTTTATTACTTCTTAAAAACCTTCTTTTTGGCTTTAACAATGAGAATTTACTTTAAATTAATTTATAGAAAATTTTTGTTTTAAATTTGGAAAAATGGAATCTGTATTTTAAATTAGGAGGTCCACATTTTGTAAATAGGTACCTTTTATTTTTAGACAATATGAATAGTGAATTTTGAAATTATTTTATTTACCATGGTTAAAAGCTAAATCTGGTAAATAAGGGTAATTTTTTTTATTATAATAATATTAAACTACACTGACATGTGTCCTAATTCTATTTGATGAGATATTTTCGACCATGGGAATCCTTGGGTTAATTTTGGGACCCCATGGAGCCAGTTGGATGTTAAAAAGACATTTTATAAGAATTAATTTAATGTGAAGAAAAATATAACATAAACATGTATATTTTTGTAAAAAAATATATATGGGGTAATGTAAGTGATATTTTCAATAATAAATAGTCATTATAAATATAAAAATATTTTCTGCATCATGGTATTTTATTTATAATTTTTATCCATCAAATAAATAAATTTATTTATAACAGAATGATGATTTAGTGATTACCTTATTAATGAATGGTTTAAATAAATGAGATTATAAATATTAAAATAAATTTATTTTGAAAATTTTATGCCATAAATGATTTTTTAGGATGAGTATGACTTTTTATCTTTTAATTAATGATGTTTTTTTGAAAGAATCAAGTTTTTATATATTTTTTTAAAATTCATGCTATGAATAGTATAAAAATTGACATTAATGAGTTTTCAAAACAAATACAATTTTATTAAATGATATAATAGTCCTAAAAATATAGGTTTCTTCCAAATGACTTATATAATGTTGAAAATGTCATTAATGAACAACTTGAGGTTATATTGTCATTTTATCATAACAACATTAACCATATAGTATGAATATAAAAGAAGACACAGTGAGAGTTAAATTAGTTAACTAAGGGTTAAAGCTAAATGATAAGGTTAAATTGGTGACCTAGACTTGTCTAAAACCTATTGGTTGAGAGTTTTTAGACCTAAAATCATCTTATCTGTTAAATAAATGACTTGGGGACCATTTTAAAACGAAAATCATTTTATACTAAAATAATATTTCAATACCTTCCTAAAGTGACCATCCTCCCTCTTATAAAAGGGCATATCCTCTACCAATTTAATCACACCTCACAAGACCCTTGGATCAACCAAAATCTGCCTGAATAATCTCCCAAAATTAATATACTTCTCATATAATCCTTACCTTAGGTATAAGGAAATTTAAGAAAGCATTTTGTCTCAAATCAAAGGGAGTTACCCATTTTAAGAGGGAACGTCATCTCTAAAGTTCCTTTACATTATTTTACTTCTCCACTCCCTATTATATTATTATTATTATTTTATTATATAAAAAAAATTATCCTCAATATTCTAGGATTTTTTTTATTAGAAGTATTCTAACTACACTTATACACACCTCCATCTAATGGATACAAACATAATGTTTCTGTGGTGGGTGAACTGTTGGCTCATGAAATGATGATTGTTTGATTTTCCCCTACAACCTCTCATAGTGGACATTATGATGACACTTTATTTAAAATATATATAATTATATATATATATATGATAATTATATTTTTTCTATGATACTGTAATTTTTTTGTACAAATATTCCTTTATGCTTTTCATGATGTGTAAATATGATAATTTTATTTGAGGAAGTGCAGACTACCACCCCCTAAAAGTGATATGAATCGTTTATTCCATACATTTAATGTATAAAGGATGGAATTAATGAAATTATGTAACATATATATCATATGATATTATAATTTAATTACAATATTCGCATGTATCATTTAGTTTTCATTTCTTACATATGACGAATAAATTAAAGTATCATTCATGAGTACGTACGACTTACCATCTTGAAGAACAATGAATTTCATTTCTTATCTAAAAATGTTATAGATTATTATCAATAAATATATACTGGATATATATGATATATAAATCATTAATACTATTCAAGATATAATGTAATTTTGACTATATAGACAATTTGTAATTATAACAAGATCATTTTCGTCTCAAGTACCCAATATCAACAAAATAACTGATATTAAATTAAATAATTATGTAATTTTTATAATGTGGTAATAATTTATATAAAAGAATAATAAAATTGAAAAATTTTCTCAATCAAATATAAATTGACTTATGTTTATTATTCAGGAAGAACAGGGAACATACATGATGAATCAGACGCAAGGTAAGGGAATTCGTCTCAATCTCCTTTCATTGAGGCATATTTTGATAATATACACCTCTTTATTTTACATGGTGTATAATAAACCCCTTTGACATTTAATTTCTTTCAAAGGTAATATTTTATCTTTGAAGCATTTTACTAAATGACAAAAGGAATTTTTTATCATATGCCGCGACAATGACCTCTCAGCTGCCGTAATCATTATTTGGCTTCCTCTAAAAGCCTCAATGTTTTTAAAGGAAAAGGAATCCCTTATTCCATTTGGGTGTTTTGGTATTGAAAATTGATTTTGAAATGGATTGAGTATTTTAATATATTGAAATTATTTCTTATGATTGGAAACGAAATTTTATTAGTCAAACATTGATATTTGGAATATCTTATTTGTTGTTTTTATATAATGGTACTTAGACATTTGAAGGGTGGTTACGTGATAAACCAATGATGGGTGGTTACATGATAAACCAAATTACTGGGGGTTATATGATAAACCAAGGATGGTAGGATACGTTATAACCTCCAATACATTTGGTATGGAAGTTAGATGTATGACTATTAAATTTAGTGATATGTTTGGAAGTCGACCGTATGGTTATTCTATTTAAGTATGTTTATGTCCCATGTTACCTTTATATTTTATATATTTATTTCTATGGTATTGTGGCAATAGTTTTGTTACATAAAGGGTAATCAATGAGATTATATTCAATAAAGTATATTTACCGCTTATTAAAGGTGAAAATCATTGCTTTATAATAAGGTATTCATGAGTTTCATGTTATCTCAAGACTAATTGTTTTCTTTATTTGTGTATCCATTATTGATATTTTTATTCTAATCCACTGTTTGGAAATTTTTTTCATAGGTCATAAAGGACAATAGAGTAAAGGATGGTGATATGTAATAGTTATGCTGTTAAAACATGAAAAGATGTCATATTTCATTTTAAAGAGTTTTTTTTTGTTTTATGAAAAAAATATAGTGAGAATAAGTGTATACTTGTCATATTCAAAATGTTATGTATAATTTATGACCTAATTCTATAAATATCTAACCCTAAAAAGATCCTCAATGTGAATAAAAGTAAAATTTTCCACTTATCTCAAGATTAAGTAATGTTTATGGTTGGGGCCTTATAGTTAGCTGTGATTTATTAATGAGACGACGTGGAGAGTCTGGATCAGTGAGATCATGAACCAATTTATGGTAGTAAACATTTTAATGAAAATTTATTCTCTCCCTATGCAATTTCTCTCAAACTTAATAGATTTTATATTAAAGAAATACCTATTTTCATTTCTTTATATATAACCATGATTATTTTCTTTGTTTTACTAAATTTGAAACTATGGGTCAGAAGCTTCACCCACAATGGGTTTGATGAAATTTTTGAAAAATATATTGTTTTAAAAGGAATATTTTGGATGTGAGAACATGTAATGGGTGTGTGTTTTGTTTTTACATGATTCTTATTTGGTACATAATAGATTGGACTTGGTTTTTGTTCCAATTTGGGGGAACTCTATATTATATCTCCATGTGATGACTTGGGTATGGAGGGATGAGTTTTTCTTGTGAGGTATAACTATTTAGTAGACATATGGGATGTGATTCTATTATTTGTGAATTTTTATTGGGTGTGTGCATACATAAAATGGGTGACCTTCATGGTGTGAGTTATTTTCTCTACTTAGGTATATGTAAATATTTTACTACATTTTTGTATTATTCTCTCCTATTTTATATTTATCGTAGGATAATTGATTCTTTTTCTCGTGACTCTTGTGGGGAGCATTGGGGATTTTCTAATGGGTTATCTACCCACCCTTACATATATGTAGACACTGTTTATCATTATACATGTAAGGGGAAGGTCTAATAATTTATTAGTAGATCACCTTGATGTTATATTCTTGTCATTTGGGGGTTGAAATTTGGAGATATCTTGTAATGGAGTTAGTGATGGTGCCACATCGGTGAATAGGTTTATCCTTATATTTTGGATCCTTATTGATATAGAACCATTGGTGTCTATTTTATTTTTTTTGAATCTAATATGCTTCTAGTTTATTATGATCGTGGTTTATTATTGGTTTTTATATCATGTATCATGTTAATTTTATCATATTGAGTTTTTCTAGTGATGGTTGTATTTTTTTAGGGTAAGTAGTCCCCTAAAAATTAAATATACATTTGAAATTTATTTCCACCCTTCGGTGTTCAGGGGATGTCAACAAATATTAGTGTCACTCTTATCCTTCCATGGCTAGTGGGTTGGGTCAGGGTGTTAAAAAGGTTCCAGTTTTGTATGATCCATCAGTTCAGAATTATTTGCATGGAGATAAGATTTTTTATGAATTCAAATGTATGTATAAAAATTCATATCAAATATATTTATATACAACATCAATCTAATGGGGTGGTTTGGGAACAAAAAGTATTGCGAAAAAATTTTAGGTTTGTCATCACCTAATCATTACTGGGTTAGTTGATGAGAGTCTAATATCATAAATTTTTAAAAGGATTACCACGAGAAATGAAGCATTTATTTGATATTTTATGATATTTCTTATTATAATTTGGTATATGATAAAGGTATTGGGATTAAAATATTTAGTGGTGACATTGTAATGATTTTTATGTGGTTATTGGATGATTATTCCAATAGTGAGACTTAGAAACCACAATGATGGAATAATTGAGAACTTGGATATATATAATGAACAAAAGGTTAATATAAAATTGGTTATATGTATTGTGGAAGTGTTAGAGGGTGTAAAAAAGGAAATTGACCTTAGGAACCATTTAATGTGGATTTATCAATTGAATTATAGAGACTGAACGCATCGATCCTTTGAGGTGACTTGGGACCCAATAAAGCTGAAGTTTGGCTTGGAAGAATGAGTAATATATTTAATTTTATAGAAAAACATGATGAAATTAATGTGAATCTCACTTTTTATATTCTTCATGATCTGGAATGAAATTTTTTGGACTTAGCTATTCAAAAAAAACTAAACAGAGGACTGACATGGGATAGATTTAAGGGTTTTTAATAAACAATTCTATTATAATAACTTCTGATTATCCCAAATAATTTATTTTTCTAGATAAATTAATAAATCCATTTTTTATAGATTACAGATCCTATTTTACTTTCATTTCCTACTTTATAATAGAAGTGGATGATAGTGAAGCACTCCATGTATGAATGTTCAATATAGGTATGTGACCATACAATCACTCTAGAGAGGTGATGTTTTTCAATGTAAAATACATATACATGGTGAACAATTCTATGGTGTATGAGATATAAATCATTGATAAAATCAATGGAGGGATCACCATTTCCCCCATATACACTTGGGGACATCCAATATAGTTAATAAGATTAGAAGGGATAACTACTCCTAGGGAAGAAGAGAACCATAAAAGCAATCCAATGTGTCATTTTCCTTTATTTACATCACATTATTGATTTGGGTTGATTCAAATGTGGTTCACCAGAAAAAATAATAAGGGAATTCATAAAACTAACTTTGTTGTTTCATTATTGTGTTCAAATGGGTCATATCAAGAAATATTGCACAAATACCAAGAAGGAAGATGGTGTAAAAAATTGTTCAATGTCCTATGATTTCAATGCTCAACCAGGATTCCATATTAATAGTTTTTTTCACCCGCAAAATAAAAGTACTCAGGGTGATCCCAAAACACCCAAGAACCTCGACATGAACCTATTTAAAAGGGGAGTAAAAATAAGTCAAGGGGAGTGGAATAATAACTTTATGAATTTAAGAAGATCATTTAAACTGAGTATTTAGGCCCCTTTAATAATACAAGGTGCCATTTTTAGCCCTATCCTAATGCATGTCTTGTTTTATAGGGTTGATTCCATTCCATTATTAATTTTAATGTTATAAAAATCTATCCCTGTATATGGAAGTGACGTATCACATGATGAAAATCATGAAATCTATAAAGCAATGAGAATCTATAGGATTTTAATATTCATCCTATTCTATCACCATCGAATATTTCCACTTTTTATAAGAGATACTTTTCTTGGACATGTTTGATATAATTTTGGGAATGGATTGGATGGAAGAATTCATAGATTATATGGACCATTATGAAAATATATTCATGATAACTAACTCATTTCAATGGTCTAATTAAGTTGTGATATATTTATAAATGTTTCCATATTCATGGGGAACATATATGTATGGTTTATTATCATGAGATAAGTTCGTCCATTATAGACCTCTAATTCATTGGGTAATGCTTAATATCTCATTAGATAACATGTAATATATTGGGGAGTGAACTTAATCTTCCATGGGACTATATCCATTAATGTTCAATGGAATCTGGGAATGAACCAATTGCACTTTAGGACTCTATCAATTAAGGTTTAGACTAAATCGTGAGTAAACATGATCCACCAAGGGAATTTTTGAGAAATATAATGATGGTCTTGGCCCGAGCATAAAAAAACCTTTTTTAATGGTTTCTCTTAATAAAATAATCCATCGTCCGGAGGGTCCTAACCAAGAACTAGACATATCCTCACCATGTAACATATTGGTTAAGGTAAGTTCTACTTTTAAAGTATAAACGGGTGCAATTTATGCCCAAGGGGTGTCAAAGGCCATATTGAGGTTTTATAAAGGACTCATAAAGGTAACTAGCTACATGAAATGGTTCAGGCAATGAATGAAACATTCATAATGTGAATAAATCTGGGGAAGAAACCATGGATGTTTGGTTCATGATGTGAAAAACATTCAGGATATGAATAATATTCATGTTGTGAAATGGTCATTTGATTTTTTAATTCATGATAATGCATTTTCATCATTAATGAAAAAATAGAGATTCCCATCATGAATCAATGATTCACAACATTAATCATCCCTATTCCAGCAGTTTTAAAGAACATTAAGCACTAATCCTATATCATTTATCTGAAACCATTTCCCTCAAAACCTAGGTTTGATCCATGTGATTTTTGGTTAATTTGGATCTTCCATGATTGTTATATTGGTTCCTTAATTCTTGGCTTGGTTGGTTTTTCCTATTTTAGAAAGTATGACCATTCTTTCTTCCATTCATTCTTGATCTATTACTTTGGTAGTGGTATTAGGATATGTTTTTTGGATCTATTGATCACTTGATGATTATTTTTCAATCCCTTTTAGATTCATGGTGTTCTTGTGTTATAGAGGCTAGATCTCTTGTCAGTTATGGTGTGGAACATGATGTTATTAAGGTATATGTTGATCTAACTTCTCTACTGACCCTTTTCCTTATGAAATTTATTTATAATATGTCATAAACTATGTTAGGGCATTAGTTTTTTGTTTTCCCTTTCTCTTCTCTGTCTTGTGTGACCAGATCCTATCATGGTTAGTGTGTAACCCATGTTTGAGGTAGGTGGTTCCATATCCTATTCTAAATGAGACAGGAATTATCATGATTTTTGAAATGAGATTCTAAATAAACTATCATGATTATTTTTTGATTGATGCTTTTTGTGTGGAAGGTTTTTTTGAGAAAATATAGGTTTGCACTCTTTTTGGTGATTGAAAATGTATTTTTAAAGCATTGTTAAATGGGTTTTTTAAATAATTATTTGATAAGTAAAGGGTTGTTTATAATTCTTTATATATTTGATAATCCCTTTGAAATTAATTTGAAATACAATTCACATGGGATCTTTGTATAGTTTGGTGGAATGTGTAATATTGAGCCTCATCCATTAGTATTGATAGTTTGTTAACATTTTTATGGTGTTCTTATATTCCAAGATATTAAATGAATTATATCTAGGACATGATTTAAAATTTTGGGGGTCTATTTTCTAGGGTGATCCTATATTCCCTACACTTTGATGCATGGGTTCTAGGGACTTGATCTATGCACTAGTCTTCGATTAAGATTATGTTTTGAGCAGTTTATCTAGTGTGAACATATGTTATCCTTGGTATTTTCTCCATAGTGTATTTTATTTTTTACTTTATGATTTTAAATGAAATGATATATGATTTAACTTATAGAAATGTTTATTGGAAATTAGGGTTCGAAAATATTCTAACTGACTTTGTTTTAAAACTATGGAAAAAGGGGAACTGTTTTCCATGCTTTTGGTAAAAAAATAGTTTAACAGCTTACCATTCTGTGTTTACATTTGATAGGATCATTTTGGGATTATTTTCCAGAGATATGATATTGAAAACTAGCTGGGATCCTACTAAGACTATTTAGCTCACACCCTGCACACTCCCTTCGGGGTGTGTAGATGTTTTATTGTCTTGAGGTGAAGGAAATGAAAAGGTTCTGAATGCGGTATGAAGGTTTTTTCAGATGGGTTTGGGTATCTGGTGGTTATATAGAGTGATTTGGTTGAAAAATATCACATAGAGTAGCTATTTTTGGATGTTTATTTGTTATTTTTGGATTTTATATACATTTACTTGGGTTTTGTTCCAGCTACTTTTGGTTTGTACCACTACCTTTAGAACTATTTGTTATGGTATCTTTATTTTCTAGATATTATTTAAAAACATATATATTCCATGAATATTGGTTTATATTGGTTTTAATCTTTCTCATGTGTTCTTAGTAGGATCCCTAGTAGTAATTTCCAGTTTATAGAGATTAAGAACACCCTTTAGGTATTGCTGTGATCCAGTTTAGATTTTAGTCGAATGAGGTTTTTTGGCTCGGGTCATCAAAATTTAGTGTTAGAGGATGAATATTCTTAGTCTTGGTATGTTGGTAGGTATTAGATAGGATTCTTAGTACTTAATATGTAACATCAAAATATTTTATGGTATGTATCTTCTTAAATTTAATCTCCCTAATATCTTATATTGCATGCAACACTGAGCTTAAACAAACTATGATATACAATTAATATTTCTATTTAAAATGAAACTATAACCTAGATTATAAATTAGTTGTTATTAATAAGATAAAATAACTTATGAAAACATATTATTTAATTCATTGGTTACAAATTAATTAAAAATAAATATAGAAGCCAAATGAATATAAAAAGGATTGATTTTATAAAAAAATTATTTTTCTACTCTAATGGTGTTTTATATTAACAAATTAAATTAATTAATATTAATAAATGATATAATTAATTTATATATATTATATTCAATCATATTTTTTACATTCATCCAATATATTTTATCTGCAAAAGATTTAAACAAACATAATTTCATTCTTAATAATCTACATTTTTAAAGGCATTTTTACCACCTTTTAAAAGATAACATATTTTAAATCCCATTTTGAAACTTTTATATATAACATTTTTTAAAGAAAACATTTTATTTTAAATAATAATATAAAAAATTACTTCGGATTATTTTTTGGTATTTTTCATATTAGTTTCATGTTTTGATGAATTGTGAAAGAAATACTGCATTTTAATTGAAAAATGATTTTCACCACATTTATTTATTGTGTAAGATTATTTATTTGAATGGATTTTAACTATAATCATATCACATTTTTATCCTTTAATGAAATTTATGTCATTTTTATCAATTTCACATTGAATTTGGTTAAAAACATTTGTGAACTTTTCAACGTTTTTACTTTAAAACCCCACTTTCTCATTCTATCAGTGGGATCAATTTTTAATTAAGTTATGAAATTTCAATATTTGGAATTTTTAAAAATGGATTTTATATTTGGAATTATAATATCCAAATTTATTAAATATTTCCCTTTTATTTTTGTACAATATGAATAGTAACTTTAGTAATTTATTTATTACCTTGGTTAAGGGTAAATGAGATAATTACGGTCAAAAATAATATTATAAAATTACCCTTACACTTTTCCTAAATATACTAGATGTGTATTTTTCATCCCTAATAATTAATTGATCAGTTATGAGACCATTTATGATCTTTTGGATGAGAATATAACCTTTATAACATTATATTCAAAGGAAAATCAATTTTTTCTTACATTAATTTTTAACAATTTTTTTTAATGTGGGGTTATATAAGGGCTGTGTTCAACTATAAATATAATTCCTAAATATAAAATATTTGTATACAACATTTTAATTTATTAATAATTTTTAGTGGTAAAATAATTACATTTAATGGAGATATAATGATGATGTAGTAATTTTTTAATTAATGGAAGAATCAAATAAATGATATTAAAAATATTACAATAAATATATTTTATATAATTAATGGAATCCATGAATTTTATGGATTAATGTGACATATTAGTGATTATTTAAAATAGTTTTTTTAAGATATCATAATGTTATGATATTTTAAAATGTTAATTGATGAGTAGTATCAAAATTGACATTATTGATATTTTAAAATAACTAATATTTAATTAAATGATAAAAATTTAATAAAATATATAAAATTATAGGTATAAGGTTAAATATTTAATCAATGATCTACTTATGGTTATTTTTCATTTTAGAGTAACTATATTAACCCTTAAATAGTAAAAAACCAAATTGTCACGGTTAGAGTTAAAGGGTTTAACTAAGAGTTAAAACCAAAAGATAAGGGTAAATATATGACCTAAAATTGTCTAAAAAATGTTTTATGAGATAATTTAGACCCATTATCATACTATATTCTAAATAAGTCACATTTCAACCATTTTTAATTTAGAATTATTTTATATTAATTTAATATTTTGGGAGTTTCTAAAAGTGACCCTTACCTAAATTATAAAAGGGAACATCATCCCTCACAACCTCTTACCCCATTTAGAGTTCTATATCATCCAAAAACTTCGCATATAAGATATAAAATTTCATAACCTAATCATATAAGCCTTACTTTGGGAATATATCCAAACAATGATGTTTGTTTTAGTGTAAATAAAAAAGAGATACCCAAAGAAGAGGTAACATTCATCAATGAATGTTTTGTTTTATTTCTTACTTAAACCCCTTAAATTATTTTTATTCCATGATTATATAATAAAAAATTATCCTTATGATATTATTTATGTTATATTTTTGACCTACACATAAACACACTTCCGTCAAATGGGTAACGAATTTACCATTCATGTACGGTGAACTACAACCTCACGAAACGATGTCGATCGTTTTTTCCTTTAGAAACTCTAATGGTTTGGAATTATGATATAAATGTTGTTTTTATATGATATTTATATTATTTATATTTTATTAATACTTCTGGAACTATTATATAACACATAACATTATAATTTCCATTTTGTGTAAATATGATAACATCATTTGTGGAAGTGTGGACTACCGCCTCGTCAAAGTGACGCGATTCGTTCACACCATACATTGAATGTATAAGGGATAGTTTTAATAAACAAATATTAAATATATTATATAAATATGATATTTTAATTATAACATATATATAATTTAATTTTCTTTCTTATAATATGACAAAGAAATGAATGTAGTGTTCATGCGTAAGTATGACATACCGTCTCCATGAATGGTACATTTCATTTCCAATATCCAAATTTAATGGATTATTGTAAATATATATAATTAATATATATTACATTTAATTCAGGGTTAATATTCTGTAGATTATGAAATCATGATCTATGTAATAGTAAAAACAAATAACAAGCCAAAATATACTTGAGAAACAAGGCAATTAACACCCAAAATAGTGGAAATAATGTATGATTGTTAACAAATAGGTAATGAGATATTATAATAAGTTAGTATATGATATTATAAATATTAGTATTATTATTTTACAAGTTAAAAACATTATTAAAACCATTTTACATGGGTATTAAGGGTATTCACCCAAAAGGAAATGCAAGTTAAGAGGATTTCTAGCCTCACTTTTATTTATGCAAGACTTATGCCATATTCAAAAATCATTTCTTCTATGTGGATAATATAATTCCCATGAGTTTCTTTTATGAGAATTATTTTTAATATTATGGTATTATGAAATTCATATTGTTTTATTTCTTCAATTGGAAATATGATTCTATTTATTATAAAGTGGTAAGGTGTTATTTCATAATCTCATAATTATTTGGGATTTTTTGTTGATGTCTCCACTGAAGTGTATTTTTATTCCATGTTACTTATTTATAATTTTTTTTTTCAAAAATATTTTTACAATTTTCTAGGGATAGTTTAATGTCATTTTTACACTTTTTTACTTTCTAAAATATTCCTTAAAGTAATATTCCCATTATTTTATAAAAGTATGTATTTTACGGATTTTATTAGAAAAGTTAAAAGAATGTTTTCTTTTAACATATATTTTATGAAAAAAATTTCCTGCCTTAATGATGCCCTAATTTTTTTAAGTTTCCTTTACAATTTAAAATTTTTATTTTCAAAGAAAATATTTTATTTTATAAATGAACAACCTTTTAAATAAATGATTACAAAGTTGCAAGGGATCTTCATGTCAATTTTATTTCTTGTGATATACCTTATTAATCACTTATTTATTTTGTGAGGTGTACTTCCCCTTTTGATATATCATATCATAAATATCATTATCATCATGGTATTAGATGCTTTATTTGATAATTATTAGGTTTATGAGGATTATGTTTCAAATATTTCAAAGTGGTATGGGATGCTTTGATTTAATGATTTATTTTTAAATCAACTGTTTCATATATGAGGATTGATTTTGACTTGTATGACATAGTTTGGGGACAATTTAATGCAATATCTATGGGTTGGGAACTAGTTAATGAAATACCCTAATGCATCAATAGTCTCTTGAGAAAAAATCAGTTGGCATGAAACCCTTCACATTTGTTTACAAGTAGAATTAGATGGGTTTCTACCCATAGACTTAAACTATCTTATGAAAGGTCTTCATGGTAGAGGTTCATGTGAATTATATATGACATCCAATAATTAAGAAATTACTTCATTTTAGTTATTATTTATCCATGATATTTTTAATCAACATGTCTATGGATGCATTTAATTCTCAGATCATTGATTAAATGGAATGTGTTTCAGTTATTTTCCTAGCCATATTTATTATTCACTATTAATTTATATTAATGGAATGAATATCATTTATTTACCATTCCATGTTGATTTATTCTCTTCAATTAATTATTTCTTCCACTTTACATAACCTTGTTGAGAATTTGATCTCACACTTATTATGTTTCATTTCCCTAGGTTATGAATAAGAATATTTTAAAAGAGTTTCAAGGATTCATTTTATTTGTTTCTAATATGTATTATGTTCTTTCCCCTGTGTAAAATGGGTATCATATATGTAATATTGTTTTTCAAAATTTCTAATCTATTTGGTACATTGGGATTTGATTCCTTGTAATCCTAGAAATGTAATAAAATAATACATCGACTCTTGGATTTTGTGGTCATGGTGTTACATAAGATGTAGGTTTTGGTGAGTTCCTAGATAGCTCTTATTGTAATGAGCCTTAAGTCACCATTATATGTTGGTACGTGTGTCTATTGTATTGGGTTTTGACGTTTAAATAAATTTTTATTTCAATCTTATGGTTGAAAATGATAATATCTTATTACATAATAATTTTCTTATGTTTTTGGTGTGTAGTAACATGCCTATGAGAGTTCTTCCATGGGTTCCGCAAGAGGGTGAAATGAGAGATGCTCCTCAGGGGAATATTATCTTAGATTAGAATATTTCAAAATCTATCATAGGGAAAAAAAATTTCAAATACCATAATATACCATGGTTTGAAAAGAAAGTTATTGAGGTGAAACCAGAAGATGAGGGAGATAGGATTCAACCTTGAGAGTATCTATGTGATAAACCCCCATCTTTTAAGGGAATTAATGTGTCTGAAGAGATGGAGGACTTGATGGAAAATATCAATAAGGTATTTTAATTTTCAAATACACATGATGATATGAAAGTTAAATGTTCTATGTTCAAGCATGAGGGTCCCATAAAGTGGTAGTGAGATTCTTTGGTATAGAAAAATAAATATGTGGGATTAGATTACAAGTGTTTCAAGACCATTTTATTTCATTAAATATATATAAATTATCTGATAATGTAAGGATATATAGAGTTCCTCTCTTTAATTTATGGAGAAATCTCGATGTTAAAGGACACAAACCACTTTTCAGAGTCAGTTTTTTTTCTAATATTGGCGATGAATGATCACGTAAAATCATAGAAACACCTATAGGGTTTGAAATTATAAATTCAATCATAGGTATATATAAAAAATCATTCCACCTACACTAAGATGATAGATAGGTATATTATAACTGAAATGGACTTCCATTTACTTTCCATTCACTATAAGTTTCAGTTGTGTGTAGAGAAGGAAGATGAAATGGAATGAAAATCTTAAGGGTGGTGGAGGTAGTTCTCAGAAGATATCTCCTCTACACCATTATCAGAAACCAATAGTGTTCCCCTGACTTTCTATCAATATGGTAAAGTAAGGAACACCCAAAATTCTTTCCCCACACCAACATAGATTTTTAGTTTTTGTGGATATTGATGCCATTTATAAAGTTCCCTCTTGTATTTATCTGTACCTCGTTAGAGTTTGGGATCTTAATCTCTAAAGGACATTATAATGTAGTTAGATTCTTTAACTTATACAAGGCTCTATATATAGTATTTATGAGTGAAAAATCTTCATGTGATGGATTAGTTTTTTATAGAGGTTGATGTGGGACAGATTACAATGGGAGATACTATCTTGGTTTCATATTTTATAAAAACTTCTCTATTTTATACAAGTGCCTCACACTAGTTTATGTATTCCAATTTTTTTAATGTGTTGAAACTTTTTATGGAGATCATTTTCTTTATCATGGAGCTGGTGAAATATCCTAGAAATAGGAAAGAGTAGGATTTTCATTGTCCCATGTGTTCTATATCAATAGGTGATGTGGAGTTAGTGCTGGTTTCTTAGTCATTGATCTCAATCTGTTCCATGTCATCATCAGGATAGATTAGATTGTTTCTCATCATATTGATATTTATTTTTATAATTGGTGTGTTTTATTATTTATTATTGATGGGTGATCTTGGTTTTTTCATAGTGAGTGGGATTTGATGTCTATTCATGTAGGACCTTCTCGCATAGAGATGGAGATTTTGTTTTCTTCCATTACATTTGAGCCTGGTGATACTCCCTCACTTGTTGAAATCCCCTTGGTTGTTTAGGAATTACCTAATGTTTTCTGATAATAATTTTATAGTGTTTCTTTATAGAGGGATGTAGATTTTGATATTGATTTGGTGTTAGGTACACATCTAATTTCTATACCCTATTATCATATGGAACATTCTGTATTGAAAGATTTGAAGATCCAATTACAAAACCTGATGGATAAAGGCTTAGTTCTCTCTTTTTTTCATCATGGAAAGATACCATGGTTTTTTCTATGAAGGTAGATAGATGTTTTAATTTCAATATAGACTATAAAAAGTAAAACTGGGAAACTGTTAAGAATAATAACCCTTTTTCCCATGTGGATTACTTGATCAAATAGTTGAAGGGTGGGGGAGCAATTTTCAATGATTAATCACCAGCCTGGATATCATCAGCTCAATGTTTGAGAGTTTGATATCTAGAATACTGATTTTAGGGGAAGTTATATCCATTATTATTATCTTGTAATTCCTTTTTTCTAACTAAATCTCATATAGTTTTTATGGATTTAATAAACAAGATATTTCATCAATACCTCAACACCTTTTTCATTTATTTTTCAATGATATACTATTTTATTTTAGATATAAGAATGAGCATGAGTACATGCTGATTTTGGTTATAAAAATCATGAGGAACCACTTAATTTATGGGATGCTTTTGAAATGAAATTTCTAGATCTAATAAGTGATTTTTTGGGTCATGTGATTTAAAAATGAAGTTTTTCAGTAGATCCGTAGATGTAAAATATCTATTGTCATGGAAGGAACCATAAAACATCTTTGATATATAGATCTTCCTTGGTTTGGCTGTATACTATTGAAAATTATTCAAGGATTTCTCAGAGTTAGAGTCAACATTATCTACTATTACCAAGAAAGGGGTTAAATTCACTTGGGATGCTAAGTGTTAGAATTATTTTGAGAAGGTGAAGAGGAATATGACATCAGCTAATTTTTTATATTTCTTGAGCTTAATATGGGGTATTTGGTATATTTTTATGCTTATGGTATTGGTTTGACTTTTTTCTTATGTTTGATGACCACATCATGACCTATGAATCTTTTCTGCTTTGGAAACATGAGAAAAATTACCCTAATCATGATTTGAGCATGTCGTTGATATACATGCACCTAAGTATTGGTGGTAGTATTTTTTTAGAGAGAGGATAATAGTATTTATTGATCATTAGAGTTTTATGTATATATTTTCTCAAAATTTATTGAATCTCAGACTTTTATGATGGGTGGAATATCTCTAGATGTTTGAATGTTTCACAACCTACACCCTGGGGAAAGGGGGTGTCATTGATGATGATCTAAGTAAGAAAGTTCCACCAAAACATATTTTGGAATTGAAGGAGGAGTGAAAACTTATGGGGATATTTTTTCTATTTAATCTTGATGCATAATATAATGATTTAGGTCTGATTTTTACCAGTGTTCAGTTATCATAAACTTCCCAGAGTCTACTATGTTGGACTAAAACTAGGATGATGAGTTTAGATGAATTAGGGAGACCTTATATGGTGGGGAGACCATTTATGTTTTCTCCTTCCTTATAATTGTATACTCTATTTCAAGAATCAATTTATCATCCCCTTATCCATGAGGAATTCAATGTTTCATTATCTCCATAGTCTATCATTGTCCATTCACCCTTGAACTATGAAGATGCATAACGACATGAGTTAGTTTTTATTGTGTCTAGGTATCAAGAACAACATTTCTAATTATGTGTGCTACTACTAGACCTACTTTCATATAAAGGAATATCACCTGAAGACTTTTGGTCTACTCCATAAACTTCTAGTGATGGTCAGAAAATGGTATAAGGTGTTCATGGACTTCATTGTTGTATTACCAAAGACTCCTTAAGACAAAATGAAATGTATTTTATGATTGATATTTTAATGAAATTAGATCATTTTATCCAGATCATGGACACCACTAGATTAAAGATTTAGGTAGGCCAAACACATAAGAGATTGTGAGTTTTAATGTGTTCCCATGTTCCATTGTATCTAACTTGGATCCTAGGTTCACATATAGGTTCTGGAGGGCCTCTAAGAGGAAATGGGGACTCTTTTCAGATTGAGTACAACTTACCATCAACAAATTGACGATCTAATGGATTATTCTCTACAAATTTTGGAGGATATGATCCATGAAAACATCTTGGTTTTTTGTGGATCATGGGACATCTATCTAGGACTGGTCAATATCACTTATAGTATTTTTTATAGTCATTGATCAAAATGGTCCCCTTTTCTGATTTGTATGGTCACCCATACTGGACACCTATTAATTAGGAATATGTTGGGGAGTCTTATTTTATGGTATTGAGAATCATTTAGTATATTTCATAGAAGATTCATGATATTTGTCGATGCTTTGTTACAACGCAAAGATGGTAGAAATCATGTGGGGATCATTGATTACATCTTTTAGAGTCATCCATTAGTGACAAGGTTTTATTGAAAGATTATCCTAATTTGGTTGAATGTCATTTTGAGAAATTAGGGGAAACTAGATCTAAGATTTGTTAGATCAATTGAGATCACTGAGTGTCTTGGTCGGGTTTCTTATTGGATGGAAGTTTAGGCCTAGTTGATGGGTATTCTGGATTTTTACCACATACATCAGCTCAAGTAATACCATCCTAATTCATGTCATGTTTTGAGTTAGGAGGAGATTGAGTTTAGAGCTAGATGTTTCCATTTGGTATAAATAAGTTTATATTATTGATTCTCAAATGAAATTCTTTTTTGAGAAGTGTATTCTATTGGTCAAAGTGTTGTGGTGGCACAAATCATATTCTTACAAGACTCGAGAAATTGAATCATCATCATGGGAGTAGTGGACTCACTTCTTTCCAGATAATTTTCCTTTTACATGAATTTATATGGATAGGTAGTACTATGGCGGGGTTAATTATAACATATTGGTTAATGTACATATTCTTTTTAAAGTTTAAGAGGTTCTAATTCGGTCTCAATGGGTGTTTAAGGCCATCGAGTGTTTTTATAAATGACTTTGGCTTGACACTAGCTAGAGGAACTGGTTTACACCCTGAATAACTATTGTGAAGAATACATGAATTTTCAATTGAAGATGGGAATAACATTTATAATGTGAACAATATTCTTACTATTAAATTTACACTAAATATTTTAATCTACGGTGATTTTTTTGAGAATACATTAAAATATGGAGATTCATATCATGAATCAACTAATCATAACAATATTTTTCATTATTAAAATAGTTTTAATGTTCTAAAATCCTAACTACGTGGTCACTTAACACCTTATATATCTAAAACAAGGTCTTCTATAGGTGATTTGGGGTGAATCTACCCTTTTTGAGCTTCTCTAATTGGGCTTTTGTTCTCCAACATGGTTGGTTTTTCTTTTTTTTAAAAGTTTGATAATTCCATCTTATATTCCTTATTGATATCATTATTTGGAAGTGGTTTTGTTCTATATATTTTACGATATATTTATCATGTGATGATTCTTTTCCAATCCATTCTAGATCTATTGTATGCTTGTCTTCCAGAGGCCAAATCTCCTGTTGGATGTGGTGTGGTGCACGATCTCTTTAATGTTGGTGTTTATTTATATCCTATAATGACAATTTTTCTTATGAAAATAAATTATAGGATCTTATAATAAATATTAGGATATTTTGTTTTCTTTATTTCTCTTCCCTTTATTGGGTGTTGATCTCATCACAGTTGGTGTGCAACCCTTTTTTTTGATTCAAGTGGTTTTGTCTTTATCCTATGTTGGATGAACCATGAATTATATTTATTTATTAAATGGTTCAATAAGATAATTTTAATTATTATTGATTGATTTATTCCTACATGTTAAATGGGGTTTTGAGAAAATATTGTTACCCCTTGATTTGTTGAAATAAAATCTATTTTCAAAGAATTATGAAATAAATTTTTCAAAGAATGTTTTGATGAATAAAGGGTTATTTATAATTTTATTTGAAATTTGATAATCCTTTTGAAATTTATTTCAAATATTCCACACATGGGAGCCTTGGTTACTTTTGTTGAAGGTGTATTATTAGGCTTTGTCAGATGTTTTTGTAAGGGGGTTCACTTTTGGGGGGTATTCTTCCATTCCTAGATCATAGATTCATAGGATATATGACAAGATTGAAATTTTATGGGTTTCACTTTTGGGGGTGTTCCTATTTTACCATGAATTTGATGCATTTGTTCTAGGGACTTGATCTGCTCACTAGTATTTTATTGTGATTTAGGAATAAGTAGTTTAGATTTCTTGACCATATTTTTTCCTTGGAGATTTTTAGTTTTTGTGTGTGATTTAAAATATTTGGTTTGATATTAAATGATAAATTATTTGACTGATAGAAATTGTTATTATAATTTATCCTTTGAATTTTTTTTACACACCTTTGATTTAAAACTGTAGAAAGGGAGAAACTGTTTACCTTTATTTTTATGTAAAAACTATTTAACAGCTTATCACACCTTGATTTCATTTGATATAAGAAATTTGGGATTATTATAAAGTCACTTGATATTGAACACTTGGTTGGGATCCTATTGATCTTTTTTATCTCTTAAAATATACACTCCTTTGGGGGTGTGTAGACCTTGTATTGTCTTGGGATACAGGAAAGGGAAAAGGTGACATAGTGCTGTGGTGAGGCTCTGTCAGTAGGGTTTGGGTAGATGGTGGTGAGATGGTGGGATGTGGTCCAGATATATCACATGGATAATCTTGGTTTTAGTTATCCACCTTTGTTTTTTGGGACATGTACCTGGGTTTTTTCAGGCTACTTTTGGGTGGTATCACGGTTGTTGGCACTCTATGTTATGGAATATTCCTTTTTTGGTAATTATTTCTACATGTGTATATTTCATGTATGATGTTTTAGGTTGGGTGGAATCACTACCTATTATTATTGTTATTGGTTTAGGTGTTAGTCGCTAGCCTGTGGGAATTAGGAACGCCCTTCATGTCTTGTTGTGGTATTTTTCAAATCCTAGTCAAATAGTTTTTTTGGCTTAAGTTATGAAACACTATATATTGGTGATTCAGGTAACCAAATAAGAATAAGAAAAAATATAAAACAGGAAACATGGAATAACCTAAAAGAAATCTCAAAAGGAAACCATGTTAACTTATAAAATTAAAAAACATCTACAACTTTTAATATAAACATTGAACGAAAGAATTTTATACATTAAAATCTAAAAAAAGAAATAAAAAGGGGAAAATGTGATGATGAGAAGATATGGTGATACAAGAAAGGAGGATAGAGAAAAATAAAAATAAGAAAAATACACATAAACCCATTTCCATGTGACATGAAGGGAATCCAACTTCATGCCATCTCCAATAATCTCAGAGCTAGTATAGTATGACAACCCATCATTTCACAGTGGATCTTTTTATTAACAATGTTCATTAAAATAATATTTTTATTCAACTATAAGGTGTATGTAAGGTGTTATTATAACAATTCAAGTTGGTTTTCACCAATAACTCTAGTAAATATCTTTACAAAATAATTCAAACCATGCTAGTTTTTAAATAACATATAAAAATCAGAACATTAAATATCTAGTTAAAAAAATAAAAATTTAAACCACTTGAGTTTAAATGTCATGAATAAAAAATTAGACAATTTCCATTGTAAAATGATACTAAATAGAAACAATAATCTTAAGATAATTAATCATGGATAGATTCTAAGGGAAAAAGGTTGGTGATTTTTAGGTTTTATAAGCATTATCATTATCATATGATAGTAGAAACAAGTTTCTCGGGTTGTTCCATGTCAACCCAATGAAAAATTTGGGTGGATATGATTCCATATACCATATGGATATACATTTTAAGAGAGTTTAATATCCCAATTATAGGTATCAAATGGAGTTCCAGCTCTCAATAATGATCATTTCATGACATAATTTCATCACACCTAGAATCCATTC